>JANAVB010034619.1:16496184-17118406 GCA_029216955.1 Iris pallida
CGTCCACGTGCATCTCTATCACAGAATGTCACGCATCCCATGCAGTTAAGTTAACCATTCGCGCAAAGGGTGATGGCACGCCAATAGCTATCTACGCCAATCAGAATAACTGGCTGACAGTTATGTCAAAACTCTATAAATAGAGTTCCAAATCACTTCACAATGATCACTAATGATCATAATCTCCTGAGCACTTGCTGCCGCACTCTCCAAAGGATTTCTTCTTCGACATCGCATCGTCCAAGGGATAAAGTGGTCATCTTCTGATCAGATTCCTATAGTTGTACTTCCCCAAAAATTAATTGTACTCTTGTACTTTCTTTTTTCTTAGTTTGTAAAAAAATTATTTTTGCAAACAAAATGGCGACTCTGCTGGGGACGACTTTCTCCTCCGACGAGAAAGTGACAACTCAATGTGATGTTGCGTCGGCAGCACGACGCAGAAGACTTTGGTCATAAAAGTCGACCAAACTGCCTATGAAGCCATGATTGGTGCAGGGGGTGCCAAGCGCGCCACCACTATTATTATCAAGAACAAGGCGCGCGCTATCTGGACTTCGAAGTCCTCCAGTGCAACAATCATGACTCATGCGCCAAGCTTGGAGAAAAGCTCTGTAGCTACTTCCTCTTCCTCACCAATTCTGAAATTGGTAGAGAATGCTCCAACTACTACCCTGGCGCCAACCAAGGGATAGCTCCGCATGGCTACTTCTTCTTCTTCACCAATTCTGAAATTGGTAGAGAACGCGCCAACCACTATCCTGGTGCCAATTAGGGGACAATGCCACATGATCACTTCTTCCTCGTCACCAATTCTGAAATTGGTGGAGAAAACGCCAACCACCGTCTTGGCGTAGAATAAGGGAAAACGTCACTCGGCTAATCCCTCTTCCTCCCCAGTTCAAAACTTAGGAAAGAAATTACATATCACTGCCCCTACGCAGAATAAAGGAAAATGCCCTATGGCCACTTCTTATCCTTCCCCAGTCCAGGACTCGGTGGAAAACACATCTGACTGTGCCCCTGTGCCAGTCAATGCGAAAATACTTTATAGTAGAAAGTCTACTTCTCTTGGCAGAGACAATCAAATCAATACCAAGAAATTAGACCCTACCCAAAGTCTGTTTTCTACTTCTCATCTGCGTCGCACCAAACGTACGGGAGTAGTGTGCGCGGAACAACGGGGCATCCTGCCCACTCCTCATGGCCAGCGCCAATCAAGCCAGAACAAAGAACTTCCTACCCTACCCATTTCAAGAACAAGGCAGGGTAAACTGAAGGTATCCTATACAGACAGCCAGGTGGCGCACGACTCTGACATGCGCACTTACCTCAATCAGCGTAAAATAGCGTCAAGCCTGCATCAAAAACAATCTGTGCCACCTACCAAGTTGCGTACAGGGAGAGTTCCTCAAGTCAAGAATCCTCTCACCTATGCCAACGAAGTCAGTACTCTGTACACACAGGGTACTGGGCATCTCAAGAACCGGAATCATGTTTCTAACATCATCAAGGAATATATATACCTCCGACTTCTCCTTATCTTATCACCGTAATAGATCTCCGCGAACTTTTTGTACAAAAACGAAAGATGACAAGACCATCTCGTCCACCTGTAACTCCACATCAGGAACATCACTGTAATCATCACCACAAAGTAGTAATAAAATGTTGCTTCCAGTCAGCTAAACGGTCTGTCTACGATCGTTTAAACTACATTCGGACTCCTAAACTTGTGATGGTGGACGAAGATGAGTTGCTATATGCTTCGATTAACATGACTTTCCGAAGCACTGGGGTAGAAAATGTCCAAGATGTAATGTATCCCGCAATCCCAGTCAGCAGCAATACCTTGATCGTATCCGTGACTCTAGTGAAGGAGTCTACCAAAATACCAGATCAAGAAGCTGAGACCTACTCGGTCAAAAGAATCTTCCTTCCGACCAAGAAACAATCGGTCAAAGGAATCTTCCTTCCAACCAGGGAACAATCGGTCTTCCTTCCGACCAAGAAATAATCGGCCAAAGGAATCTTCCTTCCGACAATAGAACAATCGGTCTTCCTTTCGACCAAGAAACAATCGGTCAAAGAAATCTTCTTGATTCTGACCAAGGTTTCTTCGATTAAAGGAATCTTCCCACTCTTCATTATGGGGGTAGTTCCCTGCATGACTTTGACGTCGATAGTGAGAGCTCTGAGCGGACTAGCTTTTCCACCACCTCATCATCGATAGCCAGAGAAGTGACTGCCTATGTCACTAATGAAGAACAAGATGCATCTAGCTCCGGCAGTCAAGAACAAAGGATTGTTGCATTAGAGACTAACTTAAAAACCATGGCTAAAACGGTTACAAGTATGCGTGTTGTGATCATAGCATAACACATTGTTCCATTGTTTGCGAATTCAATTCCAACCTAAGAACATATAGCAGCATCAGCCCCTGTCAACACCGGTCTGGGGGAACAATCTTCTCACAATGCTAATGTACCCGCTCAGACTACTCCAAGTTAATCTGGTGCTGGGGTGGTACTTATCATACAGTTCCACCTCCAAACACATCGAATCAGTCTACTGCTCCCCAAGCATCAGGGGATGCAAATGAGGCAGTAAAGCTTCTACATAGTCAGTTCGAAGCTTTCAAGTAGAAGGATAGTCTGCAGATGTTGGAGATCAAACAACCTTATCCTATAGAGTGGAAGGAAGTCCCGTTTCTTACCTAAATACAAGCCACCAACTATCATGTTGTTTAATGGCAGTTCATCTCTAAGTCAATACCTCAATCACTTTGAGGTGATGAATGATCAGCTCCAACTGAACGATGCTCTACTCACTAGAGTATTTGTCGGGTGCTTGGTGGGTGCGGCCTATGAATGGTATCATAGTTTGCCAGATGGTTGTATAACATCTTTTGCAGGATTCAAGCAAATGTTCCTGGAATGATTCTATGAGAGATCAAATGACATGACTATGTAAGCCCTCATCAAAATCAAACAAAGGCCTAATGAAACTGCTGAACGTTTTATTAAGCGCTTCCCTCGTGAGGCACTCAAAATGCCTCTGGATACTCCAGATGTACTGACTATAGATACATGCAAATCAAACTTGTTACCTTGTGATTCCGGTCAAAGGACGTACTTCTTATCCTTTATCTTCTCAGACGCTGACCGTCCATCTCTCTTCTTTTATCAAGCATCCTATTACTGAAAAGACAGAGCATATGGAGCTCACCTCTTCTGAGCCTTTTGTTATTAACCTTCTTCGTAACAAGCCTTCTCCTTCTTCCCCTCTTATTATCAATCTTAGCAAGCCGTCGGCTAAGATCAAGAGCCCTGTTGTAAATGATGATGTAATTATCAATAAAGTAGCATCTCTTTTGTAGTATACTGATGTCAATTACTATACTCGATGTTATCTAGACATCCTGGATAACTTCGAACCCCTTACATTAGGAGCAGTCCAATCTCTTCAAGACGAAGTACCACTGGACTCAATGTAAGATTCATTCTTTCCGGTTCCCTCCTGGAAGAAGGATGAACATCCTATTCTCTTCAGCAAAGGATTGAATCAAAAGGCTATATTCGATAGTGATGCTGAAAATGACGATAAAGGGCAACTTCAACTACGTCATTACAGTCAACAGTCGAAAAACATCATCCAGAAGATGGGCTACAACTTCAAAACCGGCCTCAACGGTGGTAGGGGAAGGTGAACTTCTATTTGTATACCTACTCCAAAAGGAAATTTGATACAATACTACAATAAAACAAAGCATGGGTTAGGCTACACCTCACCGATCACGACTATAGACGCTTCTGAGTCTGACAAAGAAGAGCGATCTAACTCTTCTGACTCTGTATCATAGGATTCGGACACCAGCATAGGGAACGTCCATCGAGTGACACTATCTTCTAATATGGTGACCACCGAGTTCTCAGAAGACGACGATGACTTTGTTGAAGCCCCTGAATCTGATCCCTGGGCACAAAAGATGGATACTCAATGGGAACTTCACTTCGAACAACGCGAACCACCTACTGAAGATCAATTAGTCCAAGTCGATGTCGAAGACGAAGCTTCTCCAAGACCAATCTTTATCAGCAAAAGTCTTCCTGAAGTAGATAAACAAGAACTGATTCAGCTCATTAGGGAATACATTGATGTATTCGCCTGGAGTTACGAAGATATGTCGGGATTATATCCTCAGATTGCTACCCATAAGCTCAATATCTTGCCAAATGCAAGGCTACTCAAACAACAATAGCGTCGATTTTGACGTGACATGATGGATGCTATAGAAACCAAAGTTAAGAAGCTCATTGCATGTGGCTTTGTCAGGGAAGAACAACATCCCGACTGGATGGCTAATGTCGTCCCAATTATGAAAAAAGGGGGAAGGTTCGAGTCTGCATCGACTTTAGAGACCTTAATGAAGCTTGTCCCAAGGACGAGTTTTCTCTTCCGATCACTGATGTCATGATCGACAACACTTACAGTTCGAGCGGATCTCTTTTATTGACGGATTCTCCGGATATAATCAAATCAGGACGAACCTCGAAGATAAAAAACATACATCTTTTTACACTCCCCTAGGAGTATACTGCTACACAGTTATGCCATTCGGTCTCAAGCACGCTGGTGCAACCTATCAGCGGGCCATGAGTACCATTTTTTGTGAACATTTACGGAAGACTGTCGAATGCTATGTCGACGACATTGCTGTCAAAAATCGTTTAAAGGAAGATCACATCCAAGACTTAAGAACTATCTTCGATCTAATACGCCAGCATCAACTCAAAATGAATTCCATTAAGTCATTTATGGGAGTCTCTAGTGGCAAGTTCCTCGGATTCGTTATTACCTCTTAGGGTATATACGTTGACCCCAAGAAAGTCAAATCCATTCAAGAGATGCGTCCTCCACGCAACCTAAAAGAGCTACGAGGATTCTAGGGATGGCTTGCGTACATCAGGAGATTCATCTCAAATCTCTCTGGATATTGCAGACTGTTCACTCAACTAATAAAGAAAGGTGTGTCTTTCGTTTGGACTGAAGAATATCAGCAAGCATTCGAAGACATAAAATGGTACTTGATGAACCTTCCAGTCCTAGTGTGTCCAATTACAGGAATACCCTTCTTGATGTATGTCCGAGCAATGGATCATTCTCTGGGTGCCTTACCAGCACAAAAGAACAAAGAAGGTCATGAATAAGCCATCTATTACCTCATTCGCACGATGATCGATGCTGAACATCGATACAGCCTAGTAGAAAAAGAATACTTAGCCCTGATGTTCACTGTCCAGAAAATATTCATGTCATATCCAGAGTCAGTCCTCTTCGAGTCTTGATGAAGAAGCCCAGTACACTCAACTCCAGACTCGCTACATGGGCCATATTACTAGCACAATATGATATAGTCTATGTCCCACAAAAGTCTGTTAAGGGTCAAGCCTTATCTGACTTCCTAGCTGCTCATCCGATCCCTGAGACATCTAAACTCTACGGCAAAATTCCTGATGAAACTCTGAAATCCAACATGATTTCAGAAGGAATCCTCGCTTGGCATCTTTTTTTGATGGTGCTTCCAGAATCAGACCTAAAGGCACTATTGTCGCTGGAGTTGGAATCGTTCTAGTATCTTCCGAAGGACTGGCAATTCAGAGAGCATATTCTTTGGACGAACTGTGTTCTAACAACGTTGCTGAATACAATGCTCTACTGATCGGTCTCTAATTAGCTAAACAATTGGATATCGAATACCTTAAAGTATACAGAGACTCTAAACTAATCAGGTTAGAGGCACGTATGAAGTTCGGCATCAATACCTCGTTCCATACCATGAAGTAGCAATCAGATTGGCTACATCATTCAAAGGCTTCTTCACTGAACATGTACGTTAACCATGCAATACAGAAGCTGATGCGCTTGCTAATATAGCAGCAGTATTAGCAATCCTTGTAAAAAGACAACAGATGATTGTTATCACTAACAGAGAATTATTCTGCATCGAGAATAATTTGCATCTGGAATCTAGCAATTCAGTCGAAGTTTATACTACAAGTGAAGACTAGAAAGCTCCTTTCATCGACTTTGCAGTACATGACATCTTATCAGAAGATCCCAAAGAAGCAATGACAATCCATCAACGATCACTCTGATTCTTCTACAATCATACTTCTAAAACACTCTATCGACGATCATATGTGTTTCACTTAACAAAAATGCCAAACAAAAGTTGGCTTTTGAAAATAAAACGAGAAAAAGTACAACAAGTACAAATTTGATTCTGGAAAAGTATTGCTATGGAAGTCTGATCTGTAAATGATCACTTTGTTCCTTGGACCATATGATGATGATGAAGATCACTGCTTGAAGTAGAACAACTTGGAAGAACTAAGTCACCAGAAAGGTATCGACGCACTTGGGCACTGATGGCAAGGCCGAATGCTTTCCTGCTTTGCTTCACTCTGTTCTGAAAGAAAGGTTGAAGAAGAATGCTCTGGAGAATCAAAATCTCGAAGTTCTGATCTCTGTATTCTCTCCTGTCTCTCTGTGTCTGTCTTATGAGAAAAATAAGTCTATTTATAGACTTGGGCTCTGGTGCGTAAAAACTCAGCAAAAGTTCCGCCTTTACGCTAACAACCGCCACCCACGATCAAAGTCATCCTCTGTATACGTTAACACGTGTCCCATCAATTCAGTAAGAATAGGATGCACGTACACACGTTCGTCGGGATGTGTGGCATAAAAGCCATGTAGGCAAACCACGTTCCAAATTGATCAGAAAGAACAGAGCGTAAAAATAGCCTCAATGTACTCTGAGCGTAAAGCAATAGATTGAGCGTAAAGTAGCTTTGACGTAGACTTCCCGCGTAAAGTGGTTGTTAAATAACCTTGAGCGTAAAAATAGCTCAAATAGACTTTACACACACGTCAACTGTTGAGCGTAAAAGCTCGTATAGTCCTCGTGCGTAAAAGAAGCCATAGTATGAGCGTAAAGTAGCTCAATCCACATACTAAACGACAACATTGGTCTCTGTATAAAACAAATCCCTTTGAATTCTGTGATATATGCCATCATTAATATCTTCATGTCAGAGTTTACATTAAATGCAAGACTTGACAGCTTTGTCCAGCGTAAAAGTGGCTAGCTTATCCTGGGCATAAAATGATGGGTGTTGACCCGAGAGTAAAGTGATCAACCTGCTTTAGGCGTAATAATCGTTTAGCCTTGTCTTAGGCATAAAGATACTAGCCTCTCTGTGGTGTAAAGTAGATCAACTTTGAGTAGAATGATCTATCACTTTGGCTCTTTCTGTGAAGCACTTTTTACGCTCCTACAAGACCCCCTTCAAAGTTTTCAAATATCTCCAAAATTTGAAACACTTTGAACAGAAGCGTAAAAATTGAGATTTGACCAGTCAGCGTAAAATTCGGGATATGCAACAGCCATCCGCGTAAAAGCGGGGATATCCAACAGTCGGCGTATTAATAGGGATATCCAACAGTCGGTTTTGAATATCTCTATAAATAGGTCTTTCCAGAGAGAGAGAAAACACTTTTACTCCTCTTTTTTCCAATCTTGCATTCTCTTGTCCTTTTTTTCTTCGATACCCTTACTTTGATCCGATGGCTCCTAAGAAATCATCCGCCTCCAGCAGCAAAGGAAAGAAACCTGCCGTCGACTCGTCGTCGGCCGATTATGTGAAAACTCCCGTTCAGTCGTCAACACCACACCGACAATCCAACCCGGCCGTAGCTCCGCCTATGATGGGTAAAAACCCTACCCTCTGGCTGGAAAAATCCGTTGAGGAGGAAGAAGATAACCCGAACTTTCTGCTTTTTATGCCCACGTTGTACGTGTTTAGCGTAAAAACCACTTGAAGAAGTTTTTGGCTCGTCAGTAGGCATGGTGGGTTCAAATTATCTGGAGGATCTGTCTCATGTCGAATTTCCCCAATCAAACCCTGAATATCCTGCAACAAGAGCACAACTGATATATGTCCAGGGAGATAGGATGTTGTTATCCATGATGAATGGAGAAGCGCTGATGTCACTGGATAATCAAAATTTCCTGAAGCCAGCTTTCTTATTTGGAGATGCGATAGATTACAAATCACAGACTCATCCCAAAAAAGAGGCTTGGGTATTTAAATCTGGAGAAAGGGTAATGTATCTCCCTGATATGGACAGGGATTACCCTATATCTGCTTTTGTCCATGCTAGCCATCACCGTCAGATGCTATGGAATTTGACTCCTAATAGCTATGGTAGACCAGGCAGAATCATCTTCAGAAGGGAGAGAGCAAACGATATAGGCTATCATATTAGCGCTCCTTATGGCGGTGTTATTCCATTTTCTGGACTATTGCCTGGGATTACATCGAGTAAGGATTCATCTCTCCTCCAGCCGGTCCAGATTCCCATGTTCATAAATAGATTCCTAAGGGAAGGAGTCTTATATCCTCAGACCAACCCTAGGCTGACAGGGTGGCTGACCCCCCATAGTGGTAACTGGATCCAGATCAGCAACTGGGTCATGAAAAACTTTAAAACAGAGTTGGATGATATCGGTTTGTATGAAGCAGTGGCTTCTACCAGTTATGGCATTCCACCGAATGGCAATCTGTTCTTGGTTTTATTGGAATTGTATATGAGTTCGACAGGAACTTTCGCAACTCCGCATGGCGAGATGGGTCTGGCCCTTCATGAAATGCAGTTCATCTCGAAGTTGAGTATGGGTGAGTTCTCCTATGAAGAATATATTCCCTCCAATCGAGAATTGGCAGAAATTCGGGAGAAGAATCCCGAACTGGTACAAGTCTATGAAGAACTCATGTGCCATTATCTGATTTGCACCAGCATGTATGAAACCGGATCACATCTAGCATATATTACAAAATGGACAACTTATCTATTTTATCATGAAAATAGAGTGTCTAAGACAGATAAGAGCAGGTTTTGAGAAGACAAGACTCAGGTTATCAAGCCTTGCTCTATAATTCCTGCAGATTTAATTCAGGAATTGATGATGTCGCAGAAGGCTCGCGACCGATATCTGTCTACCACAACTGGAGACATCCCTACGGGGACTGAAGCTTTAAGCTACCTGAGGCAGGGTAGTCAAAAGATGTCGAAGAAGGCCTTGTTGGCAGGCTTCTTATCCTTATGGCTTCGCAGATGGGTCGTGCCAGGGATCGGCACTGTGGACAGGATTCATCACAACATATTGTGGCCTGCGGTCCGTTTGGTATTCAAGAACAGAATTAACCTGTTGTCGGCAATGGTATGCCGAATAAATGCAGGTTTACGGATTTTTGGTGAGGAAATAATCAATAATGCTCCTCACAACTTTCCCAGGGTAGAGTTACCATTCAACTATCTGATAGGTTGGTTACTATACCATAATTGCAATTTGTTGCCACCAGGCCCTGAGGATAAAGCAAGGATTTTTCTCCAAAAATTTAGCAAATCCACGTGGAGAACTACAACGTTGGCAGACACCAGAGCGGCATTAAATTATTCGCACGGCTGGAATTTTTTCTGCACCAGGCCACCAGTTCTGGCTGACTGCCTTGGTGTGCAATTTGAAGATAGAGTCGATAGATCAGCCTCATTGCCGAGATCTGTCTACCAATGGCTAGTGTACATCAGGCCTTCTCATCTGATGTACCGGAATGAAGACAACTGTGCATTCGAACCATATCTACCAAGTAGGTTCGTTCGCCAGTTTGGATATGACCAACTTCATGTTGGCAATCCTTCTACCAGCTTCTATCATTATGGAAAGCTGATCGACGGTGCACGAGCGTGAAGATACTTTGGAGCTGAATGTACTGGTGCTAAATTCAACATATCTACAGCCACCAGTACGACTGAGTTATGCATACTCCATTCGTATGCTCATTTTTATACATCTATCCGCTCTTTTGAAGACGGTTATAGTATGCAGGGGAGTCTTCGGTGGGCTCAGGAGGGAAATGTTGAGGAACCTATCAGAATAACCCCTGACGTACCAGATAATACTGCCGCTATAGATGAATTTCTGGCAGTAATTCCAAGAGGAGTTGGGGAGATAGCCGCGGGACCAATAATTATTGGAAAGACCCGCAAACGAAAGCAGAACACAGCTACCACTTCTCCGGTGAAATCTCCAGGGAAGAAGAAAAAATCCACCACCAAAGGGCCTCCCAAACCAAGAGCCCACAATTCGGAAGATGACATTTTGATTGAAGAGGATCATCTCGTCGGTTCTTCTTCAATTAATCCAGGCGAGGGGTCTTCAGCTCCTCCACCAGTAGTTGGATCAGGAGCTGTAACACTTTTGTCTCCTGGACGTCTTAGCACCTCACTCCATTTATCTCTGCCCTCCAAGGCACAAGTTACAGAGGGTGCTACTACTGTATCCACCACTGATCAAGACCGCATCCCATCAGACGAACCGGCTCTTGATTTTGAGGATGATGATTGGGATGGTGATTATGACACATATCTTGAAAAAAAATGCACATATTCCAAGTATTATACAAAACCTATATGGAATTATATATCATGATTTTGTATATTAACTCATTTTTGTTCGTTTTGTAGATGTCATAATTGCACCAAAGCCTGTGGCTCCTCCTCAAGAAGAAGAAATCTATGAAGAGAATGAGGAATCTGAGGAGGAACCTTCTTCTTCAGAAGGCGCAGATGTCGAAGAGGAGGGAGTGCAAAAGCCTGAGGTGGAGTCTCGAGAAGAGCATCCTCCATCATTTGAGGCAAAAGAAGCACAATCTAAAGTGTCCTCTCCTGCTGAGGACCAGCACCAAGAAGAGACTACAGTTGACCCCACTGTAGGTGGTGATGGGGTTGCTGGAGGTGAACCAGATTTGAGCAAAGAATCAGTTGTAGAAGAATTCACTACAACCGAAGTAATGGAAAATCCTATGGAGCAAACAATGGAAGAAGATGCTGAAGGCATGCTTGAATTCCTAACAGAAACTGGAGGAGTTATAATAACATCCTCTACTGTTGCTACTGATCCGGTACCAGTTTCTGATAAGCAAATGCCAGAACCAGGATCAGCTTCCGCAATTGTCACCACATCCACTAATATCACCGCCGCTATCACTCCAGAAACGGCTGGAGTAACAAATATTGCAGACATTGCTTCTGAGGTTCCTGGGAACCAATTAGTTATAGCAACAGTGACAACGATAGCTCCATCTCAGCCTGTTGTTACACCGATGGTATCTGTAGATGTTGGAGATACACTCCCTGAAGCCTCTGGGTCTCAATTGGCTATGACAGTAGGAACATCAATGACTTCATCTCATCCTGCCGTTGCACCATCAACATCTGCTCCCTGTTTCCAAGGAAAAGATCTGTTAGATATTGTTGCTACGCCAAGCTCCAGCACAGAAATGAATCTCTTAGTTGAGATTTATACTGACACCTTTTATAAAAGCCTGGCAACCCTGATAAAAATAGTCCTGAATAAGGGCCTCAATTATGAGACTTTGAAGACGGCAATGGCTTCGACCATCAAGAATGTTGCTATGTTTAACGATGCTGAAAGAGCTGCAACATTGGAGAAAATTGTGGAGGACCTTGAACAGCCAGTCAGAGAATATCTTAATCTGTCAAATAAGACTGTTGAAAGTCTCATCGAGGAAGAATATGACGCCTTAACAGCTGATTATCTTGCTCGGGAGACCACCTATAATGAGTCTCTCCATGAACATAGTCTGAAGGTTGCCAAAGAGAAGGCCTTTTTGGCTGGAATAAAGCCTGCCTTACATGGTCACAGAATAGCTTATGATGCTCTGAACATAGACATTCAGAACAAAAATGATGAAATCCGTGCAGTCGAGGCTAAATTAGCTCGCTTGAAGGCTGAAAGGGAGAAGATGATCGAAGATCGAAATCTGCACCTCACCCAGAGCTCGATTTTAGAAGAGAAAGCCTTTGGAGCTGAATCGACTATCAGGACCCTTGATGAAGCCAAAGAGGGTCTGATAACTACCTTCGCCAAACTTTCTTGTATTTGCACCCCTGAGGCTCGACGTGCTGAGGCTACCAAGAAAGTCATGAGCTCTCGTGGTAAGCGGCTACAAGAGCTACAGAAGTTACTTCAAGACATTTCTGCTCCACCTTGAAAGAGCTCCTTGTAATCTTTTCTTTTATCCATTTTGCAATGTTTCCAAGATGAATGAAATATATATTTTGTGATCCTATCGTTTATTTGGAACAATAGGTATGAGATAGAAAATACTTATCAGAGGTTATAGGAACATGACAAGTCTTTTAAACTCAATGCATTATATCTATCCAGAGGTAATATGGACATGATAGATAATAAAATCTTGTTTTCTGTTTTTAGAGTATACAATACTATTAGAGGTAATATGGACGTGATAGCATGTAAGAACTCATGATAGAAAAGCAATTAGATTTAACATTTATTCAGAGGTCTTGATAACATGATAAATAACAAATCTAAATTCATATACCAACTGGTAAGATAAAAGAAAGAGATGAGTAATCAGCTTAACCAAACCTTGGTAGCTGGGGAATAAGAAGACAGATGTCATTGAAGATATACTTCATTATTGATAAAAGAATGAATGAATTAATATATCTTTCAAGAAAGAGAATATCATCCTCAAGGATCATTCTCAAATGGTTCTGATTCATCATCGGCTTGAACCATATTGACTGAGAATATTTGCCCAGATTCACAATATGAGGAACGAGACATATCGGATTCGATGAATAGAATTTCTTCTGAATCTGATGATTACGAAGAGCTAGAAGAGAATTCTTCTTGTATATCGTCATTAAACATGTGGGACGGATCATATCCCAACCCATGACGAGTCTTCTGGTAAAACGGATCACTGCATAATGGTAGTCGTCTACCCTTGCCTTGATTAAGACCTTGCATAGTCTTCAAATCATATCCCATATTCTGGATAATCTTGATAGATTGTTGACTATATTTGTCAATTCAGATTCTTCCTTTAACTTTATCCTTCAGATTATCTGTCTGAGTAACAGGGATATTTTAGCCAGGCCAAACACAATTTGGCGTTTGTTTTTCTTATCAGACGGGACCACGAAATAGGATTCTTTGTGACGTCTGAAAGTTACGCAAGCTTGTGATGAAGCGGCTACAGGAAGCAGATAGGGAGAAGATGTCAAGAACTTTTGAGTATAAGGTCCGACATCGACATGAGGAGGAAAAGAATTGTCCTTATGATCAATGTATAAAATTTCTTCCGGTTCTATGTTGTCTTTATATTGATGACTTTGATTATCAGAAGATAAAGTCATTCTCTCAATAAACTTGACAGCCATATACTCAAAAAGGAAATCTTTATTGATATCAAAAAGTACAGAATGATCAATATTTACATCATTTACAATCTGATTGCTACGCTTCGGATTAATCAACAGTGGACCATCATCCGTCTTCTGCGTAGATTTGCCAAGATTGATAATCAATGGTGATTCTGGATCATTCGTACAAGAAGTACGCCATTTGACCTTGATCATAAAAGGTTGAACTTGGCTCTTAGTAGGAATATTTATTGATTCCTCAGATGAAGTTTGAGTTCTTCCTTTAACCTTGATTATCAAAGGTTGATCATTGACAGGTTGGGATTGGATTCGTCCCTTGACTATGATCTTCAAAGGTTGCTCCTCTGGCGGATCTTCATTAATAGACTGATCCTCAGATGATGATTGATCTTCAGCCATGTCTGATATCTCTTTCACATGCTCTTGTTTATAAAGCCTTGAATCAGAGAAGTAGGCTTCGACACCCTTGAACGGATTAATATCAGCAAACTCAGTTTTCACAACTCCTTGGGAGTCCACATACTTGAAACATTGGTGAAGAGTTGAAGGCACAATATTGTGCTCATGAATCCACGGTCTTCCAAGAAGAATATTGTAGGATACGTCCGAGTTGATAACATAGAAAGTTACCATAGTTCGAAGATCACCAATCTGAATCTGCAGACGAATCTTCCCCAGTGGTTTGCTCTTGCCAGAGTTAAAACTGACTATTGTAGTACTAGTGTAAGTCAGCTCACTAGTAGGAATCCTCAGGGGTCTTAGCATACTCTGAAGAATTATACTAATTGAAGACCCAGGATCAATGTAAATCCTGTCAATTTCAGTAGATCCGATATATCCAGTGTAGCACAGAGGCCTATCATGCTTGTTGTGTTTCAATAGCATATCCTCTTGTGTAAAGGTGATGTTGGAAATTGCTTCCATCACACTATGACATTGCGGACATGACACTAGTATATTATCAGGAGTCTTGAGTTGAGCCAAGCATGAATCTGCTTGAAGTAAAGCTTCGCTCAAAGTCTCTGCTTTCTCTGGAAAGGCGAAGCAGTTCAAATATAGATAGTCTAGCCGGAGTATTGGCTAACTGAGCTAGAATGTCAAACTTGTAAGGCTTCATCACCACCCCATGACTGGAAGCAGACTTCAATGGGATATCAAAGCGTACTGTTTCCCCTTTTCAACCATAGACGGTTTAACAGGAACAGGAGAAGGTTGAACTGGTAGAGTTTCCACTACATCTTCTGCTTCTTTGGAGGATCCTTCATAGTCTTTGTGGTACTCTTTTCCAGATCTTGTACCAGCAAAAGTTTCTTCTTCAGACTCAGGAGAAAAAAGTACCATATTACAGGATTTAGTCTTTCTTCCCTTAGCCTTCTTCTTGTGAGGGTTGTTACGAGGAACTTCAGAACCCAATCCAGCAGTGGAATTCTGATTTTGAATTTGTAAAGGAAGACGTATTCTTTTATCATAATTCAAACCTTCTGCCTTTTAAAAGTCGTAACCCATCTTCCTCATGAGAAGGACAGATTGCTGACTATACAAGTGGATAGGCAGTGAACTTTGGACAGGTGTTTCAGCACAGGAAGAGAAAGAAACCTCTGCAACTACAGGAGAATGAAGCATAGACGTCTCTGTAGTTAAGGGAGGAGAAGGATTCGGGATACGAGGAGAAATCCATGTTGGAGCTTTTTCATAAGCAGCAAAGACTTGTTGTGCCCGGTATAAAGGAATACTATTCATGGCTAGCCACTGCTGATGAGTAAGCTTGAGCTTGGTAGGAGGAGCTAAACTTGGAGGACAGATGTTTAGTCCTTTCAGTCTATCTTCTAGAGGAAGGCCATCCCATAGATGATTCAAATCATCAGGATTTGGAATAACATGAGAAATCATGTTGCAGGTTTTGACTTTCTTACCTTTCTTGGATTTTAAAGTTTTACCTTCATTTTCCAACTCAGGTACTAAGTCAGGATGTACCCACATGATTTCACTATTCTTCAATGTGAGCGGCAGCAATCCTGTATTTTCTTCCCTGGCAGGCGGGATATTCACGATCTTCATCGTCGCCTTCGAAATTGGGATAATTCCATCTGGAACTTGCTGTGGAGGAAAATCCCCGAACTGAAGAGAAACCATATTGGTCGTAACCGTATGGTCATCATTGGTTAAAGCGATAACGCCACCATTTATCAGCTCTTGGATCTTCTTTTTCAAGACATAGCAAGCACTGGTAGGATGATTAATGTATCTATGATAGATACAATATTTGGGATTGTCAGTCAGATTCACCTCATTAGGCCTTTTTGGCTCTGGAATCTGAAGTTTACCACTTTTCACCAGACATTGAAATATCCCTGGGATTTCACTTTCGTCAAAAGAGTATTCTTCCTTTGGCCTGGAAGATTCCTGATTATTTGGCGTCGTTTTGTTCTTGGAAAGATTGACCATAAGAGTATCTTTTCCTTTCACATTACGATTGCCAGGATTATTACCAGGATTACTTTTCTTCCCTTTATCTTCTGAAGCGAAAATTATCCCGTGTTCACGAGCCAACCTACCATTGGTCTCGGCAGAAACTGCTGCTATGATAAACGAAGCCCAATCTGTGAATTGGAAACCCGTGAAGACAGTAATGGATGGTCGCAGATTCATCTTGCATGTATCAATCAACGCTGAATCTGGCATACCAGGAGGCATCTTTAGTGTAGCCTGTCAGAAACGTTCAATGAACGTCCGAGTATCTTCTTTCTCCTTTTGTTTGATTTCTATCAAGGAGGACATGTTCATGTCCATACCTCCTTCATAGAAGCGGAAGAGAAACATTACATTGAATTCGTCAAAAGACGAAATAGAGTTATCGGGTAAGCTACGATACCAGTCGTAAGCTGAACTCGTCAGGCACCCGATGAACACTCGAGTGAGAAGAGCATCATTTTTCTGCAAGTGTACAGTCATAATATCAAAGTAATTGATATATTGACTGGGAGATGCTTTTCCATCGAATAAAACCATGGATTGTGGCTTGAACTTCGGTGGAAAGGGTACATCATTCCAATGAGGAGGATAAGGTTGCTTAATCCTTAACCTCTGGAGCTGATCTTTGTGCCTCAAAACTTCAAACTGTGCTTTGAGTTCACGCACTGCTTGAATGGCTTCACTGGTTTGAGGAAGCACATTTGATTGAATAGTCGTTGGATGTACCGTAACCCCCACTAGAGGTGGTACATCTTCTGGAATGATGGGATCTGGAGATGCAGAATTTTGATTAACAGCAGGCTCTTGAATATTCAAAGGTATATCAGCCCCTTGACTATCTTGAGTTTGTGCTGCTACTGGTGCCGGAGTTATTACTGTAGGTTGAGCAGTTTGCTGATTCAAAATTATCTGATGCATGCTTTGCACCATGTTAAGCATGTCTTTCAATGATTGCTCCACGGCAGTGAGACGTTGTTCTGTATTAGCAGATGACGTCTCTGGTTCATCTCCAACAGCGTAGGATTCAACCTCTCCTGAAGATATAGAGGGATTAGTATAGAAGTAAGAATCCACACTATCGGTATCAGACTCAAAAGATTGAGTACCCCCAGCTTCTGAATCAGAAGTCTGCAATTTTCTTTGTCTTCTTGACCGAGTATTCTGATATACTCCTTCAAAGGAATCAAGAAGCCTGTTGAACTGTTGTTGACCTGGGGTTTGGGATATATTCCGTCTTGGATGTCGTCCTCTGTTAGTATGAGATGCCATGTTGACTGACACATATGACAGCTCATGTTCTTGGTCTTCAGCTTGATGTTGAGGCGAGTTAAAACTTAAACGATCAAAAACTGACCGTTTTGAAGTCGAACAACAACAGTTGATCACAACCTGGTGATATTCACAATGATGTTTTTCTTGGGGGAATATTACCGGAGATTGTCTGTTCTTACGTTTTTGCATTAGCAATTCACGTAAATCAGAAGGAACAGATGGAGTATTCTTCTTTATTATATTTGGGGTAGAAAAACGTTTAGTCCCTTGTGTATAAAGAAGATTACTGGCTGCATTCGCAGAACCAAACTGTACATTTTTACGCGTTTGGAGTTGTGTACGTAAATCTTGAGATTTAGCACGAAGGACTCCATTTTCATGGCGTGTAATTTGTAAGTTTTGTACTTTGCGTAAAGCAGTATAAGAAGGTTGTTGGTGTAGGACAGAAACTTTACCAACGACATTTTTACACTGCACACGTTTAGGTACATTCACATTAGATGTGCAAACATCGTTATGAATTTTATCTACACTGTCAAAGACAGGAGACTTACCTTTACGCATAGAGCGTAAAAATTGATTATCTACCACGTCACAGACGGGAGATTTTGCTTTACGCGAGGAGCATAATTTATTTGGGCCTACCACGTCACTGACGGGAGACTGATTCTTACACTCAGAAGCATAAACTTTAGAGTCTGCCCCATTACGAATGGAAGATTCATTCTTATGTACTAAGCGTAAAATTTGGTTCTTACCCACTGAGCGTAAAACTTGATTCTTACGCAGTGGGCGTGAAACCTGATTATCTTCACCGTTACAAACGGGAGATAAATCGTCACATTTTGAGTGCAACTCTGAAGTAAGGACTGCCTCGTTACGAACGGGAGCCCCTACGACAAGAGTGGGAAGAATTTCCTTGTCATCAGAAGCAACAGAGAGATCAGAAACCACTTTGGATTTGGGAATCCAAACTTTTCGTGCTTTGCGAGACTTTTGAACATTGGAGTGGCGAGAACCACCCCCAGTTCGGAGCATTTCTTCATAGGCAGTCTGGTCTAAGTGCACAACCAGAGTCTTCTTGGTCGAACCGACCGAAACATCATCATATTGAGCAATCGCCTCCTCGTTAGAGGAGAAGGTCGTCCCCAGCAGAGTCGCCATTTTGTTTCACTTAACAAAAATGCCAAACAAAAGTTGGCTTTTGAAAATAAAACGAAAAAAAGTACAAGAAGTACAAATTTGATTCTGGGAAAGTATTGCTATGGAAGTCTGATCTGTAAATGATCACTTTGTTCCTTGGACCATATGATGATGATGAAGATCACTGCTTGAAGTAGAACAACTTGGAAGAACTAAGTCACCAGAAAGGTATCGACGCACTTGGGCACTGATGGCAAGGCCGAATGCTTTCCTGCTTTGCTTTACTCTGTTCTGAAAGAAAGGTTGAAGAAGAATGCTCTGGAGAATCAAAATCTCGAAGTTCTGATCTCTGTATTCTCTTCTGTCTCTCTGTGTCTGTCTTATGAGAAAAATAAGTCTATTTATAGACTTGGGCTCTGGTGCGTAAAAACTCAGCAAAAGTTCCGCCTTTACGCTAACAACCGCCACCCACGATCAAAGTCATCCTCTGTATACGTTAACACGTGTCCCATCAATTCAGTAAGAATAGGATGCACGTACACACGTTCTTCGGGATGTGTGGCATAAAAGCCATGTAGGCAAACCACGTTCCAAATTGATCAGAAAGAACAGGGCGTAAAAATAGCCTCAATGTACTCTGAGCGTAAAGCAATAGATTGAGCGTAAAGTAGCTTTGACGTAGACTTCCCGCGTAAAGTGGTTGTTAAATAACCTTGAGCGTAAAAATAGCTCAAATAGACTTTACACACACGTCAACTGTTGAGCGTAAAAGCTCGTATAGTCCTTGTGCGTAAAAGAAGCCATAGTGTGAGCGTAAAGTAGCTCAATCCACATACTAAACGACAACATTGGTCTCTGTATAAAACAAATCCCTTTGAATTCTGTGATATATGCCATTATTAATATCTTCATGTCAGAGTTTGCATTAAATGCAAGACTTGACAGCTTTGTCCAGCGTAAAAGTGGCTAGCTTATCCTGGGCGTAAAATGATGGGTGTTGACCCGAGAGTAAAGTGATCAACCTGCTTTAGGCGTAATAATCGTTTAGCCTTGTCTTAGGCGTAAAGGTACTAGCCTCTCTGCGGTGTAAAGTAGATCAACTTTGAGTAGAATGATCTATCACTTTGGCTCTTTCTGTGAAGCACTTTTTACGCTCCTACAATATGACGGTATGTTTTTATGATGTCTTGCGGGAGATGAAGCAAAGCAGATACTGCATGAAGCTCATGATGGTGTCTGTGGTGCACATCAGCCTGGTCCTAAGCTACGAGATCGAATTTGATGCATGGTATATTATTGGCCAACAATAGTGTCAAATGCCATCGAATATTCAAGAAAATACCGAGAATGTCAAATCCACGCAGATTTCATCCATCAACCTTCAGAATTTCTGCATCCAACTGCAGCATCGTGGCCCTTCGAAGCTTGGGACATGGATGTCATTGGTTCTATTAATCTGTCTTCATCTCGAGGACATCGATTTATCCTAGCCATAACCGATTACTTCTCAAAGTGGGTCAAAGTTATACCTCTAGCTGAAGTCAAGACAAGCAGTGTCATCAACTTCATTAAACATCATGTGATCTATAGATTTGACGTTCCTCAGCAAATCATCCATGATAATGGACCGCAGTTCATCAGTCAGAAATTCACTCGATTCTGTGATGACAACCGAATCAACAATATTGCTTCTACAGCCTACAATCCCGCTGCTAACGGTTTGGCTGAAGCATTCAATAAAACGATCATCAAGCTTCTCAAGAAGTTCGTTTCCATCAATAAACGGCTTCTGGTTATTCTCTTGAGTTATGGCATAATAGACTAGGACATGTTCATTATAAAAGAATAAACAAGATATCTAGTCTAGGGCTTATCTCCAAATATGGGGGTAAGGAATTGGAAAAGTGTGAGGTCTGTGCGCAGACGAAGATTACTAGAAAACTGTTCAAGCGAGTAACTCGAAGTACAGATCTTCTAGAGATGGTTCACTCAGATATCTGTGACTTCAAACAGATCTCCACAAAGGTCGGGATGAAGTATTTCATTACTTTCATCGACGATTTCTCAAAGTACGTATTTGTTTATCTGCTCAAGTTTAAAGATTAAGCGTTTGAGAAATTTAAAGACTTCAAGGCTGAAGCTGAGCATGAAACAAAACAACAACTCAAAAGACTCAAAAGTGATCGAGGTAGAGAGTATAGGTCTTACGAATTTGAATCATTCTGCAAAGAATATAGAATTATCAACGATATGACTGACCGTACTCACCTCAATCAAATGGTGTTGTAAAAAGGAAGAACAAAATGTTAACAGAGATGATGAACTCTATGTTGTTGACTGCGGGTCTTCCAAATTGCTTCTGGGGTGAAGTTGTGCTTACGGCTACTTTCATTCTAAATAGAGTGCCGCATGCAACTTCTGAAGTCACTCCTCATGAAGTCTGGTTCAAGGTCAGACCTAACTTGAATGTTATTCGAGTGTGGGGTGTCTGGCATATGTGAAGCTTCCGGATCTGAATATTCAGAAGCTGGGAACAAGGACTACGAAGACAATATTCCTGGGTTATGCCGATAAGAGTGACGCTCGGAGGTTCCTTGATATTGAATCAAATCATATCATTAAATTTCGTGATGCAGAATTCTTTGAAGATAAATTTGCAAGGGAAAAAAATATTATTCTCGCAAATATTCCGAAGAATAGTGTGGGTGCACATGAGGCTGAAGCTTCTAACAAAGATGTAGTCCAAGAAGAAGTTATTATAGAAACAACTATTGAACCAGATCTCACAGAACCAGTATCTAAGTGAGTAAGAAGACAGAAGGGAGTTGGAGAGGACTTCGTCACATATCATGTGGAAGAAGATCCGCTTACCTATGATGAGGCGATGAAGACCAAAGATACTGTCTTCTGGAAGGAGGCTAATAATGATGAGTATGACTCGATAACCTCCAATAATACGTAGGTGTTGGTCATCTGCCTGAATGAGCAAAACCAATCGGCTGTAAGTGGATCTTCAAGAAGGTGATGCAGGCCGATGGAATTGTTGACAAGTTCAAGGCTAGGTTGGTAGCCAAGAGATTTTTTCAGAATCAGGGATCAATTATTTTGACACATATGCTCCAGTAGCACGAATGACAACCATCAGGATATTGATTGCCCTGAGTGCGATTCACAAGCTAGTCATTTATCAGATGGATGTCAAAACTTATTTCCTGAATGGTGAGTTGACTGAAGAGATTTACGTGCAACAGTTAGAAGGATTCGTCGTCAAGGGTCTTTGCAAGTTGGTAAAATCTTTGTATGGTCTGAAGCAAGTTCCCAGGATATGGGAACTTTTGAGACAAAGAAGTTGAACTTTTGAGGAAGTCATTATTTATTGCCTTTTGACATTCCTCTGCCATGATCGATCCTGACTTAGCTTCGGCCTTGCATAAGTCGACTGTTGGTTGTAGATCTCTTCGTTCAAAGAAGTTGGAGCCTCGATGGAGAACAACCTCAAGGATTCAAGATGTACTTGAGCGTTTGGCGAGATAGGTTCGAACATTAGCGACACCTTGGAGGCCTTCGAGGCCCAAGATATCGGATTTGGATTTATTGCCAATCAGAAGAGCCACAGGTTGTGCTGTGAGGCTGGCGTAGGAGCTGCATCCCCGTTCTGCTCAATAACTACTTCATTAGACATATTGGAGCAAGGGTACTGTGCGCTTGACTAGGAAGTGGTTTACTCTGACAAGGAGGGGAGCTGCACTTTTGTAAGCTGTGCTTCTGTGAACTGTACACTTAGAATGAGTAGGTAAATTTTTATGTAATCATGAAGAATCTATAATAGACCTTTGTAATCATAATTTTATTAAAGTTTTCCCCCTTTATGCACTGCCTTCTCTTGTGATCTGAGTGCAGATGTGTGCATCAACCTAGTATCTCCTATACTTCTACGAAGTGTGTGAAGCGACTTGATGTCTCTTGCACTTTTGTTGATGTTGAGCTTTTTTTATGCTTCTACAAGACCCCCTTCAAAGTTTTCAAACTTGGACAAGTTTGGAACACTTTGAACAGAAGCATGAAATGATACATGGCATAGAAAATGCGCAGCGTATTCCTGATAGGCTGTCAAGCATTTAGTACCCGTCAGATTTAATGTTTTGAGCCGCCATTTCATTTAAATGATAATAAGTCTTCGTTTTTAGGAAAAGATTCATTATGATTTTGTTTCATCTCCATGTTGTTCGAAGCGTTTCTTCCCTTATGAAGAGCCTCTTGGCCTTATCTGCTGACGCGTGGCTCCGTTGGAGATATTTTTATTGTGTGTTTACTCAGAGGTATTATGGACATGGTAAATACATAATTTATGGTAGAATTTTCCTTACTCAAAGGTTATGTGGACATGGTAAGAATAGATTATGTGGGGATGTATAGAACGACCCAAAGGTAGTATGGTCGTGAAATGTTGTATAGATGAATATGACAACACAGGGTTTGCCATAGGAAAATGTCTACAAGGAGGTAATATGGACGTGGTAGACATGAACCTTGTTGGAGTGTAGAAAATGACTCAGAGGTGATGTGAACTTGGAAGTTCTCTACTGGAGAAATAAAAAAAAGGATGGATTCGTTAGTAGAATCCATAAACACATACGGGGGACATAGAAATACATGTTGATTTAGACTCAGACATAGTATTTTTTTAGGAACTTGCCATTGATCGACATCATTAGCCGGTAAGCACCATTGGAATAAACCGTCTCTATGATGAACGGTCCTTCCCACTTGGGTTCGAATTTGTCAGGCGTCTTGTGAGTCATCACCATTGGTCTTCGAACTGATAAGACGAGGCCACCTACTTAGAATGTCCTTTCTTTGACCTTTTTGATACAGCTCGATACGCTGGTGAGCTAGGAGATGCTTTTCGTCCAACGCTTCCAACTCTTGTAGCCGACGGTGTTGATTGTCTTCGTCCGTTAGCTGGTTGGTGACAGCTACCCGTAGAGATGAAATTTGGATCTCCAAAGGGAGTACCACCTCACTCCCATAGACGAGAGAGAATGGCATATTGCTATTGGGTGTCCGTACGGTTGTACGGTAAGCCCAACGACATTCGTCGAGTTTTTTATTCCAGTCGCGCTTATTGGAAGATACGACCTTCTTGAGTAACTTAACGATTATCTTGTTGAATGCTTCGGCTAGCCCATTCGTTGCAGGATTGTAGGCCGTCGATGCTACGTTATGTATCCAATTTTTATCACAAAACCGATGGAATGTGTGGCTCACGAACTAAAGACTGTTGTCGTGGACGATCCTTCGAGGAAATCTGAAGCGGTAGATAACATGATGCTTGACAAAGCTAATCACATTCGAGGTTTTTACCTCAGCCAATGGTATCGCCCCTGCCCACTTGGAAAAGTAGTCAGTGACGGCGAGGATGAACTGGTGTCCTTTGGAGGATGAAGGGCCGATCGTCCCGATGATATCCATTTCCCATGCTTCCAACGGCCAAGCGGCCACCGTGGAGTGTAGGAACTCAAAAGGCTGGTGGATGTAGTCAGCATGTAGCTGACATATCCGGCACTTCTTAGCATAATCAACAGCATCCGCTATCATGGTGGGCCAGTAGTAACCCATGAGATGCAATCGGTCCTGTAACTTAGGACCAGGCTGGTGAGCTCCGCAGGTACCATCGTGCGCCTCCCGGAGTGCTTCTTTTGCTTCAGCACTAGATAGACACCGAAGGAGAAGTCCGTTGTATGAACATCGATACAATATTTTGGTAGCTGTGTCATAGAAGAACCGGAGCGAGCGCCTCTTGATAGAAGTGGCTTCCTTCGATTCTTCGGGTAGGATTTCGTAGACCGTGTAGTCTATGAACGGGAATCGCTAATTGCAACTCCCAACCCATTATTGTGATGGAGTACTGGGTTCCGATAGGAGCTGTTAGAGAATCGACGAGACCGATAAGGGCGTCGGCCTCCAGGTTTTGCAATCGAGGTACATGCTCTATAAAGAACCCTGTTAAGGTAGAGATGTTGTCGATTGCCTGTCACGACCCGATCCCAACTATTTGGGTCTAGTCGGATCATGCCCAGCCTGCACCGTTGTTGAGACGGCGGCAGTAAGCTGTTCAGTAGCAGATAACCATACAACAATACTATATTTGTCACAACTCAAAATTCGAAAATAAAACTTTATTAAACTTTTACAATGAAATAAAAGATACAACTTAAACCATTTTTTTTACATACATCATGAATAAAAGAAAACTCTAGGCAAACAGCTCAGCAATCTCGAATTCCTCATCTTGGGATCGCGTAACAAAGCCTCATCAGTGATACCTAAAATATTGGGTCTCCAGTCAGGAGGGAGCAAAGTACAATTTATGCTAATCTTGACAATTAATTTAACAATAAAATCATGCACTTTTAAACAGTTTGAAGATGAACAGTTTTTGAAATAAAACAGTATAGTGATGTGAATAGGCAATGTATATGACCGGCTTGGGTTACAGTAGTATCTAGCGATACGGTATGGCTTGTCCCCGTGTGAAGAGGGGAAAGCTAATACAGTCAGTTACAGTAGTCAGTTACAGTAATTTGGATGTGGTCATAAACATTACTCTACTCCCCCAATCCCCAACAGTACAGTCAATACTCCCGAAGGAGTTCGTGTATGAACAGTGGTTTAAAATTACAGTGAAGTGATTATTAAATAATTGTAATCAACATAAATGTACTTGCCTTTGTTATTGTGACTGGATCGAGAGTCTGTACCGAGGAACTAGGTCAAACACTTCCCCGAAATCCTACATTTGAGATTCCAGACTTAGAAACAATATTCAACCCATATCTAGATGTGCTAGTTACAATCTCTAGTAGTAATGTCCTAATCAAGTTTTAAGTTGTATTAATCTACAGCTAACGATTACGTCGCAACTATGTGCGTTGATTAAGCCGGTTAATTGAATTATTTGGAAATATACGAGAATCAATTACAATTTGAAAAACTTTGTGTTTTGTAATATATTTATAAAAATACAATTTCTTTTAGCGACAAACAGAGAATTAATAATATTTTATTTATTTTAGCTAAACTCGTATTTAAGCCGTAAATTACGTCCTAACTACGAATATGAAATCAATCCAAACCACCCAAATTTACATCCACCAGAAAAGAAAAGAAAACAAACTACGCTACACAAATACATGGGCTCAGCTACTGGTCCTAGGGTGGGCTTATGTCCGATACATCTTTCTTTTACATTAAATAAGAAAATGACTGAATTATTAAATAAAATGCAGAATTTAAATGACTATAATATTTAGCCTAAAAATAAAATAATAAATAAAAGAAAACTAGGAGTCTCAGACTCGGTCCATTTTCTCAAATTTGGTTTATGCCTCAACGTTCGGTCGGACCGGTGCGTTTGCATTTCGCCGGAGCCCACAGACCGGTACGGTCGTCGCCCGAAAAATCAGTTTAGAAATTCATTTTCGAAAGCCAATTTTGAAATCAATATAAATATAGTTTTTGTAAAAATTTGGGCAGCACTTCCTCTATTTCGGGTCAAACCCAAAACTGGGAAATGCGCCACGGAAAACCTGCAATTATTCCAAACCAGGGAAAACCCATTTGTATAGAAAATATATCACAGAACCAAATCCGAAACCACACCAGAAATCCCGTTTTATCCAAAACAAAACCACAGCAACACAATCTCACAGACAAACGTCACCCAAGTGCTAAACGTAGCTAACGGAAAATTATAACGCAGCTATCCGGATTCCCGAGAGGAAACCGGGGAACCGATCTATCATCATCGACTCACGGGAGGGACGAACTACTCTGATTAACAGAAATTACCAAATTCCGTTGGCGGGGAGCCGCGGAAAAAATCTCGGGAAAGAAATCCGAACTAAGTCGGCAGCAGGTAGAAGTTCCGAACCGCGGGAAAGTCCACGGACAGCGGGAAATCCACGGGAAGGGTGCTGGACAGCAGCGAATGGCCGCGGAAACGCTGACAGCGGCGGAGGCGGGGGTTTGCTGGCCTCGGGGACAGCGGCGGACAGAGCCGCGGACAACGGCGCCGGCTAGGGCGCGGGATCGGCGCGGATCCGACCTCGGGCACGGCGGCAGAGCCGCGGGGAGGGTCGCGAGCTCGGGGGAAAGCTCGGCGAACGGATCCCGACGGGGATGGCGGCTCGGGAAGGGGCTCGGGATGGCCGCGGAGGGACGGCGGACAGCTCGGGGCACGTCGGAGGCGCGGGGCGTCGGCGGACGGCGGCGGATGCCGCGGGAGGAGGCGCTCGCGGGAGGAGCACTGCCGCTGCGGGCGGTCGGGAGACGGGAGGTCACACGCGCGGAGAGATGCGCGGATCTGGCCTCGGCCGGCGGGGAGGAAGCTGCGCGCGGGGGCGCGGGGTGGCAGCGGCTTTCGGGGACGGCGACGCCGGAGAGGGCTTCGCCGGAGGCTGGCCGGGCTGCGGGGGAGGGGGCCGCGGTGGGCGCAAACGGCGGGAAGCCGCGCGCTGGGTCGGCGCCGAGCTCGAGTGGAGATGGTTTTCTTCTCTGATCCAGAGAGAGAAAAAAATGGAAGAGAGAGATATAGCTTGAGATCTGAGAATAAAGAGAGGAAGAGAGTTTAAAGGAATTGGTGGTGGTGGGGTGGGGATGTTCTGTGCTTCTCTGGAGTATAAGGGGAAATGGAGGACAAGGGGAGTTATAAGGAGTGAAGGAAAAGATGTGGGTTATATCTCTTCTTCTGTGAACGTGAAGATAGGAGTGGAGAGGGGAGTTACGGAAATGAAGGGGTTTGAGGAGTTATAAGGTGGAGTTGGGGGAAAGTTTTGAGAACGTGGGAGAGTTTTAATAGAGGAGTGGGTTAAGGAATGTGTGGTGGGGAAAGTTGTTCGGGAATGAGTGTTACTAAATCCTAGCAACTGAATACTGGTCCATCGGGACCAGTTCTCAACCAAACATCTATTATATTATTTTTTTTATTTTTTTTTTGTTTATTTAACCAAGTCAAAAATAGGAAAGAATTTGGGGAAAGAAAGGGGTTGGGCTCAGGCCTGGGTCTGGGCTCGGACTCGGGTCTGGGTCCAAACGTACAAAAGTCCAAGTTGATTAATAATTTCGAAATCATTTTCCACTCAAAAATATTTAATAATATTAATATTAATAATAATAATTAGATATACTACTAATAATAATTAATTACAAAAATATGGATTTCACATTGCCACTTGATGGTATGGGACCAGATTCTCATATCGAACCTCATATTGGCCTCTAACCTGGTTGATTATCAGTTTTGAGTCACCAGAGGCCTCGAGGTAGTCGACCCCCAACTGTTTGGCGAGCTGGAGCTCGATTATAAGAGCGTTGCATTCAGCAACATTATTGGTACATAATTCCATGAGAGAATATGCTCGATGTATTACTAGACCGTCAGGAGTGACAAGGACCACTCCTACTCCTGTGATGATTTCATCTTTGGGGCCTATTCTTGAGGCACCGTCAAAGAACATTTGCCACACGGGATTATTTGTGACCATGTTGGACTCCAAGACCTCGTCGGGAATCCCGTCGTAGAGTTTTGATGGTTTCGATATAGGATGTGCGACCAAGAAGTCTGCCAATGCTTGACCCTTAACCGCCTTTTATGGAACGAACACCATATCATAAGGCGTCAAGAGTATCGCCCATGTCGCTAGCCGTGAGTTCAGGGCTCCTGACTAGTCATAAAGACTCTGAGGGGATTGACTCTGGAGATGACGTGAATTGTCTGTCCGGCTACATAATAGCGTATCTTTTGGATGGCAAAGACTAGCACAAGACACTCCTTCTCAACAAGTGTAAACCCCCTAAATTTTTACTACAATTTAAAAATGTTATTTCGGTATTTTTCCTTTTTCGTTTTGGTAATTTACGACGAGTACAAATGCTTGATACAAAATAGTTAATTAATTTGAAAAGTATTTTATTATAAACTTTTATAGCAAATACATATTTTGGATCGAAATACTAATATTGTTTTACTCAAAACATTTTGTTATATTTTCTTGTAAAAACTATTTTACAAAGTATGGTTATTAATTTCTAAAAATAATATGTAATATATTATTTGCAAGCGAGATACATGAAATTTATTCATGTATGTATTTTTAAAATTTTCCTTTTATTTATTTTTCTAAATTCATTAAAAAGTATCTTGCAGTAATTCCTATTGATATTTGAAAATATTAATTATGATTTTCAAAATTATGAATATTATTATTATAAAAATATTTTTGAAAACTTTATGTAATTAGATATGATAATTTAAATTAAGTTTTAAATTATTAAATTTATTTAACTTACAGATATGAATTATCTAAATATAAATTGGATTTTGATTGGTTGAATCGATTTAAACTTGATTTAAATTAAAAGTGAGATATCAAAAAGGGGGTTTTTACTTTCTCATCCAAATCAATCTAGGAGTCCACCTCCTATATAAGGAGAGGCCCCATATTCTCTTTCTCCCACAATTCCACCAAACCAAATTCCTCCACCCAAATGCATGTGCATCGTGTCTGTGTCCATCCAAATACTTATTCCATATTTTACAGACACATTAGTTTTTTTTTTTGTCGGACAAACCCCGAAAAATCATCCTAACCCTAAACCTATTGCTGCCCTGACAACCACATGTGTCCAACACCAATTCCATCGACCAAGACTCCGCCAGTACAAACAGCAACAGCCCCCTAAACCCAAACTTCTTCTCCGCCACCGTGTCTACGGCGTCCACCTCCAGAACCATGGCCACAACCTTCCCAAACACATTGCTACCAGCCCCACCCTCGGCCCTCCCGCCATCTCCTCCTCCTTGCACGACTCCCCAATCCAGCCATCGCCAACAGAACTGCCACCACCAGGCCACCTTTCCGACCTCGCTACCCCGGCCTCCCCTCTGCCAGAGATCATCGCGGCCGACGCTGCCTAAACCCATCGCCCAACACCACTACCGCCTCAGCCGAATGCCACCACCACCACCATCAGCATCACCGCCAGCCACCCGACCACCGTAAACCAACACCACCACTGGCTTCCCAATCATCGCCACCACGGCCACTCCCTGAGCAGCGAACACCTAGCCGTCGGTTCCACCCAAACCCCCAAATCCATAACCTCACCACCATCATCTATGAAAAGGAGAAGGAGAGAGAAGCTATAACCTGACCAAGCCCTCTCCGCCGCTGCGCTAGTCTTCTGCGGATGGATCTGCCACACAAATCCGTCGAACTTTCGAGCGCTGCACCTCAACAGCAGCCATCGACCAGCTCCCCATCTGCGACCGCCGAACGCTGCCCCGCGTCGGCGAGCGCGCCGCCCGCGCCCACCAAGAACCCTCCGTTCCGTCGGTCGTGCCTCCACCAATACCCCCACTTCCGCCACGGCCAGCACCATTGCACCCCTCGGTCCCCTCCGCTCACCTCCTTCCTCCTCTCCTGCGCTCATCCTCACTCCGCGCGGTGCCGTCCCAGCTCCCTTTCCTCCGTCGCATGCCGAGGCCGACCCCCCTCTCGAACACCCGCTTCCCCTTTCTCTTTTCCCCTTTCAATTCTCTCTCCCTTTCTATTAAAACACGATTGCAGCAGCAGCTGCAAAGTTGGTTTTTTTTTATTTTAGTTAATTAGTTATTATTTATTTATTTAATCTTTCTTTTTATTTTGTTGGTGTTGTCTTCCAGGTCCTTATTTGTTCTATTAATATTATCATTATTATTATGATTATTATTATTGTTATCACTTATATTTCTGAAAATAGATCTCATTATTTACAAATCACATTATTTTATTAATATACGAGATTTGTAAGTATTTTTGTATAAAACAAATGATAGCTAAATGAGTAATTGTAAGTATTTATATCTTTGTTAAAAATAGATAAATAATAGTTTTGCACTAGAATATTTTCTAGGCTTATTAAAGAATTTTAACTGCTAAATTAATAGTTTGCAAATAAATTTTTCAAATCCATGATATCTTTCCTTAAATGAATTATATATATTTGACAAATTTTTATGTGTTGGCGTAAAGTGATTTTTCTAGTTTTTTTTTTCAATATATATATTTTGCCTACTTTGACAAGCTTAAGTTTTTGCCTAAAAAGCGATTCTTATATTTTTCATGTATTTACCTAGAAACTATTTTTACTAATAAAATATATTTTTAATATAATAAATATTCTTTCTAAAAATCACATATATATTATTCTCCACTTCTTTCGATTTTTCCTCTAGCCCATGACTAAACCTATTAATCCTATTCTTTCACCAATTCTAGACTTCTTTATATCGTCCCTAACTAATTTGACCCCCCTGGACCCGATGTAACCGTCCGTGCCGTCATCAGAGGTCACTTTGCATAGTTGTAACACCGAAATCAAACTTTATGCCACATTGATCATCGCAGCACACCAGGCGGCCTACCAGGCAAGTATACCTTGCTAATTAACTGTCATATTATTTATTTTCCATATTATTTACTTTGTTTCATATTTGTTAGTTTTTTTGTTATAAACTGCGCGTCCAAGCCATACTTGGGTGCAAGCGACTTTATTAGTTGTTACTTTATTTTATGCATGTTAACTTAGTTTTAGCGGACTACCTTCTTGTTGGGGGATATCCTTGTATCTTCTTTGGCTATGACACTCACACTACACGGTTTGAGACATTTTGCTAGGGGCATGACTTATGGACTGGCCATCTCTATTGTCGTGTGATGGATAGATCGTAACTGCTATGACTAGGGTATAGAGACTCAAGCAATTACAAAACTGGACGGGTTATGGACATGACTTGGACAGTGTGGGAAACATTGGGGAGGACAGTCGCTAGTGTGTATGGGAATCCAAACAAGTAAACCATAATCTTCGAATGGAACTGTGGTGATTTATATTTGCAGATACCCTCTAACATCTTGGACGTTACGGACGGATACAGATGACTGGATGCCAGTTACGTACATGTAGCCTAAATCCCACCCATGCGCATGAAAGTTGTCCTCTAAATTGCACATTAGACGGTTAGAATCCCCTTTGCATATTTGTGTCTAGGATAGTCTTTTGTATATTATTTTATTATTCTGACAGTTCATATTAGCATGTTCTTCCTGTATCTTGTTATGTCCCTCTGAGGACCTGGTGATCTCTCCAGGTGTGTGTTCATGTCTTCCGCAGGTATTCTAGCCGAGTTCGTGGTCTTCTCCATTTTTTCGAAGATGTCGTGCCTTGGACCTTTCTTGCTACTTTCGCCAATTCATTCGTATGTCATGTATCTCTTTTCTTTTTATTAGTTGGTAGTAGATTTGTCTCCGCCCAACTACATGTAAATAGACAAATTCTTACTTATTTCTATAAAAGCTTGATTTTATTTTGTGGATGAGATTAGTTAGTTGTGGTTTACTGCATTTTACAGCTTACGTATATTTATTATACGGCTGGCATGTCTACGTTCCTAGTCCTACGTATATTGGGACTGGGGCGTTACAACAAGATTATACTGATGTTCGACACCAATCATGGTCCTGCTCAGATAGTAGTTTGCCTACTCGTGGTCTTCGTTGCTTCTTCGGGCTAGCAAAGCACCCAGAGAATGGTCCATGGCTCGGACATATAGTAAAAAGGGCCTCCCCATGATTGGTGCTACCAGGGCTGGGGGACTGGTGAGATATTTCTTAATGTCATCGATCGCCTACTGGCATTCTTCAGTCCAGACATAAGAAACCCCTTGCTTCATTAGCTTGGTGAAGGGTTGGCATCGTCCAGAGAGATTTGCTATGAAGCTTCTGATGTATGCCAAGCATCCTTATAGGCCTCGAAGCTCACAGAGGTTCTTCGGGGGAGCCATGTCCAAGATTGCCTTGGTCTTTTCAGGGTCAATGTCAATACCCTTGGCCGTGACGATGAAGCACAAGAACTTGCCGCTGGAACCCACAAGAAAGACTTGGTTGGGTTCATCTTCAGCCGATGTGTCCACGTTAAGTCGAACACCGTCCTCAAGTCATCCAGATGGTTGGCTTTCCTCCGACTTTAACGGCAATTTTATCAATATAACATTCTACCATTTTTCGGAGGTATTTACGGAATATAGTGCTCATAGCCCACTGATATGTTGTCCCAACATTTTTCAGACTGAAAGGCATCACTGTGTAATAGTAGATTCCTTTTGGAAGTCGGAATGAAGTATTCTTTTCAACATCAGGGAACATCTTGATCTGGTTGTAGCCCGAGAACCCATCCATGAAAGACATACGTTCGAAGCCACAAGTGTTATCGATCATCACGTCGGTGATCGAAAGAGAAAACTCGTCTTTTGGATAGGCCGAGTTGAGATCCCTAAAGTCTATGTAGACTCAAATCTTTCCACTCTTCTTAGTGACGGAAATGATGATGGCCACCCAATTTCGATGTTGCTTTTCATGAATGAAGCTACTGTCTATGTGTTTATCGACTTCTTGGGATGAAAGCGACGTTGTTGCTCCTTAACAGGCTTAGCGTTGGAAAAAATGTTAAGTCGGTGCATTGTGACTTGCAGGTCTAAACCCGGCATATCTTCATAGCTCCAAGCGAAGACATCGATGTATTTTTGGATGAGTTGTATCAGAGATTCTTTGTCTTCTCTCGTCAGGCTTTTGCTAATGAAGATGGATTTAGGTGAAGCCTCATCTCCTAGGTCGACTTGAACAACCTCGTCTTCGGTGGAAGGTTCTCGTTCTTCGAAGCGCTACTCCCATTGGGATCCTAGGCGTTGAACCCAAGGTTTTTCTTTGAAGAATTCCAGTGTCTGGTCTTCCTCCTCAATTGGAGGATTTGCAAAGACCATATTAACTGACAATATCTTCTTGAGGGCCTGGTCGATACTGGTATGGAGTCCCAGGCCGAGGAATTAGAGGAGTTAGAGTGCATAATGACCTCCGGTTCTGAACTCTCCGAAGTTGTCGTGGGTGTAACATAACCCAACCCCCGGCGAGTACGCTGGTAGTAGTTTTGAGACTTTCTCTTTGGAATACGAAGTCATAAAGGGAGGCGTCGGCCTTTGCCATAGTTTAGACCTCTGCCATTGGTCAAGTCATAGCCCATCTTCTGGATAAGGTGCTTAGCTTGAGTGGTATAATGGTAGAATGGCATCTTGCCGTTATCGGTTTCTGGTTCGACAGGAGTGCATCTTTGGGACGTTCTACTCGACCAAAGATGATGGGTTCCTCGTCTTTCTTCTTTGCTGGAACCACAAAATAAGCGTTTCAGGATGGGACAACACTCGGCTTCCAAGATTAGCGGTTGTCACTTGTGTTTGTAGCATATACAGAGCATTATCTAAGAAATACATAGCATTACAGTGTGCACAAAAGTAATTCAAAGATAGCTTCCTATTAATGAAATACAAAATTTTGTCCCGAGGGATTACATCATCTAAAGAACGTGCGTCAGCATTGACGCATATGTAGTCCCCTAACTCTTCATCGATGAGAACCGGGGCCGCCATGGGAGAAGGTGAGGGAGGTCTCCGCTTCAGCTCGACTACCAGGGGAGCTGGAGCCGGAGATTCTTGCTCATGACTGCTTTCGGGGCCTTTCGAGACAGCTTGACCCGAATAGGTTCCTGACTTGCTGTTGATGATGTCGGGGACGAAGGAGTAGGAGCTTCTATCCGAAGCTTGAAGACAAGAGGGCTGATGTCTGGGAAGGCTTCCCCTTCAATCGAACTCTCAACGGTTCTTCGGCAACCGTTGCACTCTCCAATGCAATCTCTCCTTCATCGTCTACATCATTGGCATCGTCATCCCAGGGGACTGATTTGTATAGATCACCATCATTGCAGTACGCTTCAAGTCCTCAGAATGGGTCGATGTCAGTGAACTCAGTCTTGATAGTCCCGTCGCTAGCCATATACTTCTTACATTGATAGAGGGTGGAGGGCACGATCATGTATTCATGTATCCATGGTCGACCTAACAGCATATTGTAGTTTATGTCAGCATCAATGGCATAACAAGTCACATCCGTCTAGCGATCGCCTATCTGGCATTTCAGACGAATCTTGCCCAAGGGCTCACTCTATCCAACATTAAAATTGCTGATTGTAGTGTTAGATGTGGTCAGTCGATGCATCAGAATCCCCAAGGTCTGGAGTAAACTTCTGGGGATTATGTCGAGGGAGGAGCCGTGGTTGATGTGGATGCGATCGACCTTGATGGCACCAATATACCATGTATAGTACAGGGGTCTATTGTACCGATTGTTCTTCGGCAACATGTCTTGCTGGGTAAAGGTGATGTTAGGGATCGTCTCAACCATGTTGTGACAATATGGTCAAGCGGCAGGATCCTCTTTGGGTGGTTAAACGTGGGTGAGGAACGAGTCAGCATTTTGTAATACCTCGCTGAGGGCGTCCCGAGTCTCTTTAGAGAGACGAAGGAGCTTGAAGAGTGACAGCCTAGCTAGAGTATTGGTAAGTTGTGCCAATTTATCGAAGTTGTAGTGCTTGATCAGCCCCACCGCAGAGTCTTTACTTAGCGGTTTGTTAAATCGAACATCCTTTTGCTTCTACTCGTCTGCGGTAGAAGGTTGAGACAGACCTGCTTCCGAAGTATCATATGCGGTGACAGCAGTATGCGGAGGTGTTTCCTTCTCCAAAGCTTGGTTGTCCTCTCGCTGGTGAGCCGAGCGAGTGGTAACCTGGGCATCGTCGATCGAGGTAGAAACCATACGACATGTAACGCCCTAGTCCCAAAATATGTAGGATTAGGAACGTAGACATATATATATATATATATATATATATATATATATATATATATATATATATATATATATATGTAACGATGCCCAGGTTACCACTCGCTCGGCTCACCAGCGAGAGGACAACCAAGCTTTGGAGAAGGAAACACCTCCGCATACTGCTGTCACCGCATATGATACTTCGGAAGCAGGTCTGTCTCAACCTTCTACCGCAGACGAGTAGAAGCAAAAGGATGTTCGATTTACCAAAATATGTAACGCCAAGCGTATAATAAATATATATATATATATATATATATATATATATATATATATATATATATAAGCTGTAAAATGCAGTAAAACTATGACAACTATTCTTATCCACAAAATAAAGGTAAAGCTTTTATAGAATTAGGTAAGAGTTTGTCTTTTGTACATGATATTGGGCGGAGACAAATCCACTACCAACTAATAGGAGAAGTAATACATAAACAAAGAATGATTTGGCAAGAGTAGCATGGACGATTCAAGAGCAATCATCTTCGAAGGAATAGAGAAGATCACGACCTTGGCTAGAACACCTGTGAAAAGTCAAAAAAACACACACCTGGAGAAGTCACCAGGTCTTCAGAGGGACGTAACAAGATACAAAAAGAACATGCCACATAACTGAATAAAAACTGCTCAACAATAAGTAAATCAGATCATAACATGGTCCAATACTCCACCCTTGAATTAGCGTACCATCCCCTCAACCAAACAAGGACAAGAGATGGCACCCTAATCCACGATGAAGTATCTTTCCATATCGTAATCTGATATAGTATCCGGACCACAACAAGGCTCAGTACCTTCTCATCGAAGCAGTGAACCATACCTACAACCAAATAAGGACAAGGTGTGGCAAACTAGTACGTGACAAGTTATTATTCCAAGCCGCGATCAGATATAAGTACCCAAACCAAAAGTACCTATACCTAACGAATAAGGTAGACTAACTAGTCTAAATGAATGCAGTTTAAGAACAACCCTTCAACGCATGGGCTCTCTAGCTAAAATAGGATTGGCATGGATCCCTCTCTGGACCCCAGGGGCCTAAGAGTATAACATTCAGCGAAACGATATTGACTGTCAGTAATACCGTTTCGCAGAACGTCAGTGGCCATCAGTAACAATGGGTAATCTCACCCGCGTCTCCGACGGAGCTCACGGGTTACAAAAGATAAAGTGTATAGTAGCCCATACGCTAAGGAATTGTCCTCCCTGCCCTATGCCTACTATGTTGTATCCACAACACGTATAACCTTTATTAACCGCTAAGTCAAACTAATCATGCAAATATTATTTGCGGTTAATCCTATCATACGGCTTATACGTTCCGGTGGTCAGCCAGCCATGCATGTCCGAATTCTATATGCGACTCACGACTTTGTGGAACAAACGTGTCAAGGCCAATAAATGCAACACAAACTAGGGTGGTCTCTTAAATCTAGGGTTAATATGCATAGAAATAAATAGAGAAATAATAAGGACATAATTAAACAGTAATTGCATCTAAACATGATTTAAAAGAACAGTTTTATATTGCAAAAATTTAAATAATAATTAAGAGCATGAAATATGAGCTAAAGTAAATAGACAGAGATGTGGCAAGGTATCTTGCCTGGAGGTAGTGTGCACAACGTCCAATAACTCGAATCGTCAGAATAGTGAAGCAATGAAAAGTCAAATCCCGCAAACGTCCTCAGATGCTGAAAAAAATATCACGAACATTTTTGGTATAAAAGATATTGTTTGCAAAAACAAAAGTTTCTTTACAAACTAAGAAAAAAGAAAGTACAAGAGGACAATTGATTTCTGGGGAAGTACAACTATAGGAATCTGATCAGAAGAAGATCACTTTATCCCTTGGACGATGCGATGTCGAAGAAGAAAGCCTTTGGAGAGTGTTGCAGCAAGTGCTCAGGAAATTATGATCATTAGTGATCCTTGTGAAGTGATTTGGAACTCTATTTATAGAGTTCTGAAATAACTGTCAGCCAGTTATTCTAATTGGTGCAGACAGCCATTGGCGCGCCATCACCCTTTGTGCGGACGGTTAACTTAACTGCATGGGATGCATGGCATTCTGTGAGAGAGATGTGCATGGTCGTGGGCAGTATCGTGTGTACGTTCTTCGAGGTTAGTGGCATACGTGTCACATCATCTAACTACTTTGAATGATAATTTTATTGATTAGCGCCAACTGTTGAATGGTGCCAGGCGCCATCTGTCGTTTTAGTGCCATCTGCTTAATTCATTGATTACCTCGCACCAACTGTGAATGGTGTGGGGCAGTTGTCAGTCATTATGACAACTCTAACATAGTCTCCTCGAGTGCCATGCGTTCGGGATTCGAAATGAACTTTTCTCGATTGACGTGCTATCAGTCATGATGATAGTCATTTGGTCTCTCCGAGAAGACTGCCATGTGTCATCTAGCGCCATCTGTTGACCAGCGCCATTTGATAACTTTAGTCTTGGTGCCTTTTGTGAGTAGCGCATGATGATGATCATACTTTTTAGGCTTCTACAAGACCCCCTTCAAAGTTTACAAATTTAAAAAGTTTCAAAATTTGGAATACTTTGAATAAGAAACATTTGTATGTGATTGGCGCACGACAAAATTGTAACCGACTTTGAGTTTTGGGAGTGAATCGTTCGACTGTTACTGCTAGCCTTGGCTATAAATAGTTTTGAGAAGAGAGAGAAAACACTTTTCACTAGAAATCTTCTTCTTCTCGAGCTCTTGTCTTCTTCCACTTCCAAACTTTCGAAGCTTCCAATGGCCCCAAAGAGAACCACCACCGAGAAAGGAAAGAAAGTAGCCAGAGCCACTTTGCGTGTGCCCCCACTGATGGTGCCACATCACGTCATGCCGTCGGCGAGAGCCGAGGAGGCAAACCCAGCTCTTGAAGGTGAGAAACTGAACGAAGAATAAGACCGTAGAACGCTCGTGCCATCCGCGTATAGCGCGATCAAAGGCCAACATTGACCGCCTCTTTCAGAGTGTTGGTCGATGATTTGTGCCATGTGCACATTATGCCACCTCTTTCAGAGTGTTTGGCTTAAAAATTCATATTCAATGACGTCCTGCGCCATTTGTCATATGATCTCAACATGATGCGCCATCTGTCAATATGCGTAGACCATGCGCTAATTGATTGATTCGCCATCTGTTTAATTGTCAGATTGCATGCGCCATTTTTGTGTAGAGTTAAAATTACTTGTTTCTTACAATCTTTTATGACTCTAACTTTTGTTTCTTTTTGTCTTTTTTTAACATCTACAGTGACACCAAAAGCTGAGGTTGCCGTCAAAGAAGAAGTACTGTCTCCCTCTATCAAAAAGGAACCGATGACCATTAAGGAGGAAATAACTTCTAAAGTCAAAGTTCCCGTAAAGGAAGAACCGGCTTCAGAAGGCAGTGGCACCGGGAGCTCCAATCACCCAGCTCCTATGGATGACCTTAATCAGTTAGGGCCTTCCTATACACGATAGTTGAGGGAGTAGTACCTGCCCCAGCATGGTCATTCTTGGGCAAATAAATAAGACATCTTTTTTTGCCTTCAATGTTTCATGCTTTGATGTAGTAGCTTGCTTTCCTTTCTTTGTAAATGTAGCCCTTTACTTCTTTTTATGGAGAAAGAAATAAAGAACCCTTCTGTTTGCTCATTTGATGGGATGTTATCTTTTTTTTAAAACAACATTTGTCAATAAATGGGTCATTTAATACGGACAATAGAATGTTTAGAGGTGATGTGACAAGTCATTGATGTAGATAGCAAAATTCAGAGATAATATGGACGTGAATTCGTATATCTATTGATTATCCTTGGGCCAACTGGGACTCAAGAATATGATATTTTTTAAAATAACTGGGTTTCAAAAGATGATGTTTGCAATGATGTAGTAGACATTGTCAATGATGATAAGATCTGGATAGACTCTGTTGGGGATTCAAATATTTGAAGTATGTACAATATTCGTTAGAAAATATAGTACACACTTTCAGACATGGTACTTCTTTAAGAATTTGTCGTTGATAGGCATCATACCGATTCGGCCATCCATCCCAGACAGTTGATAAGCTCCGTTAGAGAAAATTTTGCTTATAACATAGGGACCTTCCCACTTTGGTTCGAACTTGCCCTTGCTCATGTGTGTCATAGTCATAGGACGTCTGACAATAAGGACTAGTTTGCCTTTTTGAAATGTACGTACTTTGACTTTACGGTTGAAGGCTTTTGAGATACGGGCTTGATATAGCTCGATATGTTGTTGAGCTAGTAGCCGCTTCTCGTCAAGTACTTCAAGCTTCTGGAGTCGAAGACGATCATTGTTTACTGTTGTGAGTTCGTTGGCAATGGCTATTCTTAGTGATGGGATTTGAATCTCCAACGGTAGGATGGCCTCACATCCATACACTAAAAAAAAGGTGTATAGTCGGTCGGAGTACGTAAGGTAGTACGGTAGGCCCATAGACATTCTCCAAGCTTTTCGTTCCAGTAGAAGAAGAGACTGCATTTATAATCTCCATTAGAGTTACAAGTTAAAGTTTGAACACCCTTCGGCACAAAAAGCCTTTCTGAAGTATGTTTCTTTGTAAGACATAATGACCTGACCAGCGTTGATGTCCATCCTCAAGCCTGCATTGCAGAGCAGACTTCCCGAGACCAGGTTCTTGGCTATAGTAGGTATATGCTTCACACTCTGAAGCGTCAGCGACTTCCTCAAATTCAGTTGCATTACCACTATCATGATCCCAAGTACTTCAGCTTGTGTCTGGTTCGCCACCATAACCTTCTCAAAAATAGGTTTGTATGTGGTGAACCACTCATTCTTTAAGCAAACATGACAGGATACCCCAGTGTCTATCCACCAGTCTGTGTCAACACCAGCTGAGTCAATCTGCACAATCATAGCAACAAAGTTAGCCTCACCTTGCTCTTTCTGTTTAGGTTTTTTCTTGTAATCCCTCCTCCAGTAGCCTTTCTTGCCACAGTTGAAACAAGTCTCAGGTTCTTTTGACTTAGACTTGAACTGTGCTGACTTCACCTTCAGATGGTGAACATTATTCTTCTTATGGTAGGGAGCCTTCTGCTTCCCTTTAGAGTTTCCTCCTTATACCATGTTGGCCTTGAACATCTGCTTGGATAAGGTGTCCACTTTGAGCTGAGCCCTTAACTCGTCTTTAATATGTATCCAGTATAAGAGACGTTCAAGATCTACCTCCATCTTCTTGCGGTGCATGTCCGTGATGAAGTTGCTCTACCCAGGTGGGAGCTTAGCGACAATACCCCGATGACAAAGGCATCGACCAAGGGCATGTCGTCATCTGCCAGCTTCTGACGTAACTTGAGGAACTCCTTGACTTGAGGCAACATGGTCTTGTCGTCCTCAAATTGCATCCTCCAGACCTTTTCGATCACGTGGATCTTGTTTCTCTTTTCATCTGCCTTGTAGAGATTCACTACAGACTCCCAAATGTCCTTTGCGTTGATAGCCTTGCTATAAGACTCTGCTAGAGAGTCCTCTATAGAGTTTAAGATAAGCAACTTACAGAGGTTGTTATCTCTCCTCTACTTCGGCTGCAAAGCAGTGGCTTCAGCAACCCTTCGAGCATTTTCACCTTCTGGAATCAAAGGCTCAGGATCTGTCAACACGTAGTTGATGTTCACGAGTTGAAGATTAAGGTTGACCTTTCTCTTCCAGATATTGTAATGCTCCCCATCAAACTTCTCAAGTTTGTTAAAACTTGTGTCGAGAAGGTTTGTACAGTTGTTCTCCATTGGATCTGGATCTTGCTTTAAGATTGTCATTCCCAAAACAGATCTTAGAAGGAAGAACGTGAGTGGACAGAATAATTCTCAAGAATGAATTCTCGTCACACTATCTGTATATGAGGAACTTCGAGAATTGCTTCTCAAGAAGATCCTGAAGTCTCTATCTCAAAGATAGAGAAAGAAGAAGACGCAACTCTGTTGGGGTAATAAAGATCACCGTTGCTCAAAGCAAGATTTGTCTTACTGTAATCTGATCCCAGAAACCAGTAAGTTCAAAATAGAACTTCTGGAACGCTTGTCGTCACCTACTGACTGAACTCGCAAACCTCCTTGGACTCCAATGGCAGCCGCCTCTTAACTCTCTTCGTCTTTTAATTTTTGAGTAAGTCGTCAATAAAAGCACGAAGAGAGTATTAATAGAGTTGGGCTGAAACCCTAACTCTAATTATGGCCATACACTGACTGCGAAAACATAGAAACGAATCATGGAAAGATTTAACTGAATCAAATTCAAATCCCACAAAAATTGGACCTGAAATCTGACTCAATCTTTCCATAACTGCACGAACCTTCCAACCAGTGCTTAAACACGGCACAGGCACGCGGACGTTCAGCAGTGCGTGCAACTGAGCGGTAGCTCGTGCACGCCCTCAGCAGCACAAGCATGCAGACGCACAACAACATAGCAGCACAGGCACGTGGAAGCCCGAAGAGCGTGTGCGCGGCACACAGAGCCGCGCCTAGCCAGCGCCTACCCCGTGCCTGCTCCCGTGCCTGCACCCGCCCATGCGTCGAGCCCATGTGCCTAGCGTGTGCGACTCACGCATATGACGAGCGCAACAACAACAAATAAAGCGCTATGCGCCGATACTGACGTGCTAAGTACAAAGTGCGCCAACAAAGCACCACTTTGCACCCTTGAGCCCGAGTCCGAGTCCGAGTCGCTAAACCCCTTCAGGGCTTAGCTCCATAAGGAATAATCCCATGAGCATGACAAAAAGCATAAATGCTTCCATTGAGGAGTTACCCTTCTTTCTTCTAGAAAAAACAACCCCACATGGCACCCATGTGCCTATCCATAACTCATGTGTATCTCTCAACACAAGCAAAGCTTTATATAGAGATACAATCCATTTGGTGTGAGCAATGTGGGACTATCTTTTCTAGTCTCCAAGGCAAAACACCAATAATATATATATATATATATATATATATATATATATATATATATATATATATATATATATATATATATATATATATATGTATTGTTTGTGTGTGTGTAGATATATATAGATGCGGTGATGGCATGAAACCTAGCCGTAGAAACATCACAACTCCCTCTTCATGCAGCCGCTCCCCTTCCTCACTTGACAGAACATCCCATCGCGTGTGCGAGCTGCGCGAGCTCGTCCTCATGTGTGTAAAGCAAGACAAGACCTCGGTACTCCTCTTCTATGCATGTGTCCTACACCAGTGCCATTTCTAGTCGAAGCTCGCTGCCTCGGCTGATCCAGACCCGACACTTACATCGTCGTTGCGGAAGCCACTGCAAATCCTACCCTCAACCGCCATCACCCCGAGAGCCATCACCGCCGAGGAGGACCATTTCCTTACATGACCATCCTCTGTGACGTCCCGACCACTTCGATTATCTTTTTCGGCTAACCAACCACCGCTCCTCCACACCCCAATACTGCGCATAACTAGTCAAGCCATCCGCACTACCACCACCTACACATTCATCGCACATACCATTAACTCTTGTGCATCAACCTCCTATCAAGTGTCACGAAGACCCTTCGTCAAGCCACTTTCGAGTACATGCGCAAACCAACAGCCTCCGTAACCCATCGCATGCACGCTACCACTGGAGCCAAGATCAAATCGTTGGCACCCTTGCTTGTCGTTGTCGAGACTTTAACCGTGAAGTAGTGCCCTCCTTTCGCTCTATCACATTCAATCCAGAAGAAGAAATCGAAGTTAGGTTTGGTGAGTAACTCAACTCCTTTCCTTCCTTCTTCTTTAGTTTAGTTAAAGAAAACACTCCATCTTGTTCCCTATAGTTTCAGTAGAATGAACCTTTAGTTGCTTAATTATATAAACAAAACCCTTCCTTATATATATATATATGTATATATATATATATATATATATATATATATATATATATATATAATATATGTATATATATATGTTAGGTAAGTCTTTAAACATTATTTTAAAGGTGTTATATATATGTTATATACCAAATAAGTGAGTGTATATATGTAATATATATGTATACACATGTTACATTTATAAATGGGTTGTTCTATATATGTAATTATATATATTTATATATAGGTAATTATATATGTATTTATACGTGAATCTTATGTCATTTCTAAAATTTACTAAATGTGCATTTATATAGGTATATTTATGATAAGCATTATTTTATATCAAATTATCTATAATGTTATTTTAAACATATAATTATATACATGACCTGTATCTCTATATGTATTTGACTATTTATATAAACGAAATTATGTTTATAATTATCTTAGTTTAAGAATTTATATTTTGGTGTGTACATAATTTTATGGACAAGAACTATATTAAGTTTTTGCATATATATGGTAAATGTATACTTAATATAATAAAATATTTTCCTAAGTAACCCTAGCAAGGAAAAATCATAATTTTATGTCAGTAAATAGGTTTATATAAATACGGTGTAATGACCTTTGATTGGTTGGTAGAGGGTTATGGTAGATTCCTTGAGGACTGCAGCAGTCGTAGTTCATGCCTAGGCTCGGATATGACTTTGTTACCTGCAGTCTCAACACGGATTGGACAAAAACTCCAGGCAAGTATACCTTGTCCGACTTGTACAGTATTTTCATGCATGCTCATTTTCTGCCATTGTTTTTTATACATGTTGTCATATTCTTGTCATTCATTGTCACATGATTCATGTACATGGTTCACATCACACATACATTATTTGTTTTCCTATATTAATTTGTCTCATATATCTCATGTTTCCTATTTGGTTTATGATACACTTTGCTTGTACTTATGTTACTTGACTTGGACTTGGACTTGACCTGTCTTAACTAGATTCCTTAGTTCCTTTGGCGAGAATATTGGTATTAGGCATTGGCTATTGTAATCAAATCTTAGCTCGTTATCGCCTCACCGGGCTACAATAGAGATTTGTTCACTCGATCCCTTAATCATTAGTGCCTCACCGGGCTACAATATAGACATGTGATATGACTGTTAGTGACTCACTGGACAATGATTACTATTACCCGATTTATCTGTGGCTACGACTGATATCGTTGTTCTCATGATATGTCATCCTCTTAGATGTCGTCCCTTCGTTGTGTTTATTTTTTTTTTCTTTCAGTTGCATGTTTATTTACTATTACATTCGGTATGTATATTACGTATCTTGCTATGTCTCCTGAGGACCTGGTGATCTCTCCAGGTTATCGATGAGATCTGACATAGGAATAATGGGAGCTACATTTTCGGGATCTTCATGTATCGTTGTTGATGCCTTCTATCTTGTTCTTTCTTAATCATATATTTTCATACTTCAAAGCGTAGTTACTGTTGTGTATGTTATTATGATTACATGGACACATGTTCTGATTTACACAGCTTATACGTATTTGAGTCAGACTAGAGTATGGTTAAATACGTAGCTGGCATGTTAACGTATCCTAGTTCTACGTATTTTAGGACTAGGACGTGACAAAGTTTTATACAAGGGTGGAGACTCTGCCGTAGGTAAATTCAACATAGTTTACTTTTGTCTTGCTTATAAAATGCTCACCTGAAAATTGACCAGGATGGCTAGAAAGATCACTTAACTATTGCATGCTTCACATAACTTTTTAAACAATTGAGATTGTGGGATTATAATTAGTTATTCACCAGTTCACAACAATATATTGACCCTCGTCTCCAAAGGTGTTGGAAACCAAGGAGGCGTGCTAAGAAACTAAAGGCAATACTTTAACATTTGAAGCCTTGCTCGTGTACGAAGGCGAATTTCCACTATTTTGAAGACTCCACTCTAGTCCTGCTACAATGACTCATAAACCAGGTGTTGCATAGTTTTTGGTTATATAAAGGATATAAAGTATGGTAACGACTATCTCATCTAAGTCAGTTTGTTGGCCCGCACGTCAACCCTTGTACTCCTCGAGTCTTGTAAATGATGTTCATTATAAATAAATCAAAGTTTCTTCCGTAAAAATGTATTGTTCTATGAGCTACCTTGCCAAAAGCTAACGCCTCCTCCAAGGTAAGCATAAAATCCTGGCCATGTCTTTTGGGTGATGGCCCCTTCTGTTGCTAGTCTCGCTGCATAGCCTAAGTTTGTGCATGATCCTATACATACTGATGTGGCCTCTGCTGTTGGAATATCTGGGACTGAGTCGGTAAAGGCCTCGGGGCTTGATATTATTGAACCGGTGCATGAGCTATGTATTGTAGCCCTACTGGAGTGAATGAAGCTGCTAGCTGAACTGTTAAAGGTCCAGCTAACGTCCTCCATAGGCCAGATCCTACCATGTGGTCCGAATCCCTATATGCCAAGCACAAACCATGTGCCCTACGGCACTGATATGACATGACATGCCTTTCCGTAATGGGAACACCCTACTAATGATGACGGCCTTTGCTGGTGAGGTCGTGTTTGAGACAACTCCTGGACTGATATCACCGATATTACTCTCCTCGGAGATTTGATCTCCAATACTCGTAGGTTGGAGCTGGTGACTGAGAGAAAGAGCCTTTCGAGATAGGATAAGACCTCTTTCGACACATAATCCTAACCAGTATCCTTCAGAAGGTGTACTCATGCCTCCTAGCTGCCCTCACTACATCGAATGTCGGGAACTCATGTTGCTTGATTACTAAGTCGATCTCAAGGTGAAGTCCATGCTCAAACCTCCTCGCTCGATCCAACTTGGTCGTTTGCAAGGTGGGAGCGAACCTACTGAGATGGTAAAACTTTATCACATTACCATCCATTGTCCTCCCCTACTGCTTGAAGTTGTTATACCTCAACAGAAGATCATAGCGCAAAATTGTGTCAAAGTACAAGATCTAGAATATCTCACTAAAATTTGCCCAAGGAATCGATGTTGTAAGTAATAACTCCTGTGTCGCCCACCAGTCTCTAGCCAAATCCAATAACTGAAGCCTAGATTAACACACTCTCTCTGGTTGGAACTCTTGCTACCTCGAGTATGGCCTCACTATCCTGGAGCTACAAATCGGAAGCGATCGCATTCTTTGTACCATAGAAGTAATAAGGATGGAGGTGACTGAAGCTACTCGTAGAATTGTATTCCTGATAATCATCCCGCTCTATAGTCGTCTCAACTGACTAATTAAGAATATTGCTCTGGTGTTGCTAAGTCACCAACAAGCCTATGATAATATATAGAAGTGCATGAGGATCCATCTCTGCTGGTTGTATTGGTACTGTAAGTTGACCGGACTGAATATGGTGCTCTGTCAAGGAATGATACGGCTGATCATCTAGTATATGCTAGCTCACTAGATGTTGTCCTACTATTAGCTGATCTAAATCTAACTAATCAAAAAAGCCAGGAACATTGCCCTTGAAAAAAGGACACTAGATTATTAATCGGAGGACATGATAGGAAAATGATAGAAACAAGTAGCAGATCAAGGAACCAGGAACACAAAATAATGCTAAAAGATATCAAGAAGATATTTTGAGAGATTTAGACAACTAAACTTCAACAACTCCACACATTTGAACATAGACATGTATGGGCCATAAAAAAACCTTATTGTAGAAGCATAAAAAAATTAAGTCAATATGCGTAACAGCTATGTGCCAAGCAGTTAACTTAGCAGTCTAAAAGTCAACACTATATTTTTAAGCACTATACGAGTTGGGTACAAAAATAAAGAACTTTAGGATTTCGTAAAGAAGCCATGCGCTATGAGCTGGAAGCTATGCGCCAAGGATGATAATTCTTCATAAAATCTATACAGCAAGGACTTTAGGCTAATGGTGTGAGATGGGTCGGGCTGGGTTGGCTTGGACCCAGTGTTGACCGGGCCTGGGCCGATCAGGGCTTAGACCGGATTGAGAAGCGGGTCGGGTCGGGCCGGGTTGCAAAAATCCAAACCCAGCCCGGATCCATGGTCCGGTCTTGGTCGGGCCTAGATGAACCTGACGTGGGATGGGTCGGTTCAGGATTGGGTCTGTACCGACCTGTTCCGACCTGTTTTTTCAAAAAAAAATTAATTTTGACAAAATGAGAAAGAAAATAACATTAACTAGCAAAAATATTAAGGAAAAAAGTGACCAATTTTTATTAATGTCAATATAATTTAATGTACAAGTATTTTTTCCATAAAATTTATAATAAAAGTTCAAGTTGAAAATTGATATTTTATTTTCATAAAATTTGTAAAAAAAATGTACAAGTATTTTTTTTTTCCCGTAGTCCGTCAGGCGTCTTTCCTCCAAATTTATTGCTCAGCTCCTCCTTCAGTAGTGTCCTCCAAAGTAAGAGACTGTAAGTCCAGCTCACTGATGTTAGCACTTTCATCTCTTGAGTTTGAGTTTGTTTTTTGCATGAACCCAATCTTGAACACATATGCAAGCTTCGAAAATATCTGGCAGCATCATGGTCCGCTTCTTGCTTAGCATCCTTGAACCTACACTAAAACAAAATTTCGATGCTACCATGGACACCGGGACCATTAGTATATCATGTGCTACAGAAGAAAGTATAGGATTTTTTTTGTCTTTTCTACCATTCAAAGAATAGAAAAATAAGATAATGATTCATCTTCATCTTCATCTTCATCTTCTTCATAAGAATATAAATATAACAATAACTCCTGAGTTGGCAGGGAAGATTATTTTGTTTCTTCGTTTGCAGTACACTCTTAGCATGTGATAATTTAGACATAAAATCAGAACTACTACTACCAACTTGAACGGTTGTACCGGGTCGAGCCGATACAACTCTTTCTTCACAGAAAGTACTTAAAGAATTTGGAACATTTCTAGTTTCTACTTTTAAGTTACTTAGATCAACATTCAGATTGTCATTAAAATTGTCTAACAATATGAATATGCCATCTAATTTAATCTTCGGATCAAAAACCAAAGCCAAAATATAGAAGAGGTATTTCACCCCAATATTTTGAAACTTTGTTTCCATTTGGAAACAACATAATCAAAACCAGGAACAATTCTATATTTAAAAAACAAATGAGACATGTTAATAATTTTTGTTAACGCTAGAGAAGAAGTATGATAATAAACTCCAGATAAAATACATGTAGTATTGTAAAATAATTCTAAAAATTCATAAATAGAATTAGCAATTAACCAACCATTTTCAGTAACTTGATAATCAAAACTTGGATTCACATTACAATAATGAGTAATAGCATCTTTAAATCTAATAGAAGATTTCAACATTAAATAAGTAGAATTTCATCTATGTGGTGCATCCTTAACAAATCGACTAAAAGTTATACCATATTCTGCACATAAAATTTTAAAAGCTTGTTGCCTACTTGCAGAAGTGTTCAAACTTTGTAACACAATCTAAGATTTTCTAAATTTGTTTGAAAATATTGAAGATATTCTTGTACAACTAAACTAATAATATGACAAGCACATCTAACATAAAAAAGTTGTCCTTCTATTATAGGCAAACAATTGTAGTTCAAATATTTATACAAGTGTTATTACTGGCATTATCAAAATAAATTGAAATTTTTATTATGAATATCATATTCAAGTAAAAATTGTATGATAGCACCACCGATTACAAACCCAGTATGTGGAAATTCTAAAGATCGTAGACAAATAATACGCTTTTGCAACATCCACTTTAGATCTATATAATGTGTCGTAATACAAATATAAGCATAATTTTGTTTAATATTCCATATATCAGAAGTAAGAGCAAATTTACTAACATTTATAGAAATTTGTTTTAAAGCTGTCTTTTCTTTTGAAATATTTTTATAGCCTCTGCTCTAATAGTCGATATAGAAAATTTACTAAAACAAGGACTAAGAGTAGTACTTACATAATCATAATAGCAATCACTCTCACCGAATGTGAAAGGTTGTTCATCACAAATAATATATTTGGTTAACTCAGTTTTGTTACGAGCATCAGAATAAGTAAAGTTACCTATAGAAGACCCTTGAGGACCGGTGCTTGTATGTGTCTGTCTAGAATGCAATGTGTCTTCTTAAAGTGCATGTGCCATCATTTTGTTTCAATTTAAAAAAAATTCTACATTTCTTACACTGTGCACCTTTAGCTATTGGTTTTTGATTTTTTTGGACCTAAAATCGGTGCACCCTTATTATCAGTGACATATTTTCTCAAAATATTGCCATAAAACTGATTTCTTCCTATTTACAACATTAGTAGCGATACTTCTAAATTCAGGAGGTGATATTTGTGTCAGTGGCACAGAATCAGGAATATGATTATTTTCAAATAAATCAGCATAATAAGCAAAATTTTGTTCAGAATCACCTCCATAAGGATGGTTAGAACCAGAAGCATCCATATTTTAAAACAAATAATTTTTAAGAAAAATAAGAGAAGAGAAATTTATTTATCTACCAACCAAAGTGAAAGAGAGAGAGAGAGAGAGAGAGAGAGAGGAAACAAAAATCCAAAATCCAAAATAAATAATAAATAATAAATAATAATAAAATATTCTTTAATATTAAAATTACTTGAAACGTCAACTTGAAGCCTCCAAAAAATTTGTACAAGTTGAAGCCTCAAGAACACTGTAGTTTGGCCTCCAGAAAGTTGCAGTTCAAAACCAAGAAGTTGTTACTTTAATCTTCAGAAATTGATAAGCTTGTATATTTTGTAAGAGAGGGAATAAATGTTTGTGTATAATTTTCATGAATTTTGGGCTACTTATAGAACTTTTTTGGTACAAAATGGCCTATTATATCCTCAAAATATAGTTATCATAAGGGTATTTTTGATCATTTTTAGCACAATGACCAAAATACCCTTAAAATGGTCCAAAACAACCATCAAAATGAGTGCATTTCGGTCTTTTCCCCCAACCAACAGTAAAAAAAATTGGTCTAGACCAGGCTTGGATTGGGCCTGGACCAGGCCGGTCGGGTGACCGAACGGGTTTATCGGGTTTAACCGGACCGAACCTGTGGACAAACCGGGCTAGGCCAGGCTTCCTGTTCGAAAAAACAAACCCAGCCCGGACCCTCGGAGTGCTCGTGCCGAACCGATCCGGGTCGTTGACCGGATTCGGGCCGGCCCAGACCAGGTTTGACCAAGCCAGGTGTAACGTCCTAGTCCCCAAATACATAGGACTAGGAATACATATACATGCCAGCTACATATCAAGTGGACTGCAGCCCAGCTCGAATACATATAAGTTGCCTTGGTTTTCTAAATCTATCTATCAATTTAATTAACATATATCTATCTCAATCCACAGAATAAGAAATAACAAGAATAATTTGTGTTATGGTTGCCCAATAACTTATATGTTCGATTAGACCTGGGTAATAATATGGGTCTATAAAACTAGGCTAAAGAGCAGAATACACGTAATGGATAAAATATAAAATGATGATAAATACCTGAATCGAAAATAGCAACAGCTCTATGTTCAGTGATCTATCTCTGCATAACCAACTACCTGGAGAGATCACCAGGTCCTCAGAGGACATAGCAAGATACATAATATATATGACAAATGTAACGATAAATAATATACATAGAAAGACAGGAAAATAGGCACGAAAGAATAACTAAGATACAAGAATACTAAGACAGTGGCATGCCATAGAGAAGCGTAATACTAGATGTGGCTAACAAATAAACAAAATCAATCCTATAGAGTGTATTCCAATGCAAGAGACTTCCAATATATAGTATATCTTAATTGTAGTTCAATGCAAGTAACTCCCAATTGAGAATGGTCAATTTATCCAATCCTAGTATCAATCTTCTCTTCTAAGGGAACACAAGGGTCAAATCACGATAACTCAAGTCAAGTCCAAGTCAATCATGTCAAGAAAACATGCATAGGAATACACAATTCTATCACAGAACACATGTGAACATGAAGAAAACCAATATAGCAAGCAAAAAATATTCTACGTGCACGTAAGAAAAAAAAAGAAGTAAGCAACATGAAGATGACAAATATAATGAAAAGAAATAACAGAAAATATAGAGAACATGTATATACAATACACTGCACAAGTTGGTGTTGGAGTGGGTGGGGTTCCCAACCTATGTGGAGAAGACCCCGAAGTGCGACGAGCGCCGTCTGTGTGTCAGAGAAGCTTGGGAAGGTGACAAGGCCATTCGGAGACGAAAAAGAAGCTTGGGAGCTACCTGGAGACTTTCTAGAACAGGGGAGGCAGAGTTCGGGCCGAACTCTGCCCCCTTGGTTCCAGAACCTTTCTGTTGCCAAAACACAAAGTTCTGGCTGAACTCTGTGTCGACGGGCCCAGGCGGATTTCAGGATATTTTTTTATACCATTGGATCGTATCCTACGGTCCAGGTTTTATTGCAGATTAGGGGGTTTATACATGGTTATTCCTAACCCTAATCACAACACAATATTGAAGAAAAGAGAAAAAAAAGAGGCAAGAGTGCCATTGCAACTTTGGGAGAGAAGAAGGAGGATTGAAGGTTATTTTCGAAGGAGGGTGTGTTCGGGTAATCTCTACTCGTCGTCTTTGTTCTTCTTAGCCTTGTAATCATTATTCTTGCTTCTAAGTGTTATGGGGATCCGATTTGGATCAGGAGAAGTTTGTAGAGGGTGTACTGTTTGCCATAAAAATCAAAGACATGTATTACAGAACACTGAAATTGATTACAAACTCGCTTGTACAAGGGAAAGCCTAGAAAGAAATCCTAGGAAACAATCTAAGTACAATTATTTAGTTTTGATTCTGGGGGGTGACGGTGGAGGCTCGGGAAAGTACTATCAACTCTGCCTTACTCCGTGGACTATCTGATGCAGCCTCTAGCTCGTGAAGAAATTGCTTTTCTCTTGAAGGTTGTCAGCTTTTTGCAAGGGTGTGGCACCCTGCTATTTATAATAGGATATATTTTGAGCCACATAGACGGCTTGTGGCCACGTGGCTGATTAGCACGCGAAGACCCGCTCTTTGGCTGCCATCTGTCGATTTGTTGGAATTTTGTAGCAGCAAATCTGGGTAGTTAAGGACTTGGTCAAATTGCCACGTGTCCTGTTGCACATAGTTTTCTCAATCTTCAATCATGTGGGATCGCATGAGACTCATGTGGCTTGGATCATAGTTGCTCTTGGCTGCATGATGTTTGGAGACCTTTGGGGTCGCATAAGTCTGAGCCGCATATGTCACCCCCAGTTTCCAAAAATAGGGGTATTTTCGTCATTTTTCATTTTAGAATATTTTTGAAATTATTTATTTATTTATTTATAATATTATTTTGGGGTTATTTGAGTCGGGTTCGAATTTCAGCTCGATCCGACTTGTATCGGGGACCCGGGGTAGTGTTGACTCTAGCGGGCCCACACACTAGTTAGCCATGGCCCACATGTTAGTTATTTTAGTTAGTGACTAGGCTAATTTATTTTGGTTAGGATTATTTGGATTAGTGTTCTAGGAATGACCAAACTAGCCCCCGACTTAAACCCCTTTTCATGTATTAACTAATAGATAAGGGAGGGGGGTATTTTGGGCATTCCACAATAGGATAAATCAGCCCCCATGGCTGGCCACTTCATGTGGATAGGGTTTAGCCACTCATCATTATCTCTTCTTCCATTCTCTCTCTTGTTCTTCCCCAAATTGATTTGAGAGCAATCCCTAATCATTTCTCCACCAAATCCTTTCATTTCTCCACCAAATCTTCTTCTTTCCTTCTCCATTCTAGCCAAGGAAGGAGCAACCCAAGTTTGAGAGGACTCGGAGCTCGTTTGTGTCCTTTTGGAATCTCTACGTGTCGGTGTCGCTTCGGGAAGGCTTTTCTTCGATTCGAGTCACCGGGAGGTATAAATCCCTTGAGTTCGAGGTTGGAGACAGAGTATTCCTGAAGATCTCACCGACTAGGGGCGTCATCAGGTTCGACAGAGGCGGGAAGCTCAGTCCGAGATTCATCGGACCCTTCGATGTGACGGCACGGATTGGCGAGGTGGCGTATCGACTAGCGCTTCCAGCTAGATTGGAGGGAGTGCACGATGTTTTCCACATATCCCAGCTTCGACGATACATTCCAGACCGAGCCATGTGGTGGACTAATCTGAGCTGGAGGTGGGCCCGAGATTGACTTACGAGGAGCAGCCAGTAGAGATCTTGGACCGGAGGGAGAAGCGTCTACGAAACCAGATCATCCCTCTCGTCCACATGGGAACGCGAGGACGAGATGCGGGAGCGCTACCCTAGATTGTTCTCATGATTGTATTTTGCATTTTGGTTTTCAATAATAAAGCTGGAGTTTGGATCTTTTGGGAGTTGTGTTGGTTCTTTAAATTTCGAGGACGAAATTTTCTGAGGGGGGGATATTTGTAACTCCACTTCCCAAAAAAATTAAATTTCAAATAATTTTCCTGATTAAATTATTTTTTCTTAAATTGATATTACTATTACTAATCCTTTTAGTCCAATTTAATTAGGCTTCACTTTAAGTTGAAGTGTTGGGCTTTCACTAAAGCCCATAAATCAGCCCATTATATCCAGCATTTCCCTTCTGTTGTTTAAGAATGAATCAATTCATTCTTTTAAACTTCACCATTCTCTTCCTAATAGGAATATCTCCACAGCAGAGAATTCAAATTCTCCAACCGATTCTCTGACAACTGTGCCATGTGCTCTAACAAATTTTTCCGACCTTTCCCTCCAAATTCTCCTTCTAACCGCCTATTTAAGATCACCTCTCCCCACATTTTAGAGGAGCAGCATTTTCTCTATTCTTCCAGAGATCGTCTTCTCCAATCGAAGCCTTGCCAACCAGCCATGGCGGATCATCTTCCTGGAGCAAGGAGCATTGCAAAAGAACAGTAGATCCTGAAGTCGACAGGAGGAGTTTTACTGATTGATTCATAGATCGAGATCAGGAACTGAGGTGAGTGTTTTTTTTTGAAAGATTCGTTCGACCTGTTCTGAATCATCAGAGTTTTAATTGAGGTTGTTCAATATGGTTCATAGGGACAATTGGTTTCAGTTCAGATTTCTTCATGATTCATTCATTCTTAGTTGTTTCATCTGACCAATCGAGCAGTTGAGGAGGTGAGGAATCGAGCAACTCCTAGTCTAGATTTTGTCTTTCGTTTAATTATTGATCCAATCTTCCTTGTTGTGCTATTGTTTGATCTCATCAAAGGAGGACAGGACTCCAACTGTTTGTGTGTTTTTCCCAACCAACTAAATTTGGTAGAGTAATCATCTGGTCTTGGTTCATCTTAGTTTTGGCATCGAATTGAAGGCATACTCAATTCATTTATCTTCTGAATCGATCAAATCTGGATAGATACATGTTGATCTTCCTATTTTTGATCTAACTCAGTTTTGGATCTTATGGACACACGAGAAGCTGTATCAAATTCCTGATCTGTGACTCTTCTACGGGACACAACCATACATTCAGGTATCACCTTGTTTTCTCTGTTGTCTTGATGGAATAATGATTTTAGATTTAATCCAGTTAATTCTAGATTGGTGTAGTGTTTAGATTTTGTCATGTTGAATTAGAATCTTGGATCCTACAGGATTAATTTGGATTTGAGTGATATGTAGAGAATGTTGTTAGTTATGTTAAATTGCCTTAGATTTCAGTCATATTATATGTCTTTATTTGGTATATAATCTTTCCAGCAAGTATTTGGGTTTACCACGTCGAATATTGGATTTACCTGGGTATGTGGATATAGCAGTATGAGGTTGGGGTTGTTTTTTTTAACAGAACAACAGTTCAGTTGATTTTGGTATCACAGGGTTCAGCTGAATGCAGTCTGTTCAACCTGGTAAAATCCATGTTGGTCTTGATTAATTATTTCAGTCCATGTTAGAATCAAGGGGACAAGTTGGTTGGTTTTGTATTAATTAGGCTAAGAACCAAGTTTTAATTTGATTTAAATTGTTGATGATGTGTTGAGAGTTTATCAAGGGAGGGTTGTATCCACCCTTGTCAGGTACTGTGTACTGGAAGAGAGGTGATCTGGATTTATCTTGATGTCCAGGCTTCCATCTTTATGCCAATACCAGATGTGTGACTTATGGGTGTTTTCAGTTAATGATTGGTAGACTAACTTTCATGCAATTGATTAACCCTGAACTTAAACCATGCCTGAATTCATATCTTTGGGTTGGTCTTATAAGATAGGGAGCTATCCCCTGTCTTGAGGACTTAACCTGGGAGTCATTGCAAGAATGGCTTGGCTTTTGGGTGAACATTTGAATATTACCAACTATCAATTTGACTTTTGCTAGTTTGGGCAATATGGATTATTTAGCCTGGAACCATATTTGGTTGAGGATCAGCCTTGGACATGTTTTCCATCTCACTTCCAAATCAGTCCAGGCCTGTTCCTGGAACCTGAGACCATTCAATTATAACCTGAGGTCATCTCAGTTAAACAGAGATGCACAGGTGTAGAGGATTGATTTGAACCTTGTTTGAATAAGAGATTATCTCACAGCCTGGGTGTTGGTAGAACCAAGTTTATTGCTAATTTATATTTAAAGAATTAACCTGGAACCAGGGCAATTTTTGTAGCCTATTGAAAGAACAATCTGGGATTTATTACAAGAAAGAGTTAGCCTGAGGGGGGGGGGGGGTTTAAGCTCAGGATTCTTGAACTAATAATAGTATAGCTTGTGGGTATGAATTATCTAATCTTCAACCACCATAACTTGTTTCATTCATTTTTGAATGTTATTTTCCTGTTTAAACACCTTATGAACCTGGGAATTGTCTGGTTTCAGTCCTATCTTGGACTGAACAATTCAGAGTTGAAGAATCACTACAATTGGTAACCTGAGATTTGAGTGTCTCAGAAATCTGAGGCACTTGGCAAATTCAGTGTAAACTCAGGTATCTGGGACAATTGAGAACTCAGTGTAACCTGAGAGTCTCAGGTAAAACCTGGGGATTACAGTCCTGAAGACTGGACTGATATGAATATAGGACAATATGTACTGACTGTTTACTGCTAACAAATGGGTGGTAACATCGGTTTTCAAACTGAAAACTTATGTGTCAATATTTACATCCTGAGAATTACATCTCATTGGAACTTTCAATCTAGGATGCTTTAATTATAACATTGTTTCATTTCATGAACTATTATTTGTGAACCAGGCCTAGGACAAGGGTTCCCTGTTTATAACAGAATCCTGTTATAATTATAGGCATCCAACTAGTTCAACTTTTGGAAGATTTCACCCATTGAATAAAGTTTAATTGCTTTACTTTCACTTAAGTATATGGGGGCCTTGATAGGTTTTAATAGGATCAATCTTTAACTAAATGATTAGTCTAAACTAAATTAGGCAATTACCAATTATAGGGTAACTTGTTTATCAAGAATAGGACCTAGGATATATTTTTAGTGACTTGCTAGATTAAGAATTGGTTATTTTAGATTTTGACCAACTTCTATACATCATTATTTCATACAGGAGGACACCCAGTTTTCTTGCCTACTTGTACTTTCCCGGAGACAGGCAAGTACACTCTACGGTTTTGTACTTTACATTATCTTCCCTGTACTTCCTTGAGTGACACAATTGCAACACGTCATGTTCTTTCTGGTGCTCTTGTTCTCTTGTGCTTATTACTTGTATCCGGGGAGGAGAAATATACTATCTATGTGACCAATCCCAAGTAACAACTCAGGTGTGTTTTAGCTTAGACCCCGCATCGTGCACGCGGGTCCTAAGTCACCATTCATGTGCTTTCAGGTGCTTACCCTAGCCGGTCACATATTTAGTTATATTTCAAATATAGTACACACATGTTCAGGAGATTACCTTGTACTTATTTCCTATAGTTCCATGATATCATGTTCTTTCAGGTGCTTACATATCATGTTCTTACATTCATGTTCTTCCATGTACTTTATACTGTTCTTCATGTACTTATTTACCTGTTCTTCCTGTACTTTCCATGTTCCCTTGTACTTTCATATCATGATGTCTTGTTCATTACCTAGAATTGTACTTGCTCCGCTCCTGAATAGGATATGTTGCAGGTGAGATGGAGGCTTTGTGTGACACCTACTATGGGCAGGATTTGGCCTTCCCTACTGAGCCAGCTGGAGCTGCTTCTGACCTAGAGGCTGCAGAAGCCTAGTACTTCATTAGTTTTCCATTATCTTTCCATGTATTGAGACTAGCAGACTCTTTTTAGTTGAATTGTAATAATTCAGATATTGTACTTACTCTGGTTGGGGACACATTATATAGATGCTGTGATTTTATTTCATGTTCATATTATCTGGTTAGTTTCCCTAGATTGGTACAACTTACTTTGTTGTGTCTAACAACAAAGGCTGGGCGTGTCCGACTCGTATTCGGTTATCCGGGAGCGGGTCGTGACACAGTCCTTAACCATGCCCATAGCTGCCATTTCAGTCCCTTGACAGCCCTAAGTAGCCCCTAAAAACCTGATACAACTGCCCCAAAACCTGTCCATAGTTGCCCCATCAAACCACCTTAACAGGCCCCTTAAATCAGCCTAGTAACATATTCTAAATCAGCCCATGTATGCACCCTTAACCAACAATTTCCTGTCCAAAACTCAGTCCATATTTCACTCACAAATCAGCCCTAACACTAGCCAAATCAGTCCCTTCATGAGCTTGTGTGTGTGTGTGTGTGTTTGTGAGATAGATTAGTGTGTGTGTGAGCCTATATGTATTTGTGAGTGTGAGTGATATATGAGTATAGCTAATAACCTATAGGAAAGCCTATATGGGTGTTGTATGTGAGGGAGTGAATGAGTGAGTGTGGTATGTGGGTGTTAATTAGAAGTTAGAGAATATCATGGTAAGGTAAAGGGTAGATAACCAACATGTGATCTAAGATGAGTTAGATACCTAGGAAACCTATGTATCTTGGTTGGTAACCGTTAGATAGGATAGTATCTAACTACCCTAGGAAACCTAGGCTAGTATCTTGGGTATTAGCGGGGTTTCCTTTGTATTGGGCAAGGTATCAGGATTACCTTGGTAAGGGTAATGTAGATAATACCTAAAAATAGAATATTTGAGTTTGGAGTCTAAGATAGAGTTAGAACTTGATTCCCTTGGTTGGTAATGATCAAATATAGTGCTCCTAGACTAGTTTTGACTTCGGTTGACCATTTTGACCAAAAGTCAACAAAAGTCAACCGAGAGTCAAACTTAGCCTTTAAGCGACTAGATTTGACCGAAACCAAACCAGAGTTGACCAGTTGACTGAAAGTCAACAGTTGGTCAATATTAGACTAGTTTGACCTAGGGTTGACCTAGAGTTGACCAGAGTTGACCAGGGTTGACCAGTTGACCAAAAGTCAACTGTAAGTCGACATTTGACCCAAATTGACCTAGTTTGACTTGGATTGATTTCCTGTGACCTTGTTTGACCTTGGTTGTCCTAGTGTGACCCAGTTTGGCTCAGTAAGACCTAGTATGAACCAGTATGACCTAGTATGACTCAGTTTGACCTAGATTGACGTAGATTCATTTAGAATGCATTGAATTGTATCTTATTATCATTTTAGACTTATAGTGACTTGTACTGTTCTATAGGAGACAGTCACCACTCCTCGGACAGTATATTCTCTTCAGACACTCAGGATATCAGGCGAGTACATTCTCTGACCGTTTCATACTTGTCTGGATTTACATTCTTGCTCTAGATTACTGTACTTGATGCTGACACGATTGTTATCACGGATTGGTACTATATGGATCTTCTTTTGAGATGTTATCCCCTTGTATTCACTAGATACATATTGTGATGTGCGTTTCACTTACATATTATATTTATTGAATACCCTTATCCTTTTATACTCCTTGTGCATATTGTACTCTCATTATCACATGAGTCCCAGGGATAGACCATTGTACACTATTGTATAACATTGTACATCTATTGTATAATATTATACACTATTGTATAAGATAACGTAACTGGAATGGATCCTTGTGTATTGATTGGGGAGGGAGAGTAGAATTGGTTATGTAATCAAATATTATTGTACAACATTGTATAACTATTGTATATGTCTATTGTACACTCACGTACAATGGAGTTACCATTGCATTGTCCTAGACCGTTTACATAACCATATTGTGATCTAAATCACATGTTACCTACAGTTCTTACTTATCATATATAGATATTTCCCGTTATAAAATCTCTGTTGTTTTCATATGTGAGCCCCCAATTTTTATAAGTTACTTTTATGTTTTTATATATATTATAATTACAGTAGCCTAATTTAAGGACTACAATAATATTATCATTTATGTTATTATTAGTTTATAAAAAAAAATATATGTATATGAATTTTTATATATTCTTAATTAATTAATTCCTAGAGTAATCCCCCTCGTTTTTTTATTAATTTACTATTTATTGGATAATATATTGGTGTCATTATATATATATATATATATATATATATATATATATATATATATATATGTTTAGGACTAAGTTTTGTTCAAGGGCCTAAATGAAAATTGGTCCACAAATGAGTTTAGTTTTTTTTTTTTGTCCTGTAGCAATGTATTCCCTTTAGCAACCCATATGCTAACGTGAGCTAGAATTGTGAGCACCCATGCTAATGTGAGCTAGAATGGTGAGCACTTTATTTTCAATTGCTAACGTGTGTATTGGAGCAACTTTTTGGTTGTGTACTATAGATAACATTCGGCCAACAAGTAAGTCCTATCCGGCCGTCCATTCTCAAACAACCCCCATATATATATTGTAACTATTCCTCTTATTCTCCTGTGGAGAATAAAACCCTAGCAGCCGCAAACTGAGAATACAACCTCCTCCTTCCAGTAGAGAACCCCCTCAACTAGCCACTCGAACCACGTTGTCCATATTCGAGCTCCGGAGACGGCAAGGCAACGTCCTTCTCGGCTCGTTCGGAAAGGCTAATCTCTGTGAGTTTTCCTTACCCATGGATTCCATCATCGTCTTCAACTAGCAAACCTGAGATTTTTTCCCATTTTTTTATGATGCATTGTGTCTCTGTGTAGAAATCACCACTTTTAGATAATGTTTATATCAAATGAATTAATTAAAGAGAGGGTACAAGCAAAGGATTTTGCCTTTGTAAGCAGGCCTATTTTACTCCATTGTCATTTAGAATTTTGTTGTGGGAAATTAGAATGCAGGAGCATTAGTGTTGTTATGTTATCAATATGTATCATGATGAAGTTGCTGTTATATGAAGAGAGAAGTACTATTGTACGTGCATGTTTTAGGGAAGAAGAGAACCGGGTAAAGGGAATATTAGGGAAGGGGTCCCAGGTTCGAATCTGGGGTTTGTAAGCTTTGGGGATTATTATTATTATTTATTTTTCTTTTGCTTGGTACTTTAACTATAGGTTGCAAATAGCCAAGTTAATTAGAACCAACATTCCAACAACATGTAGCAACAGCCCACGTGGTTGAGTGTTGGGTTGGCGGATCTGTAGGTCCTGGGTTCGAATCCAGGGAGTGGAAAAATTGTGTAAGGAGGAAAATTTTTGTTGTGTTGTTGGTGGTTTTTGTGAAGGTGTGTTCATTTGAAAGCTCCCTGTTTTAAGTCATAGAGGTTAATGTTCTAACAAATGTGAGAATTAGCAAACTGGTTGAAGGTTGGGTTGTTAAGTGGAGAGAGATTGGTTGAAAGCCTATGTTAGTACTGAAGTTTTATTTTGGGTTTTATTATTGTTTTTTTTTGTATTATATAAACGTATGGTAATTGTTATAGCTTAAAATATTTGGACCAACAAACCCTAATACAATTTTTAGCCAATATGCCATGAGAATTGTTATAAGTAAGTAATACTTTTAACTATTAATTAATTAATTCATAAATTATTCTATAGGCTCTTCAGACTCTTTGGACTCTTCGGACTTGGACTTTGGACCAACTATTCCTCTTCAGTGACCAGAAACAGGCAAGTGTACCTTGCCATATTTTTACTTCAGTTGCACTATTTAAAATTCTTAAATATTTATTTATGAGTATATATTTGCAATACCTAGGGCCGCATTCGATACTTACGTCCGAATCACATTCGGGTGCCGATGGCCGTTAGTGTCATCGGGTATTGAACCTAGACATTTGTATTTGCGATACCGCGACAAATCGTTGCGGATTACACTTGGACCCTAGGACATATTCATGTTACAGTACATTATTGACGGATGTTCGTACTTGCCTACATCTTGTTGTACGGAGATTCGAGTTGATTCTAGGACGATGACATTGATATGCGTGCACTATTACTATTTTAGTTATGACTCGTGTACTAGATAGAGGTCTGACCGAGCGACTCATAATACGATTCGTGAAGTCACATGGGCGGGGAGAAACGTACACCGTGCGCTTGGGCTACTTTCCCACAGAGTTACCGCTGCCTCATTACCAGAGCTGCGGATATTTCATAGTTACCACAGTTCCTTATCAGAACTGCGGATTCTCATAGTTACCGGAGTTCCGTATCAGAACTCCGGATTACACCGTGACAGCCCGCGTGTTCGAGTGATGTTTCTTAAATTGCATTTCATACTAGTTGGTTACGATAGTTCACCCACTTTATTTCTGTCTTATTCATTTTATCATATCACCCTTTACTGTCGTACTTTTGGCCTGTATATTATGTACCTTGTTGCGTCCCTCTGAGGACCTGGTTTTTCTCTCCAGATTTAGACGATTATTCTGAGGTCTACGGATCCGGAGTTGAGCTTGGAGCAGGACTTGCAGTTGACGACGAGATCGATCCAACAGAGTAGCCGATTGGTAGAGCACTTTTTATTTTTGGCTTCATTATCTAGTAGCATGTCGTCATCTTCTTGTATTTCCTTTTCATTCAGTATTGTATCTGCGGAATTATTTCTGCAAGACTCTTTGTTCAGTGGTTGTTTTATGACTACATTCAGACTATGTTATTCCATCACATTGTGGTTAGTTCATATTTTTACTATGTGTTCCTTGATTTTATTTTGTGGATGAGATTAGTATTTATGATTGTCTGGGCATTACTCTATATGATTTCACTTTACAGCTTAAGTGCTACTCTTATGATTCCATTGAATTGGGTAAAATCATTGGGAGAGGTACTCGCTGGCCTTGCCACGTGGCTCGGTTCCGTATTTTGGAACTGGGGCGTGACATGGTTTTTGTGGTGGCCCATGCAGGTCTAGATTTAATTCGTCTTGGTTACCTAACTGTGCCAAGCGAGCCTGCGAATTAGGATTTAAAGATTTAAGATCTCATCCACTTGCTTGAATACCTTCATATGACATCTTCTCATCGATTTCCTTTATCAATACATCATGTTTGACTTCGAACCGCTAAAACCTTGCTTATCTGCTTTCAGAGTATGAATCTCCGAAGTGGACGAGTGGCGCAACCGGACGGTGTCCCCCGGGACTCCGGACCGAATGAGGGACAGACTTCGAGGCAGGTCCTCAGGTTGACACCGGCTCCCCAGGGTCAGATTCCTCAGCAGGCTGAGGGCCTACCAGGAGATCAGCGATACCAGGCACAACCGGGGCAACAGCAGCCCCAGAGGACAGGGCAGCAGCAACAGCAGCCACCACCTCCGCTTCCTCCGCAGATGCCATATATTCCAATTCCGCCACTGGGACAACAGGCGGATGGACAACAGATGTTTCAGATGTTCTATGCCATGATGCAGGCTCAGCAGCAGGTTCAGTATCAGGCTCAGCAACAGGCTCAACAACAGCAGGCGGATACTCTGAGGGAGAGTATCGTTACTGCACTGGAGAATGTGACACCACCGAAGCGACGGCCATCGACGGGATCTATCAAGGATTTTCGTCACATGGTGCCCCTTCCATTTTCGGGCACAGAGGAGCCTACAGAGGTTCATGCATGGCTTACTAGTATCGAGCACCAGTTGGAGGCCGCAGAGCTTCCGAGGGACAAATGGATGAAGGCCGTCAGGATGCAGCTGACGGGCAACGCACACCATTGGTGGTTGGCCGAGGAGCATCGGCTGGGACCCGACCGGGTCACTTGGGAGGAGTTCACCAGACTATTCAAGGAGATGTTCATTCCGGCTACAGCGCGTGCGGAGCTTCGGGACAAGTTCATGCATCTTATCCAGGGCAATATGACGGTCGAGGAGTACAACACGGAGTTCCTCTGTCTCAGCCGTTTTGCCCCGTACCTGATTGACACTGAGGAGAAGAAGGCCGAGAAGTTCTATGACGGCCTGCGTTTCGAGCTACAGAGATTGGTAGGATCAGTCGCTCCTACTTCATACTCGGAGATTCTGACAGCAGCTCGACGTCAGGAGCGCATCAACCATAGGGAGGCCAGCATGAAGCGCTCTCACTCATCAGCACCAGCAGCTCGGGCACCACAGAGAGGACCGGCGAAGCGTCCTCAGATTCATCATCCACAGCGAGCAGCGCCTCCGACAGCACCAGGGACCCCTACCTGTCATTTTTGTGGCAAGGTAGGTCATTCTGTACAGGATTGTCGACGCAGGCTCGGATTATGCTTGGTTTGTGGATCTGGTCAGCACCAGGCCAGGGATTGTACGGAGCGTCGTGGAGCGGCACCGATGGTACACCGCCATGCATATCCGGCACTACCAGCACCGAGACCACCATTCCAGGGTCCGAAGGCACCCCCCACAGGAGTTGGAGCGATACGGCCAGCAGCACCGGGAGGATACCAGGGGAGACCACCCTTGGCACCGCAGGCAGCCCAATTTCAGCAGGCCAGACAGCAGGCTAGAGCACATGGGCGTGGAAAGGCCTTTGGTATGACAGTTGAAGAGGCAGAGACAGCTGGAGAAGTTATCGCAGGTACTATTTTAGTTGCTTCATTGCCTGCAGTAGCATTATTTGATTCTGGTGCCACGCATTCATTCATAGCTGCTAGTTTCGCGGCCACCCATAGAGTAGCTACTGCACCCCTTTCGAAGACCATGAGAATTCTTACGGGAGGCGGAATAGTACCTGTTAGTGATACATGTAGATCTTGTTCAGTAGTTGTTTGTGGGCGTGAGATGCGTGCCCGATTTCTAGTCTTCTCTATGCCAGACTATGATGTTGTTCTTGGCATGGATTGGTTGAGCCAGTACCATGCGACGCTAGACTGCCGACATGGATGCGTCATATTTCGACCCCCAGGTCACCCAGAGTTTGAGTTCTCTCGGGGAGCCGTGGAGATGGATGATCACCCCACCCTTGCGGCACGTATTGCATTGGAAGAACCAGCACGCCCAGCGATCGTCACAGAGTTTGAGGACGTATTTCCCGAGGAGCTTCCGGGACTACCACCAGACAGGGAGGTAGAGTTCTCCATTGAGCTAGTACCAGGATCGCCACCTATTGCATCCCATGTGTACCGACTAGCACCGAAGGAGTCGAATATATTGAAGGCCCAGATTGATGAGCTTTTGGGCTTGGGTGGTTTTATACGGCCCAGTGTTTCTCCATGGGGAGCACCAGTTTTGCTTGTACCGAAGAAGGATGGGACGGTACGTCTATGCATAGACTATCGGGAGTTAAATGCTGTGACAGTGAAGAACAAGTATCCCCTGCCTCGCATCGATGATTTATTTGACCAGTTGAGCGGTGCTTGTGTGTTTTCGAAGATTGACCTCAGGTCAGGCTATCACCAGATTAAGGTGCGGAAGGAGGACATTCCAAAGACGGCCTTTCGGACGAAGCACGGGCACTATGAGTATCTTGTGATGCTGTTTGGTTTAACCAATGCACCAGCAGTATTCATGAGTCTGATGAACAAGGTGTTCCACCAGTACTTGGATAAGTTCGTAGTGGTGTTCATCGACGACATTTTGGTGTACTCTAAGAGCCACGAGGAGCATGAAAAGCATCTCAGGATCGTGTTAGAGACCTTGAGGAAAGAAAGACTATATGCCATGCTCAGTAAGTGTGAGTTCTGTATGAGCGAGGTATCCTTCCTTGGGCATATCATTACAGGAGATGGACTAGCGGTGGATCCAGAGAAGATTGAAGCAGTGAAGACTTGGCCAGCACCGACATCAGCCACGGAGGTCAGGAGTTTTCTTGGACTTGTCGGGTATTATCGGAGGTTCGTAGAAAACTTTTCGAGAATTGCTGAGCCTATGACGCGTTTGACGCATAAGGATCAGGAGTTCGTCTGGACAGAGGAGTGTCAGACGGCATTTGATGAGCTGAAGAAGCGTCTGACGTCAGCACCTATCTTGACATTGCCCTCAGGATCTGGAGGATTTGTAGTGTACAGTGATGCATCTGGAAGCGGATTAGGATGTGTACTAATGCAGCATGGAAAGGTTGTGGCCTACGCATCGAGACAGTTGAGGATCCACGAGAAGAACTACCCGACACACGATTTGGAGCTAGCTGCAGTGATTTTTTGCACTAAAACTATGGAGGCACTACCTTTATGGAGAGCGGGTAGAGATATTTACTGATCATAAGAGCCTGAAGTACGTCTTCACGCAGAAGGAGCTGAACATGAGGCAAAGACGTTGGCTAGAGCTGATGAAAGACTTTGAGATCGAGTTGCAGTACCATCCGGGAAAGGCGAATGTCGTGGCGGATGCTTTGAGCAGGAAACCTACAGCATACTTTTTGACGACTCAGCGTCACTTAATGGAGGACCTTCAGGAGTTGGGGATTGAGGTCATATTGCCAGGTATGGATGGACAGTTATCTACACTTGGAGTACAGTCATCTTTGGTTGAGGGGGTCAAGGCCGCACTACCTACAGATTCGAGATTCAGGAGACTCCGGGAGAGGACCGAGGCAGGCGAGCAGACAGGACTGCAGATTCACGAGGACGGAACGTTAAGGTGTGGAGATCGCCTATGCGTTCCGAGTGGAGAGCTACGCCAAGAGTTGATGACAGAGGCGCATAGCTCGATATATTCTATTCATCCTGGAGGTACGAAGATGTACAGAGATTTGCGTCAGCATTACTGGTGGCATGGAATGAAGAGGGAGATCGCACGATTTGTAGCGAGATGCTTGGTCTATCAACAGGTCAAGGCCGAGCACCAAAGGTCTGCAGGACTATTGCAGCCGCTTCCCATTCCTGAGTGGAAGTGGGAACACATTACGATGGACTTCGTCACTGGATTCCCAAGGAGCCCCAGCGGGAAGGACGCAGTTTGGGTCATCGTGGATCGACTCACCAAGTCGGCACATTTCTTACCTTTCAGAGTTGGGCAATCGACGGAGATCCTTGTCGATTTGTACATGCGGCAGATAGTACGTTTGTACGGAGTGCCAGTAAGTATCGTATCGGATCGAGATTCCAGATTCACTTCACATTTTTGGAGGAGCATGCAGGATAGTTTGGGGACTCGCCTCAAATTTAGCACCGCTTATCGTCCGCAGACTGACGGACAATCAGAGCGTACGATCCAGATACTCGAGGATATGCTGAGGGCATGCATGTTAGACTTTGGAGGATCTTGGGAGGATCACCTATATTTGGTCGAATTCTCCTACAACAACAGTTACCAGGCGAGCATACAGATGGTACCATTCGAGGCACTTTACGGCAGAAAGTGCAGGTCTCCAGTTTGTTGGAGTGACGTCGGAGAACGTCAGATACTTGGTCCAGAGTTGGTGACGCAGACAGTGGAAAAGGTGAAGCAGATTCAGAGTCACCTCAGAGCGGCACAGGATAGACAGAAGCACTGGGCTGATGCGCATCGTCGACCCTTGGAGTTTAAGGAGGGCGATCACGTGTTTTTGAGGATATCACCGACTCGGGGGACTATCAGATTTGGCAGTAGAGGTAAGTTGAGTCCGAGGTACATCGGGCCCTTCGATATTCTGGAGCGAGTCGGTGAGGTGGCTTATCGTCTAGCATTACCCCCGTCACTTGAGGGAGTGTACGACGTTTTTCATGTATCGCAGTTGAGAAGATACGTGGCAGACCCTAGTCACGTGCTGGACCATTCAGAGATTACAGTTGGGCCGAGCTTGTCATATGTGGAGCAGCCTGTCGCAATTCTCGATCGCAGCGAGAAAGTTTTGAGAGGGCAGACGATTCGACTCGTCCGAGTCGCTTGGAAGCATCATTCTCCGGGCGAGTCAACTTGGGAGCGCGAGGACTCTATTCGGAAGCGTTTTCCTCACTTGTTTGAGGATGGAGGTATGAATTTATGTACTGTATTTTGAATATCGTAATATTCCATAATTTCATTTTTCTAATCCGACCATCATTTAATTTCGGGGACGAAATTTTCTAAGGGGGAGAGAATGTGAGCCCCCAATTTTTATAAGTTACTTTTATGTTTTTATATATATTATAATTACAGTAGCCTAATTTAAGGACTACAATAATATTATCATTTATGTTATTATTAGTTTATAAAAAAAATATATGTATATGAATTTTTATATATTCTTAATTAATTAATTCCTAGAGTAATCCCCCTCCGTTTTTTTTATTAATTTACTATTTATTGGATAATATATTGGTGTCATTATATATATATATATATATATATATATATATATATATATATATATATATATATATATGTTTAGGACTAAGTTTAGGACTAAGTTTTGTTCAAGGGCCTAAATGAAAATTGGTCCACAAATGAGTTTAGTTTTTTTTTTTTTGTCCTGTAGCAATGTATTCCCTTTAGCAACCCATGCTAACGTGAGCTAGAATTGTGAGCACCCATGCTAATGTGAGCTAGAATGGTGAGCACTTTATTTTCAATTGCTAACGTGTGTATTGGAGCAACTTTTGGGTTGTGTACTATAGATAACATTCGGCCAACAAGTAAGTCCTATCCGGCCGTCCATTCTCAAACAACCCCCATATATATATTGTAACTATTCCTCTTATTCTCCTGTGGAGAATAAAACCCTAGCAGCCGCAAACTGAGAATACAACCTCCTCCTTCCAGTAGAGAACCCCCTCAACTAGCCACTCGAACCACGTTGTCCATATTCGAGCTCCGGAGACGGCAAGGCAACGTCCTTCTCGGCTCGTTCGGAAAGGCTAATCTCTGTGAGTTTTCCTTACCCATGGATTCCATCATCGTCTTCAACTAGCAAACCTGAGATTTTTTCCCATTTTTTTTATGATGCATTGTGTCTCTGTGTAGAAATCACCACTTTTAGATAATGTTTATATCAAATGAATTAATTAAAGAGAGGGTACAAGCAAAGGATTTTGCCTTTGTAAGAAGGCCTATTTTACTCCATTGTCATTTAGAATTTTGTTGTGGGAAATTAGAATGCAGGAGCATTAGTGTTGTTATGTTATCAATATGTATCATGATGAAGTTGCTGTTATATGAAGAGAGAAGTACTATTGTACGTGCATGTTTTAGGGAAGAAGAGAACCGGGTAAAGGGAATATTAGGGAAGGGGTCCCAGGTTCGAATCTGGGGTTTGTAAGCTTTGGGGATTATTATTATTATTTATTTTTCTTTTGCTTGGTACTTTAACTATAGGTTGCAAATAGCCAAGTTAATTAGAACCAACATTCCAACAACATGTAGCAAAAGCCCACGTGGTTGAGTGTTGGGTTGGCGGATCTGTAGGTCCTGGGTTCGAATCCAGGGAGTGGAAAAATTGTGTAAGGAGAAAAAATTTTGTTGTGTTGTTGGTGGTTTTTGTGAAGGTGTGTTCATTTGAAAGCTCCCTGTTTTAAGTCATAGAGGTTAATGTTCTAACAAATATGAGAATTAGCAAACTGGTTGAAGGTTGGGTTGTTAAGTGGAGAGAGATTGGGTTCAAAGCCTATGTTAGTACTGAAGTTTTATTTTGGGTTTTATTATTGTTTTTTTTTGTATTATATAAACGTATGGTAATTGTTATAGCTTAAAATATTTGGACCAACAAACCCTAATACAATTTTTAGCCAATATGCCATGAGAATTATTATAAGTAAGTAATACTTTTAACTATTAATTAATTAATTCATAAATTATTCTATAGGCTCTTCAGACTCTTTGGACTCTTCGGACTTGGACTTTGGACCAACTATTCCTCTTCAGTGACCAGAAACAGGCAAGTGTACCTTGCCATATTTTTACTTCAGTTGCACTATTTAAAATTCTTAAATATTTATTTATGAGTATATATTTGCAATACCTAGGGCCGCATTCGATACTTACGTCCGAATCACATTCGGGTGCCGATGGCCGTTAGTGTCATCGGGTATTGAACCTAGACATTTGTATTTGCGATACCGCGACAAATCGTTGCGGATTACACTTGGACCCTAGGACATATTCATGTTACAGTACATTATTGACGGATGTTCGTACTTGCCTACATCTTGTTGTACGGAGATTCGAGTTGATTCTAGGACGATGACATTGATATGCGTGCACTATTACTATTTTAGTTATGACTCGTGTACTAGATAGAGGTCTGACCGAGCGACTCATAGATACGATTCGTGAAGTCACATGGGCGGGGAGAAACATACACCGTGCGCTTGGGCTACTTTCCCACAGAGTTACCGCTGCCTCATTACCAGAGCTGCGGATATTTCATAGTTACCACAGTTCCTTATCAGAAATGCGGATTCTCATAGTTACCGGAGTTCCGTATCAGAACTCCGGATTACACCGTGACAGCCCACGTGTTCGAGTGATGTTTCTTAAATTGCATTTCATACTAGTTGGTTACAATAGTTCACCTACTTTATTTCTGTCTTATTCATTTTATCATATCACCCTTTACTGTCGTACTTTTGGCCTGTATATTATGTACCTTGTTGCGTCCCTCTGAGGACCTGGTTTTTCTCTCCAGATTTAGACGATTATTCTGAGGTCTACGGATCCGAAGTTGAGCTTGGAGCAGGACTTGCAGTTGACGACGAGATCGATCCAATAGAGTAGCCGATTGGTAGAGCACTTTTTTATTTTTGGCTTCATTATCTAGTAGCATGTCGTCATCTTCTTGTATTTCCTTTTCATTCAGTATTGTATCTGCGGAATTATTTCTGCAAGACTCTTTGTTCAGTGGTTGTTTTATGACTACATTCAGACTATGTTATTCCATCACATTGTGGTTAGTTCATATTTTTCACTATGTGTTCCTTGATTTTATTTTGTGGATGAGATTAGTATTTATGATTGTCTGGGCATTACTCTATATGATTTCATTTTACAGCTTAAGTGCTACTCTTATGATTCCATTGAATTGGGTAAAATCATTGGGAGAGGTACTCGCTGGCCTTGCCACGTGGCTCGGCTCCGTATTTTGGAACTGGGGCGTGACATGGTTTTTGTGGTGGCCCATGCAGGTCTAGATTTAAATCGTCTTGGTTACCTAACTGTGCCAAGCGAGCCTGCGAATTAGGATTTAAAGATTTAAGATCTCATCCACTTGCTTGAATACCTTCATATGACATCTTCTCATCGATTTCCTTTATCAATACATCATGTTTGACTTCGAACCGCTAAAGCCTTGCTTATCTGCTTTCAGAGTATGAATCTCCGAAGTGGACGAGTGGCGCAACCGGACGGTGTCCCCCGGGACTCCGGACCGAATGAGGGACAGACTTCGAGGTAGGTCCTCAGGTTGACACCGGCTCCCCAGGGTCAGATTCCTCAGCAGGCTGAGGGCCTACCAGGAGATCAGCGACACCAGGCACAACCGGGGCAACAGCAGCCCCAGAGGACAGGGCAGCAGCAGCAGCAGCAGCCACCACCTCCGCCTCCTCCGCAGATGCCATATATTCCAATTCCGCCACTGGGACAACAGGCGGATGGACAACAGATGTTTCAGATGTTCTATGCCATAATGCAGGCTCAGCAGCAGGTTCAGTATCAGGCTCAGCAACAGGCTCAACAACAGCAGGCGGATACTCTGAGGGAGAGTATCGTTACTGCACTGGAGAATGTGACACCACCGGAGCGACGGCCATCGACGGGATCTATCAAGGATTTTCGTCACATGGTGCCCCTTCCATTTTCGGGCACAGAGGAGCCTACAGAGGTTCATGCATGGCTTACTAGTATCGAGCACCAGTTGGAGGCCGCAGAGCTTCCGAGGGACAAATGGATGAAGGCCGTCAGGATGCAGCTGACGGGCAACGCACACCATTGGTGGTTGGCCGAGGAGCATCGGCTGGGACCCGACCGGGTCACTTGGGAGGAGTTCACCAGACTATTCAAGGAGATGTTCATTCCGGCTACAGCGCGTGCGGAGCTTCGGGACAAGTTCATGCATCTTGTCCAGGGCAATATGACGGTCGAGGAGTATAACACGGAGTTCCTCCGTCTCAGCCGTTTTGCCCCGTACCTGATTGACACTGAGGAGAAGAAGGCCGAGAAGTTCTATGACGGCCTGCGTTTCGAGCTACAGAGATTGGTAGGATCAGTCGCTCCTACTTCATACTCGGAGATTCTGACAGCAGCTCGACGTCAGGAGCGCATCAACCATAGGGAGGCCAGCATGAAGCGCTCTCACTCATCAGCACCAGCAGCTCGGGCACCACAGAGAGGACCGGCGAAGCGTCCTCAGATTCATCATCCACAGCGAGCAGCGCCTCCGACAGCACCAGGGACCCCTACCTGTCATTTTTGTGGCAAGATAGGTCATTCTGTACAGGATTGTCGACGCAGGCTCGGATTATGCTTGGTTTGTGGATCTGGTCAGCACCAAGCCAGAGATTGTACGAAGCATCGTGGAGCGGAACCGATGGTACACCGCCATGCATATCCGGTACTACCAGCACCGAGACCACCATTCCAGGGTCCGAAGGTACCCTCCACAGGAGTTGGAGCGATACGGCCAGCAGCACCGGGAGGATACCAGGGAAGACCACCCTTGGCACCGCAGGCAGCCCAAATTTAGCAGGCCAGACAGCAGGCTAGAGCACATGGGCGTGGAAAGGCCTTTGGTATGACAGTTGAAGAGGCAGAGACAGCTGGAGAAGTTATCGCAGGTACTATTTTAGTTGCTTCATTGCCTGCAGTAGCATTATTTGATTCTGGTGCCACGCATTCATTCATAGCTGCTAGTTTCGCGGCCACCCATAGAGTAGCTACTGCACCCCTTTCGAAGACCATGAGAATTCTTACGGGAGGCGGAATAGTACCTGTTAGTGATACATGTAGATCTTGTTCAGTAGTTGTTTGTGGGCGTGAGATGCGTGCCCGATTTCTAGTCTTCTCTATGCCAGACTATGATGTTGTTCTTGGCATGGATTGGTTGAGCCAGTACCATGCGACGCTAGACTGCCGACGTGGATGCGTCATATTTCGACCCCCAGGTCACCCAGAGTTTGAGTTCTCTCGGAGAGCCGTGGAGATGGATGATCACCCCACCCTTGCGGCACGTATTGCATTGGAAGAACCAGCACGCCCAGCGATCGTCACAGAGTTTGAGGACGTATTTCCCGAGGAGCTTCCGGGACTACCACCAGACAGGGAGGTAGAGTTCTCCATTGAGCTAGTACCAGGATCGCCACCTATTGCATCCCATGTGTACCGACTAGCACCGAAGGAGTCGAATATATTGAAGGCCCAGATTGATGAGCTTTTGGGCTTGGGTGGTTTTATACGGCCCAGTGTTTCTCCATGGGGAGCACCAGTTTTGCTTGTACCGAAGAAGGACGGGACGGTACGTCTATGCATAGACTATCGGGAGTTAAATGCTGTGACAGTGAAGAACAAGTATCCCCTGCCTCGCATCGATGATTTATTTGACCAGTTGAGCGGTGCTTGTGTGTTTTCGAAGATTGACCTCAGGTCAGACTATCACCAGATTAAGGTGCGGAAGGAGGACATTCCAAAGACGGCCTTTCGGACGAAGCACGGGCACTATGAGTATCTTGTGATGCTGTTTGGTTTAACCAATGCACCAGCAGTATTCATGAGTCTGATGAACAAGGTGTTCCACCAGTACTTGGATAAGTTCGTAGTGGTGTTCATCGACGACATTTTGGTGTACTCTAAGAGCCACGAGGAGCATGAGAAGCATCTCAGGATCGTGTTAGAGACCTTGAGGAAAGAAAGACTATATGCCAAGCTCAGTAAGTGTGAGTTCTGTATGAGCGAGGTATCCTTCCTTGGGCATATCATTACAGGAGATGGACTAGCGGTGGATCCAGAGAAGATTGAAGCAGTGAAGACTTGGCCAGCACCGACATCAGCCACGGAGGTCAGGAGTTTTCTTGGACTTGCCGGGTATTATCAGAGGTTCGTAGAAAACTTTTCAAGAATTGCTGAGCCTATGACGCGTTTGACGCGTAAGGATCAGGAGTTCGTCTGGACAGAGGAGTGTCAGACGGCATTTGATGAGCTGAAGAAGCGTCTGACGTCAGCACCTATCTTGACATTGCCCTCAGGATCTGGAGGATTTGTGGTGTACAGTGATGCATCTGGGAGCGGATTAGGATGTGTACTAATGCAGCATGGAAAGGTTGTGGCCTACGCATCGAGACAGTTGAGGATCCACGAGAAGAACTACCCGACACACGATTTGGAGCTAGCTGCAGTGATTTTTTGCACTAAAACTATGGAGGCACTACCTTTATGGAGAGCGGATAGAGATATTTACTGATCATAAGAGCCTGAAGTACGTCTTCACGCAGAAGGAGCTGAACATGAGGCAAAGACGTTGGCTAGAGCTGATGAAAGACTTTGAGATCGAGTTGCAGTACCATCCGGGAAAGGCGAATGTCGTGGCGGATGCTTTGAGCAGGAAACCTACAGCATACTTTTTGACGACTCAGCGTCACTTATTGGAGGACCTTCAGGAGTTGGGGATTGAGGTCATATTGCCAGGTATGGATGGACAGTTATCTACACTTGGAGTACAGTCATCTTTGGTTGAGAGGGTCAAGGCCGCACTACCTACAGATTCGAGATTCAGGAGACTCCGAGAGAGGACCGAGGCAGGCGAGCAGACAGGACTGCGGATTCACGAGGACGGAACGTTAAGGTGTGGAGATCGCCTATGCGTTCTGAGTGGAGAGCTACGCCAAGAGTTGATGACAGAGGCGCATAGCTCGATATATTCTATTCATCCTGGAGGTACGAAGATGTACAGAGATTTGCGTCAGCATTACTGGTGGCATGGAATGAAGAGGGAGATCGCACGATTTGTAGCGAGATGTTTGGTCTGTCAACAGGTCAAGGCCGAGCACCAGAGGTCTGCAGGACTATTGCAGCCGCTTCCCATTCCTGAGTGGAAGTGGGAACACATCACGATGGACTTCGTCACTGGATTCCCAAGGAGCCCCAGCGGGAAGGACGCAGTTTGGGTCATCGTGGATCGACTCACCAAGTCGGCACATTTCTTACCCTTAAGAGTTGGGCAATCGACGGAGATCCTTGCCGATTTGTACATGCGACAGATAGTGCGTTTGCACGGAGTGCCAGTGAGTATCGTATCGGATCGAGATTCCAGATTCACTTCACATTTTTGGAGGAGCATGCAGGATAGTTTGGGGACTCGCCTCAAATTTAGCACCGCTTATCATCCGCAGACTGACGGACAATCAGAGCGTACGATCCAGATACTCGAGGATATGCTGAGGGCATGCATGTTAGACTTTGGAGGATCTTGGGAGGATCACCTATATTTGGTCGAATTCTCCTACAACAACAGTTACCAGGCGAGCATACAGATGGCACCATTCGAGGCACTTTACGGCAGAAAGTGCAGGTCTCCAGTTTGTTGGAGTGACGTCGGAGAACGTCAGATACTTGGTCCAGAGTTGGTGACGCAGACAGTGGAAAAGGTGAAGCAGATTCAGAGTCACCTCAGAGCGGCACAGGATAGACAGAAGCACTGGGCTGATGCGCATCGTCGACCCTTGGAGTTTAAGGAGGGCGATCACGTGTTTTTGAGGATATCACCGACTCGGGGGACTATCAGATTTGGCAGTAGAGGTAAGTTGAGTCCGAGGTACATCGGGCCCTTCGATATTCTGGAGCGAGTCGGTGAGGTGGCTTATCGTCTAGCATTACCCCCGTCACTTGAGGGAGTGCACGACGTTTTTCATGTATCGCAGTTGAGAAGATACGTGGCAGACCCTAGTCACGTGCTGGACCATTCAGAGATTACAGTTGGGTCGAGCTTGTCATATGTGGAGCAGCCTGTCGCAATTCTCGATCGCAGCGAGAAAGTTTTGAGAGGGCAGACGATTCGACTCGTCCGAGTCGCTTGGAAGCATCATTCTCCGGGCGAGTCAACTTGGGAGCGCGAGGACTCTATTCGGGAGCGTTTTCCTCACTTGTTTGAGGATGGAGGTATGAATTTATGTACTGTATTTTGAATATCGTAATATTCCATAATTTCATTTTTCTAATCCGACCATCATTTAATTTCGGGGACGAAATTTTCTAAGGGGGAGAGAATGTGAGCCCCCAATTTTTATAAGTTACTTTTATGTTTTTATATATATTATAATTACAGTAGCCTAATTTAAGGACTACAATAATATTATCATTTATGTTATTATTAGTTTATAAAAAAAAATATATGTATATGAATTTTTATATATTCTTAATTAATTAATTCCTAAAGTAATCCCCCTCCGTTTTTTTTATTAATTTACTATTTATTGGATAATATATTGGTGTCATTATATATATATATATATATATATATATATATATATATATATATATATATATATATATATATATATATCTTATACAAAACACAAAGGTTTTTGAATCCTAGGGCTGACTGTGCCAAGATAAAGAGTGGTTGGGATTTAATCTTGGTGAATCAACGGTTGTGGGGTTTTATGGGGAAGAGCATTATTGGGAGTGAGGTTTTATGGGGAATCCAAAGATGGAGATTTAATATTTTGATGGTTGGGATTTAATATTTTGATGGGGGCCTCATAATGGTTGTGGATGAGCATTATTGAGAGTGGGATTTTATGGGGAATCCAAAGAAATTTCACATCCAGCAGTGGTTGGGATTTAATATTTTGATGGGGGCCACAAAATTATTATTGTTCGTTTAAAATTGGGGGTCCAAGATTTTGAGGGGGGAATACCTTAAATGAACCATGCCCTATGGGCACGGGTTATGACTAGTATATATATATAGGACTAAGTTTAGGACTAAGTTTTGTTCAAGGGCCTAAATGAAAATTGGTCCACAAATGAGTTTAGTTTTTTTTTTTGTCCTGTAGCAATGTATTCCCTTTAGCAACCCATGCTAACGTGAGCTAGAATTGTGAGCACCCATGCTAATGTGAGCTAGAATGGTGTGCACTTTATTTTCAATTGCTAACGTGTGTATTGGAGCAACTTTTTGGTTGTGTACTATTGATAACATTCGGCCAACAAGTAAGTCCTATCCGGCCGTCCATTCTCAAACAACCCCCATATATATATTGTAACTATTCCTCTTATTCTCCTGTGGAGAATAAAACCCTAGCAGCCGCAAACTGAGAATACAACCTCCTCCTTCCAGTAGAGAACCCCCTCAACTAGCCACTTGAACCACGTTGTCCATATTCGAGCTCCGGAGACGGCAAGGCAACGTCCTTCTCGGCTCGTTCGGAAAGGCTAATCTCTGTGAGTTTTCCTTACCCATGGATTCCATCATCGTCTTCAACTAGCAAACCTGAGATTTTTTCCCATTTTTTTTATGATGCATTGTGTCTCTGTGTAGAAATCACCACTTTTAGATAATGTTTATATCAAATGAATTAATTAAAGAGAGGGTACAAGCAAAGGATTTTGCCTTTGTAAGCAGGCCTATTTTACTCCATTGTCATTTAGAATTTTGTTGTGGGAAATTAGAATGCAGGAGCATTAGTGTTGTTATGTTATCAATATGTATCATGATGAAGTTGCTGTTATATGAAGAGAGAAGTACTATTGTACGTGCATGTTTTAGGGAAGAAGAGAACCGGGTAAAGGGAATATTAGGGAAGGGGTCCCAGGTTCGAATCTGGGGTTTGTAAGCTTTGGGGATTATTATTAGGGATAATTTAGCAAATGCCCCCATTCTAAATGTTAAAATTAGCATATACCCCCACTATTTTATTTATCTAACAAATACCCCCATTTTTGATATAAAATAATAAAAATTTAAGATATACCCCCACTCTTTTACATAGGAGTGGGGGTATTTGCTAAATAAAATAAATAGTGGGGGTATATGCTAGTTTTAACATTTGGAATGGGAGTATTTACTAAATTATCCCTTATTATTATTATTTATTTTTCTTTTGCTTGGTACTTTAACTATAGGTTGCAAATAGCCAAGTTAATTAGAACCAACATTCCAAAAACATGTAGCAACAGCCCACGTGGTTGAGTGTTGGGTTGGCGGATCTGTAGGTCCTGGGTTCGAATCCAGGGAGTGGAAAAATTGTGTGAGGAAAATTTTTTGTTGTGTTGTTGGTGGTTTTTGTGAAGGTGTGTTCATTTGAAAGCTCCCTGTTTTAAGTCGTAGAGGTTAATGTTCTAACAAATGTGAGAATTAGCAAACTGGTTGAAGGTTGGGTTGTTAAGTGGAGAGAGATTGGGTTCAAAGCCTATGTTAGTACTGAAGTTTTATTTTGGGTTTTATTATTGTTTTTTTTTGTATTATATAAACGTATGGTAATTGTTATAGCTTAAAATATTTGGACCAACAAACCCTAATACAATTTTTAGCCAATATGCCATGAGAATTGTTATAAGTAAGTAATACTTTTAGCTATTAATTAATTAATTCATAAATTATTCTATAGGCTCTTCAGACTCTTTGGACTCTTCGGACTTGGACTTTGGACCAACTATTCCTCTTCAGTGACCAGAGACAGGCAAGTGTACCTTGCCATATTTTTACTTCAGTTGCACTATTTAAAATTCTTAAATATTTATTTATGAGTATATATTTGTAATACCTAGGGCCGCATTCGATACTTACGTCCGAATCACATTCGGGTGCCGATGGCCGTTAGTGCCATCGGGTATTGAACCTAGACATTTGTATTTGCGATACCGCGACAAATCGTTGCGGATTACACTTGGACCCTAGGACATATTCATGTTACAGTACATTATTGACGGATGTTCGTACTTGCCTACATCTTGTTGTACGGAGATTCGAGTTGATTCTAGGATGATGACATTGATATGCGTGCACTATTACTATTTTAGTTATGACTCGTGTACTAGATAGAGGTCTGACCGAGCGACTCGTAGATACGATTCGTGAAGTCACATGGGCGGGGAGAAACATACACCGTGCGCTTGGGCTACTTTCCCACAGAGTTACCGCTGCCTCATTACCAGAGCTGCGGATATTTCATAGTTACCACAGTTCCTTATCAGAACTGCGGATTCTCATAGTTACCGGAGTTCCGTATCAGAACTCCGGATTACACCGTGACAGCCTGCGTGTTCGAGTGATGTTTCTTAAATTGCATTTCATACTAGTTGGTTACGATAGTTCACCCACTTTATTTCTGTCTTATTCATTTTATCATATCACCCTTTACTGTCGTACTTTTGGCCTGTATATTATGTACCTTGTTGCGTCCTCTGAGGACCTGGTTTTTCTCTCCAGATTTAGACGATTATTCTGAGGTCTACGGATCCGGAGTTGAGCTTGGAGCAGGACTTGCAGTTGACGACGAGATCGATCCAACAGAGTAGCCGATTGGTAGAGCACTTTCTTATTTTTGGCTTCATTATCTAGTAGCATGTCGTCATCTTCTTGTATTTCCTTTTCATTCAGTATTGTATCTGCGGAATTATTTCTGCAAGACTCTTTGTTCAGTGGTTGTTTTATGACTACATTCAGACTATGTTATTCCATCACATTGTGGTTAGTTCATATTTTTCACTATGTGTTCCTTGATTTTATTTTGTGGATGAGATTAGTATTTATGATTGTCTGGGCATTACTCTATATGATTTCACTTTACAGCTTAAGTGCTACTCTTATGATTCCATTGAATTGGGTAAAATCATTGGGAGAGGTACTCGCTGGCCTTGCCACGTGGCTCGGTTCCGTATTTTGGAACTGGGGCGTGACATCATATACATTCTTCTTTTAGCGTTTCCTGTACCTTACTCTATTGCATGCTTTATATTTCCTAACTTGATATGAACTGCGTGAGATGTTTTGTGCTTGCTCCTGTCCTGACTGGACCTGTTGAAAATATTACAGAGGATGAGGATGAGGCCTGCGTAGACACCAACTATGGGACAGCTGTAGATGACTCTTGTGACCCAGATTTCCAGTCAGATCCAGTAGCTATAGAGACTGAGGCTCCCTAGTCTAGGTTTTACTATTTCTGTCATTTGAGATATGGATTGTATATATTCTTTCATATTCAGTAGTTGAGACTTGTATTTCTGGATGTTTGCTGAGATGTTATCTTAGACACTTAGACTCTCTGATTGTATTTATGTGGATTCTCTCATTTCAGTATTTATCTATCTTTCTATCTTATCATTCTACCTTAGATGTGATTGAGACTGTATATTGCTATGTCACCTCCATTTGGAGTGTATATACTGTACATGTACCTTTATATTGTTAGATGATTGACCTAGGACAGCGTTCTACCGCCGACACTGCGGCGTAGGCTGGGCGTCGTTGCGTTCTCGTACCCTCACAGTGGGTGCGGGTCGTGACACATTTTTAGTGGTGGCCCATGCAGGTCAAGTTTATGTAGTGGTATTCGAATTAGAGTATCACTACAGCCTGTAGTAGGATTAGGATATTTTGAAGGTACTCAATCACATTAGGAAAAAACTCTTATCTAATTCATACCATCTCAGTTCTTGCTGATATTATTTTCCCTTGAATATAACAGTCCTCCCTTGCTATTTCGACTCATTCTCAGCAATTGTTTCTTTGATCTGTCTCCAGGATGGTTGAGACAAGATCACATCGCCAGGGCCACGGGGACGCCGATGAGAGGCCTGCCACCTCTCATACTCAGCAGCCAGCCTCTGGTACCGCAGCCCCAGTCATGTCAGCTGGGGTAGGCGTTTCAGCTGCGTTCGGAGGAGCCCCTCCACCAGCAGCAGGGGATATGCCTCCACCAGTTCAGAGGCAGGACCCAGTCATCCCAGAGGTGCCTTTCCAGCAGCCGCCGCCTACAGGATACGTGGACGCGACACAGATGTTCGCCTACTTTCAGCAGTTTATGGAGGTGCAGCAGGACCGGCAGGCCAGGAGCATGGAGTTAGCCCTTACGACAGTCGCAGCTCGACCACTAGTTCAGCAGCTGAAGACACCTGGGATAGAGCAGTTCCAGAAGATGAGCCCTAAAGACTTCCTGGGGACGGAGGGGATTTTATATGCTGATGAGTGGATCGAGCATATAGAGGGGATCTTTCGCCTGGCTCGGATACCGACAGGTCTCCAGATAGAGGCAGCAGCTAGCCGGATGCGAGATCTTGCTCGCACCTGGTATCAGTCAGACCCCAGGGTGGGGGTAGCTGGACAGACCTGGGAGGAGTTCAAGGGCTTCTTCAAGAAGAAGTTCTTTCCAGATGCAGCGCTCCGAGCCTTGGAGTCGCAGTTTGAGAGCTTAGTTCAGGGGAGCCTGTCAGTAGAGGAGTACGCTGGGGAGTTCGGCCGCCTCGGCAGATTCGTAGAGGGTTTGAGCGAGACGGCGAAGGCCCAGAGGTTCCGAAAGGGTCTAGTCAAGGAAGTCAAGACCTTGACCAAGGGCAACAGGGATGCCACTTTCGAGAAGATTTTGACAGGAGCTTTATTGGCTGAGGACGATCTTGAGCTGAGGCTCAAGAGGGGGCGAGACAACCGTCGGAGCCAGTAGCAGCGGAGGCCAGGCCAAGAGGCCTCACATACAGATTCAGCAGCAGTATCAGCAGCCGATGATCCACTTCCAGCAGCAGAGGCCTGTTCAGCATCAGGGACGGAGACAGGTACTGTATCAGCAGGCACCCAAGCAGCAGCAGAACACTGTGTGTAACTTCTGCAAGAAGCAAGGCCATGGGTGGGACGACTGTAGGAAGAGGTTGGGCATGTGTTTACTTTACGGTTCAGCGGAGCATCAGTGTCTAGTGTCCCAAGAACCCGACACCATTAGCTCAGGAAGCACCAGGAGCTAGGGCTCCGGTAGGCAGCAGAGGGGACCACCATTGCAGACTCAGCAGCAGAGGTTCGTACAGCATCAGCAGCAGGCCAGGGAAGGCCAGCCAGGGCGAGCTTTCGCCATGACAGCCGAGGATGCTCAGGCAGTAGGAGGTGCTTGCAGGTCCTGATCTTCTCGATTCCATTTCCACCTTGTCTCATTATACCCATCTTGAAATTCAATTCCATCTATTTCTATCTGTTTCCTCATTGTTGATAAGTTTTGATCTGGTGTTTCATTATGATTAATTTTCTTCTGAGATAAGTCGTATGGGCTAGGTCGCCTCGATTATGAGATTTTAGAATCCTCTAGGGTCATGCTAACAGGCATAGTGAGGACATATAGTCGAATTATGGACGTATTTTTCGGGTGTGGAAATTTAAGGTTTTCGCTGCCAAGCATGCGGCAATGCGAAAATTTTAAATACCATAATTCTAGAGGTATGTACCATAGTTGAGGACTCTGTGATTATCGTAGCCTTGCTCACTGGCATGACGGAGATTCTGAGTATCATGATATTGGACAGACGCATACGATTATCGATTTGCATGATTTTTCTGTGTTTACCTTGTTTTAAATTTTGAGGATGATTCTTTTAAGGTGGATAGACTTATAGCACCCAGTTTCTATTTGGGAGTAATTTTAATTTTTGTAATTTTAGTCATTTAATTCATGCTTTGATTTTGAGATTTTAAATCATTTTAATTTTAAGCCATGACTTGTGAGTTTGATATTTTACTATTGTTTGGTTTTAATTTCGAGGACGAAATTTTTTTAAGGTGGATAGATTTTTCACCCCCAGTTTCCAGAAACAGGGGTATTTTCGTCATTTTTTATTTTAGAATATTTTTGAAATTATTTATTTATTTATAATATTATTTGGGGTTATTTGAGTCGGGTTCGAATTTCAGCTCGATCCGACTTGTATCGGGGACCCGGGGTAGTGTTGACTCTAGCGGGCCCACACACTAGTTAGCCATGGCCCACATGTTAGTTATTTTAGTTAGTGACTAGGCTAATTTATTTTGGTTAGGATTATTTGGATTCGTGTTCTAGGAATGACCAAACTAGCCCCCGACTTAAACCCCTTTTCATGTATTAACTAATAGATAAGGGAGGGGGGGTATTTTGGGCATTCCACAATAGGATAAATCAGCCCCCATGGCCGGCCACTTCATGTGGATAGGGTTTAGCCACTCATCATTATCTCTTCTTCCATTTCTCTCTTGTTCTTCCCCAAATTGATTTGAGAGCAATCCCTAATCATTTCTCCACCAAATCCTTTCATTTCTCCACCAAATCTTCTTCTTTCCTTCTCCATTCTAGCCAAGGAAGGAGCTACCCAAGTTTGAGAGGACTCGGAGCTCGTTCGTGTCCTTTTGGAATCTCTACATGTCGGTGTCGCTTCGGGAAGACTTTTCTTCGATTCGAGTCACCGGGAGGTATAAATCCCTTCTCCTTCTCATTTCTCTCATGCATTAGGATGGTTTTGACCCATAGGAATGACCCCCATGGTTTTGTGTCCATTCGTGTCCATTTCGTATCTATTTGGACACTTGCAGAGGTGTCCTATGTGTAGGATCGTGTCCTAATGGGAAAACCCCTATTTGGACACATGTGGGATTATTGTGTATTGATTTATTGTTGTTCTAACATTCAATTCCAGATTTTAAGTGTGTTTAGGAATTAGTTTTCCTATGTATCATATTGTATCATATTATATTATATATATATATATATATATATATATATATATATATATATATATATATATATATATAAATATATATATATATATATATATATATATATATATATATATATATATATGTGGTTTATATATATATCATTATATATATATGTGGTTTATATATATATCATTCTCTCTCTCTCTCTCTCTCTCTATATATATATATATATATATATATATATATATATATATATATATATATATATATATATATATATTTTTTTTTTTTTTTTATATATACATATATATATATATATTTTTTTTATATATACATATATATATATATATATATATGTATATATATATATAAGCCATAATATATATATATACATATATATATATATATATATATATATATATATATATAAAATATATATATATATATATATATATATATATATATATATATATATATATATATATTATGGTGTGTGTGGTGTGATACCTTGTGTTTGGTTGTGGGATATAGGTTCGGCCAAGAGTAGTGGAGTGTGTGTGTGTTTGTGCTAGTTTAGAGTGTGTATGTGAGGTGTTTGAGTGTATGTTTGTGAGAAGTTTAGAGAGAGGAACAGAGAGTTTGAGGAGTGGAGAGTGGAGTGATGAAGGGGGGGAACCCACTGATAACAGCAGTAGGACAGCAGCATGTGGCTGTCCCCAAGTGCCTGAAATCAGTCCACACACCTATATTGCTGTCCCCATATCAGCAGTCCCATACCTGTCCTATTTCACTGTAAAATCCCTAAAAAAATTTACTATATTTTAGTACTGATTTTTTATTTATACGTCGTATAGTCATATGGTACGTCGCACGAGAATTTACGTTTTTCGTATTTACTCGTCTAGTATGGACGAGGTACATATGTTTTTTTTATAAATAGTTTTTTTTATTTTCAGTGACGGCTTCAAAATAATATATATATATAGTAATTATTTTTATTAATTAGTTGTGAAAAGTATCTATCAAAGTTACCAAAACCTATTATTTAATTTATTTTAATAAAGGTAATTTAGGAAACTATTTTTTTTGCAAATCTTCCTTGCATATAAGGTACGTTAATTTAAATTATATAAAATTCCATTTTCAAAATTATTTAATATTAATATTTTATATTCAAAAAGATATGTAAAAATATTTATTTATTTATTTTCGAAATTAATTTTATTTAATTATAAAAAGATATTTTAGTTTAGTTATTAAACTTTAAATTATGGTTAGATTTATTGGTTTGATTTAAATAGTTGATTTAAGGATGGAGATTTATCATTTGGATTTATTTGGATTTAAACTAGATTGAGATTGGATTTGACTGATTTAAATTATTTAAATTAATATGGTATTATCTATTGGGGTTTTAAACTGGGAATTCCCACATCCTATAAATAGGCAGGTACTCCTCCATAATTTCACAAGCCAAATTCTCCACAAATAATTTCCATAGCCAATCAAGTGCATCGTGTCCGTGACCATCCGTTTTTCCTTCCACTATTTTTCTTTTGTACATCTACAAATTTTTTTCTCGTGTCCACATACCGGACACGGCCTCAACCCATAGCCTGTGTCTCGCAGGACACATTATCCTCACGCCAACCATCCCCGACACGACTCATAAAATTCCTAAACCCTAAATTTTTCGATCTCTAGAACCCTAACCCTAAGCCCTAACCTAAGCTCCCTAGTGCCACCTCCGCGCCGCCTTGTCCTCTCCTCGCCACAGTCCAGCCCAATGCCACCAGCCCAGGCCGGTCCCCGCCGACAACCACCGTCAACCCGACCCGTCCTGTCTACGACCACCAGCCAGCCGTCGCCAAAAAAAAAAAAACCAAATTCCCCATGCACCACCACCACCTGCAACCACCGCCCAACTCTGGGCTGGCCACTGCCTCCGCCCCGACCACAACCAACCCATTGTCACCACCACCAACCTCATCACAAAAAGAAAAAAAAAAATGGAGGAAAAACCCTTACCCGAAGCCGAGCCGCCTCCTCGGCGTTCCGCGCCTGACCACACCCGCGACGGCCTCCTCCCTGGCATGCCGCGCCATCGCGTCCGCCTCCTCCGCGCGATCGCCGGCAAGACCTTGGCCACCGGAAACCCCCTCTTCTCTTTTCACTTCCGCCCGAGACCCATCCACTCCGACCTTCCCGGCGAGGCCGAGCCCGCAGCGCCATCAGACCCGCTCGAAATCCCCTTGCCGCCGAAACCCTCATCGCGAGCCTCCGACTCCCGACAGCGTCGCCGGCGGCTCCATCCCCGCGAGCTCCGCCTGGCCCATCTTCTCCAGCCGTCCGCCCTAGATCCGACCGCCCGCCGGCGAAACCCCCGATCCGCGCTGCCGCTCCTCCCTCCGGGCCAGCGGCGGACGGACCACCGCTCGCTCAGCTCCTTCCCTTACTCTTCCTCCACCGAGCTCAGGCGAGCCTCGGTCACCTCCGCTAAACCCTAACTCCGGCCGTGCCCTGCCCCCGTCTCCCGACCGCCGTGCGCCGCACCGGCGAAGCGCCGCCGCGTCCGCCCGCTCGCCCCACCGCTCGAACCCGCTGGCCTCTCCTCCTCCTCCTCCACGACTCCCCTCCGACCAACTCCCCACTGCTCCCTCCGCCTCCCGTTCTCCTCTCTCCCGCTCCCCTCTCTCCTCTCTCTAGCTCCTCATCTTCCCTCTCTTTCGTTTTCTCTCTCTTCCTTTCTTACTTTCTTTCTTTCTTTATTTTTTTTTGGGCTGTCTCTCTCGCAGAGGAGACAGCACAGTAGCTGTTTGATTTTTTATTTTTTTTTATTTTGTTTTTTTGTATTGTTTATTTTTTTTTCTTTTTTTCTTTTTTTTGTTATCATTATTAATATTGTTATTATTATTAATATTATTATTATGATTATTATTATTAATAGGATTATTAATATTATTATTATTGGTAATTATTATTTCTATTTTGATTTTGTTATATTATTGCTAACACCATACTTAATAATTTATTATTATTATTATTTTATGGTTTTTATGCAATTAATATTATTAATATTATTAATATTATTTATTTATTTATTATTTATTGTCATTAATTAAAAAGATGTGCAATATTTTCTAAAACAAAAATTTGTATATTTGTAAAATATAGTATTGGGCTTGAGTCCTACACTGATTTTAAATTTTTACCCGTAAACTAAATATTATGGATTTTTAAGGTATTTATTATTATTTTTGACTAATAAAAATATAGCTTTTGGTCTAAAAATACTATCTCACTATTTACTAAATTATAGTTTGACCTAGAAACGATTTCTATATTTTAAAGTATCTATTTGAAAAATTATTTTGATATAGTTTTCAAATATAATAAATATTTTTCTAAAAATAATTATATGTATTTATTTACATCAACCTCTCCTCGGTTATTCATCTTGACCACGTCTATTCCAATCGTTTCCTATCTTCCTGCAAATTCGAACTTCCTTATATCGCTTCTAGCCAATTTGACTATTCCAGACTCAATGACATAATCTGTTCCATCGATGGAGATCATCTTGCGTACTTTTGGACATCTACGACTATTTTGTGCCAACACAATCTATCGCGCATCCACTACAACCAACTCAAGCTATTGGACTACTGGGGACATTTTAGAACATTGCACCACACCAGGCAGCCCACTAGGCGTCACAACAGGCAAGTATACCTTGCTAATTAACTGTCAAATTATTTATTTTCTGCATTAATTATTTTGTTTCATATTGTTAGTTTCCTTTGTGTTAAACTGCGCATCCAAGCCATACTTGGGTGCAAGCTACTTTATTAGTCGTTACCTTATTTTATGCATGTTGACTTAGTGTTAGCGGACTACCTTCTTGTTGGGGGATATCCTTATATCTTCCCTTGGCTGTGACACCCACACTACACGGTTTGAGACATGTTACTAGGGGCACGACTTATTGACTAGCTATCTCTAAAGTCGTGTGACGGTAGATGATCGTACTTGTTATGACTAGGGTTTTAGAGACTCAAGCAGTTACAAAGCTGGACGAGCCATGGACATGACTTGAACAGTGTGGGATATATTGGGGGAGGACAGTCGCTAGTGCGTATGGGAAGCCAAACAGGTAAACCACAGTCTCCGGATGGGACTGTGGCGATATTTTTGCAGATGCCCTCTGACGTTTTAGACGTTACGGACGGATACAGATGACTGGATGCCAGTTACGTACACATAGCCTAAAATCCCACCCATGCGCATGAAAGTTGTCCTCTAAATTGCACAATAGGCGGTTAGAATCTCCTTTGCATATTTGAGTCTAGGATAGTCATTTATATACTATGACAGTTCATATTAGCTTGTTCTTTCTGTATCTTGCTACGTCCGTCTGAGGACCTGGTTTTTCCCCAGGTGTGTGTTCATGTTTTCTGCAGGTATTCTAGCCAAGGCCGTGGTCTTCTCCATTTCTTCGAAGACAATTGCCCTTGGTTCGTCTTGCTATTTTATTCCCTCGATTTATTGTACATTTCTTTTCATTAGGATAGTTGGTAGTGGACTTTGTCTCTGCCCAACAATTGTATCATAAATATTCGAGTTGATATTTATATTATTATTCTTTTCATTGTGGATGAGATTTAGTTTGTCTTGGATTACTACATTTTACAGCTTATGTATTCATACGAGACCTACGTACTTCGTATGAATACAGCTGACATGTTTACGTACTTGGTCCTACGTATTTTGGGACTGGGGCGTTACATGTTTTTGTGGTGGCCCATGCAGGTCAAAATAAATTGTTTGGTTACTTTATCGTACCAAGCAAGCCTGCGTATAGGATTAGAAGTCTAGTGTCTCATCCACATACTTGACCTCTTTCCTTGATTTTATCTACCGTTGACTCATCAATTGCATCTTGCTTGCTTCCTTCCATCCCTATTCTTATCTTCCCTTCGTGCTTGCTAGAGATTGACCCTACTAGTTAGATGTCCCAAACACCCTTAGCTTAATTCTTTAAGTTGGGTAGAATACCCCACGACTTGACCCACCCTTGACCATTAAGGGAATACAAATAGTATTATCTAGACCGTAGAGACTAGAGACCCATTTGGTCAACCAAGCCTTGGTCAATAAAACCGCAGAATGGTAGTATATATATAAACAAGACTTAGATTCTTATGACTCTTAGACTATTCATATTTTCTTATTTCATCTACCCTCGTGCCTATGTTTTACTATCTAGACTAATGATGCTAATATAGCCTAGTAATTGCAAGCTAATTCTTTTATCAAGCTTGTTTCAATACATATGTTAATTGGGCATGTCCACTAAACATATTGTCTAGTCAGAACCGGTGCATGATGGTCTGATCAACCGAGTGCACTTTGGTTCGCTTTATTTCATCGTTCTTCGTGGAGGGTGTTTGCAAAAACAAAAGTATAGAACTTTATTGATACAAACTGTAATAAAAATTACAAGAATTCTGGGAAAATTACAACTATAGGAATCCAATCTTGATGACGATTGCTTTATCCCTTGGACGATGTGAACTGTGAAGACGAAGCCTTTGAAGTTGAAAACAACTCTGGAAACTGAAGGCAAAAGCCTCTGAAGTTGAAGACAAAAGTCTCGGAAGAATGCAGCAGCACTTTGGCAAGAACTCCTGAACTCTCTGATTTCTGATCTCTGATTTTGATCCCCCCTTGAAATGAGGACTTGAAACTCTATTTATAGAGTTCTAGAAATAACTAACTTTCAGTTATTTTGGGACTGCGCAGGATGATTTGCGCAGCATTGGTTTGCACAGCATTGATTTGCGCAGACAGTTACTGGATCGTGGGCCAACTATCATGGACACATGGCATCATTTGATAGAAATGCGCATGATCGTGCATAAACAGTTGCTACGTAATGAGCAATCGATGGCATGAATGCCACGTGTAACTTATCAGTTATATTGATGGAGTGCGCAGAGTTGAATTGCGCATACATGGTTTGCGCAGACTCAAACTGCACAGGATTGGTTTGCGCTGCCAGCTGTCAGCCGCCCTCGAGCACTGTGCGGCGCAGGAAACGAACAGACTCCTTGTTATCCGCGCTGTCAATTGTCAGAAAAGATTTGATTTGATTTGGTAATGATGACTTCTGCCACGTCAGTCTGCGCAGTTGGAAGTGTGCGCAAAGCAGTATGCGCAATCGGATTGCTGCGCAATCTGTTGTCTGCGCAATTCATTCAAATGATGGGTTTCTTGATTTCTTGACTTTGTTGATTGATGCAACTTGATTTTTTAGGACCTACAAGACCCCCTTCAAAGTTTTCGAAAGTTGATTTGATTCAAAGTTTCGAAATACTTTGAATTTTTGAATTTTGAATCAAGTTGCGCATGATGATGAGCTGTCTGCGCAAAGTGAAGTGCCCCCAAATTTTAGGCGCAATCCAAGACAGCCATTTCGTATTTCAAAGGCTATAAATAGCCGTCCTTTCATTTTCAATTCTTTACTTTACAATCTCGAAAAATCTCCTCTGAGCCCTTACTGTCTTCCAACTCCAACGACTTGCCATGGCGCCCCGACGATCTAATGCTGCCGCCGCCACCGCCGCGAAGGGAAAAGCTCCGGCCGAGTCATCTGATAGAGTTGCACGGCGAGCATCTCGACATGAGTCCGCACACCCCGCTCTGATAGGTAGTTAAACCGATCGAAAACCCCTTTTAGGGTGTTTCGACTTCCTCCGATCTTCGAAACTCATCTCTTTTTAGAGATGAGTTCAAATTGCGCTACCCTTTTTAGGGTTTTTGGTCGCATAAACAGTCAGTCTTCATTTTTATGAAGGCTGTAATCCTGCGCAATCTATCGAATTGTGCTGACAGAAAGTCAGCGCAATCGATTGATTTGCGCTGGATTTCAGCGCAATCGATTGGTTTGCGCACCCTGATGAGATGCGCAAACTGATATTGCGCAATCTATGTCAGCGTAATCTGAGGATTGTGTACTCTACTGTTTTGTTTGTCTGAAAAATAGAGTCTTTGACTTGTACTGATCTTCATCTGTTTTTAATGCAGTTGAAACCAATGAAGATCCAAACTATGAACATTTTGTGGGAACTTTGTCTGAATCTGAATATAAAGAAGATCTGTCTCACGTTCATTATCCTCAGTACGATCTGTCGGCTTCTCGTCAGGCAATATTGATTTTCCAGGACAACGAAACTTTAATGTGTCTGATGAATGGACAGCCTCTGGAATCAGCAGATGCTGTTATCCACAAGAAACCCTTATTCTTGTTTGGTGACGCCTTTGAAAAAGTCTCCCAGCCTAGGCCAAGGATGGAGGAAATAGTAGTCCACCGGGAAGATAGATCATTCTTCATTCCTGATATTTCTCGCTGCCTCCCTTTGTCGCGGTATGCTCATGCGAGTTACCCAAGGAAGATGGAGTGGAACATCACCCTTCTCCAGGATGCTCGTGCAGGAAAGATCTTTGTAAAGAAGGTTAACGGGAAAGATATGTTTTACAGCTCTTCTGACAGATACAGTGTTATATTGAGAGGTTTGAGACCCGGATTCTTGAGACCAAATGGCATCACTGTATAACAATAAACTCCTCGAGGAGTGCGGAAAGATGTATGCTTTTCATCTTCAGGATGCATTTTGATCTGATTATACCCGAAAAATCCATCCATAAAAGATATCCTTTCGAACCCACAAGTATTGTCAATCATGACGTCTGTGATAGGAAGAGAAAATTCATCTTTTGGACATGCTTCATTGAGATCTCGGAAGTCGATGCAGACTCGAACTTTTTCAGTTTTCTTCAGAACTGGGACGACATTGGCTACCCAATCAGGATGCTGCTCTTCTCGAATAAAGCCACAAGCAATGAGCTTCTTGACTTCATCATCAATTGCGTCCATCATTTCAGGCTTAAATCGCCTTTGTTGCTGTTTGACTGGTTTAGCATTAGAAAGAATGTTCAGTTTGTGAGTAGCAATCTTAGGATCTAAACCTGGCATGTCTTCATAACTCCAGGCAAAGACGTCGATATATTCTTTAATAAGAAGAATCAACTCTTGTTTGTCTGCTTCTGGAAGATTTTTGCTAATAAAAATTGGCCGAGGTGAATCTCTTTCTCCTACATCAATTTGAAGTAGTTGATCTTCAGTAGGAGGTTCACGTTGTTCAAATCGAAGTACCCATTGGTTATCCATATGTTGAGCCCAAGGATCTGTTTCCGGACTTTCTTCAACATCTTCATCACAGCCTTCTGGTAGTTCAACAGAGACCATGTTAGAAGATACAATTATACGATGGACTTCACCGATGCTGGTATCGAAATCCCATGATCTGGAATCAGAAGAGTTAGAACGTTCTTCACTATCTGATTCAGAAGCTGCTGGGGATAACAGTGGAGAAGAAGTATATCCGAGACCTTTCTTGGTCCTGTCATAATACATTTGTGATTTTCCGTTTGGAACTGTTGTACGAATGGGAGTTCGTCTACCTTTACCATAGTTAAGGCCGCTCTTAAAGTCGTAACCCATCTTTCGGAGGATATCTTTTGATTGTTGACTATAACGATGGAACTGGAGACGTCCCGTATCGTTAACTTTGCTATCATCCGTATAGTTAATCTTTGTTTCCGGTCTTTTATATAAAAATACTGAACTTTCACCTTTCTTTAAAGAAGGATGAATACGGTAAGAATCATCTGGACCTTCAAGCGAGACTTCTGTCTGAAGAGATTGTACGACTCCCAGTGTAATTGATTGGAAGCTATCTAACATATCCAAATAACTTTTAGTATAATAAATAACATCAATATACTGGAAAGTAGGTACTTTTTCATTGATTTGTACATCAGTATTTACAACAGGACCTTTAACTTTAGCAGATTTGGTCAAATTGATTACAAGAGGGGGAGAAGAAGAACGTGGAGGAGACTTGTTACGACGGAGGTCGATAACAAGTGGCTCAGAAGAGGTGAGCTCCCTTTTTTCTTTGTTGCGATTTAGATCAACAACAAGTGGCTCAGAAGGAATGAGCTGCTTTTTGTCTTTGTTACGACGTAAGTCGATAACAAGTGGCTCAGAAGAGGTGAGCTCCCTTTGATTTTTATCAGCATCAACTGATTTCTTTTGAACTGGTAAGTGAATAACCAGTGGCTTGGAAGATTGAGGATGAGAAACTCGCCCCTTAACAGGTATGATAAGAGTGTCTTGAGGTACTGCTTTTTGATCTTCTTCAGTATCCATAGCCAATACTACCTTCATAAATTCATCCTTGTACATACGAGCATCGTTGCAATAAGCTTCAACACCCTTGAAAGGATAAAGATCCGCAACTTCCTTATGAACTTGTCCTTTGTCATCAACGTATTTAAAGCATTGATGAAGAGTTGATGGAATGACATTATGTTCATGGAGGAATGGCCTTCCCAGGAGAGCATTATAAGAACAACCATGATTGTCAATGATATAAAAGGTCACCTTTGTGCGAAGATTGCCTATTTGGAGTTTTAGACGGATCTTGCCCAAAGGTTCACTCTTTCCTTGATTAAATCCCAGAATAGTAGTGATCGTGGTTGAAAGACTATGCACTGGTATCTTCAATGCATCTAGCATTGTCTTTGGCATAATACTAAGTGCAGACCCTGGATCTATTAGGATACGATCAACCTTCATTGAATCTATATATCCTGTATAATAAAGAGGACGATCATGTCTATTATCTTCCATTAGCATATCATCCTGAGTGAAGGTAATATTTGGGATCAATTCCAAGACACTATGACTGTGATGACAAGAGACTGATTCTGATTCTGGCTTTTTGAGAAGAGTTAAGCAAGTTTCAGCCTGCATCAGAGCTTCACTTAGAGTTTCTCGCGTCTCTTTGGAAAGACGCAAGAGTTCAAAGATTGACAGCCTAGCTGGTGTATTGGCTAATTGAGCCAATATATCAAAGTTGTAAGGCTTCTCAAGCCCAGTAGGAGATGACTTCTTTAGAGGTTTGTCAAATCGAACTTGTTGCTTGCCTTTGTCAGCCGTTGTTGGCTTAGGAGGAATTGATACTACAACTGGTGAAGATGTAGAAGGGACCTCTTCAGCAGATGCAGGTTGTGCCGGAGTAGGTTCGGAAGAAGAAGCAGGATCTCTTTGACCTTCAGAATGATCTTTCAAATAAGCTTTTCCTGATCTTGTGCCTAACAGAATCTCTTCGTCAACAATGGGATCAAAAGATACCATGTTGCAGATTTTGGTTTTGCCTTTAGAACGAGTTTTCTTCTTAGAAGATATCTCAAATTCTGGAGCAAGATCAGGATGGATCCATATAATTTCACCATTGTCAAGAGACAAGGGAATAAGACCTTCATTGGATGGAAGCGGGAGATTCTCAATCTCAAGGGTTGCTTTAGGAATTGGAATGACACCATGCTGTATCATCTGCGGAAGGAAATCTTCAAATTGGACTGAAACCATATTTGCAGTAACAGTCTTCTCATCTTGTTGCAAAGTGACTACACCTGCATTAACAAGCTCTTGAATCTTACCTTTGAGCACATAGCATGCTCGAGTAGGATGTCCAATGAATCGGTGATAGACACAATACTTGGGATGATCAGTCTTATTGACTTCATCAGGTTTCTTTGGATCAGGGAGTTGAATTTTATTGCTTTTGAGTAAACACTCAAAGATACTTGTCGTGTCATTTTCGTCAAAGGAATATTCTACCTTCGGACGAGGTTCCCTCGGTGGAGGTGCAGAAGGAGTAGGAGTAGATGTAGGTGGGGCCACATTGACAGCCAAAGATTTTTTATTTTGTTCAAGTTAATGTTTAAAGTCTCTTTCGCTTTGCGATTGTTCTGGCGATTGCCACCACCTGAATTCTGATGCTCATCGCGATCAGGGTTAGACATTTGTACCCCCAATTGTTTAAACTTGTCGGCACTTACTTCAGCGGCTTTGGCGTTGACGATGAATGAGGGCCAATCTTGGAATTGGGTAGATCCCGTCCACATACTGATAATAGGTAAAAGATTTGCCTTACAAGTATCAATAGTGACAGCAGCTGGAGTCCCTGGAGGCATTTTCAAAGCTTCACGGCGGAACCGTTCAATAAAGCTCTCAGCAGTTTCATTATGTTTTTGTTTGATTTTGTTGAGAGCAGACATCGTCATATCATTAAATCCTTCATAGAACCGTTCCAGAAAGATTTGTTTGAGACCTGAAAAAGAAGTAATGCAACCATCGGGCAAACTTCTGTACCAGTCGTATGCTACGCCGGCTAAACAACCGACGAATACTCTGGTAAGAAGAGCGTCATTTGGCTGAAGTTGAACAGTCATTACCTCAAAATGATTGATGAATTGACTCGGGGAAGTACTGCCATCGAACAGAGAGATTATAGAGATTTTGTACTTTGGGGGAAACGGGACGTCCTTCCATTCAACCGGATAGGGCTGTTTAATCCCTAACCTTTGTAGATTGTCTTTCTCTTTAAATGCTTCAAACTGGGTTCGTAAGAGTTTGGCAGCCTCATTGGCGTCTTCTGATGAAGAAGAAGGAGCAGGTTGAGTTGTAGTGGTAGGAGGAGGAACAGCGTTGTAAGCATTACCCCCAGCTCCTGAATGGCTAGGCGTAGTTTGTACTTGTACTTGTACAGGAGGCATTTGGGGAGGCACTACCCCCAGCCCAGTATTGGCAGGTATTGAAGATGCTATGATCTCTGGACTAGTAATAGGTGCAGTTGGTGGTGTAACATGTTGTGCTACAATGATGGAATGCATGCTAGCAACCATCTCAGCCATGGTTTTTAATTTGTCTTTGAGTGCAGCAATTCGCTGTTCTTGATTTGCGGAGGTTGAAGCATCTGGATCATCGGTGACAACATAAGCCGTCACTTCTCTTGGCACAGTGAAAGATACTGTTTGTTCAGAACTTTCACTATATGCATCATAATCAGAAAACGAATCATCTCCTGACTGGGAAACAGGGAGATGACTTAAAGGATTTTGAGGAAGATTTCTTTGACCGATTGTATCTCGGCTTCGGGAACGAGTATGTTGAAATACTCCTTCAGAAGATTCTTGAAGTAATTCCAAATACTGTTGGCTTGGCTTACGGAGTCTACCATACTTAGAGCATCTTTTACCCCCAGTGTCTCGGGAAGTCATGTTAACAGAAGCATACAAAACTTCATCTTCTTCTGACATAGGTTCAGATTTAGCAAAAGTTAAACGATCGAAGACAGATCGTTTTGTCGTTTGACAACAGCATTGGATGATGACTTTATGATTACAGTGATGATCAGATGGTTGAGATGGAGATATTGAGACATTATCCTGTTTTTGTCTTAGATGTTCTCGAAGATCTACAACAGGACGAGGAAAGTTCTGAGGGATCTGTTCTTTGATAACATTTGGAACATGATTCCGATTCTTCAAATGTTTAGTCCCTTGAGTATACAGGGAAGTACTCACTTCATTGGCATAAGTGTCGGGATTTCTGACTTTGGAGATTTGTTTCTGATGATGTTTAACCTTCGGCATTGGCTGTTTGCGTTTTACCGAAGTGGGTCGATTAAGATAAGTTCTGAGGTCAGCAAATTCACCCCCAGGAGTTTCTGTTTGAGACACTAACAGTTTTCCCTGTCTGGAACGACAAATTTGGAGAGTCGGGAGGTCCTGGAATTCTGCTATCGGAGTAGGCAGAATACCTCTTTGATTAGTATAAGTACTCTTGTTATAAAGGAAAGAAGAATCCTTGTTTGCCAGAGTTCTTGAATTGATTGGAGCCGACACACATTAAGATGGATCTTCTTCAGTAAAGACTGAAGAAGACTGAGAAAAGACCAAAGGGCCTTTTCCTTTGTTTTGAGATGAAGGGTTAGCTAAAGAGCGTTTCCCTCTGTTATCTTCCAAGTCATGAGACAAGGAAGTTTGAGAAAAGACCAATGGACCTTTTCCTTTGCTTTGAAGAGAAGGAGGAATAGTCAAAGGACTACCCTCAATGGATTGCGCAGGGGCAATAGGGTGTTTGGAAAGAGGAGTAGAATCTCTTCTGTTATTGTGAGAAGAAGGAAATTTAGCCAAAAGGCTGTTTTTCTTGGATTGCGCAGACTTGGTTTGCGCATGGGTGGAAGGTGCACTAGTCATTTGTGCATTAGAAGCTTTGGTAGGAAGTGCATCAGGAGTTCTTGTCTTAGAGTGCTTGGGATGCACCTTAGTTACTGGAGTGCTATTTTGCGCAGGAAAAGCCACTGCCAATTGCGCCAGAGTCATAGGAGTCTTCTGTTTTGACAAGGCAGCATATGAAGTAGCCTGTGCAACAGTTGCAACAGATTGCGCAGCCTTGACTGCAACAGATTGTGCAGCAGTTGCTGAGACAGACTGTGCAACAGTTGGCACAGCAGTTTGTGCAGCAGTCTGACTAGCAGATCGTGCAACAGTTGGTACAGCATCCTTGGTGGCAAAAATGCCAGATTGTGCAGACTTGGAGACCCAAACTGAGCGCACTTTGCTCTTGGCAGAAGTGGCTACAGTACGGGGAGTGATCTTGGAGTTGAGCATCGCCTCGTAGGCTGTCTGGTTGACCTTAACAACCAGCGTCTTCTGCGTCTTCCCGATAGACGCTACGTCACATTGAGTTGCTACTTCCTCGTCGGAGGAGAAAGTTGTCCCCAGCAGAGTCGCCATTTTGTTTGCAAAAACAAAAGTATAGAACTTTATTGATACAAACTGTAATAAAGATTACAAGAATTCTGGGAAAATTACAACTATAGGAATCCAATCTTGATGACGATTGCTTTATCCCTTGGACGATGTGAACTGTGAAGACGAAGCCTTTGAAGTTGAAAACAACTCTGGAAACTGAAGGCAAAAGCCTCTGAAGTTGAAAACAAAAGTCTCGGAAGAATGCAGCAGCACTTTGGCAAGAACTCCCGAACTCTCTGATTTCTGATCTCTGATTTTGATCCCCCCTTGAAATGAGGACTTGAAACTCTATTTATAGAGTTCTAGAAATAACTAACTTTCAGTTATTTTGGGACTGCGCAGGATGATTTGCGCAGCATTGGTTTGCGCAGCATTGATTTGCGCAGACAGTTACTGGATCGTGGGCCAACTATCATGGACATATGGCATCATTTGATAGAAATGCACATGATCGTGTATAAACAGTTGCCACGTAATGAGCAATCGATGGAATGAATGCCACGTGTAACTTATCAGTTATATTGATGGAGTGCGCAGAGTTGAATTGCGCATACATGGTTTGCGCAGACTCAAACTGCGCAGGATTGGTTTGCACTGCCAGCTGTCAGCCGCCCTCGAGCACTGTGCGGCGCAGGAAACGAACAGACTCCTTGTTATCCGTGCTGTCAATTGTCAGAAAAGATTTGATTTAATTTGGTAATGATGACTTCTGCCACGTCAGTCTGCGCAGTTGGAAGTGTGCGCAAAGCAGTATGCGCAATCGGATTGCTGCGCAATCTGTCGTCTGCGCAATTCATTCAAATGATGGGTTTCTTGATTTCTTGACTTTGTTGATTGATGCAACTTGATTTTTTAGGACCTACAGAGGGGGACATAGATAAACTTGTCCTTTAGAGTCCCATCCGCGACTGCCTTGGCAACTCCTTTTGAAATTTTTTTTTCCAGTCGTCCTTGAATCACGTATTCGTATTCGATAACGCTTCCTTCGAACTCTATATTGCTTTCGCCTTCACCTATTTTAGGAGGACGAAAGCGTTATACTAGAGGTTCCCCTAGCTATCTTATCTCTTGTGACCATTAACACTCAATGTGACTATATCTTTGTCTTAACTACTCTTCCTTTCCCTCGACCCTAAATCTACAATCTTGACTTTCTAATCACTTGGATTTAAGAGTGATTACAATCGTCTCTTAATCATATCCTCAGCCTAGACTACAACCATATAACTTCGAACCCTTCTATATACCGTTGTGCCTTCTCACCCCCTACTCGTTTTTTTAATTTCGAGGACGAAATTCTTCAAAGTTGGGTAGGATGTAAAATCCCTAAAAAAATTTACTATATTTTTAGTACTGATTTTTTATTTATACGTCGCATAGTCATATGGTACGTCGTACGAGAATTTACGTTTTTCGTATTTACTCGTCTAGTATGGACGAGGTACATATATTTTTTTATAAATAGTTTTTTTTTATTTTCAGTGACGGCTTCAAAATAATATATATATAGTAATTATTTTTATTAATTAGTTGTGAAAAGTATCTATCAAAGTTACCAAAACCTATTATTTAATTTATTTTAATAAAGGTAATTTAGGAAACTATTTTTTTTGCAAATCTTCCTTGCATATGAGGTACGTTAATTTAAATTATATAAAATTCCATTTTCAAAATTATTTAATATTAATATTTTATATTCAAAAAGATATGTAAAAATATTTATTTATTTATTTTCGAAATTAATTTTATTTAATTATAAAAAGGTATTTTAGTTTAGTTATTAAACTTTAAATTATGGTTAGATTTATTGGTTTGATTTAAATAGTTGATTTAAGGATGGAGATTTATCATTTGGATTTATTTGGATTTAAACTAGATTGAGATTGGATTTGACTGATTTAAATTATTTAAATTAATATGGTATTATCTATTGGGGTTTTAAACAGGAAATTTCCACATCCTATAAATAGGCAGATACTCCTCCATAATTTCACAAGCCAAATTCTCCACAAATAATTTCCATAGCCAATCAAGTGCATCGTGTCCGTGACCATCCGTTTTTCCTTCCACTATTTTTCTTTTGTACATCTACAAATTTTTTTCTCGTGTCCACATACCGGACACGGCCTCAACCCATAGCCTGTGTCTCGCAGGACACATTATCCTCACGCCAACCATCCCCGACACGACTCATAAAATTCCTAAACCCTAAATTTTTCGATCTCTAGAACCCTAACCCTAAGCCCTAACCTAAGCTCCCTAGTGCCACCTCCGCGCCGCCTTGTCCTCTCCTCGCCACAGTCCAGCCCAATGCCACCAGCCCAGGCCGGTCCCCGCCGACAACCACCGTCAACCCGACCCGTCCTGTCTACGACCACCAGCCAGCCGTCGCCAAAAAAAAAAAAAACCAAATTCCCCATGCACCACCACCACCTGCAACCACCGCCCAACTCTGGGCTGGCCACTGCCTCCGCCCCGACCACAACCAACCAATTGTCACCACCACCAACCTCATCACAAAAAGAAAAAAAAAAATGGAGGAAAAACCCTTACCCGAAGCCGAGCCGCCTCCTCGGCGTTCCGCGCCTGACCACACCCGCGACGGCCTCCTCCCTGGCATGCCGCGCCATCGCGTCCGCCTCCTCCGCGCGATCGCCGGCAAGACCTTGGCCACCGGAAACCCCCTCTTCTCTTTTCACTTCCGCCCGAGACCCATCCACTCCGACCTTCCCGGCGAGGCCGAGCCCGCAGCGCCATCAGACCCGCTCGAAATCCCCTTGCCGCCGAAACCCTCATCGCGAGCCTCCGACTCCCGACAGCGTCGCCGGCGGCTCCATCCCCGCGAGCTCCGCCTGGCCCATCTTCTCCAGCCGTCCGCCCTAGATCCGACCGCCCGCCGGCGAAACCCCCGATCCGCGCTGCCGCTCCTCCCTCCGGGCCAGCGGCGGACGGACCACCGCTCGCTCAGCTCCTTCCCTTACTCTTCCTCCACCGAGCTCAGGCGAGCCTCGGTCACCTCCGCTAAACCCTAACTCCGGCCGTGCCCTGCCCCCGTCTCCCGACCGCCGTGCGCCGCACCGGCGAAGCGCCGCCGCGTCCGCCCGCTCGCCCCACCGCTCGAACCCGCTGGCCTCTCCTCCTCCTCCTCCACGACTCCCCTCCGACCAACTCCCCACTGCTCCCTCCGCCTCCCGTTCTCCTCTCTCCCGCTCCCCTCTCTCCTCTCTCTAGCTCCTCATCTTCCCTCTCTTTCGTTTTCTCTCTCTTCCTTTCTTACTTTCTTTCTTTCTTTATTTTTTTTTGGGCTGTCTCTCTCGCAGAGGAGACAGCAAAGTAGCTGTTTGATTTTTTATTTTTTTTTATTTTGTTTTTTTGTATTGTTTATTTTTTTTTCTTTTTTTCTTTTTTTTGTTATCATTATTAATATTGTTATTATTATTAATATTATTATTATGATTATTATTATTAATAGGATTATTAATATTATTATTATTGGTAATTATTATTTCTATTTTGATTTTGTTATATTATTGCTAACACCATACTTAATAATTTATTATTATTATTATTTTATGGTTTTTATGCAATTAATATTATTAATATTATTAATATTATTTATTATTTATTGTCATTAATTAAAAAGATGTGCAATATTTTCTAAAACAAAAATTTGTATATTTGTAAAATATAGTATTGGGCTTGAGTCCTACACTGATTTTAAATTTTTACCCGTAAACTAAATATTATGGATTTTTAAGGTATTTATTATTATTTTTGACTAATAAAAATATAGCTTTTGGTCTAAAAATACTATCTCACTATTTACTAAATTATAGTTTGACCTAGAAACGATTTCTATATTTTAAAGTATCTATTTGAAAAATTATTTTGATATAGTTTTCAAATATAATAAATATTTTTCTAAAAATAATTATATGTATTTATTTACATCAACCTCTCCTCGGTTATTCATCTTGACCACGTCTATTCCAATCGTTTCCTATCTTCCTGCAAATTCGAACTTCCTTATATCGCTTCTAGCCAATTTGACTATTCCAGACTCAATGACATAATCTGTTCCATCGATGGAGATCATCTTGCGTACTTTTGGGCATCTACGACTATTTTGTGCCAACACAATCTATCGCGCATCCACTACAACCAACTCAAGCTATTGGACTACTGGGGACATTTTAGAACATTGCACCACACCAGGCAGCCCACCAGGCGTCACAACAGGCAAGTATACCTTGCTAATTAACTGTCAAATTATTTATTTTCTGCATTAATTATTTTGTTTCATATTGTTAGTTTCCTTTGTATTAAACTGCGCATCCAAGCCATACTTGGGTGCAAACGACTTTATTAGTCGTTACCTTATTTTATGCATGTTGACTTAGTGTTAGCGGACTACCTTCTTGTTGGGGGATATCCTTATATCTTCCCTTGGCTGTGACACCCACACTACACGGTTTGAGACATGTTACTAGGGGCACGACTTATTGACTAGCTATCTCTAAAGTCGTATGGCGGTAGATGATCGTACTTGTTATGACTAGGGTTTTAGAGACTCAAGCAGTTACAAAGCTGGACGAGCCATGGACATGACTTGAACAGTGTGGGATATATTGGAGGAGGACAGTCGCTAGTGCGTATGGGAAGCCAAACAGGTAAACCACAGTCTCCGGATGGGACTGTGGCGATATTTTTGCAGATGCCCTCTGACGTTTTAGACGTTACGGACGGATACAGATGACTGGATGCCAGTTACGTACACATAGCCTAAAATCCCACCAATGCGCATGAAAGTTGTCCTCTAAATTGCACAATAGGCGGTTAGAATCTCCTTTGCATATTTGAGTCTAGGATAGTCATTTATATACTCTGACAGTTCATATTAGCTTGTTCTTTCTGTATCTTGCTACGTCCGTCTGAGGACCTGGTTTTTCCCCAGGTGTGTGTTCATGTTTTTCGCAGGTATTCTAGCCAAGGCCGTGGTCTTCTCCATTTCTTCGAAGACAATTGCCCTTGGTTCGTCTTGCTATTTTATTCCCTCGATTTATTGTACATTTCTTTTCATTGGGATAGTTGGTAGTGGACTTTGTCTCTGCCCAACGATTGTATCATAAATATTCGAGTTGATATTTATATTATTATTCTTTTCATTGTGGATGAGATTTAGTTTGTCTTGGATTACTACATTTTACAGCTTATGTATTCATACGAGACCTACGTACTTCGTATGAATACAGCTGACATGTTTACGTACTTGGTCCTACGTATTTTGGGACTGGGGCGTTACATGTTTTTGTGGTGGCCCATGCAGGTCAAAATAAATTGTTTGGTTACTTTATCGTACCAAGCATGCCTGCGTATAGGATTAGAAGTCTAGTGTCTCATCCACATACTTGACCTCTTTCCTTGATTTTATCTACCGTTGACTCATCAATTGCATCTTGCTTGCTTCCTTCCATCCCTATTCTTATCTTCCCTTCGTGCTTGCTAGAGATTGACCCTACTAGTTAGATGTCCCAAACACCCTTAGCTTAATTCTTTAAGTTTGGTAGAATACCCCACGACTTGACCCACCCTTGACCATTAAGGGAATACAAATAGTATTATCTAGACCGTAGAGACTAGAGACCCATTTGGTCAACCAAGCCTTGGTCAATAAAACCGCAGAATGGTAGTATATATATAAACAAGACTTAGATTCTTATGACTCTTAGACTATTCATATTTTCTTATTTCATCTACCCTCGTGCCTATGTTTTACTATCTAGACTAATGATGCTAATATAGTCTAGTAATTGCAAGCTAATTCTTTTATCAAGCTTGTTTCAATACATATGTTAATTGGGCATGTCCACTAAACATATTGTCTAGTCAGAACCGGTGCATGATGGTCTGATCAACCGAGTGCACTTTGGTTCGCTTTATTTCATCGTTCTTCGTGGAGGGGGACATCGATAAACTTGTCCTTTAGAGTCCCATCCGCGACTGCCTTGGCAACTCCTTTTGAAATTTTTTTTTTCGGTCGTCCTTGAATCACGTATTCGTATTCGATAACGCTTCCTTCGAACTCTATATTGCTTTCGCCTTCACCTATTTTAGGAGGACGAAAGCGTTATACTAGAGGTTCCCCTAGCTATCTTATCTCTTGTGACCATTAACACTCAATGTGACTATATCTTTGTCTTAACTACTCGTCCTTTCCCTCGACCCTAAATCTACAATCTTGACTTTCTAATCACTTGGATTTAAGAGTGATTACAATCGTCTCTTAATCATATCCTCAACCTAGACTACAACCATATAACTTCGAACCCTTCTATCTACCGTTGTGCCTTCTCACCCCCTACTCGTTTTTTTAATTTCGAGGACAAAATTCTTCAAAGTTGGGTAGGATGTAAAATCCCTAAAAAATTTACTATATTTTTAGTACTGATTTTTTATTTATACGTCGCATAGTCATATGGTACGTCGCACGAGAATTTACGTTTTTCGTATTTACTCGTCTAGTATGGACGAGGTACATATGTTTTTTTTTATAAATAGTTTTTTTTTATTTTCAGTGACGGCTTCAAAATAATATATATATAGTAATTATTTTTATTAATTAGTTGTGAAAAGTATCTATCAAAGTTACCAAAACCTATTATTTAATTTATTTTAATAAAGGTAATTTAGGAAACTATTTTTTTGCAAATCTTCCTTACATATGAGGTACGTTAATTTAAATTATATAAAATTCCATTTTCAAAATTATTTAATATTAATATTTTATATTCAAAAAGATATGTAAAAATATTTATTTATTTATTTTCGAAATTAATTTTATTTAATTATAAAAAGGTATTTTAGTTTAGTTATTAAACTTTAAATTATGGTTAGATTTATTGGTTTGATTTAAATAGTTGATTTAAGGATGGAGATTTATCATTTGGATTTATTTGGATTTAAACTAGATTGAGATTGGATTGGACTGATTTAAATTATTTAAATTAATATGGTATTATCTATTGGGGTTTTAAACTGGAAATTCCCACATCCTATAAATAGGCAGGTACTCCTCCATAATTTCACAAGCCAAATTCTCCACAAATAATTTCCATAGCCAATCAAGTACATCGTGTCCGTGACCATCCGTTTTTCCTTCCACTATTTTTCTTTTGTACATCTACAAATTTTTTTCTCGTGTCCACATACCGGACACGGCCTCAACCTATAGCCTGTGTCTCGCAGGACACATTATCCTCACGCCAACCATCCCCGACACGACTCATAAAATTCCTAAACCCTAAATTTTTCGATCTCTAGAACCCTAACCCTAAACCCTAACCTAAGCTCCCTAGTGCCACCTCCGCGCCGCCTTGTCCTCTCCTCGCCACAGTCCAGCCCAATGCCACCAGCCCAGGCCGGTCCCCGCCGACAACCACCGTCAACCCGACCCGTCCTGTCTACGACCACCAGCCAGCCGTCGCCAAAAAAAAAAAACCAAATTCTCCGTGCACCACCACCACCTGCAACCACCGCCCAACTCTGGGCTGGCCACTGCCTCCGCCCCGACCACAACCAACCCATTGTCACCACCACCAACCTCATCCCAAAAAGAAAAAAAAATGGAGGAAAAACCCTTACCCGAAGCCGAGCCGCCTCCTCGACGTTCCGCGCCTGACCACACCCGCGACGGCCTCCTCCCTGGCATGCCGCGCCATCGCGTCCGCCTCCTCCGCGCGATCGCCGGCAAGACCTTGGCCACCGGAAACCCCCTCTTCTCTGTTCACTTCCGCCCGAGACCCCTCTACTCCGACCTTCCCGGCGAGGCCGAGCCCGCAGCGCCATCAGACCCGCTTGAAATCCCCTTGCCGCCGAAACCCTCATCGCGAGCCTCCGACTCCCGACAGCGTCGCCGGCGGCTCCATCCCCGCGAGCTCCGCCTGGCCCATCTTCTCCAGCCGTCCGCCCTAGATCCGACCGCCCGCCGGCGAAACCCCCGATCCGCGCTGCCGCTCCTCCCTCCGGGCCAGCGGCGGACGGACCACCGCTCGCTCAGCTCCTTCCCTTACTCTTCCTCCACCGAGCTCAGGCGAGCCTCGGTCACCTCCGCTAAACCCTAACTCCGGCCGTGCCCTGCCCCCGTCTCCCGACCGCCGTGCGCCGCACCGGCGAAGCGCCGCCGCGTCCGCCCGCTCGCCCCACCGCTCGAACCCGCTGGCCTCTCCTCCTCCTCCTCCACGACTCCCCTCCGACCAACTCCCCACTGCTTCCTCCGCCTCCCGTTCTCCTCTCTCCCGCTCCCCTCTCTCCTCTCTCTAGCTCCTCATCTTCCCTCTCTTTCGTTTTCTCTCTCTTCCTTTCTTACTTTCTTTCTTTCTTTATTTTTTTTGGGCTGTCTCTCTCGCAGAGAAGAGACAGCACAGTAGCTGTTTGATTTTTTATTTTTTTTTATTTTGTTTTTTTGTATTGTTTATTTTTTTTCTTTTTTTTCTTTTTTTTTGTTATCATTATTAATATTGTTATTATTATTAATATTATTATTATGATTATTATTATTAATAGGATTATTAATATTATTATTATTGGTAATTATTATTTCTATTTTGATTTTGTTATATTATTGCTAACACCATACTTAATAATTTATTATTATTATTATTTTATGGTTTTTATGCAATTAATATTATTAATATTATTTATTTATTTATTTATTATTTATTGTCATTAATTAAAAAGATGTGCAATATTTTCTAAAACAAAAATTTGTATATTTGTAAAATATAGTATTGGGCTTGAGTCCTACACTGATTTTAAATTTTTACCCGTAAACTAAATATTATGGATTTTTAAGGTATTTATTATTATTTTTGACTAATAAAAATATAGCTTTTGGTCTAAAAATACTATCTCACTATTTACTAAATTATAGTTTGACCTAGAAACGATTTCTATATTTTAAAGTATCTATTTGAAAAATTATTTTGATATAGTTTTCAAATATAATAAATATTTTTCTAAAAATAATTATATGTATTTATTTACATCAACCTCTCCTCGGTTATTCATCTTGACCACGTCTATTCCAATCGTTTCCTATCTTCCTGCAAATTCGAACTTCCTTATATCGCTTCTAACCAATTTGACTATTCCAGACTCAATGACATAATCTGTTCCATCGATGGAGATCATCTTGCGTACTTTTGGGCATCTACGACTATTTTGTGCCAACACAATCTATCGCGCATCCACTACAACCAACTCAAGCTATTGGACTACTGGGGACATTTTAGAACATTGCACCACACCAGGCAGCCCACCAGGTGTCACAACAGGCAAGTATACCTTGCTAATTAACTGTCAAATTATTTATTTTTTGCATTAATTATTTTGTTTCATATTGTTAGTTTCCTTTGTATTAAACTGCGCATCCAAGCCATACTTGGGTGCAAGCGACTTTATTAGTCGTTACCTTATTTTATGCATGTTGACTTAGTGTTAGCGGACTACCTTCTTGTTGGGGGATATCCTTATATCTTCCCTTGGCTGTGACACCCACACTACACGGTTTGAGACATGTTACTAGGGGCACGACTTATTGATTAGCTATCTCTAAAGTCGTGTGACGGTAGATGATCGTACTTGTTATGACTAGGGTTTTAGAGACTCAAGCAGTTACAAAGCTGGACGAGCCATGGACATGACTTAAACAGTGTGGGATATATTGGGGGAGGACAGTCGCTAGTGCGTATGGGAAGCCAAACAGGTAAACCACAGTCTCCGGATGGGACTGTGGCGATATTTTTGCAGATGCCCTCTGACGTTTTAGACGTTACGGACGGATACAGATGACTGGATGCCAGTTACGTACACATAGCCTAAAATCCCACCCATGCGCATGAAAGTTGTCCTCTAAATTGCACAATAGGCGGTTAGAATCTCCTTTGCATATTTGAGTCTAGGATAGTCATTTATATACTATGACAGTTCATATTAGCTTGTTCTTTCTGTATCTTGCTACGTCCGTCTGAGAACCTGGTTTTTCCCCAGGTGTGTGTTCATGTTTTCCGCAGGTATTCTAGCTAAGGCCGTGGTCTTCTCCATTTCTTCGAAGACAATTGCCCTTGGTTCGTCTTGCTATTTTATTCCCTCGATTTATTGTACATTTCTTTTCATTGGGATAGTTGGTAGTGTACTTTGTCTCTGCCCAACGATTGTATCATAAATATTCGAGTTGATATTTATATTATTATTCTTTTCATTGTGGATGAGATTTAGTTTGTCTTGGATTACTACATTTTACAGCTTATGTATTCATACGAGACCTACGTACTTCGTATGAATACAGCTGGCATGTTTACGTACTTGGTCCTACGTATTTTGGGACTGGGGCGTTACATTCACCCCAAAACCAAGCCTCAAATCCACTCCATAGTAGCCTATATAACACCCTATTCTAGGCCAATTAGGACAGCCATTTAGGCAGCCTGAAAACCCCCATTGACAGCCCCTTGTACAGCCTACAAACCAGTCCCTAACATGTCCTAAAATAGTCCTCTAAACCATCACCAATTCAGTCCACATTGCAGCCCATATCAGTCCCATTAAACCCCCATCTAAAACCTGTCATTAGCCTCTAAATTCCAGTCTATATCAGTCCCCAAACCACCTTGAAACCTGTCCTAAAACACCACAAACCAGTCCCCATTTCAACCCTTGTTAACTGTCCTAACATGCTCCCTAAAATCAGTCCTACTAGCTGTCCACAAGACCAGTCCATAATCACCCATAGGCTGTCACCAACCAGCTTTGACAGGCCCTACAGGAACCCCCTTAACCTGTAACATCCAGTTTTTCCAAATGAGGGTAATTTTTGAAATTTTGTATTTTAATTTATTTAAATATGGTATTTAAAATTTTATATGATTTTATTGATTTTTAATCATTTTAAAAAACTATTTTAAATCATGACTTATGAATTGGTGTCTTGCTAGTGTTTTGTTTATCATTTCTAGACTGAGGGGTATTTTAGTCATTTTTGTAATTTTGGGAATTATTTGGAATTATTATGTAATATTTAGAATCATTAGAATTTATATGATTTTTAGAGATTTTAGTATAATTGATTTTGGTGTTTTAGTTGACTTTGACTTATGTTGACTTTTGAGACTAACCTAGTGGCTAACCTAGGTCATGAATATGTGATTAGGATATGGAACCCTAGGTTGACTTAAGTTAGTGATAATTAAACCATAGAATTAATTTGGTGGAAATAGGATTTGAATTGTTTAAGGAATGGCTTGTGATTTCACAAGTCATGACTTGTGACTTAAGGCTTAATAGCCCATAGGCCCACACCATGAACCAAACCTAACCCTAATCAGCCCATGGCAGCCACATTGATCATTTCCCCCTATTTAATCCCCTCATAGAAATTAGGGCTAGCCTCCATTAGGAATTTTCCAAGTTTGAGAAGAGGTGAGTCTCCATCTTCATTAAACCCTAGAAATTTACATTTAATTCCTTTTCCACCCAAACAAGTTGCAATAGGTTCTAATCCATCTGTTCTTACTGTTTATGGAAGAATATTTCAGAGTTTGGACAATTTGGAGGAGCTAGCTAGCAAGAAGAACCACTCCCTCTTGAAGCTTTTTCATGCAAATTGCACATATAGGTAACTTCCTATTCCTTCCATAGATTTTCGATTTCTTTGCATGAATAGGAAGCCCTAGGTGTCCCCTAGCCGTAGGTGTTGGTTTTGTGTCGATTCGTGTTCATTTCGTGTCCGTATCGGACACGTATCAGGTTGTATTGTTAAGTGTTTGTTAATTTGCCACAGGATTTAATTTTCGTATTTTTGAAAAGTGATTGCATGGATTTGTAGATCTAGGTGAGTGTATCAATTTTTGTGAAGGTGTCCTAGTGTTTCGTGTCCTTGTGTGTCGTGTATTTCGTGTGGACACGCAGCACGGGCCCGTAGGCCGTGTCCTGCATCACGGGGTCCATTTCTCTGGACACAGGACACGTCGTGTCCTAAAATTTTGGGGGAAACTTGGGGCAATGTCTGCCACCAAGCTCCCAAAGTTTGGGAGCGCCTCGTGGTCTGTGCGCAGAAAAAATAGGGCCGCACTGGCCGCGCGCTGTCGGGCGCAGGCGACTGAACACGTGCACATACACGCACGAACACGTGTCCGTGTCCTCTGTAGACACGTCGTGGACACGTATCAGGCCATCCCACGTGTAGCCCTACCCTAGGCGACCACATGGGTGTGTGCACGTGACACGAAGTGTCGTGTGTCGTGTCCTACACTCGAGTGCATGCGTGCACGACACTGTGCAACACTGGGTGCACCCCACGTGTTTACAACGTGTTGTACACGTCTGTGTCATAGTTTTTGGACACGAAACGACTCACAGGATACGTGTACATATGCGAAACTATTTACCAACCTTTTATTTGTAATTTTGATGATTGTTTTGGGTTCGAACGATCGAATTCCCTAATGGGACTGATACGCACTGATACGTGTGGGGAAAATGAATTTTCTGAGTTTTGATCTGCTGTTACCTGTTTATTTGATGATTAAATGTTTAGAGAGGTTCACCAACATAGGTATCAGATTAATGAAATGTTGGAATTGTGTTGGGTGTTCGAGAATCGGTTTTGAATGAAGTTTTCCATATTTTTTTGATGTATTGTGGCTGAATGTGTATTTCCTGATTTTGGATTTCGTTTTCCCTGCTTTAGGATGTTAAATATCAGTGATTTGGCTCACCCACATGTGTATTAATAATTGAATATGTGGTTGTGTTTGTATGGGGTTAAGGGAATCAATGAATCGATATTTTGCAACTTGATTGGGGTGTCCAGTCAAGTTTCAGGAAAACTGAAACTGAGATCACCTCACACATTGTTTTGCACTCAAGCATACTGTTCACTTATACACATAGGTACACTGTTTTGAGATGGGCCTGGGTATTCCTGTCACTTTGTGTTAAATCTGAGAACTTAGCACCCCATTTCCTAAATCTGCACAGGGCTGAAAACCTGAGAATGGTGTTAACAACCTATATAATACATACATAGGTACACTGTTTGAGATGAGCCTGGATTGAAACCTGGGAATTGATTTCCCATCCTCTTTTTATTGTATTGATATCCTGAGTTTTTCCAGATTTTAAATATGGATTTGAGCATCAATTTACCTAGTTTTAAACTGATTAATTGCATGGTTTAGGACCATGATGTGGTACACCTACATGATTGCTAAGTGTATGTTGATTTGGGAGCATTGATATGAAGAACTATGGTTGGTTAGTTCGTTGCTTTGGTTAACTCTTCCTGTGTACTCACTGAATGGCCTATAGTTTACTGATTTTCCTATTCCTATTGGTACCACACAGTCATGTACCTCTCTAACACTCTTGCACATGCCACACACACACACCCACATGCCTCACTCTCACTTCCTGTACAAACACACACTCTGTCAATGTGATTTCTTTGTGACACTCAATATTTCCTATATAACCCTGTCACCTTCCTAACACTAGTGCACCTCACTTGTGACCCTCATGTTCACAGGTTTTACATTCACTGTTTTTCTTTCGTATTCTCTAATATATCATACACACACATGTTATATCACATTGACACTCTATTGACACTTGGCCATACACACATGAACACATTACTTGCCTTTCTCTATCTCTCTCTCTCTCTCTCTATATATATATACTATACATGGCTAAATGTGTTAATGTGGTAGATAGAGATTTCCTATGGTTATATATGCATATATGTGTATATAGATATGTATATATGTGGGTACAAGATATAGGGCCTAGTGTTGAATTCCCTTTTCATGTACACATCCATGTTCACACACACACACTTATACATATGTCACATAGCCTCTACATACTAGTTCCTTCCCTCTCAACTCTCTCCCTATATATAATGCTCTATATATATATATATATATATATATATATATATATGTTGTATATATATAGGTGTAAGCCTTTATTCATGTATATATGAATTTCATGATAGATAGCTAAATGTGATGTTGCCTATGATGTGTGGTTTTTTTTTTTTTGGCTTGTATAGCCTTGGAATGATGTGTGTTGTCTAGTATAGGCTTGATAGAGCCTAGAATGACTTGTTGGACCTAGTTAGTTGAGTTTAGACTATTTTGACCATAGTTGACCTAGTTTGACTAGTGTAGTTGACCAGAGTTGACCAAGGGTTGACTTTGGCCTAGTTTAACCTAGATTCATGTAGAATGCATCGTAGAGCTCAATATTACCATTCTGGACTTGTTGTGACTTGTGTTGCTCTAACTAGGCATCAGGTGCCTCATCCCGGACAGTAAATTTACTTCAGACATTCAAGACACCAGGCGAGTACATTCTCTGATCATTTCATATCTTGCTTAGAATTATTTCCTGCATTAAATTACTTTACTTGATACTGTCACGTTGGTCACACGGATTAGTACTATATGGATCCCTTCTTGAGATGTTATCCCTTCAGGGAGCATCGGGTACTCTATGTTCTGTGTGTTTCACTTACATGGCGTATCATATGCTTCTTTGGTTCTTTGATCATTTGTGACATATACCCTTATGATCACAGAGTCTTCTCTGAATCCTTATCCCATTTATTGGGTCTATCAGAATCCCCATTTATGGGACTACTATGTATCACCCTTCGGGGGCTTATCACCCTTTGGGGGCATATCACCCTTCGGGGGCTTATCACCCTTTGGGGGCATATCACCCTTCGGGGGCTTATCACCCTTTGGGGGCATATCACCCTTTGGGGGCTTACCACCCTTCGGGGGCTGTTACATAGAATCATAACATAACCTGGTTGGATCCTTGTGTATTAGTTGGGGGTACGGGAGAGTATAAATAGCCATGTGAACAATTCCAAAGTAGAATAGCCATGTACGCCTCTTTAGTATAGCCATGTGCAAATCAAACCGTTCATATGTCGACTTTGTACTCTAAATCAATGGTCACTGGTAGCTCTCTACTTATAGTAGATATTTCTATTACAGTTCTCTCTCTGTTTATATACTGCATTTCCTTCAGTATATATATCTTACTTTACTGCATGATTATATTTTCTAACCTGCTATGAACTGTTGAGATGTACTGTGCTCGCTCCCGTCCTGACTGGACCTGTTAAAAATTTTACAGAGGATGATGAGGAACCCTGCACCCCTTACTTGGAGCTTGCCTAGATGATACTCGCGACCTGGACCCCTGGGGAGGTTCAGGCAGCTGCTGAGGATGACACCATTGCATAGTTTAGATAGTCTAGATTGTTTCATTTTCATGTTTAGTTGTTGTCCTTATTTTCAGAGTTGCATATTGTAGAGATGTTGAGACTTGTATTTCATTTCTGTTGTACCTCAGTTGAGGATTTCTTATCTATTTCATCGTGCTACATTCTACCTTAGATTGTGATTGAGTTGTACCTCTGTGTTGGCCTCCTTATGGAGAGTATTCATATTATGTTAGTTATAGTTCATGACCTATAACAGCGTTCTACCGCCGACACTGCGACGTAGGCTGGACGCTGTTACGTTCTCGTACCCTCACAGTGGGTGCGGGTCGTGGCATAACCTGCCCCTAACACAGCCATATAAACCCCCCAAAAACCTGTCTTATTGCCCCACAAATTAGCCATGAAACACCCTACATAGCAGTCCTTAACCATGCCCATAGCTGCCATTTCAGTCCCTTGACAGCCAGCCCTAAGTAGCCCCTAAAAACCTGATACAACTGTGATAGAACTGGGGATTCCCAGGACCCTTTCTTTGGTGTGCGTATTGATCGATATAAAGTTAAACAGATCTAATATGTGTTCTAACCCTTCATAGGCGGAAACTAGGGTTCACGAATTATACCTGCGGCGGAAAGGAGATAAGTAATTCCTGACAATCTCGAGCGGACGACCCCAAGATCTTCTGTATGTATTCCTTCCTCGAGTTGGACGTCGTGTGGGCGACGATCTCCCAACCTTTTCTTCTCCTTGGCAGCCCTCTCTTTCTCTTCTTACGTGAATCACGAATTTTGAGAAAGTTTCTGATTTTTTTGATTAGTAATATGGCGGCCAGAGAATAGAGGATATATTTAGGCTACGGCAGGGACCATGAGGAGAAATTAGGGTTAGGCCTCCTAACGGATCTGGATATCCCGTATTCAGCCCGAACACACAATCCAGGCCCATTAACAATAGCTCGGTCCACTAATGAGCTATTGTTGCACTACCTCCCTAATCCCAAATTATGTTTGTGGGCTCCTTTTATTATATGCTCGTTTGGCTCCCCATGTTAAGATATCGTATGTCCGTCGATCAAATTAAGTTACTGACAACTATATTGATTCGACATCTTTTATCCTTAAGTAGTACCGCTCAACTTTATTTGTCATGTCGGACATAATCCACCTGCAGGGTTTACATGACAATCCTTATGAGCTCCTTAAGGGGACATCATCAACCCGATGTATCGGGACATGGATTCCATTTATAATCAACAGCCCATCATACATACAATGTTATTACCCAATTCATAGAGGTTGTTGATCCATAATGAATCTCACTCTTTTATGAGTCAAAGTAATGCACACTGCATATACATGTTCGTTATTATATCCGGATTAAGAGCACAAGCATCCATAATAACAGAGGTGTTTGTTCTCTTATGTAGTCAGTACAACGAGAACAACCTCAAGTGGTCCTGTTCAATACACACAAAGTGTACTAGTGTAAACCTATAGTCAAGATAGACTAATACCAGATTACATTACAACCTTTCCAATAGATTGTCCAAGTCCATCTAGGTTGTGAACTATTTATATACTCCATAGGAAAATGATAATATGATCTTTTGTGTGACACCACACACCATATTATCTACAATATAGAATATCAGACATTTGCATTAACACTTGTAACAGATATAATATGCAAACATTTGCCCATATGATTCTCATTTAAAATTTAATAAAATAAGGTTACTACAAAAGTGATGCTTTTAGTATATAACCCTAACAAACTGACCCAAAACCTGTCCATAGTTGCCCCATCAAACCACCTTAACAGGCCCCTTAAATCAGCCTAGTAACCTATTCTAAATCAGCCCATGTATGCACCCTTAACCAACAATTTCCTGTCCAAAACTCAGTCCATATTTCACTCACAAATCAGCCCTAACACTAGCCAAATCAGTCCCTTCATGAGCTTTTGTGTGTGTGTTTGTGAGAGAGATTAGTGTGTGTGTGAGCCTATATGTATTTGTGAGTGTGAGTGATATATGAGTATAGCTAATAACCTATAGGAAAGCCTATATGGGTGTTGTATGTGAGGGAGTGAATGAGTGAGTGTGGTATGTGGGTGTTAATTAGAAGTTAGAGAATATCATGGTAAGGTAAATGGTAGATAACCAACATGTGATCTAAGATGAGTTAGATACCTAGGAAACCTATGTATCTTGGTAGGTAATCCTTAGATAGGATAGTATCTAACTACCCTAGGAAGCCTAGGCTAGTATCTTGGGTATTAGCGGGGTTTCCTTTGTATTGGGCAAGGTATCGGGATTACCTTGGTAAGGGTAATGTAGATAATACCTAGAAATAGGGTATTTGAGTTTGGAGTCTAAGATAGAGTTAGAACTTGGTTCCCTTGGTTGGTAATGATCAAATATAGTGCTCCTAGACTAGTTTTGACTTCGGTTGACCATTTTGACCAAAAGTCAACAAAAGTCAACCGAGAGTCAAACTTAGCCTTTAAGCGACTAGATTTGACCGAAACCAAACCAGAGTTGACCAGTTGACTGAAAGTCAACAGTTGGTCAATATTAGACTAGTTTGACCTAGGGTTGACCTAGAGTTGACCAGAGTTGACCAGGGTTGACCAGTTGACCAAAAGTCAACTGTAAGTCGACATTTGACCCAAATTGACCTAGTTTGACTTGGATTGATTTCCTGTGACCTTGTTTGACCTTGGTTGTCCTAGTGTGACCCAGTTTGGCTCAGTAAGACCTAGTATGAACCAGTATGACCTAGTATGACTCAGTTTGACCTAGATTGACGTAGATTCATTTAGAATGCATTGAATTGTATCTTATTATCATTTTAGACTTATAGTGACTTGTACTGTTCTATAGGAGACAGTCACCACTCCTCGGACAGTATATTCTCTTCAGACACTCAGGATATCAGGCGAGTACATTCTCTGACCGTTTCATACTTGTCTGGATTTACATTCTTGCTCTAGATTACTGTACTTGATGCTGACACGATTGTTATCACGGATTGGTACTATATGGATCTTCTTTTGAGATGTTATCCCCTTGTATTCACTAGATACATATTGTGATGTGCGTTTCACTTACATATTATATTTATTGAATACCCTTATCCTTTTATACTCCTTGTGCATATTGTACTCTCATTATCACATGAGTCCTAGGGATAGACCATTGTACACTATTGTATAACATTGTACATCTATTATATAATATTGTACACTATTGTATAAGATAACGTAACTGGAATGGATCCTTGTGTATTGATTGGGGAGGGAGAGTAGAATTGGTTATGTAATCAAATATTATTGTACAATATTGTATAACTATTGTATATGTCTATTGTACACTCACGTACAATGGAGTTACCATTGCATTGTCCTAAACCGTTTACATAACCATATTGTGCTCTAAATCACATGTTACCTACAGTTCTTACTTATCATATATAGATATTTCCCGTTATAAAATCTCTGTTGTTTTCATATGTGAGCCCCCAATTTTTATAAGTTACTTTTATGTTTTTATATATATTATAATTACAGTAGCCTAATTTAAGGACTACAATAATATTATCATTTATGTTATTATTAGTTTATATAAAAAAAATATATGTATATGAATTTTTATATATTCTTAATTAATTAATTCCTAGAGTAATCCCCCTCCGTTTTTTTTTATTAATTTACTATTTATTGGATAATATATTAGTGTCATTATATATATATATATATATATATATATATATATATATATATATATATTCTTAATTAATTAATTCCTAGAGTAATCCCCCTCCGTTTTTTTTTTATTAATTTACTATTTATTGGATAATATATTAGTGTCATTATATATATATATATATATATATATATATATATATATATATATATATATATATATATATATATATATATATAGGACTAAGTTTTGTTCAAGGGCCTAAATGAAAATTGGTCCACAAATGAGTTTAGTTTTTTTTTTTGTCCTGTAGCAATGTATTCCCTTTAGCAACCCATGCTAACGTGAGCTAGAATTGTGAGCACCCATGCTAATGTGAGCTAGAATGGTGAGCACTTTATTTTCAATTGCTAACGTGTGTATTGGAGCAACTTTTTGGTTGTGTACTATAGATAACATTCGGCCAACAAGTAAGTCCTATCCGGCCGTCCATTCTCAAACAACCCCCATATATATATTGTAACTATTCCTCTTATTCTCCTGTGGAGAATAAAACCCTAGCAGCCGCAAACTGAGAATACAACCTCCTCCTTCCAGTAGAGAACCCCCTCAACTAGCCACTCGAACCACGTTGTCCATATTCGAGCTCCGGAGACGGCAAGGCAACGTCCTTCTCGGCTCGTTCGGAAAGGCTAATCTCTGTGAGTTTTCCTTACCCATGGATTCCATCATCGTCTTCAACTAGCAAACCTGAGATTTTTTTCCATTTTTTTTATGATGCATTGTGTCTCTGTGTAGAAATCACCACTTTTAGATAATGTTTATATCAAATGAATTAATTAAAGAGAGGGTACAAGCAAAGGATTTTGCCTTTGTAAGCAGGCCTATTTTACTCCATTGTCATTTAGAATTTTGTTGTGGGAAATTAGAATGCAGGAGCATTAGTGTTGTTATGTTATCAATATGTATCATGATGAAGTTGCTGTTATATGAAGAGAGAAGTACTATTGTACGTGCATCTTTTAGGGAAGAAGAGAACCGGGTAAAGGGAATATTAGGGAAGGGGTCCCAGGTTCGATTCTGGGGTTTGTAAGCTTTGGGGATTATTATTATTATTTATTTTTCTTTTGCTTGGTACTTTAACTATAGGTTGCAAATAGCCAAGTTAATTAGAACCAACATTCCAACAACATGTAGCAACAGCCCACGTGGTTGAGTGTTGGGTTGGCGGATCTGTAGGTCCTAGGTTCGAATCCAGGGAGTAGAAAAATTGTGTAAGGAGGAAAATTTTTTGTTGTGTTGTTGGTGGTTTTTGTGAAGGTGTGTTCATTTGAAAGCTCCCTGTTTTAAGTCATAGAGGTTAATGTTCTAACAAATGTGAGAATTAGCAAACTGGTTGAAGGTTGGGTTGTTAAGTGGAGAGAGATTGGTTCAAAGCCTATGTTAGTACTGAAGTTTTATTTTGGGTTTTATTATTGTTTTTTTTGTATTATATAAACGTATGGTAATTGTTATAGCTTAAAATATTTGGACCAACAAACCCTAATACAATTTTTAGCCAATATGCCATGAGAATTGTTATAAGTAAGTAATACTTTTAACTATTAATTAATTAATTCATAAATTATTCTATAGGCTCTTCAGACGCTTTGGACTCTTCGGACTTGGACTTTGGACCAACTATTCCTCTTCAGTGACCAGAAACAGGCAAGTGTACCTTGCCATATTTTTACTTCAGTTGCACTATTTAAAATTCTTAAATATTTATTTATGAGTATATATTTGCAATACCTAGGGCCGCATTCGATACTTACGTCCGAATCACATTCGGGTGCCGATGGCCGTTAGTGTCATCGGGTATTGAACCTAGACATTTGTATTTGCGATACCGCGACAAATCGTTGCGGATTACACTTGGACCCTAGGACATATTCATGTTACAGTACATTATTGACGGATGTTCGTACTTGCCTACATCTTGTTGTACGGAGATTCGAGTTGATTCTAGGACGATGACATTGATATGCGTGCACTATTACTATTTTAGTTATGACTCGTGTACTAGATAGAGGTCTGACCGAGCGACTCATAAATACGATTCGTGAAGTCACATGGGCGGGGAGAAACGTACACCGTGCGCTTGGGCTACTTTCCCACAGAGTTACCGCTGCCTCATTACCAGAGCTGCGGATATTTCATAGTTACCACAGTTCCTTATCAGAACTGCGGATTCTCATAGTTACCGGAGTTCCGTATCAGAACTCCGAATTACACCGTGACAGCCCGCGTGTTCGAGTGATGTTTCTTAAATTTGACTTTTGCTAGTTTGGGCAATATGGATTATTTAGCCTGGAACCATATTTGGTTGAGGCTCAGCCTTGGACATGTTTTCCATCTCACTTCCAAATCAGTCCAGGCCTGTTCCTGGAACCTGAGACCATTCAGTTATAACCTGAGGTCATCTCAGTTAAACAGAGATGCACAGGTGTAGAGGATTGATTTGAACCTTGTTTGAATAAGAGATTATCTCACAGCCTGGGTGTTGGTAGAACCAAGTTTATTGCTAATTTATATTTAAAGAATTAACCTGGAACCAGGGCAATTTTTGTAGCCTATTGAAAGAACAATCTGGGATTTATTACAAGAAAGAGTTAGCCTGAGGGGGGGGGGGGGGGGGGGGGGGGGGGTTTAAGCTCAGGATTCTTGAACTAATAATAGTATAGCTTGTGGGTATGAATTATCTAATCTTCAACCACCATAACTTGTTTCATTCATTTTTGAATGTTATTTTCCTGTTTAAACACCTTATGAACCTGGGAATTGTCTGGTTTCAGTCCTATCTTGGACTGAACAATTCAGAGTTGAAGAATCACTACAATTGGTAACCTGAGATTTGAGTGTCTCAGAAATCTGAGGCACTTGGCAAATTCAGTGTAAACTCAGGTATCTGGGACAATTGAGAACTCAGTGTAACCTGAGAGTCTCAGGTAAAACCTGGGGATTACAGTCCTGAAGACTGGACTGATATGAATATAGGACAATATGTACTGACTGTTTACTGCTAACAAATGGGTGGTAACATCGGTTTTCAAACTGAAAACTTATGTGTCAATATTTACATCCTGAGAATTACATCTCATTGGAACTTTCAATCTAGGATGCTTTAATTATAACATTGTTTCATTTCATGAACTATTATTTGTGAACCAGGCCTAGGACAAGGGTTCCCTGTTTATAACAGAATCCTGTTATAATTATAGGCATCCAACTAGTTCAACTTTTGGAAGATTTCACCCATTGAATAAAGTTTAATTGCTTTACTTTCACTTAAGTATATGGGGGCCTTGATAGGTTTTAATAGGATCAATCTTTAACTAAATGATTAGTCTAAACTAAATTAGGTAATTACCAATTATAGGGTAACTTGTTTATCAAGAATAGGACCTAGGATATATTTTTAGTGACTTGCTAGATTAAGAATTGGTTATTTTAGATTTTGACCAACTTCTATACATCATTATTTCATACAGGAGGACACCCAGTTTTCTTGCCTACTTGTACTTTCCCGGAGACAGGCAAGTACACTCTACGGTTTTGTACTTTACATTATCTTCCCTGTACTTCCTTGAGTGACACAATTGCAACACGTCATGTTCTTTCTGGTGCTCTTGTTCTCTTGTGCTTATTACTTGTATCCGGGGAGGAGAAATATACTATCTATGTGACCAATCCCAAGTAACAACTCAGGTGTGTTTTAGCTTAGACCCCGCATCGTGCACACGGGTCCTAAGTCACCATTCATGTGCTTTCAGGTGCTTACCCTAGCCGGTCACATATTTAGTTATATTTCAAATATAGTACACACATGTTCAGGAGATTACCTTGTACTTATTTCCTGTAGTTCCATGATATCATGTTCTTTCAGGTGCTTACATATCATGTTCTTACATTCATGTTCTTCCATGTACTTTACACTGTTCTTCATGTACTTATTTACCTGTTCTTCCTGTACTTTCCATGTTCCCTTGTACTTTCATATCATGATGTCTTGTTCATTACCTAGAATTGTACTTGCTCCGCTCCTGAATAGGATATGTTGCAGGTGAGATGGAGGCTTTGTGTGACACCTACTATGGGCAGGATTTGGCCTTCCCTACTGAGCCAGCTGGAGCTGCTTCTGACCTAGAGGCTGCAGAAGCCTAGTACTTCATTAGTTTTCCATTATCTTTCCATGTATTGAGACTAGCAGACTCTTTTTAGTTGAATTGTAATAATTCAGATATTGTACTTACTCTGGTTGGGGACACATTATATAGATGCTGTGATTTCATTTCATGTTCATATTATCTGGTTAGTTTCCCTAGATTGGTACAACTTACTTTGTTGTGTCTAACAACAAAGGCTGGGCGTGTCCGACTCGTATCCGGTTATCCGGGAGCGGGTCGTGACACAGTCCTTAACCATGCCCATAGCTGCCATTTCAGTCCCTTGACAGCCCTAAGTAGCCCCTAAAAACCTGATACAACTGCCCCAAAACCTGTCCATAGTTGCCCCATCAAACCACCTTAACAGGCCCCTTAAATCAGCCTAGTAACCTATTCTAAATCAGCCCATGTATGCACCCTTAACCAACAATTTCCTGTCCAAAACTCAGTCCATATTTCACTCACAAATCAGCCCTAACACTAGCCAAATCAGTCCCTTCATGAGCTTGTGTGTGTGTGTGTGTTTGTGAGATAGATTAGTGTGTGTGTGAGCCTATATGTATTTGTGAGTGTGAGTGATATATGAGTATAGCTAATAACCTATAGGAAAGCCTATATGGGTGTTGTATGTGAGGGAGTGAATGAGTGAGTGTGGTATGTGGGTGTTAATTAGAAGTTAGAGAATATCATGGTAAGGTAAATGGTAGATAACCAACATGTGATCTAAGATGAGTTAGATTCCTAGGAAACCTATGTATCTTGGTAGGTAATCCTTAGATAGGATAGTATCTAACTACCCTAGGAAGCCTAGGCTAGTATCTTGGGTATTAGCGGGGTTTCCTTTGTATTGGGCAAGGTATCGGGATTACCTTGGTAAGGGTAATGTAGATAATACCTAGAAATAGGGTATTTGAGTTTGGAGTCTAAGATAGAGTTAGAACTTGGTTCCCTTGGTTGGTAATGATCAAATATAGTGCTCCTAGACTAGTTTTGACTTCGGTTGACCATTTTGACCAAAAGTCAACAAAAGTCAACCGAGAGTCAAACTTAGCCTTTAAGCGACTAGATTTGACCGAAACCAAACCAGAGTTGACCAGTTGACTGAAAGTCAACAGTTGGTCAACATTAGACTAGTTTGACCTAGGGTTGACCTAGAGTTGACCAGAGTTGACCTGGGTTGAACAGTTGATCAAAAGTCAACTGTAAGTCGACCTTTGACCCAAATTGACCTAGTTTGACTTGGATTGATTTCCTGTGACCTTGTTTGACCTTGGTTGTCCTAGTGTGACCCAGTTTGGCTCAGTACGACCTAGTATGAACCAGTATGACCTAGTATGACTCAATTTGACCTAGATTGACCTAGATTGACCTAGATTCATTTATAATGCATTGAATTGCATCTTATTATCATTCTAGACACATAGTGACTTGTACTGTTCTATAGGAGATAGACACCACTCCTCGGACAGTATATTCTCTTCAGACACTCAGGATATCAGGCGAGTACATTCTCTGACCGTTTTATACTTGTCTGGATTTACTTTCGTGTTCTAGATTACTGTACTTGATGCTGACACGATTGTTATCACGGATTGGTACTATATGGATCTTCTTTTGAGATGTTATCCCCTTGTATTCACTAGATACATATTGTGATGTGCGTTTCACTTACATATTGTATTTATTGAATACCCTTATCCTTGTATACTCCTTGTGCATATTGTACTCTCATTATCACATGAGTCCCAGGGATAGACCATTGTACACTATTGTATAACATTGTACATCTATTATATAACATTGTACACTATTGTATAAGATAACGTAACTGGAGTTGATCCTTGTGTATTGATTGGAGAGGGGGAGTAGAATTGGTTATGTAATCAAATCCTATTGTACAATATTATATAACTATTGTATATGTCTATTGTACACTCACGTACAATGTAGTTACCATTGCATTGTCCTAGACCGTTTACATAACCATATTGTGCTCTAAATCACATGTTGCCTACTGTTCTTACTTATCATATATAGATATTTCCCGTTATCAAATCTCTGTTGTTTTTATATACATTCTTCTTTCAGCGTTTCTTGTACCTTACTCTATTGCATGCTTTATATTTTCTAACTTGATATGAACTGCGTGAGATGTTTTGTGCTCGCTCCTGTCCTGACTGGACCTGTTGAAAATATTACAGAGGATGAGGATGAGGCCTACGTAGACACCTACTATGGGACAGCTGTAGATGACTTTTGTGACCTAAATTTCCAGTCGGATCCAGTAGCTATAGAGACTGAGGCTCCCTAGTCTAGGTTTTAATATTTCTGTCATTTGAGATCTGGATTGTATATATTCTTTCATATTCAGTAGTTGAGACTTGTATTTCTGGATATTTGTTGAGATGTTATCTTAGACACTTAGACTCTCTGATTGTATTTATGTAGATTCTCTCATTTCAGTATTTATCTATCTTTCTATCTTATCATTCTGCCTTAGATGTGATTGAGACTGTATATTGCTATGTCACCTCCATTCGGAGTGTATATACTGTACATGTACCTTTATATTATTAGATGATTGACCTAGGACAGCGTTCTACCGCCGACACTGAGGCGTAGGCTGGGCGTCGTTGCGTTCTCGTACCCTCACAGTGGGTGCGGGTCGTGACAGCATAAGGTTTATGCGGCTTAGATAACACTCTTCTGGCCGCATGGAGGCGTACGAACCCTGCTTTTGGGCGACGTCTCACGTCTTATCTTTCTTGTCAAAGTGTCAGAACTGTCATGTTTTGCCAGGACTTGTCAGCTTTATCAGTCGAACTGCTCCTCTTTGGCCGCATATCTTCCTTCTACAGCTGTTTGTCGACGGGCCGCATATGTCTTTGAACAGTCATGCGGCTTTTTTTCATGCAGACCTGTTTGGCCCAAAGTACCTATGCGGTAATTTGTAATCCGCATGAACCCCATATTTTTTATGCTTCTACAAGACCCCCTTCAAAGTTTTCAAATTGCAAATTTGGAATACTTTGAATAAGAAGCATGAAAATACGTCAAGCCATAGGGTGTCTTCAAGTTTGCAGGAAGTTTTTCGAACTGCAGAGAGATCTTGAGTCGCAGAACGAATCTTGAGTCGCAGAACGAATCTTGAGTCGCAGGGACATATTGAGCCGCAGGAAGATTCCATCAGCCTGCCAGCTGTCACTGTTGTATTTAATTTTCCTGATTCGGTTGTAGATCCATTTTCGAGATGAAGCCGACAGTTACTGGGGATAAAGTCCCCAAACGTCGACATTATCTTTAATGATCTCGAAAACCGAAGAGACGCTCGACGATTATTAGGGATAAAGTCCCCAAACGTCGTCCCTATCCTTAATAAATTCGAGAATCGAAGTGCCTCTTTTCAGCAACTCTATAAAAAGGGGTCATTCAAAGAGAGAGATTTTCCTCTTTCACCTTCTCCTCATTCGACTTCATCATACTTTTTGCTATGGATTCAAAAGCTTCTAAGTCGATTGGTGCGGCGACCAAAGGAAAGAGACTTGCTTCTCCATCGAGAGCGGCAGACACTCCTTCCATTCGTTCTGACGTACAACCTTCTCTCAAGAGTAAGGATGGTGAGCAGACGATGACTGAAATTTTAAATGGCCATAGCGCATATTTTCATGCGCGGGTCTGCCTCTACTATAAGCCTGGTCGATGTGTGCCCTATCTCGTCTGGACCACATGTGTTCTGTACGATAGGGTCGCATGAACTGAGCCGCATAACCGCTGCTCATTCGAACTTGAACCGCCTGAGCGCCTTAAGATGGATCTGTATGAACTCTCCATGACTAAGCCGCATATGTCACGACCCGGTCCCAATTTCTTGGGTCGAATCGAATCATGCCCAACCTGCACCGTTGTTGAGACGGCGGTGGTAAGCTGTATCAAGCAGTGAAACACATGCAGATAAATTCTAACGAAATATAAAAACATTTTTATTCAATTTGAAAAGTCTGAAATACAACAACATTAATAAAACATTCAATTATTACACTTGTTTCCAAAAGAAAAATAAATACTAATCCAGCTCTTAAGATTTTGGGGTTCCAAGTTCTGCGGGACCAGAGTTAGACATCAGATCCTTGACGACGCAATCACCTAAAAATGTTGGTCTCCAGTCAGGAGGGAGCAAAGTACAATTCATGATAATCCAACAATTAAAATAATAATAGAGTTATGCACTTTTAAACAATTTGAAATAAATAGTTTTCCAGCAGTTAAAACATTGTGATGTGAATAGGCAATGAATATGACCGGATTGGGTTATACAGTTGTATCCTATTGATACGATATGGCTTATCCCCGTGTATATGAGGGGTAAGCTAATACAGTCAGTATACTACTTTGTATGTGGTCATACTCATTACACTACTCCCCCAGTACCCAACAGTCAATCAGTCAATGCTCTCAGAGAGAGTTCCGTGTTGCAGCGTGGTTTAAACTTGCAATAAAACGATTACTAAATAATTGGTAAACTAACACAAATTGTACTTGCCTTGATTATAACTGGATTCGATGTTGGTTCCGGGATGATGCTAGTACAATCCTCGAAACCCTACAATTGAGAATTCCTGACTTAGCACCAATATTCAATCCATATCTAGGTGTGCTGGTTACAATCTCCAGTATTTGTCCTAATCAAATTTTAGGTTATTTACAACTCTACTTTAGAACGTTTATCGAGGTGAGTTTCTAACTTACGAAGAAAAGTCAATTTAACTTTTTATTGGGAAAAATCGTATTTTCTAATTTATTTGATAAAACTTTGTATTTCATTATATTATATTTAAAAATAATATTTTTCTTCAAATGAGAAAAACGTGAAATTTGTTTAAATAATAACTTGTAATTTTTCCTAATTTATTTAATGTGAGAAAATAATATTGATTTTCTATAAAATAATTATTTTACTATTTTTACGTGTTTACGCCAACCACAAACCAGAAAAGAATAAAACTATACTAACTTATTACAAAACCACAGAAAATAATAAAAGCTGGGCTTATGCCCTTGCAGTCCATTTTACATGAATTTAAATAAGAAAAAAAACATTTGTTAGTCTCTAAAAATTATCCTACAAATTAATCACAAAATAAAACTAGTAATTAAATTAAATTAAATTAAATTAATTTCGAGTCTCAGACTTTGGTCCAATAGTCAAAATAGCTAATGCCTCAACGTCCGGGTAATACCGGTTTTGTTTGCATTTTGCTAAGGGCCCATTGACCGATATGGTCGTCGCCCAAAAATCTATTTTATAAAATATTTCCGAAAACCGATTTAAAAATATTCTTTTATAAATTTTATAAAATTTCGGCAGCATTTCCTCTATTTTCGGGATAACCCAAAACTGGAAAAATGTGCCACAATACCAAGTAAATATTCCTAAACCAGGGAAAACCCATAATTTAAATTCCACCATAAGGATTAATAACTCACAAAATATGTTTCCGAAGAATACTCGAAAAACCCGAAATTACTCGGAAACCCGAGAATTCACAGAAACAAACCAACATAAAGATTAAACTCTCAAAACCAATCCAACAAAACCTAAATTCTACAAAATGAAACCAACAGAAACTTATTCCGAAATGAGTCTCGAAAATACCGAGAACACAACCGGAACTACAACCGAATCCCGTTGTGGGATCGGGGACCAAGAATCATCATAGACTACGGAACAGAAACGGGGACAACGAAAATATACCTTGGGTTGCTCGGCTAGAGCTCTCAGGTGTTAGTATTAGAGAAAAAGAACACACAGACAGCGTCTCGGTCTCGGGTCAGCGCCTCGCCGGGGTAGGGCTGCGCGTACAGCACACGAGTACGGGAACGACAGCGGCGGGGTGCCGCGGAGTAGCACCGGCGGACGGGGAGGCCACGCGGGAAGGCACCGGCTGCTGGCGAGCGGGGGCGGGATCGGGCGGCCTGGCGGTGGCGCCGGGGGAACATCGGTCGACGTCGGGGTCGCCGGGCAGGGGCGCGGACAGCGGGATCGACCGAAGGGGCGCTGGGGTACGGGTGGAGGAAGAGGATGGAGTGAGGAGGAAAGAGTAGAGGGGGTATTTATATAGGTGGAGAGAGGGGTTACCGGAGTTGAGGGGTTTCGGAACGAGAAGGGTCGGCGGTTTCGAACATTGGAGAATGAAGAGTTTAGAGAAGACAAAGTGTTCTCAACAAAACACTAAATAGAAGGGTTGGTGGTGGTGGAGTTAATAAAGGAAAAAAAATGAAAAGAAAACTTAAGTGTTCTCACAGAAGACTCGTGAAGGGATGTTTATGAAAGGATTTAATATATAAACAATCCTGAAAGCCGAGTTCGGCTCGAAAATAAAGACGGGTTTTCGGGATTAAATAAAAAAATAAAAAAATGGTTTTCCTAAAATAATAATAATTAATTTAACAATAAATTATACAATTTGATAAAGTAATTTTTTTTTCGGGTTTGACTAAACACTAAAATTCCAAAAAAAAATACCATTTTCTTAAATAAATGATTTATAATAATAATAATAATAAGCACTAAAATAATTAATTAAAATTACGGGTTTCACAACCTTCCCTCCTTAGAAAATTTCATTCTCGAAATTTAAGCTTTTAACCTCTGCTAGCAAATTCTAAAATTTAATGAGTCACATCTCTAAATTTTAGTTCAATCACATATCGTATCAAATCCAACCAATTTATATTTCTTGATTAACATTTCAAAGCTCATTCTCGAACTTCGAATTTGAACAATAATCCACAAATCCTATTCTTCAATTTTTTTTTCAACTCAAATAATAAATAATAACTATTTATGCCAAATCTCAAAATCACCAATATCCTCAACTCCTCGAAATTTGGTTTTCCGCAAAATTTCAAATTTTTGAATCAAATCCAATCCTTAAACGTTAAATTTAAATTCAATGCTCCAAACAAACTTTAATTTTCAATCTTCAAATACAACCTTTAAATTTATATCTTGTAATATAATGATAATCTTCTTAAAATCAAATTCAATCATACTACATCCCTCAAAACTTGTGATTTTACAAAATCGTCAATGTGCCATATCAATTCTTCAACTTTTTTATTTAAATAAATTCTATCCTTAAATTTTAATCCTACAAAGCTTCCACTTTCCACCTTAGAAAATATCAAATTTAAAATTTTACCCATCAATTCCAATTCTAGTCAGAAATCAAATCATAAGATCAAAATCTTTATTGCTAATCCACAAAAAAAAAAAAAATTTATCCTCACATTCAAGTTTTTTAAGCTAATTAAAATTGGAATCCAAATATGCCATTGCTTGTATCCAAAAATTAACATCTTCAAACATCAATTGGTGACTCGATCATAAAATCAAATCAAATCGTCAGTCAATTTTTTTTTTTTTTACTAATGTTAATTCGATGAATAAGTTTTTCTCCTCATTCAAATAAAAATAATTTCCTCAAAAGTCAAAATTCAATCTTGGTCACGTAATGCTCGTCTCCAAGAGTTTATAGAACTTCCACAGATTTGATTTCATCTTTAACCTAAAGTTCATCCATCTCTATTTCAAAATCCAAATTCAAACATCAAAAGATTCAAACACAACCTTCTCAAAGATTTAAATTTAATCATGGCTACTCTCTCTCCTTTAATAAAGTGCAAGATAATCAACTCAATATAATTATCTTGCCGCGAGGATCTATAAAATAGTTTTAAAAATACCATAAGTTTTTAAATAATTCGACAAACGAATATATCAAAAAAAAAACTTACTGTCATTTCACAAATCAAATTCCTACATAAAATAAATGAGAAAAATTTGTAAATAAAAAAAATCATACTTCAAAAACTTTGATAACCTTTAAATGGGATCCTTAAATCAAAAATTTACTTTCAAAACTGAAATCATAACGTTTCATATATATCTCATATCTAGAGACAACTAATTTAAAACTCGAAGCCACATCACCAAAATTTATTTGTGTTAATCTACCAAATTTAAATCCTCTAATCTTTCAATTTTTACTCGACATGATATTCTTCCCTCAACTGGTAGATTTTATATTCAATCAATTACATCTTCGAAAATATTTAATCAAAACTCCTTGTGGCTTATCATTACAAAAATTGTTCTCCTTAAAATCAAAAGTGTCAACTCTTCAAAGTCAATATAAAATTTAATTCTAAGATGCATATGATATTATTACTCAAACAAGATCTTTTCCTTTATTAATTTTCACTAAACTCAAGTTCATATTATCGGGTGCAATCTTTTCAATTTTTTTTTCCGATTATCCTTTATAGTTAATTCACCATGAACCTTCCTAGAGTGCATCTCTATGCCTAACATTGACATCCTTTAATCTTCAATGTCAAACTATTCACAAACTTTCCTCGATACTAATCACCATTGTTTCATTTTAACTCATATATATCCTATATATCATGCACTCTAAAAATCCAAGCTATAAAATGTTCTAGGTTTACTTCATAAGGCAAAATCAGATTCGAGGCATGATTGCTAAATATCAAAATAAAATTGTAAACATGTTTAGAATCTTCTAGATAGAGTTTAGAATATTTTATTGTGATCAAAATCATGAATAAACATCGAGGTATAATTTAAATAATCATAACGAGTTTAAAGTTTTAAAATGAGATCAAATAAAATAGAAAGGTCATAAAATATGACATCAATTTATTTGAGAAACAAAAGATAATATAATTTTTCGAAATGAGGGACAATTTTCAATTTAAACTGGTATGAGGTATAGGAGTTTGTGACTCAGAAAAATCAACAAGTTGTACGATTTTAAGATGGTGAGGGTGATTAAAAAATAGCCATGACAAGAATATAATTCGATAGATCATTTCTGGAGGTGGGAGTAAGTGCTAGGATACAAATCCTCAGAATAATTAAAGATAACCATGATATGAATATAGCCTTATTAATATTCGAAAACCAATTATTTTCGAAGTCACTTTGTTTCAAATTCATGCCTCGCCAGTGTGCACAACTAGCTGCAGTAAATTTGTAGTTTTTCATAATTCAGATAAATGACTATCACGTAAACGTGCGGAGTCATGTTAGGTTGCTAAATATTTTCTCATCTTTGTCCATGTGAATTTCAGAGGAATTTCAAAAAATCAAACGAGTTTAAAGTTCTAAACAGGATAGAAAATGTAGATGACTGTTCTTCTGAGATCAAGGGATTTATCAAAATATGTGTTTGAGATTCAAGAGACTGGGGCTAAAATCAAGAGGAGTATCTGTTCTCCAATTTCAAAGATGAAACGATCAACCTTGATTTGAATAATTGAGTCAAACACTAGATAAGATAGAAGCATCACCGCTTCAGATTAAGTAAGAAAAACCAATGATAATATTCTCGGCAAATCACTCAGGGAATACAATAATATTTTGAGAAGAATAATTTCATAATTAAGGAAAGTTGAAAATTTGAGAGAAGGTAAGTCTCATTGATTCAAGGAAATCAAATTGAAATTGTCTAGTAACGCCAAAAAATTAAATAGCTTTGGGACAGCTAAAAATTTCCTTGACTTAAGGAAATTTAACAATAGAATGGATTCAAAAATGTGATCAATTTTCTGACCGTTCCTGCTTCATGATTATAGAAGCTTTCTAGGCCTTGATTTGATCAAGAAATTGCATAGAGAGTAGGGTTTTTTTTAGATAAGTGGAGGAAGTCAACATATGAGAATATTCTCGGTCTTTGGAATAACTCAGGAGATAACAATCAATATTGAAATTAAAAATAACCCCTTTCATGAACTAAACTAATTCTTCTGGTAATAATTGACATTAAGGTTTAAATGGTCCCAGAAGAATTTTGATTCAGGATTGATTCCGAGAAAGTTAGTCAATTGGAAAGGAGATCAAAGCAAAAAGTTGGATAATGGTTGTAGATATATATTGGGTAGATAAGAATTTATCAGGGTTGCTAAGAGAATTCGAAATTCTAAATAGCGAACGAATCAAGATTTCAATAAAAGGTAGAGAAGTAATGAAGAATCCGAAATTTAGGTTTGATAAAGAAGAAGAAGACCAAAGAATTCAATCTTATTCCAAAAAGAATATGAATCTTAAGGTAGACTAGAACCTTAAAATTATGGTAGGAAAATAATCTCGAAAGTCATGGGACACTCAAAGGTATAATCAACTTAATCTAGATAAGGTTTAGGTACAAACACAAACAAAGTATCCTACGAATCTATAAGCAGGCAAAAATAGATTTTTAAGTAAATAATTTTCGGCCCTATAATGTAACATGGTGTATATCATCTAAGTGTTCTAGTTGTTTCTAAAGTCTGTTTTTCCTCAACTATCCTTAGGTCAAGTTTCAGAACTGCGCGATGGTCTAGACTAAATTGACTAGACCAATTTACAGATCTGACCTGCATGGGCCACCACTAAAAACATGTCACGACCCGGTCCCAATTTCTTGGGTCGAATCGGATCATGCCCAGTCTGCACCGTTGTTGAGACGGCGGCAGTAAGCTATATCAAGCAGTGAAACACATGCAGATAAAATTCTAACGAAATATAAAAACATTTTTATTCAATTTGAAAAGCCTGAAATACAACAATATTAATACAACATTCAATTATTACACTTGTTTCCAAAAGAAAAATAAATACTAATCCAGCTCTTAAGATTCTGGGGTTCCAAGTTCTGCGGGACCAGAGTTAGACATCAAATCCTTGACGACGCAATCACCTAAAAATGTTGGTCTCCAGTCAGGAGGAAGCAAAGTACAATTCATGATAATCCAACAATTAAAATAATAATAGAGTTATGCACTTTTAAACAATTTGAAATAAATAGTTTTCCAGCAGTTAAAACATTGTGATGTGAATAGGCAATGAACATGACCGGATTGGGTTGTACAGTTGTATCCTATTGATACGATATGGCTTATCCCCGTGTATATGAGGGGTAAGCTAACACAGTCAGTATACTACTTTGGATGTGGTCATACTCATTACACTACTCCCCCAGTACCCAACAGTCAATCAGTCAATGCTCTCAGAGAGAGTTCCGTGTTGCAGCGTGGTTTAAACTTGCAATAAAACGATTACTAAATAATTGGTAAACTAACACAAATTGTACTTGCCTTGATTATAACTGGATTCGATATTGGTTCCGGGATGATGCTAGTACAATCCTCGAAATCCTACAATTGAGAATTCCTGACTTAGCACCAATATTCAATCCATATCTAGGTGTGCTGGTTACAATCTCTAGTATTTGTCCTAATCAAATTTTAGGTTATTTACAACTCTACTTTAGAACGCTTATCGAGGTGAGTTTCTAACTTACGAAGAAAGTCAATTTAACTTTTTATTCAGAAAAATCGTATTTTCCAATTTATTTGATAAAACTTTGTATTTCATTATATTATATTTAAAAATAATATTTTTCTTCAAATGAGAAAAACGTGAAATTTGTTTAAATAATAACTTGTAATTTTTCCTAATTTATTTAATGTGAGAAAATAATATTGATTTTCTATAAAATAATTATTTTACTATTTTTACGTGTTTACGCCAACCACAAACCAGAAAAGAATAAAACTACACTAACTTATTACAAAACCACAGAAAATAATAAAAGCTGGGCTTATGCCCTTACAGTCCATTTTATATGAATTTAAATAAGAAAAAAAATATTTGTTAGTCTCTAAAAATTATCCTACAAATTAATCACAAAATAAAACTAGTAATTAAATTAAATTAAATTAATTTCGAGTCTCAGACTTTGGTCCAATAGTCAAAATAGCTAATGCCTCAACGTCCGGGTAATACCGGTTTCGTTTGCATTTTGCTAAGGGCCCATTGACCGATATGGTCGTCGTCCAAAAATCTATTTTATAAAATATTTTCGAAAACCGATTTAAAAATATTCCTTTATAAATTTTATAAAATTTCGGCAGCATTCCCTCTATTTTCGGGATAACCCAAAACTGGAAAAATGTGCCACAATACCAAGTAAATATCCCCAAACCAGGGAAAATCCATAATTTAAATTCCACCATAAGGATTAATAACTCACAAAATATGTTTCCGAAGAATACTCGAAAAACCCAAAATTACTCGGAAACCCGAGAATTCACAGAAATAAACCAACATAAAGATTAAACTCTCAAAACCAATCCAACAAAACCTAAATTCTACAAAATAAAACCAACAGAAACTTATTCCGAAATGAGTCTCGAAAATACCGAGAACACAACCGGAACTACAACCGAATCCCGTTGTGGGATCGGGGACCAAGAATCATCATAGACTACGGAACAGAAACGGGGACAACGGAAATATACCTTGGGTTGCTCGGCTAGAGCTCTCAGGTGTTAATATTAGAGAAAAAGAACACACAGACAGCGTCTCGGGCTCGGGTCAGTGCCTCGTCGGGGTACGGCTACGCGTACAGCACACGAGTACGGGAACGACAGCGGCGGGGTGCCGCGGAGTAGCACCGGCGGACGGGGAGGCCGTGCGGGAAGGCACCGGCTGCTGGCGATCGGGGGCGGGATCGGACGGCCTGGCGGTGGCGTCGGGGGAAGGTCAGTCGGTGTCGGGGTCGCCGGGCAGGGGCGCGGACAGCGGGATCGACCGAAGGGGCGCTGGGGTACGGGTGAAGGAAGAGGATGGAGTGAGGAGGAAAGAGCAGAGGGGGTATTTATATAGGTGGAGAGAGGGGTTACCGGAGTTGAGGGGTTTCGGAACGAGAAGGGTCGGCGGTTTCGAACGTTGGAGAAGGAAGAGTTTAGAGAAGACAAAGTGTTCTCAACAAAATACTAAATAGAAGGGTTGGTGGTGGTGGAGTTAATAAAGGAAAAAAAATGAAAAGAAAACTTAAGTGTGACCAACGTGAAGGGATGTTTATGAAAGGATTGTCTATTCTTCAGAAGACTAGACAAAGTGCTTTATTGGTTTATTCTTCAGAAGACTCGTGAAGGGATGTTTATGAAAGGATTTAATATATAAACAATCCCGAAAGCCGAGTTCGGCTCGAAAATAAAGACGGGTTTTCGGGATTAAATAAAAAAATAAAAAAATGGTTTTCCTAAAATAATAATAATTAATTTAGCAATAAATTATACAATTTGATAAAGTATATTTTTTTTACGGGTTTGACTAAACACTAAAATTCCAATAAAAAAATACATTTTCTTAAATAAATGATTTATAATAATAATAATAATAAGAAGCACTAAAATAATTAATTAAAATTACGGGTTTCACAGCATAGGTGCCGCATGAGCACTTTATGATAAGGCCGTATGAATACTGTATGGCTGGGCTGCATGATTGTCTCGTGGCTGATCCTCACGAGTATCGGGCCGCATGAGTTTTTCATGACTGAGCCGCATTGAACCGCATGATAATGACTTGGCCGTATAAATGCTGCATGAGTACTTCATGAAGCCGACCTCATGATTTTGGGTTTTATGAGTTCTGTTTTGGCTGGGCCGCATAACTGGCTAGGCCGCATAACAGAGTTTGTTTTCTTGGTGCTAAATCCCCTTTTTTCCTTGTTTTTGTAGGGATTTGGTTAGCAAACTTCTTCAGGACCGGTGTCGGCGATGGAGTGAAAATATAACATTCTGGCGCCTACATCAGACAGCTCAAAACTCCTCATGCTTCGGAAGAGTTTTCCCCACGCCTTTTTGGCATACACATCAAATAACTCAGGACTCTTCATGCATCGGACGAGTTTTCCCCAGGTGGTAGGAAGAGCCTTTATACCTCGGAGAGTTGGACGGTGGTTAGGCGTCGTTATAAACGTCCTGCCTTCACGACTCTCCAAGTAGGCAAAACCACCATTAGGAACCATGTTTTGAAGGTATGGTCCTTTGGGGGAGCAGGGCTAAGGCATCCGCAATACGGAGGAAAGGATAGCATGCTATATTTACCCTCCTCCCGGCAGCTCCTTGGAGATTCAACAGCTTTGTTTGCTTCTCAGCAATAAAACATGACTTCCTTCGAGGGCCACGAAACTGCTTGAAGACGAAGTGCTGTCAAACCAAACTATGTATTGCCAGATTTTCCTTTCTTTGCTGTCGATGTAGTCCTATGAATGTAACTGATCTTGAATAGGCAGAGTATGTTCACTCCATGGCATTTTGTGGTGCTTGTACTAGGGGGCCTAATACAGCATTTGCAAAGGACATCCCACTGGAGGATTTTTGTGGACCTATTGCCCTTTTGTGCATCTGAAAATGCGAGCAAATAGATTTGAATGATATTTTGTGGACCTACTACTCTTTGGTACACCGATGGTACGAGTAATAGATTGGGATAACTTTTATGGACTTATTACCCTTTTTGTGTACTGGCGAAGCGAGTACGGATAATAAGTGGAGAGGAAACCAACATATTTACTCAGAGGTAATAAGGACATGGTAAATACGGGTCAAAACAAAGCCTTCCTACTCAGAGGTAATGAGGACATGGTAGGGGCAGGCATAATAGGGGTACACAGAACAACTCAGAGGTGCTATCAACGTGGAAGTTCTATGCATTGGGTGATTTGTTTGTGATGGATAGAAAAACAACTCAGAGGTAATATGGACGTGGTTGTTTTTTTCTCGTCGGGAAATTTTGTGGACCTATTACCCCTTTTGTTCACTGACAGTGTGAGCAATAGATTAGGATAAGTTTTATGGACCTATTACCCTTCTGCGCACTGGTGGTACGGGTAATAGATTTTGAGACAAACTCTTGGTGGAGAGAAGCTATGACCAGGAAGTTCATAGATATGACCAAGAGATGAGATATGAATTCATTTAGAGTAGTCAGAGAGTAAGTTCAGTGGTACCTGAGGGTACGTAACTCAACAATCTGGGAGATTTGAAGTCAGAGTGTAAGTTCAGCGATACCAGAGGGTATATAACTCACTATCTGAGAGATAGTTAGAAGGTGTCGTTTAGACATAGTATTTCTTGAGGAACTTGCCGTTGATGGGCATCATGAGCAAGTCTCCATTTTGTTTTGTGAGACGATACGCGCCGTTGGAGAATACGGTCTCGAAGACGAACGGACCCTCCCACTTAGGCTGGAATTTGTCGGGGGTCTTGTGAGTCATGACCATTAGTCTGCGAATGGCCAAGACAAGATCGCCAACTTAGAATATTCTCTGTTTGACTTTTTTGTTGAAAGCCCGAGAGATGCACGCTTGGTAGAGCTCTATGCTTTGTTGAGCTTGTAAACGCTTCTCATCTAATGCCTCTAATTCTTGTAGCCGTCGGCGGTAGTTATCGTCCGCCGTTAACCGGTAGGTGAGGACTACTCGAAGTAAGGGGATCTGAGTTTCCAATGGGAGGACTGCCTCGCTCCCGTAAACCAAGGAGAACGGTGTATTTCCTGTAGCCATCCGAATTGTCGTCCGATACGCCCATAAGCACTCACCAAGCTTTTCATTCTAGTCGCGCTTGTTTGCAGACACGAACTTTTTGAGGAGCTTGATTATGGTTTTGTTGAATGCTTCAGCCAGACCATTGGCCGAAGGGTTATATGCTGTCGAGGCCATGTATTGAATTCGATTCTTATCACAAAATCGATAGAAAGCGTGGCTTGCGAACTGCGGACCATTATCGTGGATAATCCTCCGGGGTAATCCGAAACGGCAGATGACGTGATATTTTATTAAACTAATCACGTTCGATGTCTTGACCTCTGCCAACGGAACAGCTTCCGCCCGTTTGGAGAAGTAATCGGTGATTACAAGTATGAACCGATGCCTTCTAGACGACGGCGGGGTGATTGGCCCAATGATGTCCATTCCCCATGCTTTGAATGGCCAAGAGGCAACTGTCGGGTACAAGAATTCAGATGGCAGATGTATAAAATCTGCATGGATCTGGCAAGCCTTGCACTTCTTTGCATAATCAACTGCATTTGCGACCATTGTGGGCCAGTAATAACCCATCCGGCGAAGACGATCTTGTAATTTCGGGCCAGGTTGGTGAGCCCCACAAGTACCGTCATGAGCTTCACGTAGGGCTTCTGTGGCTTCTACATTTGACAGGCATCTTAGTAGTAGCCCATCGTAGGATTTTCGATATAACATTTTCGTCTCTATATCGTAGAAGAATCTGAGGGAGCGTCTTCTGATTGAGGTAGCTTCCTTCACATTCTTTGGCAAAATTCCATATACCGTAAAGTCGATGAGCGGGCATCTCCAGTCTTGTATGTCGTTGCTTATCTGGGCGGAGTAAATCATACCCAGTTGGAGATTGTTTCTGGGGCAGACCAGTTCATGGCCTATTATGTCGACTATATGATGAGTGTTATTTGGGAGCGCCAAGGAAGCGGTGAGACCGGCCAGGGCATCGGCTTCGATATTTCGAAGCCTAGGAACGTGCTCTATAAAGAACCCCTCCAAGGTTGTAACGATGGCCATTGCTGTCTGATAATAGGGAATCAGGTCCTCATTGTGAACCTCGTACGAACCTCGGATCTGGTTAACAACCAACTGCGAGTCACCATAAGCTTCCAGGTATCTGATCCCCACTTCTTTTGCAAGTTGGAGCCCAATGACTAGAGCATTATATTCGGCTACGTTGTTCGAACAGGGTTCTGTAAGAGAATACGCCCGATTGACTACTAGTCCGGAGGGAGAAATCAATACCACCCCGACTCCAGATACGATATCACCTTATGGCCCCGTTCTTAAAGCACCGTCGAAGAACATTCGCCAAATGGCGTCGTGCGAAGTCATGTTCGAGGCGACGACTTCATCAAGAATTTCTTCATAAATTCTGGCTGTTTCTGAGCCTGGATGGGCTACTAAGAAGTCAGCCAGGGCTTCACCTTTGATAGCCTTCTGCGGGGCAAAGACCATGTCGTATGGGGATAACAGTATCGCCCAGGTGGCTAGACGAGAACTGAGTGCGCCTGGCTTGGTCATGAGAACCCTGAGGGGATTAACTCGTAAAACAACATGGATGGTCAGCCCTGTCACATAGTATCGTGTTTTCTGAATGGCGAACACTAGGGCAAGGCACTCCTTCTCCACGGCAGTGTACCTATGTTCTGGTCCTACCATCATCCGACTGAGATAGTAAATGGCTTGTTCATGTCCAGCGTCATTATTCTGTGCTAGCAGAGCACCGAGGGAGTGTTCCATCGCCCGTACATAGAGTAGAAAGGGCTTTCCGGCGACTGAGGCTACCAGAACTGGCGGATTCATCAGGTACTCCTTAATATCATCAAAGGCACGCTGATATTCCTCGTTCCATACAAAAGAGACACCTTTCCTCGTGAGTTGAGTGAAGGGTTGGCATCGCCCTGAGAGGTTAGATATAAACCTCCTGATATAGGCTAGTCTTCCCTGAAGGCCGCGGAGTTCGCGGAGATTCTTTGGTGGATTCATCTCCAGGATTGCTTTTGTTTTGTCGGGGTCTATGTGAATGCCCCGGGAAGTAATGACAAAACCTAAAAACTTTCTGCTGGACACCCCCAGAAAAGACTTGGTGGGATTCATCTTCCGGTTGTGTGCCCGCATGAGGTCGAACACTGTTCTCAAATCATGTAAATGATCGTTTTTGGTGCGGCTCTTGACGGCGATGTCGTCTACGTAACACTCCACCGTCTTGCGTAAATGATCTCTGAAGATGACACTCATAGCCTGTTGATATGTAGCACCGACGTTCTTCAGGCCAAAGGGCATGACCGTATAATAATATACGCCGATCGACGTTCGGAATGATGTATGCTTCTCATCATCAGGAGCCATCTTGATTTGATTGTACCCTGAAAAGCCATCCATAAAGGACATACGCTCGAAGCCACACGTATTATCGATCATTATGTTGGTGATCGGAAGAGGAAATTCATCCTTAGGGCATGCCGTATTCAGATTGCGGAAATCGATGCAGATTCGAATTTTCTCGTTCTTCTTGATGACTGGCACCACATTGGCTACCCAGTCTGGGTGCTGCTCTTCTCGGATGAAACTGCTAGCCATAAGTTTGTTCACTTCCGCTTCAATGAAATTCATGATGTCTGGACGAAATCTCCACTGCTGTTGCTTGACGGGTTTTGAGTCCGAATAAATGTTGAGCTTATGGAGTGCAATCTCGGGGTTTAGCCCTGGCATGTCTTCATAGCTTTAGGCGAAAACGTCGATGTATTCTTTGACGAGTTGTAACAACAACTTCCGCTCGTCGTCTGTCAGACTTTTACTGACGAAGATTGGCTTTGGAGAGGATTCATCGCCGAGGTTAACTTGCATAACCTCATCTTCAGTGGGAGGATCACGAAGTTCAAATCATTTCTCCCATTGTGCATTTAGTTGCTGGACCCCCAGCTCCAACTCAAGTGGTTCAAGTATGTCTTCGTCTTCTTCTTCGATATCAGCGGATGTCATATTGACAGATAATGTCTGTCTCAATATATCTCCAATACTGTTATCGGAGTCATAAATGGGTGAATCAGGACGAATGGGAGTGCCACTCGTAATCTTCGTCAGAACTTTCGGGCGTTGTCGGTGGAGTAACATACCCGAGGCCGCGTCTGGATTTGTGATAATGATCCTGAGGCTTCCCTGCCGGTGTCGGCGGTTGTAGAGGCAATCATCGACCACTGCCATAATTTAGACCCGGGGTAGCCTCCATGTCATACCCCTGCTTTTGCATGAAGTACTTGGCTTGAGGAATATACAAGTAGAGCGGTAGTCTTCCAGCGTCGGGTCCGAGGCCGGACTCTTGTGGCGTAAAAGATTAAGGACCTTTTTTCGGCCAAAGATGATTGTGTGATCCCACCCTCTTCTGTCTGGGACCGGAAAGTAAGCGCCTTTCATGGGAGCAAGTCAATTTAGGGTATGGACGGTTGTCACCTGTGTGTGCAGGCTAACGTCTAGACAGTCCCGTGCGGCATACGTTATATTAGGCTTATCATACTCAGAATAGTCTAACGGCAGCCTCTTATTGATGAAATAAGGGATTTTATCGACTGGGATTACATCATCAGGAGAGGGGCTATCCACCTGTGTAACCACGTATTTGGCGAGTTCTTTGTCCTCCTTGGCTACCCCCTGCGAGCTTAGAGGTCGGGATGCTGTCTTGGGCAGCTTGACCACCAGAGGTTCAGCTTGAGGTATTGATTTGCCTGAGAGTGTTGGATCGCCACTTGGCTGCTGACTCGTCTTGGGCAGACGGATGACAATGGGCTCAGCAAGGTACTTTGTGTCTTCTGGTCGCCTTGAAGTAGATTTTGGTAATCGGATTACCATCGGTGTTGCAGAGGGCCTTGTATCTTTCTGTTGCCTTTCATTGGATGTCGGCAGTCGGATCACCATTGGCCCTACGACAGGTTTTGGCTCCTGACTGGATCTCAGGAGACGGATGACCATTGGTTCGAACTGCGTAGGTGAGGCAGGAGAACCGAGCACCTCTTTGTGCAAGGTTGCGACGAGGGATGCGTGTCACGACCCGCATCCTAGAGTTAGGGCACGAGAAGTGGGTACGTCCAGCCTACGCCGCAGTGTCGACGGTAGAACGATGTCCTAGGTCACAACATCTAACAATATAAAGCTAAGCAGTTTATACTCCCCGAATGGGGGTGACATAGCAGAAAATAAACTCAATCACAACTAAGGAAGAAGAAGCACGATATGATAAAGAACTCAAGGAAAATACAGATGATCAAATAGTCCAAGATAACATTCTCAGCAGATATCCAGAGTACAAGGTCACAGCTACTGAATATAAAAGAATATATACAACCCAAATCTCAACCACAGAAATAAAGTCTAACTACTAGTCTCAAGACAACATAAGTAAGATAAAGCCTAACTAAGCTAGTCTAGGCAGTAGCGTAAAGTCGTCAGCTAGAGCTGTCCCGTAGAAGGTATCCACACAGGCCTCCTCCTCGTCCTCTATAATATTTTCAATAGGTCCAGTCAGGACAGGAGCGAGCACAATACATCTCAACAGTTCATAGCAGGTTAGAAAATATAATTATGCAGTAAAGTAAGATACAGGTACTGAAGAATGCAGTATGTAAATAGAGAGAGAACTGTAATAGAAATATCTACTGTAAGTAAAGAACTAACAGTGGCTAGTGAATCAGAGTATAATATAGATATGTAAATGGCATAAGATGATTCTGATGAGATACTACGGAATGATTCTGATGAGATACTACTTGGATATTATTCACATGTCTACTTCTACTCTCCCGTACCCCCAATCAATACACAAGGATCCAACCAGGTTATGTTATGATTCTATGTAACGGCCCCCGAAGGATGGTACATAGTAGTCCCATAAATGGGGATTCTGGGAAACCCAATAAATGGGATAAGGATTCAAGGAAAACTCTGTGATCATAAGAGTATATGTCACTGTAGGATGTGGAAAATTATGACACGCTGTCATACGCTCAAGGCCATACGCTTATCAAAAGCCATACGCTTAGTGGATATTTTATTATTTTTTCTTAAAGTGGCGGCACAACATATATTAAATAAAGAATGAATTTGACGTCTCGTCTTTCGTGCAAAGATAGTTGTCATGAAAAGAGCAACCGTCGTATATGTATTCGAAGAGTTGGTTTTGTCTTTTACGAGGACAGCTCAGCAGATCATTAATGCAAAGTTATTATTACTGACAGTCTGTCAGCCGTCATATCTGCAGTCACGACGCTCGAGAAAATCTTTTGACAGTTATTTTGAAGATATGGCGTATCAGAGAAGATTGATGATGGCCACGTGGCCATTTCTTCAGTGAGCGTATGAAGTCTATACGACTCCTTCCTTCTTCAGTGAGCGTATGAAGTCTATACGACTCCTTCCTTCTTCAGTGAGCGTATGAAGTCTATACGACTCCTTCCTCATCAAGTGAGCGTACGACTCCTTTCTTCTCCAGTAAGCGTATCAGCTTTATTTTGTTTCTACATCATCCAAGTCAGCGTATAACTCTCCTTCAACGAGGCAGCGTATTACAGCAACCATATCCAGGATTACAGTCAACACACGTTCTCACGTGTCCTGTACCAATTATCCATTTCTCTAGAAGTTATGCAACGTGGCATCCATGCCATCAATCTCTCCTGAACATGCTCTACTACTTTCAACCGCACGCTAATGTGTCTCCATCAGAATTAGCCACGCGTCCCTGCAGTTATGCACACGTCAAGTAACTACCTGAGCGTATGCTTAAGGACAGTTATCCTGAACTCTATAAAAAAAGAGTTTCTTCATCTTCATCAGACACTACAGTCAATTTCAGAGAGAACAGAGAGATTGCCCAGTTGCTGTCCAAGTTCTTCAAAGTTCGAGTATTCTTCATCGCATCGTCCAAGGGATAAAGTAATCGTCTTCTAGATTAGATTCCTACAGTTGTAATTTTCTCAGATACAAAATAAATAAAGTGAATTTATTTATGGAAAACAAATTGGCGACTATGCTGGGGAAAGCTGTCTCCTCCAATGAGATAGCAACAACTCAATGCGATACTTCGTCGATCGGCTTGACGAAGAAGACGATGGTTGTACAATTCGACCAATCGGCTTATGAAGAAATACTCAAGGCGAAGGAGGGCCGCACTGCTTCCTCCGCTCTTCCTGCTGCCAAGAAGAAGGGACGCTCCGTCTATGTCCCTAAGTCTTCTGCAGCAGTCCGAGACGCTTCTGTCACTTCTCATGTTGACAAGAACACGTCTTCAACTTCCATGAAGCACACTTCGACTTCTCGGAACACGGCAACAGTGGCTTCTCCTAGTCACACTGACAAAGTTGGTTCTTTAACCAAGTCAGCGTGTACAAGGAAAACCATCTCTGAACATGTCAACGTCCCTTCTCCCTCTATTCTTACGACAGCAGTCGGCTCTTTAGCCATTGATGACTCTGAGCGTATGGCATTCAAAGGGCAGTATACGGCAAAGGCAGCGTACAAAAGCCAACATCAGGCACACGCTAAGCCAAAGCCAGCGTATGCTAATAAAAAGGTAGCGTATGACCAGAAGTCCAAACTGAAGTCAGCGTATGCTAACAGATATAGTCCTTTGACTGTTTCTCAAAATCAGGCTGGGGGTTCTCTTCCACAGAACATACAAATGATTCCCCCTCAACTTGCACATCTTGTGCCAACCAAGGAGAAAGACTCTTTAGTCAACTCCTCTACTCCTAAGGTCTTTACCTCTCGAGTTAATTTGACTAGTACTCTTACTAGATCAAATAATGGAAAACGCCTTTTGGCTAAATCCTCCAAAGATGGATTATTACCGACTCCTAGTCGGAATAATACTCATCTTCTTTCTCTCAAAATTTCTCGGTCTGAGAAAGGCAAATTACAAGTATCCAAGACTGATATCAAAGTCAAATCTCCTACGGATCTTCGTAACAAGCTTAATCAGAATCGGTTCGGTTCCACTGAGACAAGTATATTAGACCCTGATGCAGAATATGCCAAGAACTATGTGGCTCAAATTAATCAGTCTTTATACACTCAGGAACTAAGAAGACAGAAGAACAAAAGACAAGTTTCTACACAGAAACTATCTTCAAGTACTTCCCAATCTGTTCCTGCAGATCTCCGGGAATATTTGCAAAATAAACAGAGAATTGACACTCCATCAGGCTATGATATTGCTCATATTTGCCATGAAAAGCATGGTTGCAATTTCCAACCTCGAGTTGTAATTCAATGTTGTTGTTCACCAAAAAGACAATCTGTTTTCGAACGGATTCAATATGAACCAATGTTGGATGAAGATGAACCTCTTTATGCTTCTGTCAACATGACCTCCAGAAATATTGGGGGTAGCATACGGTCTGATGCTATATCAGACTCTGAAGATGGTGTTTATCTCGGCACCCGGTCCAGGACCGGAGCCTTGACCAGAGCCTCTTCTTCTTCTCATCCAAGTGGTAATCCGGAGATCACAGAAGACTTCCTTGGAGAGTCCAATTTTCCAGTATTGACTCCCGTAAAAAGCCCTGGGAAAGATACTGATTCACACAGTGATGATTCAGAACAGACTGTTTCATCATCTATTCCTCGAATGATTACCACTTACATGGCAGAGGGCGATCATGAACCTTCAACTAGCACCGAAGCTCACGAACAAAGGATTTCTTCCTTAGAACAACAGTTACGAGCTATGGCAGATACGTTGAATGCTATGCACACTCTTATGCAAGCTCAGCATCAAACTCAGCAAGTCCAACAGACAGCTCCTCCAGTTATATTAAATACTCCTGTTGTTCCAAACCCGGAACCCTCTACTATTCCGGGGGTACAATCTAATGTTCCTGAACAACCCACTCCAAGTCAGTCTGGAGCTGGGGGTGGTATATATGCTGCAGTCCCTCCTCCTAATTACACTCAACAGGTTACAACTCCCCAGTCTTCTGGAATTGTTTCTGAAGAGTTAAAGAATCTCCGAACACAATTCGAGGCATTCAAACAGAAGGATGGTTTGCAAAGGTTAGGTATCAAGCAACCTTACCCGATAGAATGGAAGCAGGTATCGTATCCACCAAAATACAAACCTCTGACCATCTCTTTCTACGATGGGACAACCTCCCCAAGTCAGTTCATTAATCATTTTGAAGTAATGACTGATCAACTGCAACCAAGTGATGCCCTCCTTACTCGGGTATTCATTGGATGTCTCAAAGGAACGGCTTATGAATGGTATAGAAGTCTCCCTGATGGGTGCATTATCTCATTTGTCGGTTTCAAGCAAATGTTTCTTGAACGATTCTATGAAGGGCTCAACGACATGACCATGTCAGCCCTCATAAGAATTAAACAGAAAAATAATGAAACCACCGAGGACTTCATTGAAAGATTCAGAAGAAAAGCCCTCAAAATGCCTCTCGGAACTCCCGATGCTGTTACCATCGACACTTGCAAGTCGAATCTCTTACCAATCATCAGCATGTGGACAGGGTCTACTCAGTTCCAAGATTGGCCTTCTTTCATTGTCAGTGCCAAAGCTGCCGAGGTCAGTGCTGAGACCTTCAAGGGTCTGGGGGTACAAATGGCTCCCAAGGAATCAAATCAGAGTGCTAGCAATAGTACTCGACCCAACAATCGCAAAGGGAAAAAAGCTCTTGAAGTCAATCTCCAAAGCAGTAGTCAAGAGGTAAAGACTACCCAAGCTACTCCAGCTCCAACAAATCAACAACAGAGATCTCCTCGGCCGAAGGAAGAATATTCTTTCGACGATGATGATGTTCAGGGTATCTTTGAATGCTTACTCAAAGGTAATAAGATTCAATTGCCAGAAATTAAAAAGTCTGATGAAGCCAATAAGACAGATCATCCAAAATACTGTCCATATCATAGAATGCTGGGTCATACAATCCGGTCTTGCTATGTATTAAAAGGGAAGATTCAAGAGATGATTAAATCAGGAGCTGTGACATTAACACCCAAAGACAAAACAGTCACAGCAAATGTAATTTCAATGCAGTTCGGTGACTTTCCCCCCTTAATGGTGGAAAGTGGGATTGTTCCTATCCCCAAAGCAACTCTCGAAGTTGTAAACATCCCACCAGCACAGAATGACGGACTTGTTCCTGTCACAACTAAGAAGGGAGAGATCATGTGGATTCACCCGGATTTAATGACGGAGTTTAAAACGTCTTCCTCTTCTCCTCGGAAGACTTCCTCATCTAAAAAGAAGCTCGGGAAGACTAAGTCATGCAATATGACTTCTAGTTTCACACCCGATTTTTATCTAACCTCTACTTTTATCTCAGCAGGAAATTCACTCCCTACGGAAATAAAATCTGTATCTCAATTTGAAGATAGGTACAAGCCTGCTTTTCATCTATACAGTTCACAATCTCGTGAATTTATGGTGAAGATGGGTTATGATCTAGCCACTGCTCCTGGTTTAAATTCAGGCAAGGGACTCCGAGCACCTTTGGCCATTACTATGAGACATAATCAATCTCGTGTTGGCCTTGGTTTCTGGAATGAAGCTCTCATCAAACATAAAAGAACTAAGAGCAAAATAAAGAATTGCAGCATGGTTTCCATAGACCTTGAACCAGAATCTGAAGTTGAAGTTCATGCTGGAACTCGGTCAGGAAAAATATATCTGAAAGATTATGCTGAGATTCCTGAAGAAACTTCTGACGTCCCTCCGGTTACAGCTTCAACACCAGTCTCTACTGAAGAGCCTTTAAATGTTCCTGTTGAGACAGTTCCTTCTAAACCAACAGCAGCTGACAAAGGCAAACAACAAGTCCGCTTCGATAAACCATTGAAGAAGTCATCTCCTACAGGACTTGAAAAGCCTTATAATTTTGATATATTAGCTCAACTAGCCAATACCCCAGCTAAATTATCAATCTTCGAGCTCTTACGCCTCTCTAAAGAGACTCGAGAAACTCTAAATGAAGCACTGCTGCAAGCAGAAACCTGCCTAACTCTTCTCAAGAAATTGGAAACAGAACCTGTTTCTCATTGCCATAATGTATTGGAATTTATTCCAAACATTACCTTTACGCAGGACGATATGCTGCTAGAGGATAATCGACATGACCGTCCTTTATATCATACAGGATATATTGATTCTATGAAGGTTGATCGTCTTCTGATTGATCCAGGATCTGCTCTTAGTATTATGCCAAAAGCTATGCTAGACGCACTGAAGATACCTGTACATAGCCTTTCCAGCACTATCACTACCATCTTGGGATTTAATCAAGGAAAAAGTGAACCTTTGGACAAGATTCGCCTCAAATTTCAAATAGGCGATCTTCGCACTAAAGTTACTTTTTACATCATCGACAATCATGGTTGCTCATACAATGCTCTGTTGGGGAGACCATTCTTGCATGAACATAATGTCGTTCCTTCGACTCTTCATCAGTGTTTCAAATATGTTGATGATAATAGAGAAGTTCAAAAGAAAGTTGCGGATCTCTATCCATTCAAAGGAGTTGAAGCTTACTTCAATGACGCTCGCATGTACAAAGATGAATACTCAAAAGTCTTGCAAGCAATGGATAATGATGATGAAATAGCAAAAGTTGGCACTTTTGTTATTCCTGTAAAAGGGCGTATCACTCCTCCGCAGTCTGTTAGATCATCCGAAGAAGGCTCACTGATAATTCCTGTCAGTGGACGTATTACTTCATCACCTGCTCAGGCTTCACAAGGTTCACTGATAATTCCTGTCAGTGGATGTACTACTGTACCGTCTTCCCAAGCTCCACAAGGCTCACTGATAATTCCTGTCAGTGGACGTACTACTCCCCCTCCACCTTCTCAGGCTAGACTAGATACTCTAGTCATTCCAGTTAGTGGACGTACTACTTATCCACGATCTTCTTCAAGGGAGCTCACATCTTCTGAGCCTTTTGTTATCGATCTTAATCGAAACAAAACTTCTGATCGCTCTTCTTCTCTCCCTTTTGTCATTAATTTGACTAAGTCTGATAAGGCTCAGCCTTCTGTTGTAAATATAGTATTTAATATTAATGAAGCATCTCCTTTGCAGTATATTGATGTCTGTAATCATGTACAAAGTTATTTACAATTGCTAGATAACTTAGAGTTACTAACTATAGGGGTTGTTCAAACTCTTCATACAGACATATCATTGGAATCCATACAAAAATCATACTTCGTGGTCCCTGCTAGAAAAAAGGGAGAAAATCCAATCTTCTTTTATAAAGGACCCCAGAATCCTCCTAACTTGGAAGAAGATGACATAAACGATGATACTGGAAGGTTACAACTGCGTCGCTACAGTCAACAATCCAAAAATATCATCAAGAATATGGGTTATGACTTTAGAACCAGTCTCAATAATGGAAAAGGAAGAAGAATGCCTGTTCGAATTCCTCCATTAAAATACGGAAGGACAAAATATGGTTTAGGTTACATTGCTCCTACTTCCTTTATCAATATAGTCCATGAAGATTCAAAGTCCGATGAAGACGAACGATCTGAGTCTTCTGATTCTCTCTCTTGGGATTCTGACACGAGTATTGGCGATCTTCATCGTTCTATTTTGTCCGTCAATATGGTCTCTGTTGATGGCCCGCAGGAAAATGATGAAGATGAGGATGATTTTGAAATATCACCCGAATCGGAACAATGGGCTCAAAGATTAGATAATCAATGGGAATTCAGGTTCGAGCAGAGAGAACCTCCTACCGAAGATAAACTGATCCAAATTGATGTTGGTGAAGAAGGTTCTCCTAAACCAATATTCATCAGTGAAAGTCTTTCAGAAACAGATAAGCAAGACATGATCAAGCTTATTCGTGATTATATCGATGTCTTTGCCTGGAGTTACGAAGATATGCCAGGACTAGATCCGAAGATTGCAATGTACAAACTCAATATCATGCCAAATGCTAAACCGGTCAAACAACAACAGCGACGATTTCGTCCAGACATCATGGATGCAATTGAAGCTGAAGTCAACAAGCTTATGGCTTCTGGATTTATTCGAGAGGAACAACATCCTGAATGGGTGGCTAACATCGTTCCTGTCCTTAAAAAGACTGGCAAGATTCGGGTCTGTATAGATTTTCGTGATCTCAATGCGGCTTGTCCTAAAGACGAGTTTCCTCTTCCAATTACTGATGTCATGATCGACAATACATGTGGTTTCGAACGATTGTCATTTATGGATGGGTATTCGGGATACAACCAGATCAAAATGTTTCCAAATGATGAAAAACATACTTCCTTCAGAACGTCGATCGGTACATACTGTTATACAGTGATGCCGTTTGGTCTCAAGAATGCAGGAGCAACATATCAGCGAGCAATGAGCACTATATTCTGCGAACATCTCCGAAAAATAGTCGAATGCTATGTTGATGATATTGCGGTCAAAAGTCGGCGAAAGGAGGATCATATCCAAGATTTGAAGACTATCTTTGATTTAATGCGTCAGCATCAACTTAAAATGAACCCTACTAAGTCCTTCCTGGGCGTCTCTAGTGGTAAATTTCTCGGCTTCGTCATTACCGCTAAAGGTATACACGTGGATCCCGTGAAGATCAAAGCCATTCAAGAGATGCGTCCTCCACGCACCTTAAAAGAGCTACGAGGATTTCAAGGAAGAATTGCTTATATCAGGAGATTCATTTCTAACTTATCAGGACGCTGTAGACCATTCAACAAACTTCTGAAGAAAGGTGTATCTTTCGTCTGGAATGAAGAATGTCAAAAAGCATTTGACGATATTAAACAGTATCTCATGAACCCTCCAGTTTTAGTACCTCCCGTTTCGGGGATACCATTCCTTCTATATGTTCGAGCCATGGATCATTCTCTTGGTGCATTACTAGCCCAGAAAAATAAAGATGGCCATGAACAGGCTATTTATTATCTCAGTCGCACAATGACGGGTGCTGAACCGCGTTATTCTCCAATCGAGAAAGAATGCTTAGCATTAATGTTTGCTGTTCAGAAAATGCGACATTATATTATCGGTCAAACGATTCATGTCATTTCCAGAGTGAATCCCATCAAGATTATGATGAAGAAACCTGGTATTCTCAACTCCAGACTAGCTAATTGGGGAATCTTGTTAGCCCAATACGATATGCATTATATTCCTCAGAAGTCAGTTAAAGGATAGGCTCTTGCTGATTTTCTGGCTGCTCATGCAATTCCAGAAGATTCTAAATTATATGATGAGATTCCTGATGAAGTCTTGGATTCAAATCTGATTTCTGAAGAAGTTCCTACCTGGTGTCTATTCTTTGATGGAGCATCTAGAATAGGTCCTAACGGCAATATTATCGCTGGAGTTGGGATTGTTCTTGTATCCCCAGAAGGACTAACTATTCAGAGAGCTTATTCTCTAGATCAATCATGTTCAAACAATGTAGCCGAATACAATGCATTACTCATTGGTCTTTAACTTGCTAAACATCTAGATATTCAATATTTGGAAGTTTATGGAGACTCCAAGCTTATTGTCAATCATATCAGAGGAACGTATGAAGTTCGTCATCAGGATTTGATACCTTATCATCGAGCAGCACTCTCTATAGCCTCATCTTTTGAAGACTTCTTTATTGAACATGTTCGACGAGCCTATAATGCAGAAGCTGATGCTTTAGCTAATCTTGCTGCTGTATTAGCTATACCAATCAGACGTCAGCAAGTGATAGTGGTTTATAACCGAGAACTATTCTGTGTTGAGAATAATTTGGCTTTGACTTTTCCTCACAAACCAGACAAAGATTCTCTCAACCTTGATGCTGGATTAAAGTGTGACAAAATATCCTCGTCTTCTTCCGATTCTACTATGGAATATGTCTTTTCTAATGAAATAGAAGCCATAATTGAAGACTGGAGATGCCCGTTTCTAGATTTTGTTTTGTATGATATACTTCCTGATAATCCGAGTGAAGCAGCGTCTATTCGACGTCGATCTCTCAGATTCTATTATAATCATACGACGAAAACATTATATCGTCGGTCTTACGACGGTCTTCTCCTCCGATGCATTGTCGGTGAAGAAACACAACAGATAATTCGTGAAGCACATGATGGTGTTTGCGGAGCTCATCAACCAGGTCCTAAACTTCAAGATTGTATCCGACGTATGGGTTATTATTGGCCCACGATGGTGGCTGACGCTATTCAATATGCTCGGAAATGTAAAGGCTGTCAAATTCATGCAGACTTTATTCATCAACCGTCAGAGTTCTTACATCCAACAGCGGCATCATGGCCCTTTGAAGCTTGGGGCATGGACGTCATTGGTCCCATCAACCCACCATCATCAAGAGGACATCGGTTTATTTTAGCAATAACCGATTACTTTTCCAAATGGGCTGAAGCAATCCCGTTATCTGAAGTTAAAACTTCTAGTGTTATCAACCTCGTCAAACATCATGTTATCTATCGATTTGGTGTTCCTCGGCATATTATCCATGATAACGGACCGCAGTTCGTCAGTCAAAAATTTACTCGATTCTGCGACGATCACCGGATTAATAATTTAGCTTCTACAGCATATAATCCAGCAGCCAATGGATTGGCAGAAGCTTTCAATAAAACAATCATCAAACTCTTGAAAAAGTTCGTTTCTTCCAACAAACGCAACTGGAGCGAGAAGCTTGGTGAATGTTTATGGGCCTACCACACTACAGTTCGCAATGCGACCGGATGTACACCTTTCTCTTTAGTATATGGGTGTGAAGCTGTTCTTCCCCTTGAGATCCAGATTCCTTCTCTGAGAATTACAATCTCCAATGAACTGACAACAGAAAACAATGATCGTCTTCGACTTCAAGAGTTGGAAGCTCTAGATGAAAAATGATTGTATGCTCAACAAAATATCGAGCTGTATCAGGCCCGAATCTCCAAAGCTTTTAACCGAAAAGTCAAAGTCAGAGCATATCAGAAGGGAGAACTGGTCCTTACTGTCAGACGTCCTATGACCATGACACATATGAGCAAAGGCAAATTTGATGCGAAATGGGAAGGCCCATTCGTAGTAAACAAAGTCTTCTCTAACGGAGCATACCAGTTTGCCTCTATGGATGGGAAAGTCATGATGATGCCTATCAATGGCAAATTCTTAAAGAAATATTATGTATAATATTTTCATCATTCCCCAGCAAATATAAAATCCTTCTTTACAAAAGTTATTTCGATATCGTTATCCCCAGAGGAAATTGATATTCCATCATGTATCATCTTCCCAGAGAATTTGATATTTTGTTTTATTAGATCCCCAGTGGTTTTAATAAAGATCTTGTATAGAAAATCATGTCCATATTACCTCTGAATTTTCTATCTCAATATCATATTTTAATATTTAGCCTTTCTGATTTCTGAGTCTAAAGATCAATGAATAAAGGCAAAATTGATGTAAAGTGGGAAGGATACATCGTAAACAAAGTTTTCTTAAACAGAGTTTATTTTGAGACAAATTCTTCAAGAAAAAGAGTACATCATCATGGAAGATCACTGTCATCCCTCTCATACTTAGGACGAGGGCCACATACATAATCAGCAAAAGAATTTAATACATCTTTTCCTGACCGCACCAAGAACTGACAGGCAGCCAGCCTCATTGCTTCTTCTTCTTCGGTTTTTCCTGGTTCGACCAGGAAGTCCAGGATATCTTTCGGCGGCTTGGGAGTAGATGAGCTTTCGCCCATTTCCTTCTTCTGCGGAGATAGATGCTCTTTAGCACCTTCAGTAACTTCGGAGACGACTTCAGCCTTCTTTGTATTCTTTTCAGAAGACATTGTGGATAAAAGAGGATGATGTGTGATCTTTTTACTCAAAAATATGCTTTATTTATAGGCATATGGTTACAAGGATCGAAGGGACGTATTCTTTCCCGATATTCATTTCATCCATTCATTTCTCACATTCATCCGACGTTTCACATGTTCATTAATACTTGACGGTTCATCCGTTCATTTATTACATTCACTCGACAGTTTATCTGTTCATCATTTCCTAACGGTTCATCCGTTCATAATCTTCTATCAATTTATCAAGTAGGGATTTGTTATTTATCATGTTTTCATAACCTCTGAATCAATTCCGAATCTACTTACTCATTTGTCATGTTTTGACCTCTGCATAGAAATCAATCTATTTTCTTTCGAGTTTCTATATATTATCATGTCCATAATACCTCTGATAATATTATATACTCTAAAACAGAAAAGATGATTTTATTATCTATCATGTCCACAATTCATCCACAAATACAAATCATTGAGCATAGAAGAATTGTCATTTCCATTCCCATTTCACCACAAAAAAAAGTCTATTACATTTTCTTAGACTTTCTTACAAATTATAATGGAAATCTATTACAAATCTTGGATTTTCATTCTACACCATAACGATAACCTAATAGAGATCTATCTTCTTCTTTGGATCTTCTCCGTCGGACCTTCTCCGTCAGGTTCGTTGTTGGTGGCAATTCCTGACTGTCTGGGTCTCAGTCACGACCAGATCAGCAGGAATCAAACTCTGGTCTTCTCTCTCAGATGAGAGGAGAACCACAGAGTACGGCAGCCCGAAGTCGTGGTGCTGCCAATACAACTGGTGGATGGGGGTAACCTCTCAAGGAAGACAGGAATGTATCCAAACCTTGGGATACAATTCCTGGTTCTGCCTTGAAAGGAACTCTACTACCCGATTTCTCGGTAGTAGAGTTGACTCCACCATCCAACTCTCATGTATAAAGGCTCTTTCTACCATCTGAGGAAGACCCTTCTATCCCACGAAGAGTTCTGAGTTGTCTAATTTACGCATCAAAGGCGTATGAGCTCCCTGATGTTGGTGTCAGAAGGACATTCTCCACAGCATCCACATCACCAATGCCAGTTCTGAAGAAAATCTTTAGCCAAGTTTCTGCGGAAAACAGCATGAAGAAGAGAATTAAATCAACAAAAATGTCATATGAAACGTACTGGTTGGTCAAGCATGCTCAGAGACAGAAAGCTTATTTTCAACAGCAAAAACAGCACGTGTATTATGCCGGACTTACCTTCAAGTTTGACGCTAAGAATTGGCAAACTGATGTCTGACATATTGCTCAGAATTCGAACATTTAGAAGCATTTGCTTTCCGATTCGAGAGTGAAATCTCATGTTCATTTTCAGAGAAGAGAAGAAGAAAAAGAAGATGGGGATGAGTTCTGTGAAACTCTTCTGTCTATTTTAAAGTATGGAGCGCAAGCCTATTCTTGGAAAGGATCCACAAATAACGCTCGTAAAATATGCAATGAGTGCCACGTGTACTTTGGAAACCAGCATAGCCTTGGAAATATTCAAAGAGTGCTTTCCACAACATTGGAAGATAGCGTAACCTACAGCTATTTATTGGTGCATGCTATTCATTGATGTACGCTATCCAGCGTAACTTACAAACATTGGAAGACAGCGTAACCTACAGCGTAATCTACAGTTATTCATTGGTGCACGTTAGTTTTCAACACAAAATTATACTAAACAGAGAATTCTTGAATATTCATTTCATTAAGGCACTGATGGTCTTACAAAACAAAAAAAGAGAGGGAAAGAAAGGGGTGCAACAAAGTCACGCTCTATTTTCCAGAGCGGCTAAGTTTGACGCCTAACTCTTCTACGCTTTGGACCCCCATGCGGTGCAACAGAGCAGCGAGCATTTCACGCTTCTCTGCGAGGCTCCGCCCATCAGAAGTAGAGGAGCCGTCCAGACCGAAGTAACGCAAGAAATTCTTGGCTAACTGCGTGGGGTCATCTTTGAACTCGATGATGAAGGGCTCCGGTTCTTTGCCTCCAAAGGTGGGGTCACCATGGGCACAGAAACCTAATTTTCGTGCTTCTTCTTCAGTCGCTTCCTTTGGAGTCATGGTTACGAGAAATGAATGTCAAAAACTGAATTTTCTCAGTTTATATAACAAAGCTTGTTGGCGGTTCATATTCTTCCATAAATCAGATTCAATCAGTCTCGAAAAATGAAGAGTCATCATGACATTTAATAAATTCACTTTTGCATAAACAGACTTAATGCCAGCGTGTCAAGACTCATTCCCACTTTTTTATTCAAAGTAATTTCGAACTTTTGAAACTCATAAAGTTCGAAAACTTTGAAGGGGGTCTTGTAGGATGTGGAAAATTATGACACGCTGTCATACGCTCAAGGCCATACGCTTATCAAAAGCCATACGCTTAGTGGATATTTTATTATTTCTTCTTAAAGTGGCGGCACAGCATATATTAAATGAAGAATGAATCTGACGTCTCGTCTTTCGTGCAAAGATAGTTGTCATAAAAAGAGCAACCGTCGTATATATATTCGAAGAGTTGGTTTTGTCTTTTACGAGGACAGCTCAGCAGATCATTAATGTAAAGTTATTATTACTGACAGTCTGTCAGCCGTCATATCTGCAGTCACGACGCTCGAGAAAATCTTTTGACAGTTATTTTGAAGATATGGCGTATCAGAGAAGATTGATGATGGCCACGTGGCCATTTCTTCAGTGAGCGTATGAAGTCTATACGACTCCTTCCTTCTTCAGTGAGCGTATGAAGTCTATACGACTCCTTCCTCATCAAGTGAGCGTACGACTCTTTTCTTCTCCAGTAAGCGTATCAGCTTTATTTTGTTTCTACATCATCCAAGTCAGCGTATAACTCTCCTTCAACGAGGCAGCGTATTACAGCAACCATATCCAGGATTACAGTCAACACACGTTCTTACGTGTCCTGTACCAATTATCCATTTCTCTAGAAGTTATGCAACGTGGCATCCATGCCATCAATCTCTCCTGAACATGCTCCACTACTTTCAACCGCACGCTAATGTGTCTCCATCAGAATTAGCCACGCGTCCCTGCAGTTATGCACACGTCAAGTAACTACCTGAGCGTATGCTTAAGGACAGTTATCCTGATTTCTATAAAAAAAAAGAGTTTCTTCATCTTCATCAGACACTACAGTCAATTTCAGAGAGAACAGAGAGATTGCCCAGTTGCTGTCCAAGTTCTTCAAAGTTCGAGTATTCTTCATCGCATCGTCCAAGGGATAAAGTAATCGTCTTCTAGATTAGATTCCTACAGTTGTAATTTTCTCAGATACAAAATAAATAAAGTGAATTTATTTATGGAAAACAGTCACAAGTGATCAAAGAACCAAAGAAGTATAGTGATACGCCATGTAAGTGAAACACACAGAACATAGAGTACCCGATGCTCCCTGAAGGGATAACATCTCAAGAAGGGATCCATATAGTACTAATCCATGTGACCAACGTGACAGTATCAAGTAAAGTAATTTAATGCAGGAAAATAATTCTAAGCAGGATATGAAATGATCAGAGAATATACTCGCCTGTATATGAGTGTCCGGATGAAATGTATTGTCCGAGGAGAGGTGTCTGGCTCCTAATCAGAACAGCACAAGTCACAACAAGTCTAAAATGATAACAAGATGCAATTCAATGCATTCTACATGAATCTAGGTCAATCTAGGCCAAAGTCAACTCTTGGTCAACTCTGGTCAACCCTAGAAGTCAAACTAGGTCAACTAAGTCAAACCTAAGTCAAACAAGTCTATACTAGTCTAACAAGTCTATTCTAGGTCTAACTAGGCTATACAAGTCTATCTAGACTCTACACTAGTCAAGCAGACACACACATAGGCCATAGGCTATATCATGCCTATGAGCCAAACCATAAATCACATGACTACATGTCAATATATCTAAAATAATACACAAATTGATATCTATTATAATCTAACTTAGAATATACACATATAGGCTATCTATATACATATCACCCATTTCATATATCATATATATATATATTTATACACACACATTATATAATATATATAGGATACCTATTTATACATACATTATCTATATATATATACTTTACACAAATATATATACATAGAAAATAGGAATGAATGTGGTAGTGTACTTGTGTGTGTGATAGTCCAACATGGACAGTGTGATACAAGAGACTTGTATGTGAAAGAGTGAGTGATACATGAGGGTGTGATAACTGGAATCAGGAAAATAGTGGCATACATGAGTGTATAGAGTGACACTTGCACAGGAAAAAGTGGCAATGGTGCGACACTTGTGTGTGAGGGTGTGAGTGTGTGAGAGATGAGTGAAAACAGTGAAGAGAACAGTGTACATGGCATGAGGTAACCTGGGAAAACAGTGATTAGCTAACCTGTGTGTGTGTGTGTGTTAGGCTTAGACATGTGAGTGTGGATGTCAAGTGAGACAAGTGGGTGATCCTGAAAGCAGTGTAGGGAAATCAGTGATTATAGTGCAATGTAAGGCAAAAACAGTGATTAGGAGCCAAATCCTATTGCAAAATAGTGCAAGAAAAAGGAAATTCAGTTCTGCATTTAGGGGCTATAATCTTAGGTTTTCTAGGAATGAAACAGTAAAGAGAATTGGAAATCAGTTCAGTGCAATGGGTATAGAAAATAGGAAAATCATTTACTGTTAACCAGTTTATATGAAATAATCACCTACTAATCAATGGACCACAATACTATGAATGGGGGATAACAACATGTAGGAGAAATGAACCTCAGGTTTTCTAGGAATCAGTGACATTAAAACAATGAACCAACAAACCAATATATCAGCTATCATCAATATCGAATGGTAATAGGAAATCAAATCTCAGTGTATACAGGAAAGGGAAATTGACAATAGGAAACCAGTTTCAATTACAGTTGACAGTTAAGAGTGTTAAAGGGAAATCAGAGATTTTAATCTCAGGTTTTACCAATCTAAGTTAACAGTTCATTAGGAAAGAAAATCTCATATATTTCATTTGAAACCCAACCAAATGTTCAAAACCCCATTCTCACATCCAAAAGCCAATCAAATTGAAATACTTCACTTTCCTATACTAACAAACATGTAAGAATAATAACAGTGCAAAATATTACATAAAACTGGGAATTTAGAAAGTTAGGAATGGGGAAAAACCATGTATAAGTAATGGTATCAGCCCATATGGCTTTAAACCCCTATTCGATTCCAAAACTCATAACAACCTATTCCAATCATGTAAATTAATCTAACATAGTTAACTAGACATGTTAGGATCGAGATTAGCAATTAATAACACAATTAAAACATTTAAAATCGAATTAAACACAAAGAACCAACTCAGTACACTGGTACACACAGTGCACGCAAAGTGCATTACTCGTGCACACGTGATCCCGTGTTCGACACGATACGAGAGTTCGTGCAACTCTGGGGATCTCGTGTCAGTCACGGACACAACATGTGTGTCGAGTTTCGTGAGCCAAAGTGTCGTGTCCAGCTCGAAATCCAGCCCGAGTAGCAGGGCATTCATCCTGCCAGCGCGCGCGTGTTGGCACCGCGTGTCCGCGTGTCTGTGGCGACATGACGCGACACCAAACAAGACTCAGAACCCAAGAAACACACAAGCGAGATCAAATCCTAATTTTCTATTCAATTAGAATGCTGAAATGAAATCGAAATGCCCTTTGGGGCATTTCGTCAAACACCTAATACAAGGACTGATACGTGTCCGATACGGACACGTATAGGACCCAAAACCTAGGGTTAGCTAGTCCTACAGCTAGGGTAGGCCTAGGGCATCCTAGAAATGCAAATAAACAGCAATTTCATGGTGAGGAATAGAATATACCTAGGGATGTGCAAAGGCTCAAAACCCCCAAATGAAAATGGTTCCTCAAGCCACCAAATTCCTTCAAATTGCCCAAACTCTGAAATATCCTTACATAAACAGCAAGAAAAGAAAAATTAGAATCTATAGCAATTGGTTTGGAGGAAAAAGGAGTTGAAATGAATTTTCTATGATTTATTGAAGATGGAGACTTACCTCTTTCTAAAACTTGCCAAAATAATTTAAGGAGGCTAGCCCTAATTCCTAGGAGCATTAAATAGAGGGAGGGATCATGTGGCCGGCCAAGTGCTATTAGGGTTAGGGTTTGGTTACATGGTGTGGGCCTATGGGCTTTTAAGGCTTAAGTCATTAGTCATGACTTATGAAGTCACAAGCCATTCTAGCCTAATAAATTCCTAATCTCTCCAAATAAGTTCTAATGAGTTAATCATCACTAACTTAGGTCAAGCTAAGGTTATTTAACCTAACCAAGTAGTCATAACCTAGGTTAGCTATCAGGACAGTCTCCTAAGTCATCCTGAGTCAAAGTCAACTATAGCACTAAATCAATATATTAAAAATCACCAAAATCATAATAATTATAATTAATAATAATAATTCCAAAATAAATCCCAAAATTTTAAAAATGACCAAAATACCCTCATTTGGAAAACTGGGTGTTACAATCCTACCCACCTTAGAAAAATTTCGTCCTCGAAATTAAGATGATCGCACCCCTTCTAGGTTAAGCCCCCAACAATCATAGTCTCAGTAACCTATTTAAATCATACAGTTGGAAAGTGTAACTTATGGGGTCATGGCATGCAATATCAGTCTGGGGTCTCATCTAGTTACACCAACATGCTACAGTACTAGGCAATCACAAGGTATCAAAACATACAAGCAAGGGATGCATCAAATATTCTCAAAAAAAGATACTAAGGTTAGGTCAAAACTCACCTCTAGCTAGGTCTGAGAACTAGAACTCCCTCCTGGAAGCAGGGCCCTGGTTGGGGCAGGTATATCAAGACAGTGCTGCACCCAGTGTGCAGCTGACACAGAATAGGCACAATCCTAGTCTCTTTCTATAGGAGTTCCACTTGTGTCCAGACTTCTTACAGTAGGCACAGATAGGCTCTGGCTCAGCTGGCCTCTGCTGGACAGGAGACTGGGCTGGGTATGATGATATAGGCTGGATATATGGGTACTCCTCAAACTCTGGGTAGGACTGGGTACTGCTCCTCGCCCTCTTGGAGCTAGGCTCTCCTCCTGGAAGCACAGAGTCCCGCTGACGTAGAAACCTCTGTAATTGCTCCCTCATGGCCTCATCATGAACTCTCTGTGACTCCAACAACCTTTCTTGGAAATATCCAAACACCTGGGCTGCGTCAATTAACAAACCTCCGGGTGGTACAGTAGGGAGTACCATCTCAAGGGGTAGGGAAAGGCTCTCGGTCTCAGGCAAATCAGCAGCTCTCTCCTGAACGACAGGAGATGAACGAAGACTCTCTAGCGAGGCTACCACCATCTCCTTAATGGCAGGAGGTGCCACCACCCCCTGATCAGATAGAGGGATCACTACCTCCTGAACTGTAGGAGGTGGAAGCACACTCTCAGTAGCTGCAGCTGCTCTCAGGCGACGGGCTCGGGTCATGGGTGTCATACTGGAAAGGATAAAAAAAACAACAATCATCAAGGCTGTACGGCAGTCTACCATCCTATCTGAAAACTGGTAATTATCAGAAATAAAATAAATATAAAGGGGTACTATTTAAAAATCAAGATCAAAGGTTTAAGGAACGAAAGTCAATAGCATTGAAATCGAAATCACGATATATATAGAGAATGTGTTAGAGAGGGAAAGGCTAGCATTATGTAAGGGTTATGTGGTTTGTGTGTGTGAAATATACATGAAAGTGTATAGGAGGATTTGGGTCTCAACTATAGCTATCAAGTTACACTATTCATGGCATATTGGTTAAGCAGTCTACAAGGCAGAAGCTATTTACTCATAACATACATGGCTAACCACATATATGTATATCTATATGTATAGAGAGGTAGAGATTTAATTATGCATATACATACATTATAACATGTATACAGAACTATATATATATATATATATATATATATATATATATATATATATATATATATATATATATAAATATATATATATATATATATATATATATATATAGCTATATAGCTATATGAACATAACATAGAGATGAAGGGTTAGGTTTTCATGGCAGTTGTGAACATTAGTGTAGAGTGTCAAGTGTACATGGGTTAAAACTTGAAATAAAGGGTTCAATCATTCAGTTTAGCTCAACATTACATATTAGATCTGAAATTGAACTACACATTTGAAAGCAATGTAAAAATGTTAACATGTATTCAGTTTTCAGGATTTTGGAGAAATTTGAACATCAAAACCAACTCAATGTTTACCACAACCTAACATGTAAGAGTATGAAACCTAACATTATATACCTACACACAACAATGTATACGGCTCAAAACATTACAATTTAAAACTACAATTTGAACTAAACACTTAGAATCCAGGGTTAAAGGTTTAATATGTACACAGTCTCAGATTTGACAAATTCAACACAAAACTCAACCAATTTCTTTAAGACTTGAAACTCTGTATGTAACATATATGTGCAGTAATGTAAACAACAACTAATAACATGAAATTTAAATTTAATTTACGAGATTAATCTGGGAAAAATAGAGAACTAGTCACTGATACTGTCCTATATTAGAATTATTGGGATTTTGAGAAATTAACATCAACATATTAATATATATTTAGATAGGTTGGTAATCAAGTGTAGCATGCATACGTGTCAGGCAAGTATCTGTGTCCACTGTATATATATTTTTTAAGGTAGTACAAGAAATAATGGCAAGAAGAAAATAATGATAAAAACTGTTCTGCTTATCTGTTTAAAAGAAGGAACCATTTTGAAACCAGAGTTATAATATCAAATCCAAGATAAGGTCTAGCAAAATCATCGATTCATTGTATTAAGGAAAAGAAAAAAAAATTATAGCAAGAAGTTACACTAGATTTATAATAACAGCTAAGCTACTCCTACTCATACTCCTACTCCTAAGTTATTTGATGATGGGGTACAATTTATAACAACAGAATGGTACGATAGAGATGATATGTTTAAAACCTTCTCAAGATATAATCTGATAATCATATGCGTCTGTCAAAATCATGTTACTCAGAGTCCTCGCCATGCCAGTAAGCAAGGCTGCGATAAACGATAGATTCCATAACTGGGGTATGCACCTCTACAATCATGTCGTCTGAAAATCTCGCTATGCCGACTAGTATAGCTGCGAGAAATTCCAAATCTCATAACCAAGATACGTACATCCGAAGTCAGGTCTCTACGTTTCCGCCACGCCAGCTAATATGGCTGCGATAAACTACAAGTTCCATAATCAAGTAGACGTTTTACCATCCCTGTATTCCCGTCAACATATGTTATCAGAAAAATATCGTAACTCAGGCCTTAAAATTTATCTCGATAGGAAAATCAAAATCAACAACGATCCAACAAAATCAAATTCAATAATCAAGGAGTGAGAGCAGCAAAACAAGGGAAATGATTCAAATTGAAGTTTAAATAAGATTCTCAAGGGTCATCCCAGGAATCTCTCAAGGAATCCTAATTGTGATTGAGTATTTTCAAAAATATATTCTAATCCTACTGCAGGCTGTAGTGATACTCTAGTTCGAATACCACTACATAAACTCGACCTACATGGGCCACCACTAAAAACGTGTCACGACCCGCACCCTAGAGTAAGGGCACGAGAAGTGGGTACGTCCAGCCTACGCCGCAGTGTCAGCGGTAGAACGCTGTCCTAGGTCACAATATCTAACAATATAAAGCTAAGCAGTTTATACTCCCCGAATGGGGGTGACATAGCAGAAAATAAACTCAATCACAACTAAGGAAGAAGAAGCACGATATGATAAAGAACTCAAGGAAAATACAGATGATCAAATAGTCTAAGATAACATCTCAGCAGATATCCAGAGTACAAGGTCATAGCTACTGAATATAAAAGAATATATACAACCCAAATCTCAAACACAAAAATAAAGTCTAACTACTAGTCTCAAGACAACATAAGTAAGATAAAGCCTAACTAAGCTAGTCTAGGCAGTAGGATAAAGTCGTCAGCTAGAGCTGTCCCGCAGAAGGTATCCACACAGGCCTCCTCCTCGTCCTCTGTAATATTTTCAACAGGTCCAGTCAGGACAGGAGCGAGCACAATACATCTCAACAGTTCATAGCAGGTTAGAAAATATAATCATGCAGTAAAGTAAGATACAGGTACTGAAGAATGCAGTATGTAAACAGAGAGAGAACTGTAATAGAAATATCTACTATAAGTAAAGAACTAACAGTGGCTAGTGAGTCAGAGTATAATATAGACATGTAAATGGCATAGGATGATTCTGATGAGATACTACGGAATGATTCTGATGAGATACTACTTGAATATTATTCACATGTCTACTTCTACTCCTGCGTAACCCCAATCAATACACAAGGATCCAACCAGGTTATGTTATGATTCTATGTAACGGCCCCCGAAGGGTGGTACATAGTAGTCCCATAAATGGGAATTCTGGGAAACCCAATAAATGGGATAAGGATTCAAGAAAAACTCTGTGATCATAAGAGTATATGTCACAAGTGATCAAAGAACCAAAGAAGCATAGTGATACGCCATGTAAGTGAAACGCACAGAACATAGAGTACCCGATGCTCCCTGAAGGAATAACATCTCAAGAAGGGATCCATATAGTACTAATCCGTGTGACCAACGTGACAGTATCAAGTAAAGTAATTTAATGCAGGAAAATAATTCTAAGCAGGATATGAAATGATCAGAGAATGTACTCGCCTGTATATGAGTGTCCGGATGAAATATACTGTCCGAGGAGAGGTGTCTGGCTCCTAATCAGAACAGCACAAGTCACAACAAGTCTAAAATGATAACAAGATGCAATTCAATGCATTCTACATGAATCTAGGTCAATCTAGGCCAAAGTCAACTCTTGGTCAACTCTGGTCAACCCTAGAAGTCAAACTAGGTCAACCAAGTCAAACCTAAGTCAAACAAGTCTATACTAGTCTAACAAGTCTATTCTAGGTCTAACTAGGCTATACAAGTCTATCTAGACTCTACACTAGTCAAGCAGACACACACATAGGCCATAGGCTATATCATGCCTATGAGCCAAACCATAAATCACATGACTACATGTCAATATATCTAAAATAATACACAAATTGATATCTATTATAATCTAACTTAGAATATACACATATAGGCTATCTATATACATATCACCCTTTTCCTATATGGGAAAAATTTGAGTGGCACCCCACTTTTTTAATGCTTATTTAAGGTGCACCCCACAACATTACAACATTGTATAACACCCCCCACTTTTAACGAAAAACGTCTATTACTAACGGTCAACTCCTTTGACCCTTTATTTTGGACGAATATACCCTCTCGTTATGCCCCTACCCAACCCTTGCGACCCCCCTCTCCCATTGCTACCGCCGGCAGCCCTCCTCCCCGCCGGCGACTTTCTTCTTCCCATCACATGCGCTTATTACAGGTGAAGATTTCCTATCTTTACTCCCATAAATTAATTGTTGGAGATTTTTTTTTGGGTCTTTGAAATGGTTTCTATCTACAAAATTTGGGGAATTTGGGAGAAAGATCCAATCTTTCTTTCTTTTAATGGCCATTTTTGAATTGGGGTCTTCGGTAGGTCATCTCAAGATGAGATTTTGAGATGGTGGGCACCTCTATTTTGGGGTCTCAAGTGATGGGCATCTCTTTATTTTGGAGTTTTCAGTGGTGGGTCATCTCCATTTTGGGTTTTCTTGTAATGGGCTGTGCTTGATTTTGAGTTTATAATATTGTTTTTTGATCGATGAGAAGTCAGGATCTTTGGGTGGTTCTGATAGTCTTCCGACTCCTTTTGTTAGATTTTCTTGTGAAGAGGTTTGGTGGATTGGGGATTGGATGGTTGATGGTGGTGGTGATGATGATGATGGTGATGATGTTGGTGATGGTGGTGGTGGTGATGGCCGGAGGGGTCCGACGAGGTCGGCGAGGGAGGGGGGACGGAGCGGGATGGGGGGGGGGAGGGGGGGCGGAGCGGGAGGGGGGGTGATAATGGTTGATGGTGGTGGTGATGATGATGATGGTGATGATGTTGGTGATGGTGGTGGTGGAGATGGCCGGAGGGGTCCGGCGAGGTCGGGGAGGGGGGCCGAGCACGGCGAGGGGCGGGGGACGGGCGGCGGGGGGCGGGCGGCGGGGGGCGGGGGACGGGCAGCCACGTGTGACGGAAAGGGAGGACACACAAAAGTAGACAAGGGTATTTTCGTCCAAAAAAAATTTGACCGTTCGTTTTAGACAGAATTCGTTAAAAGTGGGGGGTGTTATACAATATTGTAATGTTGTGGGGTGCACCTTAAATAAGCGTAAAAAAAGTGGGGTGCCACTCAAATTTTTCCTTTTATATATCATATATATATATATTTATACACACACATTATATAATATATATAGGATACCTATTTATACATACATTATCTATATATATACTTTACACAAATATATATACATAGAAAATAGGAATGAATGTGGTGGTGTACTTGTGTGTGTGATAGTCCAACATGGACAGTGTGATACAAGAGACTTGTATGTGAAAGAGTGAGTGATACATGAGGGTGTGATAACTGGAATCAGGAAAACAGTGGCATACATGAGTGTATAGAGTGACACTTGCACAGAAAACAGTGGTAGTGGTGAGACACTTGTGTGTGAGGGTGTGAGTGTGTGAGAGATGAGGGAAAACAGTGAAGAGAATAGTGTACATGGCATGAGGTAACCTGGGAAAATAGTGATTAGCAAACCTGTGTGTGTGTGTGTGTGTGTGTTAGGCTTAGACATGTGAGTGTGGATGTCAAGTGAGACAAGTGGGTGATCCTGAAAGCAGTGTAGGGAAATCAGTGATTATAGTGCAATGTAAGGCAAAAATAGTGATTAGGAATCAAATTCTATTGCAAAACAGTGTAAGAAAAAGGAAATTCAGTTCTACATTTAGGGGCTATAATCTTAGGTTTTCTAGGAATGAAACAGTAAAGAGAATTGGAAATCAGTTCAGTGCAATGGGTATAGAAAACAGGAAAATCATTTACTGTTAACCAGTTTATATGAAACAATCACCTACTAATCAATGGACCACAATACTATGAATGGGGGATAACAACATGTAGGATGACAACATGTAGGAGAAATGAACCTCAGGTTTTCTAGGAATCAGTGACATTAAAACAATGAACCAACAAACCAATGTATCAGCTATCATCAATATCGAATGGTAATAGGAAATCAAATCTCAGTGTATACAGGAAAGGAAAATTGACAATAGGAAACAAGTTTCAATTACAGTTAACAGTTAAGAGTGTTAAAGGGAAATCAGAGATTTTAATCTCAGGTTTTACCAATCTAAGTTAACAGTTCATTAGGAAAGAAAATCTCATATATTTCATTTGAAACCCAACCAAATGTTCAAAACCCCATTCTCACATCCAAAAGCCAATCAAATTGAAATACTTCACTTTTCTATACTAACAAATATGTAGGAATAATAACAGTGCAAAATATTACATAAAACTGGGAATTTAGAAAGTTAGGAATGGGGAAAAACCATGTATCAGTAATGGTATCAGCCCATATAGCTTTAAACCCCTATTCGATTCCAAAACTCATAACAACCTATTCCAATCATGTAAATTAATCTAACATAGTTAACTAGACAGGTTAGGATCGAGATTAGCAATTAATAACACAATTAAAACATTTAAAATTGAATTAAACACAAAGAACCAACTAAGTACACTGGTACACACAGTACACGCACAGTGCATTACTCGTGCACACGTGATCCCGTGTCCGACACGAGAGTTCGTGCAACTCTGGGGATCTCGTGTCAGTCACGGACACAACATGTGTGTCGAGTTTCGTGAGCCAAAGTGTCGTGTCCAGCTCGAAATCAAGCCCGAGTAGCAGGGCATTCATCCTGCCAGCGTGCGCGTGTGGGCACCGCGTGTCCGCGTGTCTGTGGCGACACGACGCGACACCAAACACGACTCATAACACAAGAAACACACAAGCGAGATCAAATCCTAATTTTCTATTCAATTAGAATGCTGAAATGAAATCGAAATGCCCTTTGGGGCATTTCGTCAAACACCTAATACAAGGACTGATACGTGTCCGATACGGACACGTATAGGACCCAAAACCTAGGGTTAGCTAGTCCTACAGCTAGGGTAGGCCTAGGGCATCCTAGAAATGCAAATAAACAGCAATTTCATGGTGAGGAATAGAATATACCTGTCACGACCCGCACCCGCTTTTCGGACGCGAGCTCGTGAGCAAGCCAGCGACGTATCGAGCGGACTCTAGCCCGACTCGAGTACGTATAAGCTGTCGAGGTCATGGTATCATGTCTAATCTAAACTATATCTCAATCCACAGGAATCATATGAAACAAGAATGAACAAGTATGGGTCATGGTCTGCAGCCCATTAGCATATTGTTCGATTAGACTCCAAGAATAATATGAGTCTATAAAGTAAAGCTGATAAGCAGAATATATCATAAAAGCACGAAAAAGATAGTAAATCAATATCACTAACAAAATACCTGAATCATGCAGATGAAGTCAACTACCACATGCTCAGCTAACTAACTCCGTGCAATCAGCTACCTGAAGAGATCATCAGGTCCTCAGAGGACTAGTAAGATACATAAAACATGCCTACTAATATGACAGTAAATAACATGTAAGAGGGATAAGAACACCGCAAGGAGAACATCTAAGGACGACGAGTCGTGTGGAAATATAATACTAGACTTGGCTACCAATCAACAGATTAACCTCTATAGCTTGTAGTACAATGCAAGATACTCCCAATCTATAGTAGATTTTGACTGTAATACAATGCAAGATAATCCCAGTCAAGATTAGCCAATTCTAGTATCGATCTCCTCTCCTAAGGATACAAAGTCAAGTAGAATCCTATAAATCGTAGTACAATGCAAGATATTCCCAATTTATAGTGTCGCAAGTCAAGTCAATCAATCAATCAATATATGCTATAGGTCGTAGTACAATGTAAGATACTCCCAAGCTCTAGTATGTCTCAAGTCAAGTCAATCAAGATAAAAAATCAGCTATAGATCGTAGTACAATGTAAGATACTCCCAAGCTATAGTATGTCTCAACTGTAGTACAATGCAAGATATTCCCAGCCGAGAATGTTCAAGGACAGATATAGAAACTGACAACTCAATCGCGAAAAAAGGGTAACACAAAGAGACCAATATTCTAGCAATGTCAAACATCCTATACGTGCACGTAATCTAGAACAAGTAAAGCAATCAAGGACGAATCAATCACAATATGGAATCATGTGACAATATGAAAAGGACTACAATAAGGAAAGAGAAACCATGTAAATATTGTATATGTTCGACAAGGTATACTTGCCTGGGGGTTGCACGGAGAACCAACAATGTATCGCCAATCAACAAGTCAGAAGGTCCAAGTCATCACAACTGTCTCCGAAAGCTGAAATAAATGTTACCAACATTCTCAGAATAGTCAAATTAGCTAGGATTGCCTGTCCTTAAGTCCAATTCTGGACACAGGGACAAAACGATAATTTTGGACAAAAACGATGTCCGTCGTTGGACCCGCTTTGCACCAAAAAGCGTGCCAGAGTCAATGGTCTCTAAAATTGTCAAATTACATGTCTACGGATCCAGTTTTCCGATACGAACCCAACGGTATGTCCAATTTTGCATTTCGAGGGCCATGCACAAAATCGCCCGTTGAATCGGACCGTGGGACCCGCAAAACGGCGTTCCGATTCAACTGTCTCAGAATCGGACCAAACTTGGCATGTAGGACCAAAAAAATGATACGGTTCTGTTGGCACAAGTTTCGTCTCGATCTGACGAACGTGCACGAAGTAATTAAGAAACTTGCACGGAGGCCGATACGATAAATTTCGACGGATACGTATCAAATTCGTCGCGCACACGCGACCAATTTGAATTCCGTCAAAGCCCACACGTCCACGAAGCCGTTACGCACCTTTCGATGCTTTCGGTTCGCGACCACGTCGCCCAGAATGGCGTGACGCACGTCGTATCGACGGTTTTTCTAGTTTTCTACAATTTTCAAAACAGATTTTTGGAGAACTTTGGGATCGAATAACTTCCTACATAGGCCATAAAATTTGAAAGTACAAACTTAATTTCACAGCTCTATATGTGGTTAACAAGAATTATTCAGATGGGTTTTTGAAACTGTTCTTGGATTGGCAAGTTTTCGCCTTCCAAAGTAGGGGGTTTGAATAACTAAAACTGTCATGTTTGGACAGGTTTTTCGCCTATTTCAAGTTGATGTAACTCAAAATCCCGATTGATTTCAATCGAACCAATTAATGGGGATTGTAGAGGGTCATATAGGCTGTCTATACGACTTTACGAAATCGAAAATCGTGGATTATACGCAAAGAACTAGAACAATGAAATCGGTACCTGTGTTCGGGTTGCTGCTGTGCTAGTGCTGTTGTCCTGCGCGCGCACGCACGGCCCTGGCCGTCGGCTACGTGCGGCGGCGCGCGTGGTGGCGGAGGGGTCGTCCAGTCAAGGGAGTCGGCGTGGGTGTTTAGGGTTTAGTCGAGTTACTCCTTCTCTCTCGATCGAAACTGAGAGACATATATATTGGCTGTTGTCGCCAACAACAGGGTCGGGGGTTCTCGGGTTGATGTGGGGGATTAGTTAAGGGGCTGTAGGGATTAGTTAAGGGACTGTGGGCCTGGGTCGGCTGATGGCTCAGCTGGGTTGGGCTGGGCTCTATTGCTTTGTTTGTTTTTTTTTCTCATTGTTTTCCTTTTTCCTTTTCTAATACATATATATATATATATATATATATATATATATATATATATATATATATATATATATATATATATATATATATATACATATATACATATATACACACATATACATAAATATATAATATATATTTATATATAAATACACATAAACACCTGTATATTATATATATTTCTATACATATACATACACACAAATATAATATATATTTATATATACATACGTACCCCCAAATATAATATATTTTTATATATACATACGTACACACAAATATAATAACAAATAATATACATGTATATCCATAAATAGATATTCAGAAAATTCTAAATACAAACTTAGCAATATTCTTCTAGGATAGTGTTATACATATATACAGGTGTACATATAATAATAATAATAATAATAATAATAATAATAATATTAATAATAATAAAATACAATAAACCAATAATAATAAATAATAATCCTAATGACAATCAATAATAGGCTGATTGTCATTCTTGATGGATACAACACGCACACCACTTTTCTAGTTTTAGAAGATCATACAAAATTTGTAAAACATTATTTAATAATAATAATACATATAATGTACATATAACAAATATTTAGAAAATAATTACCAATTCCTAAAAATATATACAAAATATTTGCATTAACCAAACATATCTACAAGGCCGTATTTGGTCCCACTACATGCCTACATGGGCTGGATTTGACTTGGTCTAAATCTGGACAGGTTCGATACAACCCGATTCTCAACGTCAAATAATATTAATAATAAATAATTAACTGTTTATAGTGGTCATGTCACAACTTGGCCTGGTTTTCCTAGTTAGGATATCCATATGGCTAGGTTTCCCCGGGCATGGCTAGTACACTAGTCAAGGCACACTGCTACATCTCCCGTGCCACAAATCCTAGTCGTCTAGTACTTCAAAACTCAACTATGGCTAAAGTCATCTACCGTAATAATTAATTAAAATAATTATTTATAAATTCTAAAATCACTATTTAAATCAAATAAATAATATAAAAAAATATTTTGAAAAAAATTCTCCGAGAAGGGAAGCTACAAATCTACCCACCTTAAAAATAATTTCGTCCTCGAAATTCCAATTCATGATTATTCCTTAAAATTCAAAGTCCTTAACTTCCTCAAATTTAATTTCTCAAAATTATTTTATGACATTCTCTATTCATTTTACAACTCCGAACATTTGAGGACATCTACCCACCTTTGGTCGTACTACTCCTCAAAATACGGTCACTAAAATCTTATAACCTTCTAACTAGCTGCTAATGATTCTACCAACAGATATCTAGGTCTTGTGGCATCTATACTCCCTAATATCTATAAACAACCAAAACTCAATAATCATACAATATTATACTATAATTTAAGAGTTTCTGGTAAATCCTAGTCAGCACGATCGTTCGTCACCCCAAAATAAAAGGGACGAGAACCAATGGCACAAAAAGCAAGGAAGTATAATCGAGAGCAAATATGGAGTTTTCAAGGACGTAGAGAATTTCTAAGAGAATTTTTCAAGGCAGAGTGGATTGAGATTTCTAAGGTTTAGTCATTGTCGCAGGCTCGTATCAGTACAGTTACGTAACCGATACGATATGCTCTGACCTGCATGGGCCACCACAAAAACTTGTCACGACCCGCACCCGCTTTTCGGACGCGAGCTCGTGAGCAAGCCAGCTACGTATCGAGCGGACTCCAGTCCGACTCGAGTACGTATAAGCTGTCGAGGTCATGGTATCATGTCTAATCTAAACTATATCTCAATCCACAGGAATCATATGAAACAAGAATGAACAAGTATGGGTCATGGTCTGCAGCCCATTAGCATATTGTTCGATTAGACTCCAAGAATAATATGAGTCTATAAAGTAAAGCTGATAAGCAGAATATATCATAAAAGTACGAGAAAGATAGTAAATCAATATCACTAACAAAATACCTGAATCATGCAGATGAAGTCAACTACCACATGCTCAGCTAACTAACTCCGTGCAATCAGCTACCTGAAGATATCATCAAGTCCTCAGAGGACTAGCAAGATACATAAAACATGCCTACTAATATGACAGTAAATAATATGTAAGAGGGATAAGAACACCGCAATGAGAATATCTAAGGACGACGAGTCGTGTGGAAATATAATACTAGACTTGGCTACCAATCAACAGATTAACCTCTATAGCTTGTAGTACAATGCAAGATACTCCCAATCTATAGTAGATTTTGACTGTAATACAATGCAAGATAATCCCAGTCAAGATTAGCCAATTCTAGTATCGATCTCCTCTCCTAAGGATACAAAGTCAAGTAGACTCCTATAAATCATAGCACAATGCAAGATACTCCCAATTTATAGTGTCGCAAGTCAAGTTAATCAATCAATCAATATATGCTATAGGTCGTAGTACAATGTAAGATACTCCCAAGCTATAGTATGTCTCAAGTCAAGTCAATCAAGATAAAGAATCAGCTATAGATCGTAGTACAATGTAAGATACTCCCAAGCTATAGTATGTCTCAACTATAGTACAATGCAAGATACTCCCAGCCGAGAATGGTCAAGGACAGATATAGAAACTGACAACTCAATCGCGAGAAAAGGGTAACACAAAGAGACCAATATTCTAGCAATGTCAAACATCCTATACGTGCACATAATCTAGAACAAGTAAAGCAATCAAGGACGAATCAATCACAATATGGAATCATGTGACAATATGAAAATGACTATAATAAGGAAAGAGAAACCATGTAAATACTGTATATGTTCGGCAAGGTATACTTGCCTGGGGGTTGCACGGAGAACCAACAATGTATCGCCAATCAACAAGTCAGAAGGTCCAAGTCATCACAACTGTCTCCGAAAGCTGAAATAAATGTTACCAACATTCTCAGAATAGTCAAATTAGCTAGGATTGCCTGTCCTTAAGTCCAATTCTGGACACAGGGACAAAACGATAATTTTGGACAAAAACGATGTCCGCCGTTGGATCCGCTTTGCACCGAAAAGCGTGCCAGAGTCAATGGTCTCTAAAGTCATCAAACTATATGTCTACGGATCCGGTTTTCCGATACGAACCCAACGGTATGTCCAATTTTGGATTCCGAGGGGCCGTGCACAAAATCGCCCGTTGAATCGGACCGTGGGGCCTGCAAAACGGCGTTCCGATTCAACTGTCTCAGAATCGGACCAAACTTGGCATGCAGGACCAGAAAAATGATACGATCCTGTTGGCACAAGTTTCATCTCGATCTGACAAACGTGCACGAAGTAATTGAGAAACTTGCACGGAGGCCGATACGGTGAATTTCGACGGATACGCATCAAATTCGTCGCGCACACGCGACCAATTTGAATTCCGTCAATGCCCACACGTCCACGAAGCCGTTACGCACCTTTCGATGCTTTCGATTCGCGACCACGTCGCCCGGAATGGCGGGACGTACGTCGTATCGAGGGTTTTTCTAGTTTTCTATAATTTTCAAAACAGATTTTTGGAGAACTTTGGGATCAAATAACTTCCTACACAGACCATGAAATTTGAAAGTACGAACTTAATTTAACAGCTCTATATGTGGTTAACAAGAATTATTGATATGGGTTTTTGAAACTGTTCTTGGATTGGCAAGTTTTTGCCTTCCAAAGTAGGGGGTTTGAATAACTAAAACTGTCCTGTTTGGACAGGTTTTTTCGCCTATTTCAAGTTGATATAACTCAAAATCCCGATTGATTTCAATCGAACCAATTAATGGAGATTGTAGAGGGTCATATAGGCTGTCTATACGACTTTACGAAATCGAAAATCGTGGATTATACGCAAAGAACTAGAACAATGAAATCGGTACCTGTGTTCGGGTTGCTGCTGTGCTAGTGTTGTTGTCCTGCGCGCGCACGCACGGCCCTGGCCGCCGGCGACGTGCGGCGGCGCGCGTGGTGGCGGAGGGGTCGTCCAGTCAAGGTAGTCGGCGTGGGTGTTTAGGGTTTAGTCGAGTTACTCCTTCTCTCTCGATCGAAACTGAGAGACATATATATTGGCTGTTGTCGCCAACAACAGGGTTGGGGGTTCTCGGGTTGATGTGGGGGATTAGTTAAGGGGCTGTAGGGATTAGTTAAGGGACTGTGGGCCTGGGTCGGCTGATGGCTCAGCTGGGTTGGGCTGGGCTCTATTGCTTTGTTTGTTTTTTTTTCTCATTGTTTTCCTTTTTATTTTTCTAATACATATATATATATACATATATACATATATACACACATATACATAAATATATAATATATATTTATATATAAATACATAAATACACATAAATACCTGTATATTATATATATTTATATACATATACATACACACAAATATAATATATATTTATATATACATACGTACACCCAAATATAATATATTTTTATATATACATACGTACACACAAATATAATAACAAATAATATACATGTATATCCATAAATAGATATTCAGAAAATTCTAAATAAAAAACTTAGCAATATTCTTCTAGGATAGTGTTATACATATATACAGGTGTACATATAATAATAATAATAATAATAATAATAATAATAATAATAATAATAATAATAATAATAATAATAATAATAATAATAATAAAATATAATAAACCAATAATAATAAATAATAATCCTAATGACAATCAATAATAGGCTGATTGTCATTCTTGATGGATACAACGCGCACACCACTTATCTAGTTTTAAAAGATCATACAAAATTTGTAAAACATTATTTAATAATAATAATACATATAATGTACATATAACAAATATTTAGAAAATAATTACCAATTCCTAAAAGTATATACAAAATATTTGCATTAACCAAACATGTCTACAAGGCCGTATTTGGTCCCACTGCATGCCTACATGGGCTGGATTTGACTTGGGCTCAATCTGGACAGGTTCGGTACACAACCCGATTCTCAACGTCAAATAATATTAATAATAAATAATTAACTATTTATAGTGGTCATGTCACAACTTGGCCTGGTTTTCCTAGTTAGGACATCCCTATGGCTAGGTTTTCCCGGGCATGGCTAGTACACTAGTCAAGGCACAGTGCTACATCTCCCGTGCCACAAATCCTAGTCGTCTAGTACTTCAAAACTCAACTATGGCTACAGTCATCTACCGTAATAATTAATTAAAATAATTATTTATAAATTCTAAAATCACTATTTAAATCAAATAAATAATAAAAAATATTTAAAAAAATTCTCCGGGAAGGGAAGCTAGAATACCTAGGGATGTGCAAAGGCTCAAAACCCCCAAATGAAAATGGTTCCTCAAGCCACCAAATTCCTTCAAATTGCCCAAACTCTGAAATATCCTTACATAAACAGCAAGAACAGAAAAATTAGAATCTATAGCAATTGGTTTGGAGGAAAAAGGAGTTGAAATAAATTTTCTATGATTTATTGAAGATGGAGACTTACCTCTTTCTAAAACTTGCCAAAATAATTTAAGGAGGCTAGCCCTAATTCCTAGGAGCATTAAATAGAGGGGGGGATCATGTGGCCGGCCAAGTGCTATTAGGGTTAGGGTTTGGTTACATGGTGTGGGCCTATGGGCTTTTAAGGCTTAAGTCATTAGTCATGACTTATGAAGTCACAAGCCATTCTAGCCTAATAAATTTCTAATCTCTCCAAATAAGTTCTAATGAGTTAATCATCACTAACTTAGGTCAAGCTAAGGTTACTTAACCTAACCAAGTAGTCATGACCTAGGTTAGCTATCAGGACAGTCTCCTAAGTCATCCTGAGTCAAAGTCAACTATAGCACTAAATCAATATATTAAAAATCACCAAAATTATAATAATTATAATTAATAATAATAATTCCAAAATAAATCCCAAAATTTTAAAAATGAACACAATATCCTCATTTGGAAAACTGGGTGTTACAGTGCGGCCTTGCCCGATTTGCGGACCTGGAGACGGATTCTCAAGGGTTCTTCTGGCCCTGTGATGGCTTCCAGCTCGTCCGTTATATGTTTCCTGGATTCGTCATATAAACAAGCCTCCGAAGAGTAATAAGATTCAACCCCTTTGAAGGGATCAATTTCGGCAAATTTGGTCTTCACGGAACCGTGCTTACTGACATATTTGAAACACTGTGAAGGGTGGATGGTACGATCATATAGTCATGTATCCATGGACGTCCCAGGAGGATGTTGTAGTGTAAAACCCCCTAATTTATTAAATTATTTAATTTTAGTTTTGTGTAAAAAATTTTACTAAAATACATGTATGCATAATATTAGGAGTGTAATGCATAGTATGGGTGTAAGTTTATATGATATATTTATATATATGTATATATGTGTGTGTGTGTGTGTGTGTGTGTGTATGTGTTGATTTATTAAGGTGTATATATTTATATATACATATATGTGGGAATATATGTGCATATAAATATATCTAATTATTGTATTATTGAAAAGAGTTTTTAATTAGTAATAATAAATAAAATAGAATTTAGTTATTAAATATAGTAATAATAGAAATTAGAAATTAGTTTAAAAAAATTTATAAATAAAAAGAAAAGAAAAAGAAAAGAAAAAGAATAAGAAAAAAAAGAAAAAGGAAATGAAAAAGGAAAAGGAAAAGAAAAAAAATAAAATAATAATAATAATAAAAGCCACCCACCCTTAAGTGGGCGGGCCCCCACCCTATCCAAGCTTTCAGCAGCAACCCAACAATTGCTAAAATCCGTGGGCCACCATTGGATTAGTTTTAGAAGTAATAGTGGTATTAGGATTTTCGCCCCACTTGTTATATATATAACTTCCTCCACAGACCTCAAAACCCTAAACTCCAAAAAGGAAAATTGCAGCAGAACATACCCTCTTCGCCTACGAGTTCGTTTCACCAGCGATGGAGTTGTGTGCGCGACGAACGGAGCGTCGAAAGTCAGCCCCTCGTCATCCACGGAGCAGTTTTCCCACTCAAGGTATCTTAATTCCCGACGACGTAACTTTTTGCTCGTAGCACCGATTTTTGATCCGTAAGATTTTCTGGAAAGTAGACTTAACCCTCTTCGAGATCCTCCAGATGGATTTTGACATAACCATCTAGCTGGTTCGAAAAATCGAACCGAAGTTAGCAAAAAAATCTATTTTTCTGGACTGTTAAATTCAATTCTAAACGACAACCAATTTTCTTGCTGTACAGTAAAGTAACATAGGAACTAATCCAAAACAGTAAAAGACAACATAACCGAGATCACAACGCATCTTCTGGATCGTTGTTTCGATTAACGTGTAAGAAATAAACTGATGTTGAAGTTGGAGAAAAACCTGTGTTAATTTATATAAAATTTCAGAATTTTCTCCGATACGACGTACGCCCCGACAAACCGAGTGACGTGGTCGCGCGCTATACGCATCGAAAGGCGCGTATGGACGTTGCGGACGTGTGGGAACTGACGGAACTCAGTTTCGTCGCGTGTGCGTGACGAAACCAACGCGTATCCGTCGAGATACCCCGTATCAGGGTTTTGCAAACTTGCCTATAACTTCGTGTACGGTCGTCGGATCGAGACGAAACTTGCGCCAACAGGTCCGAATCGAAATTTTTGTCCTGTGTGCCAAGTTTGGTTCGATTCTGAGAAGGTCAAATCGGAACCCATTTTTGGCGGGCCTGCGACCCACTCAAACGGGCGAATTTGTACACGGCTCATCGGAATCCAAAACTGGACATACCGTTGAGTTCCTCTCCTCAAACTGAAATCGTAGACATGTAGTTTGACGACTTTAGAGACCATAGACCTTGGCACGCGTTTCGGTGCGAAGCGGGTCCAACGACGGACATCGTTTTGATCCGAAATTACGATTTTGCCCCTGTTCCAGAATTTGACTTTTGGACAGGCGTTTCCTAGGTATATCTTTTAAACCGAGTGCATTTTTGATGTTTGTTTCAGCGACCGGAGTTGTTTGGAGATTGTGACGTTTCTTTGCTGACATTGTGATTTCTTGGGATTGCCACTTTGTACCATCAGGCAAGATACCTTGCCACCTTACTCTGTGATTATTTTACTTTATTTTTTTGTTATTTATTTTCAGTTTCATATATATTTCTCTATGTTTTACATCACTGTGCGTCTAAGTCACACTTGGGAGCAAGCGACCATATCGGTCGTTTTATTTGCTTTTACATTATTTTTGCATTGACTTAGCTTAGTGACTATCCATTGATGGTGAGGTATTGGTATATCTCATACGGCCTTGACACATACTTTACCACGTATTGTGAGTCTCATGTAGGACACGTACTCGCGTAGTCAGCCAGTCACCGATACATATGAGGCGTACGGCGGATATGAGTAACTGCCAATAGATTGCATGCTAGTAGACTTGGCAGTTACTAGAGGTACATATGAGTCATGGATGTGACTCTAATAGGCATTGGGTGGGAAGAACAGTTCCTTAACGTATGGGTCATATATGCACTGTCCTGATTGCCGGTTATCTCCAGTGGGAGGTACGGTCCTGCTAGCCGATTATCTCCAGTGGGAGGTACGGTCCTGATTGTCGGTTATCTCCAGTGGGAGATACGGTCCTGATATTCCTGATCCTGCCCATGCGTCAAAGGTTTGTTCTTATTGCAGTATCACTGTAGACTGGTTAGGCACCCGATTGCATACATATTTCCTTCTTTATATTATATATCACAGTTATTATGGCATGGTGTTTTCTTGTATCTTGTTACGTCCCTCTGAGGACCTGGTTATCTCTCCAGGTGTGTGCTTCTGTGAATTTACAGGTGTTCTAGCCAAGGCCGTGATCTTCTCCATTCTTTCGAAGACGATTGCGCTTGGTTCGTCTCGTTATTTTATCGATCACTTCTTGTACATTTTATTTGAGATAGTTGGTAGTGGACTTTGTCTCCGCCCAACGATTGTATACATGACAAATTCAAAGTTGCTTTTATATTATTTATTTATCTAGTGGATGAGATTTAGTTATTCTGGATTTACTGCATTTTATAGCTTATGTATTCATACGAGGTTTCCATATATTGGAGTATACTTCGTATGTACACAGCTGGCATGTCAATGTACCTAGTCCTACGTATTTTGGAACTGGGACATTACATATTTTTGTGGTGGCCCATGCATGTCAAGATAAATTGTTTGGTTACTTTACCGTACCAAGCAAGCCTGCGAATAGGATTAGAAGTCTAGGATCTCATCCACATACTTGGCCTCTTTCCTAAGATTTTATCTACCGTTCGACTCATCGATTGCATCTTGCTTGATTCCTTCTATCATTAATCTTATCTCCCCTTCGTGCTTGCTAGAGGTTAGACAGGTGATCCCTACTAGTTGGACATGTTTCTTTTGTCACAAAATACCATTAGTTTAATTCTTTAAGTTGGGTAGAATGCCTTATGACCTAGTAACCCCTTTGTCCTTGCGACCTATATTAGCAAGTCTACTTAGATTCTAGAATTTAAAGGACCCTAACCCATCTAGTCAACCAAGGACTTGGACAAGAAGACTATAGGATGACTGTATAGAGACCAACACAGGATATGACTTAGAATCATTCTGCTTTCTTTCAATCTTAATCTCTCGTGCCTATGTTTTTACCATCTTGACTAATAATGCTAATGTAGTCTAGTTTTTGCAAGCTTATCCTTATCGAGCTTGTTCACGACATGTGTATATTGGGGACGCCCACTAACATATTGTCTAATCAGAATCAGTGTATGATGGTCTGATCAACCTTCGTACATTTGGTTCACTTTTATTTGCTTATCTTACGTGGATTGAGATATAGATGGCTCTAGGATCTCATCCGCAATTGCCTTGACAACTCTATTTGAAACGCCTTTGGATTCCCATATTCGTATTCGATCCACTTTCCCTGAAACACTTATTGTTTTCGCCTTTACGGATATCGGAAAGTCAGATACTCGTATTGAGGGAAGATAGACCCGTAATATCCTCCTCAGTTTATCATACCATCTATAGACAGGAAAGATATATTCATACAATCATTGACATCTGTTGGACTCAAAGTACGGTCTTCAGAACTTGACTCATATCTATCACATCTCGTATCCTAGTACATCGTGTAATATTCTTCCACAAATTGAGGTATGACCTTCCGACTTGAACCTTTCTAACTCCACTAAACCATAGAACGGTGTCTTTATTAACTTCTAGGAGTGAATTACTGTATGATATAGATCGTAGAGCCCCAGTAGAATTTAGAATGTACTAGGATTGCCTATTGATTAGAATAAGTGGTTTCTGTTAGAACGCTAATTAGTGCCTCATGAACTTTCACTTTCTATTTAGAAATTTTTGGGTCCCCGACCGTGAATTTTATATTCAGAGCACGAGACCGACTGTTACCTTCCAACAAATTTTATATACAAGACCTAGACGAGTTCACCTTCATGTAGACATATCATGTCCCACTAAACACGTTCTCTTATACTCTATATTTATGATACGACCTTCAGGTCAAAATGGCTAGTTATAACCCCTACCATAATACCATTGTCCTTTCTGACTTCAATTAGAGATCCAATCTTGACTCAAAGCTTTCGACCCGATATATGGTTGTGATCTACTCGAAGCCCAATATGCACCTGCCCTAGTGTGATACTCAATTGAGACCCTACCTTCCACTTGTACACAAAGGCCATATGAGGCATATTTTTGACTTACGGCACATATCTAACCAATCCGATTCGGAACTAGCCCAACCTCTCGAGTTAGGACTTGTTCTAGACTACCATAGCCTAGCAGAGATGGTATATGTTGATCTTACGAGGTATTGCCCCACCAATATAGTTTAAATTCGAGACGGATTCATTCAATATGAAACCCCTGCACCATTTAGCCCTCTCAAAAGGCTCGTAACAACGTTTATCACGGATATCCAACTTCTATAAGTGGGGTAGAGCCTTGAACCAAGAACACTTACCCTATAGAAATTAAGCCAAACGGGTTCCTTGTACAACTACCCTCATTTGTTCGAAAACCAAGGGACGACTTTCATGCGTTAGCCCCTTAAAATTTTGCATTTGCAATTCGACCACCTTACCGTAGTTTTAATTTCGAGGACAAAATTTCTTTAAGTTGGGTAGGATGTAAAACCCCCAAATTTATTAAATTATTTAATTTTAGTTTTGTGTAAAAAAATTTACTAAAATACATGTATGCATAATATTAGGAGTGTAATGCATAGTATGGGTGTAAGTTTATATGATATATTTATATATATGTATATATGTGTGTGTGTGTGTATGTGTTGATTTATTAAGGTGTATATATTTATATATACATATATGTGAAAATATATGTGCATATAAATATATCTAATTATTGTATTATTGAAAAGAGTTTTTAATTAGTAATAATAAATAAAATAGAATTTAGTTATTAAATATAGTAATAATAGAAAATAGAAATTAGTTTAAAAAAAATTATAAATAAAAAGAAAAGAAAAAAATAAGAAAAAAATAAGAAAAAAAAGAAAAAGAAAAAGGAAATGAAAAAGGAAAAGGAAAAGAAAAAAAAAATAATAATAATAATAAAAGCCACCCACCCTTAAGTGGGCGGGCCCCCACCCTATCCACGCTTTCAGCAGCAACCCAACAATTGCTAAAATCCATGGGCCACCATTGGATTAGTTTTAGTAGTAATAGTGGTATTAGGATTTTCGCCCCACTTGTTATATATATAACTTCCTCCACAGACATCAAAACCCTAAACTCCCAAAACGAAAATTGCAGCAGAACATACCCTCTTCGCCTACGAGTTCGTTTCACCAGCGATGGAGTTGTGCGCGCGACGAACGGAGCGTCGAAAGTCAGCCCCTCGTCATCCACGGAGCAGTTTTCCCACTCAAGGTACCTTAATTCCCGACGACGTAACTTTTTGCTCGTAGCACCGATTTTCGATCCGTAAGATTTTCTAGAAAGTAGACTTAACCCTCTTCGAGATCCTCCAGATGGATTTTGACATAACCATCTAGCTAGTTCGAAAAATCGAACCGAAGTTAGCAAAAAAATCTATGTTTCTGGACTGTTAAATTCAATTCTAAACGACAATTTGTCGGCCAATTTTCTTGCTGTACAGTAAAGTAATGTAGGAACTAATCCAAAACAGTAAAAGACAACATAACCGAGATCACAACGCATCTTCTGGATCGTTGTTTCGATTAACGTGTAAGAAATAAACTGATGTTGAAGTTGGAGAAAAACCTGTGTTAATTTATATAAAATTTCAGAATTTTCTCCGATACGACATACGCCCCGACAAACCGGGTGACGTGGTCACGCGCTATACGCATCGAAAGGCGCGTATGGACGTTGCGGACGTGTGGGAACTGACGGAACTCAGTTTCGTCGCGTGTGCGTGACGAAACCAACGCGTATCCGTCGAGATACCCCGTATCGGCGTTTTGCAAACTTGCCTATAACTTCGTGTACGGTCGTCGGATCGAGACGAAACTTGTGCCAACAGGTCCGAATCGAAATTTTGGTCCTGTGTGCCAAGTTTGGTTCGATTCTGGGAAGGTCGAATCGGAACCCATTTTTGGCGGGTCCGCGACCCACTCAAACGGGCGAGTACACGGCTCATCGGAATCCAAAACTGGACATACCATTGAGTTCCTCTCCTCAAATTGAAACCGTAGACATGTAGTTTGATGACTTTAGAGACCATAGACCTTGGCATGCGTTTCGGTGCGAAGCGGGTCCAACGGCGGACATCGTTTTGATCCGAAATTACGATTTTGCCCCTGTTCCAGAATTTGACTTTTGGACAGGCGTTTCCTAGGTATATCTTTTACACCGAGTGCATTTTTGATGTTTGTTTCAGCGTCCAGAGTTGTTTGGAGATTGTGACGTTTCTTTGCTGACATTGTGATTTCTTGGGATTGCCACTTTGCACCATCAGGCAAGATACCTTGCCACCTTACTCTGTGATTATTTTACTTTATTTTCCTGTTATTTATTTTCAGTTTCATATATATTTCTCTATGTTTTACATCACTGTGCGTCCAAGTCACACTTGGGAGCAAGCGACCATATCGGTCGTTTTATTTGCTTTTACATTATTTTTGCATTGACTTCGCTTAGTGACTATCCATTGATGGTAAGGTATTGGTATATCTCATACGGCCTTGACACATACTTTACCACGTATTGTGAGTCTCATGTAGGACACGTACTCGCGTAGTCAGTCGGTCACCGATACGTATGAGGCGTACGGCGGATAGGAGTAACTGCCAATAGATTGCATGCTAGTAGACTTGGCAGTTACTAGAGGTACATATGAGTCATGGATGTGACTCTAATAGGCATTGGGTGGGAAGAACAGTTCCTTAACGTATGGGTCATATATGCACTGTCCTGATTGCCGGTTATCTCCAGTGGGAGGTACGGTCCTGCTAGCCGGTTATCTCCAGTGGAAGGTACGGTCCTGATTGCCGGTTATCTCCAGTGGGAGATACGATCCTGATTCCTGATATTCCTGATCCTGCCCATGCGTCAAAGGTTTGTTCTTATTGCATTATCACTGTAGACTGGTTAGGCACCCGATTGCATACATATTTCCTTCTTTATATTATATATCACAGTTATTATGGCATGGTGTTTTCTTGTATCTTGTTACGTCCCTCTGAGGACCTGGTTATCTCTTCAAGTGTGTGCTTCTGTGAATTTACAGGTGTTCTAGCCAAGGCCGTGATCTTCTCCATTCTTTCGAAGACGATTGCGCTTGGTTCGTCTCGTTATTTTATCGATCACTTCTTGTACATTTTATTTGAGATAGTTGGTAGTGGACTTTGTCTCCGCCCAACGATTGTATACATGACAAATTCAAAGTTGCTTTTATATCATTTATTTATCTAGTGGATGAGATTTAGTTATTCTGGATTTACTGTATTTTACAGCTTATGTATTCATACGAGGTTTCCATATATTGGAGTATACTTCGTATGTATACAGCTGGCATGTCGATGTACCTAGTCCTACGTATTTTGGGACTGGGGCATTACATGTAGGAGTTGTCTGCATCTATGACATAGCAGGTAACTTCCGTCTTCAGGTCACCAATCTGGCACTTCAACCGGATCTTCCCTAGGGGATAGCTTCTCCATGAGTTAAAACTACTAATGGCAGTGTTGGTTGCTGCTAGCCGATGCATAGGGATGCCAAGAAGTTGGAGCAGGATTTTCAGGATGATGCTTATTGACGAGCCAGGGTCGATATGCATCCGATCCACCTTGATGTCGCCTATGTATCCCGTGTAGTATAGGGGGCGATCATGCAAATTGGACTTGATCAACATGTCCTGAGGAGTAAATATAATGTTGGGCATTGCATCTGTACTATTACCGCCCTGTAGATCTGCTGGCGGGTCTTCCTCTGGAGGCTTGACCTGAGCTAAATAGGCATCAGCATTCTGGAGTGCTTCACTTAATACGACACGAAGATCCTTGGAGAGCCTTAGGAGCTCATATAGCGACAACTTTGCTGGCGTATTAGCCAATTGTGCTAATATGTCAAAGTTGTAAGGTCTCTCCAATCCCTGAGGTACCTCATTGCGGAGTGGCCTATCGAAGCAGATTTCCTTGGTCTTGGATTTGTCCGCCAGTGGAGGCTGAGATAGCCTTGGAATATCAGAGGGAGGCAACGTTGTCGGCTGAGGATCTTCGGCTGGACTATCCCGTGCGGGCTGGACTTGTGCTCCATACCGGGTAACAACATCTGCAGCTTCTTCAGCTTCGGTTGAAATTGTGTGGCAGGCTCTAGACTTCCTGCCCTTCTTCTTGTTGGTGGAAGATGACACCCCCTGGGTAACTTCGGGCACCAAGTCTGGATGCACCCAAATGATCTCTCCTCGCGATGTGGTGAGAGGTACCAATCCAGATGTTTGGCTCCGGACGGGTGGAAGATTAGTAACTCCATCGTTGTCCGAGGGACAGGTATGACCCCGTCTGGAGTGCTTGTCGGAGGGAAGTCACCGAACTGAATAGATACCATGTTCGTCGTCACGGTAACCTCTTCAAAGTCTACCGACAGAGCTTTTGAGTCGATAAGACTCTGAATGTACCGCTTCAATTGGAAGCAATCATGAGTGGCATGATGGACATAGCGGTGGAAGTGACAATACGTTGGGTCCTCCATTTCTGCCGCTCGGGGTTCACGTCTTGGTGGAGGGAGCTGGATCCTACCCCCTTGTAAGAGCATATCGAAGATAGGTTTGACATGACTATCTTCAAATGAGTAATTGACCTTGGGCCACGGACCTTCCACCTATTTTTGTTCGGGCTTCTGAGTCGCATCAGTGACCATGGCCTGTTTGCCCTTGTTGCCCCGGTTAGTGGTGGCACCAATATTGCTGTTAGTGGAGGTAGACCCAGGACGTCTGTCCTTATCTTCTCCATCTGGGATGTGTAATCCCAACTGCCGAGCCTTCTTCAATTTTGCCTTTGCGTTGGTGGCACTTATGATAAAGGTTGTCCAATCCCTGAACTGATCGTCGCCCATCCAGAGGCTAATTGCGGGGAGCAACTTCTTCTGGCAGATTTCAATCAAGGAGCTCTCGGGATTGCCTTGGGGCAATCTCATTGCGGTTTGGCGGAACCGCTCAATGTAATTCCTCGTTAGCTCCCTCTCTCCCTGAACGACGTCCATGAGAGATGACATCGTTACATCATGCCCCACTTCGTAGAATCTCTCCAGGAACATGTGCTTGAAGCCGTCAAAAGAGTGAATACAGTTGTCGGGAAGGTTGCGGTACCAGTCGAACGTGATCCCCTCCAATGCTCCGATGAATAGTCACGTGAGGATGGCATCACCATGCGGCAAGTGGTCGGTTGTGACTTCAAAGAAAGTTATGTACCGACTAGAAGAGGTCTTTCCATCATAAGAATCGATATGGAACGGCTTGTAGCGCGGTAGAAAAGGCACATCTCTCCATGCAACGGGATATGGCTGCCATATTCTGAGATCCTGAGAGGAGTCTCGGGCATTGAACATTGCCCGAAGCTCCTGGACTTCCCTCCTTGCCTCATTGGCTTCATCTGCAGCTGAAGGAACGGATGGTGCTATGGGATCATCACCCAAAGGAGGGACGGTCGAGTTGGAGTCCGTGTTGACTGCGGGTCCCAAGCTTGTTTGCCCGGGCGTCCTTGCTGGTTGAGCTGGCAAGGCGGCTTTGATCTCGTCCACGGACTTGACCAAGGACAGGAGCATAGGTTCCAGCATTTCTAGCCATTGTCGATCAGAAGGTGCTTCATGATCATCAACATCCATAAAGACTGTCCTGACGTGGGTAGAGGTGGAAGGGATTGTGGCTGAGGTACTCTCGGTGCAGTACCCTTGTATAGAGAAATCGTCAGGGAATGTCGAAATATCATCTTCGTCAGACTCGGAAAGGGTGCTACCCCCTGTGCAGGAAGTCGCATCGTTTTGGTGAGGGTGGTGGCCCTTAGAAAAATCCGATTCTGTTGAAGAGTTCTTGGGGATCTCTACCCCCTGTGTGTGCTCTTGGTACACCGGGTTGTCGTATACATTGAGGGGGCTGCTACCCCCAGCTTCATCTACTCTTAAGGAGGCCGAAGGTGCACCCCCGGGTGTCGGAAGCTTCTTTTTGGATCGAGTGCCTAAACAGACACCCCCTGTGGTTGATGGGATCCCCCAGATGAGGGTCTCCTTGCAATACTGGTCGAGATGGCCGGGCTGGAAGAGCCTGTCTTCTTTCCTCCCTTGCTAGGAGGAAATTTTTGAGTTGAATTACAGGAGGCAAAAGGAAACTCCTCGTCCCCTGGAATTTGGACAGGTGCTGGCTGCTGCAGTCGCTGGAAAACTGACCGCCGATCTTCAGGTGCTGCTGATTTATCGCAGTAGCAGTTGATGATGACTTGGTGCAACGACGCCCCGAGAGGGACTCATTGCATGCTGACGCTGCCGTCTTGCGTTTGTGAGTAATCACGTCACGTAAGTTGGTAGGAAGCTTCTCTACCTTTGCACCCAACTTGTGAACTCGAGAATCCCGAGCGCACGGGTGCTTAGGCATCATGTTTGCTCCCTGATCCGTTGCTAGTAAAAGCACTTGCTCTAGATCTTTAGAGGGATAAAGACCCACCATGTCCATTAGCCCTGGGGGACTGGACACGGGTGGTTCTGTACAACTTTCCATCAGGAGCCCGTGTAACAGTCAACGGGGCCCACTGACAGTCAGCAACTTGGACAGTTGACTGGGCTGGTTGAGCCCGCACTGCCCTAGACTTTTTTGACTTAGCACCCAAAGGCGCATAGTAAAAGGAGTCCAGATTGATACATCCCGCATCTTTAGTGAGCCGCATGGTGTCGGGCCCGCATGAGAGGCGGTCGAACACAGAGCTTCTGACAGGGCCGCATGAGACGTCCTATTTGAGGCCAGGATTGGTCGTCGCACGGACCATCTTCTTACGGCTAGCGTTGGCTGCCGCATGGATCATTTTCCTACGGCCAGAGTTGGCTGCCGCATGAGTCGTCTGCCTGCGGCCAGAGTTGGTTGCCGCATGGATAGACTGTCGATCTCCACTATGTGGCTTCTTCTTTGTCTGCATGGAGTTCCCTTGTGCCCCCAAAAACTCAGCATCGTAGTATTTTCCTCTGCTCGTTTTGGGGACAGTGGGGTCCTCTGCGGTCGGAAGCAAAGTCGCAGGAGAGCTTTGGTCACCGTCTCGGGCTGCAGAAGGAGCTTCTTCGAGAACTTGGTCGGGGGCAACAGTTTTGTGCACCGACGCCTTGCGAGTCCTCTTTGGGTTAGCTCGCTTCTGAGACGGGCTGGCGCTCCCTTCAGAGAGCAATTCTTCGAAGGCTTGTTGGTCGAAGCGAACCACAAGCATTTTTTGCGTAGAGCCGAGCTTGGACGCGTCAGATTGCGTCACCAACTTCTCATCGGAAGAGAAGGATGTCCCCAGCAAAGTCGCCATTGTGTTTGCCATAACAATCAAAGACATGTATTACAGAACACTGAAATTGATTGCAAACTCGCTTGTACAAGAGAAAGACTAGAAAGAAATCCTAGGAAACAATCTAAGTACAATTGTTTAGTTTTGATTCTGGGGGGTGACGGTGGAGGCTCGGAAAAGTGCTATCAACTCTGCCTTACTCCGTGGACTATCTGATGCAGCCTCTAGCTCGTGAAGAAATTGCTTTTCTCTTGAAGGTTGCCAGCCTTTTGCAGGGGTGTGGCACCCTGCTATTTATAATAGGATGTATTTTGAGCCGCATAGACGGCTTACGGCCACATGGCTGATTAGCACGCGAAGACCCGTTCTTTGGCTGCCATCTGTCGATTTGTTGGGATTTTGTTACAGCAAATCTGGGTAGTTAAGGACTTGGTCAAGTTGCCACGTGTCCTGTTGCGTATAGTTTTCTCAGTCTTCAATCATGTGGGGTCGCATGAGACTCATGCGGCTTGGATCATAGTTGCTCTTGGCTGTATGAAGTTTGGAGACCTTTGGGGTCGCATAAGTCTGAGCCGTATAAGGTTCATGCGGCTTAGATGACACTCTTCTGGCTACATGGAGGCGTACGAACCCTGCTTTTGGGCGACGTCTCACGTCTTATATTTCTTGTCGAAGTGTCAGAACTGTCATGTTTTGCCAGGACTTGTCAGCTTTATCAGTCGAACTGCTCCTCTTTGGCCGCATATCTTTCTTCTACAGCTGTTTGTCGACGGGCCACATGTCTTTGAACAGTCATGCGGCTTTCTTTCATGCGGACCTGTTTGGCCCAAAGTACCTATGCGGCAATTTGTAATCCGCATGAATCCCATATTTTTTATGCTTCTACATGTACTCCTTTATTTCATTAGTGAAGGCTTCTCAGGGTTAGACTCCGATCGTCCCATGATTTTTTTCCGCAAGGGTTTTTCACGTCAAAAATTCTCTGTGTCTACGTGGTTTGTTTTGGTGTTTTTGTTCGTGCGTTGTATTGCTCGGTTCTCTCGCAGGTACTCTCTAGTTTGGGGAAAGGTTTTCGCGTTTCTTTCCCAACAAAGTGGTATCAGAGCCAGGTTCTGGAATTCAGAAGGGTGTCAGGAGTTGACAAGGAAAACTAGAGATGAGAGATGGACGCGAAGTCGGTGCGCATGGTGAACCTGAACGGTACCAACTATCATTATTGGCGGAGCAAGATGAAAGATTTGCTGTTTGTCAAGAAGCTGCATCTACCCGTATTTGCTTTCGAGCGACCAGTTGATAAATCCGAGGAGGACTGAAAATTTGAGCACATATAGGTGTGCGAATATATCAGGCAGTTCGTTGACGAGAACGTGTACAACCACGTTGCCAATATTAAGTACGCAAAGACGTTATGGGATAAGCTGGAATCTTTGTACGCAAAAAAGACCGGGGTAAACAAGTTATTTTCCTGATCCGGACGATGATGGGTCTGCGGTACAAAGATGGGGCATCTATTACAGATCACTTGAGTGATTTCCAGGGTGTGATTGACCAGCTATCTTCGATGGGAGTCAAGTTTGATGACGAGGTTCAAGGACTATGGCTGCTGTGTATATTGCCAGACTCATGGGAGATCGTACGAGTATCTATGATCGCTTCTGCTCCATAGGGCATGGTCAGTCTGGAGTTTGCCAAGAGCGGGGTGCTGAATGAAGAGATGCGGAGACGTTCTTAGGGCACTTCATCCACATCCCACCACTCAGAGGCACTAGTTTCAGAGAGCCGCGGAAGGGGCAAGAGCAGGGGTCCAGGTGGTGGCAGAGACAAGAGCAGGGGGAAGTCCAAGGGTCGGTACGAGGACTCGGAGTGTTACCATTGTGGCAAGAAGGGCCACATCAAGCGAAATTATTTCGCTTGGAAGAGAGAGAGAGAAGGGCAACAAGGGGAAGCAATATGAGAATACTACAGCGGCGGCCTCGATACATAGAGGCGATGTGATCGTCGTAGGTGATGAGGTTATCACAAACCTTGCCTGCAATGACAATTCTTGGCTGGTGGACTCGGGGGCTTCAGCACACGTATCTCATAACATAGCACTTTTTGCCACATACACGACAGGTGACTGTAGAGTGTTGAAGATGGGCAATAGAGATGTGTCGAAGGCGGTTGCCGTTGGAGATGTGCATTTGAGAACAAAGACGGGTGCAGTTCTTGTTCTCAAAGATGTTCGTCATGTCCCTGATATCCGTTTCAATCTGGTGTCGGTTGGAAGGTTGGATGACGAGGAATTCTTCAGTCTCTTCAGGAATAGTCAGTGGAAGCTTTCCAGAGGTTCGATGGTGATTGTCAGAGGAAGCAAGAAGTCCGGTCTCTACTATATGGAGGGGAGCGCACAGGGGGCACAGGAGGTGAACGCCGTCAGTGATGCGCCTACCGAGTTGTGGCACAAGCGGCTCGGCCATATCAGTGAGAAGGGGATGAGCTACTTGGTGAACAGGAAGGTGATTACAGGGCTCAAGTCTACAAAGTTGGAGAAGTGCACGCACTGCTTAGTTGGGAAGCAAAATAGGGTGTATTTCCAAAGTCACCCAAGTTCAAGGAAGCCGACGTTGCTCGAGTTGATTCACTCGGATGTCTGCGGTCCTATGAAAGTAAAATCTATTGGTGGTGCTTCTTACTTTGTAACTTTTATTGATGACCGTTCCACGAAGGTTTGGGTATATGCCTTAAAGACCAAGGATCAGGTGCTGCCTACTTTCAAAGAGTTTCAGGCCTCTGTTGAAAGAGAGACGGGCAAGAAGTTATTGTGTGTTCGGTCCGACAACGGCGGCGAATACAGTGGTCCCTTTGATGCTTATTGTAGAGAGCAGGGGATACGACACCAGAAGACTCCGTCCAAGACACCTCAGCTCAACGGTGTAGCGGAGCGCATGAACAGGACACTGATGGAGAGGGTGCAGTGTTTGCTGTCAGAAGCAAACTTGCCAGGCAGTTATTCGGGTGAGGTTCTTCTCACAGCTGCTTATGTTCTTAATTTATCTCCTAGTGCTCCTTTGCAGGATGATGTGCCTGACAAAGTATGGTACGGCAAAGAGCCGTCATACAATCACCTGCGAGTGTTTGGCTGTAAGGCCTTCGTGCATGTACCGAAGGACGATAGGTCCAAACTTGAACCGAAGACGAGACGATGCGTCTTTGTCGGCTACGGTCAGGATGAGTTTGGCTATAGACTCTACGACCCGGTGGGAAGAAAGCTCTACAGAAGCAGGGACGTGGTATTCGTCGGGGATCAGACCATGACCAACACTCAGGATTCCGAGACGCCTTCTGAGGCTGAGGAATTGCCTGAGTTAAGAGTCATTTCGCTTCGAGCATTTCCAGAGGACATCGCAAAGGATCCAATTATGGGGGAGCCAGTACATAGAGTTTCTCCCAACCTTGATTATCAGCCTGCTGATGGTGGTCAGGGTGTCCCTCAGGAGGATGAGCATGCCGGGGAGGCAGTTCCTGAAGAGGAGGAGGCTGTTGGTATACAACCAGCACCAGTGGCTCCACTGAGAAGAAGCGACAGAGAGCGTCGACCATCTACGAGATACTCACCGGGTGAGTATGTGTTACTGACTGACGGAGGAGAGCCCGAAAGCTTTGCAGAGGCTATGGAAGACGAACAAAGGCATGAGTGGATGTAGGCTATGCAGGAGGAGATGAGTTCCTTATACGCCAATTCCACTTATGAGCTGGTGCGGTTGCCAAAGGGCAAGAAGGCTTTGAAGAATCGATGGGTGTTTAGAGTGAAGCAGACGGATGATGCTACTCGCCCTCGATACAAAGCGAGGCTGGTAGTTAAAGGCTACGGTCAGCGGAAAGGCGTGGATTATGATGAGATCTTTTCGCCAGTCGTCAAGCAGTCGTCTATTCGGGTGGTGCTAGCATTGGCAGCCAGTCTCGACTTGGAGGTCGAGCAGATGGACGTGAAGACGGCATTCCTCCACGGTGATCTTGAGGAGGAGTTATACATGGAGCAGCCAGAGGGATTCTGTGAGAAGGGCAAGTCACATTTGGTCTGCCGATTGAGGAAAAGCTTATATGGTCTGAAGCAGGCTCCGAGGCAGTGGTACAGGAAGTTCGAGTCGTTTATAGGGGAGCATGGTTATGAACGGACGACGTCGGATCACTGTGTATTTGTGAGGTACTTTGCCGAGGATGATTTCATCATCTTATTGCTCTATGTTGATGATATGCTATTAGTGGGTCGAAATGCCACTAGGATAGCGGAGTTGAAGCGCCAACTAGGCGCGGCCTTCTCTATGAAGGATTTGAGCGCAGCAAAGACTATTTTTGGGATGGAGATCAGCCGAGAGAGAGAGTCCAAGCTGCTACACTTGTCCCAAAAGAAGTACATTCATCGGGTACTTTAGCGTTTCAGGATGGACGGGTCAAAGAAAGTGAGTTGCCCCCTTGCGGCTCACTTTAAGTTCACTGAGGAGCAGTGTCCATCTACCGAAGATGAAAAGGAAGATATGGAGAGGATTCCATATGCCTCAGCTGTGGGAAGTCTTATGTATGCTATGGTGTGTACGAGGCCAAATATCGCTCATACAGTTGGCACAGTTAGCAGGTATCTTTCAAATCCTGGAAGGGTACATTAGAGTGCGGTCAAGTGGATTCTACGATACCTTCAGGGCACTGCCGATTGGAGACTTTCTTTTGGTGGTGATGAGCCGAAGCTGGTTGGGTATACCGACGCTGATATGGCTGGAGATGTAGACACATGACAATCGACTTCGGGCTATGTGATGATGTTTGTTGGAGGAGCGGTATCATGGCAGTCGCGGTTGCAGAAGTGTGTTGCCTTGTCGACGACAGAGGCAGAGTACATTACGGCGACGGAGGCTTGCAAGGAGTTGCTGTGGATGAAAAAGTTGTTACAGGAAATGGGGCTGAAGCAAGAGCAGGCTTGCAAGGAGTTGCTGTGGATGAAAAAGTTGTTACAGGAAATGGGGCTGAAGCAAGAGCAGTATACTTTGCTTTGCGACAGTTTGAGTGCTATTCACCTTGTAAAGAACCAGACATTTCATAGTCGGTCCAAGCACATCAAGACTCGGTATCATTGGATACGGGATGTGGTTGAGAAGAAGGACGCGGCGCTTGAGAACGTTCATACTGATGACAATGGAGCAGACATGCTCACAAAGGTTCTACCGAGGGGGAAGTTTGAGTACTGTAGGCGGATCGTCGGGATGACGAGTTCCTCCACCTAGTTGTGAAGGGGAAGATTTGTTGGAGTGGGTGGGGTTCCCAACCTATGTGGAGAAGACCCCGGAGTGCGACGAGCGTCGTCTGTGTGTCAGAGAAGCTCGGGGAGGTGACGAGGCCATTCGGAGACGAAGAAGAAGCTCGGGAGCTACCTGGACACTTTCTGGAACAGGGGAGGCAAAGTTCGGTCCGAACTCTGCCCCCTTGGTTCCAGAACCTTTCTGTTGCCAAAACACAGAGTTCTGGCCGAACTCTGTGTCGACGGGCCCAGGCAAATTTCAGGATATTTTTTATACCGTTGGATCGTATCCTACGGTCCAGGTTTTGCTGCGGATTAGGGGGTTTATACATGACTATTCCTAACCCTAATCACAACACAACATTGAAGAAAAAAGAGAAAAAAGAGGCAAGAGTGCCATTGCAACTTTGGGAGAGAAGGAGGATTGAAGGTCGTTTTCGAAGGAGGATCGTGTTCGGGTAATCTCTACTCGTCGTCTTTGTTCTTCGTAGCCTTGTAATCATTATTCTTGCTTCTAAGTGTTGTGGGGATCCGATTTGGATCGAAAGAAGTTTGTAGAGGGTGTACTCCTTTATTTCATTAGTGAAGGCTTCTCAGGGTTGGACTCTGATCGTCCCGTGATTTTTTTCCGCAAGGGTTTTCCACGTCAAAAATTCTCTGTGTCTGCGTTGTTTGTTTTGGTGTTTTGGTTCGTGCGTTGTATTGCTCGGTTCTCTCGCAGGTACTCTCTAGTTTGGAAAAAGGTTTCCGCGTTTCTTTCCCAACAGTTGGCAAGGTATACTTGCTTGTATCCCCCACGCATGCGTACAATGGTCCAGCTCCGGTATCCTCGGTCACACCATTACGTACTCCTAGAATAAATATGCACTACAAGAAAAATGACTTTTGGTGATGGTTTTTTCCTGTCACCAAAGGGTTTAGTTGACGGTTTCCCTTCCGTCAGCTAGGCCAGTGTCAGCAAAAGTTCCCACTTTAGTTGACGATTGTTGAATGACTTTAGTTGACGGGTTTTAGCCGTCAACTAAACCCAATTTTAGACCGTCAATATTGTTGCATACTTTTTCTGACACATGCCTAGCTGACGGTTAATGACCGTCAACATAGATTCTCTTTTTGTTGACGTTTCTTAGCCGTTAAGAGACCATGTTTATCAATTTCCATTTACGTTGCCAACGTTACGAGATCCACGCATAATATCAAATCCAGAAATGCATAATATAAATTCTAGAATCTCTCACAAACATCAAATAATTTATAATACATATTTTATATTAACAAAACAAACATGTTCTTACATTCAACCGGTACTATTGTTCAGTAACTAACAAAAAGATAAACTTGTTCATATATCACACTTGTACATGATATACAACCCCATTTCATTAACTAAAGTTCCAGAATACAACAAAATACCCTTAATGAAAACCCACAGCTTCACAAACCATATTCATCGAGAATCCCTGTAGCCAATTAAAAACACATTATTATCTTCACAAACCATCATTTATAGTATTTTGTCTAAGTATCAAAGCATTGTGACTTAGTATCAGAGCTAATATTTAAGGATCAGAGCTAAAGTCTAAGTATCAAAGCATTGTGGCTTAGTATAGTAATCAGAGCTAATATCTACTAAGTATAGTTAGTATCACAGTATCAGAACTAATATCTACTAGTAGAGAATGATGATATGCAGAGATACTCACTGCTAGTATCAAAGTCCATTTGAATTACAAGTCAAAACTCTGATACTCACTACTGCCACCCAATTGCAAGTTTGATTTTAACTAAAACTGCTTTTCACCTACTTCTACTTACAAATGCTGGAACAAATAAACTGCTACTTTATATTGGCTGTGATAAAGAACCAACAAACTGCTACTTTATGTTGCTCTAGACATACCTTAAACTCAACATCGTAGGTGAAAATGACATCATTTTTCTCTTCAACCTCTTGTGGCATTTTAGAGTCCATAACTGCACGCTTTGCATGAGGGTCACAAGTGGATAAACGAGTCTTGCTACCATCCCACTCACCTTCATACTCGTGCTTAACACTGCAACATAAGTGGTGTCAAAACTTGTAATAATAGTGGGAGGGGAAAGAGTGAGACTGCACATAAGAATCGGAAGGAGGAATAATCTGAATGGTTTGACCTCAAACCCAACTATCCTTGCTAGGTCCAACTGTGGGTCCTTGTGATATTTCACAAGAAATGATAAATGGTTGTGGAGATAATCTTTCCATCCTTGCTCTGTAGAAAAGTTGAGTGGTTTAGTATCGGTTCCTTACAACAATATTTACTACAATGAAGATCTGAGTGCCAAATTCAGTGCAGTCCTTACTCCACTATATTGGTCTTTGATGCCAACATGAAAGCCATGTTGGTACACTGTATGAGAATCCTGATCTAGCCTTTTAATAGGAACAACCAGTGGAAGATTGTCTAGAATCCTGTAGAACCTATCAGTACACACCCTATTCCTATTTTCAACTAGTATATCATAGATTTGGGTCAAAAAAGTTGTACAACCTATCAGATGTACATTTGAGGGTTGCAGTATCGCACCCCTTGACTTGAGGTAATTGGGAATAATAATCCTTGTGATGGTCATATTACAAATTTTTGGCATATAAAGCAGAGGTATGCGAGGTTCGCACCTTACACCTCATTGTACACCATCTATAGCAGGCATGCGATTTAATCAATTCTACATCAACTTTAATGAAAGAAATTAAATGTGCTTCTATAATCATATGGTTTCTTCCGTACTCAATGCAAAATTTGGGTCTGGGCTAATACTCCACCCTTATTGGTATTCCTCCCGCATACTTTGTTGAAAGAGCTTCATGTTCCAACAATAAGAAATAAGAATAGTAGGAAGAGAGCTTACAAAAAGATGTAGAGCAAGAATACAAGCATAGCCAAACCTCTTAGAAGCTGCATCAAATTTCAAGTAAACTCCATTAGGCAAGATTCTAAGTAGACTCAAAGTAGAACCCTGAAGTCCTGTAACCCACCAGCAACAACTAACAAGTTATGACAACACATTAAAAATTATAAAAGCATAGTTATGTTCCTTATCTGCTTCAGAATCATTAATTTGACAGGATTGAATCCTTGTCCAATATACTAGCATAGTTATGTTCCTTACAATAGCTGCAATATTTTCAAAATATATACCACTGCCAATGAGTAAAAGAAAGTAATGGAAGAAGAAGCATATGCCGCTGTGAAAGAACATGCATATACATCTTTGGCTATGGTATAATCTATCCCCAACAAAATTCCCCAGCAATAACTTGAAATTATTTTTAACTCTCCTCATTCATGTGCTTTACTGATCCGAGTTACTTGATAGTGAAACTCATTTACTTAAAATTTAGGATACTTTCAAAGCCAGAGTCACATAGGTATCCAAAAAAAGATATAGTAGATGGGTACGAGGATTAAGTATTAGTTACTAATTTATTCAGTCATGTATCAATCATGGAATTGCGATTAGAATTTAATTTTTTAAGTTGGCTACTACAAGATACTTGAATGTGTAAATCTAAAACACTAACACTCTAATATTGGGGTTCAGATTTATGTAAAATACGCTATTAAAATCCAATGGAAGTATGATACTGTTTTGCACCCTTAAAATAGCTATTAAAGTCATGTTAGATATATATCTTTTACTTTAAAAAAAAGTTACTAATCAGATAATAAATTGTTATTATGATCAGCCAAGATTGATTGAAGTAATAGAGTTAATATAAGACATACACGAATATAAGAGATACATGAATAAAAATAGGCATTGAAAAGAATGCGTATATCAGAAGTAATGTAGTTGAATAGAATGGGAACTTACAAGTTTGCAGTGTGATCTTATATTAAGGAGGAGATAAATTGTCAACGAAAAGTAGGAAACTAATAGAAGAATAAAGATAGGGAGTTGACATACAATTGGATCAGGGGCGTCATCTTAGTTCTGACTTCATCATGGACACATTTTTTTACGTGAACCTCTCCACCGCAGCCTTTTAGAATGATACCAAAACATCAAGAGAACGGGGGGCGCTCTGAAACTTATACCCGAAACATATTTTAGCCAAACTGGAAACCCCTGTTATTCAAATTGGAATTAATGATAAACCAACAAACTAAATTCTAATAATATTAAACTCCAATCTGAACACAAATGTATATTAATGAGACTGTTATTCAAAATTCCATTCAGCACGGACATAAGGGCCAATTCGTAGATGCATGTATGTACCAGCCTCCTTCACCAGCTTGGCGAATTGAATGAGGGTCGTACCCACCCTCAATAATACTGTAGAAATGAGTACCAACTATTACTCACTTTGGAACAAATAAGTAAGAGAACATATGTACAACTTTTCATACTTGGCTTGGAGAAGGCTCATGGCCATTCGAAAAGACATAGCTCTAGATAACATTCAAGCCTCCATTTTTGGCCTCCCAATGAGATCGGACCACAACTGAAGTTGTAAAAAACAAAATATTAACAAAAGACCACAATTTGGCATGCATGTCTTAGTACATAAAACTTGTTATTACCGGTTATTAGTATTATTTTCTCGGAGCAATAACCATTCAATATGCACAATCTTTCTGTAAATGTTTCAGTAAAGTAATAATCGTACCTTGAAGGAAGATGTTTCGGTAGAGTAATAACCATTCAAGATGCTAATTCTTTCTGCCACCAGAACGGATTGGACCAAAGTGGATCCTTAAATGGAAGCAATGTTAATTTCAAACCAAAAAAGTATACAAGTCATACAGAATATGGCCAAGAAACTGAAGTAGTATACTCTAAAGCATAATTAGTTAAGATAATGGCTATCATTTACACAAACCTACAATGATACTAGCTAATGACACCTAATGATATCGAAGAAAATGGTATTGCTCAACCAAAACCAATTCATGCGAGAAACTCAGTGCATCCCCTTCTTATCATGTTAGAAGAAAGAAAGGGGGATGCAAATTCCCATAAAACATACTAATCCGGCCACTTCAAAATGTTGTAAGCATGGAATGAAAAGTGTACCAATTTTCCAAAAAAAACTTGTATATCGATTACAACCTAAAATTGATTTGATAGTGACTTCAAAAAAATTTAGATCTATAATTGCATAAGTAGTATCTTCTACCCTTGTAACAGCAGTAGTAACAAGAAATAAATGAATTTTTTGAGTTAGACCACACAGATCCTTTTCTCTGAGTTTAGCTTTGATAATAGCCATCCACTTGGTACCTTAACTTACCAATTAAATTGAAACCAGGCACTGAAGATTTATCTCACTAACTAAAATTCAGTATCCATTTATGCACACAATATAGAAGAATATTATATATGAAAGCAAACATTGCTGATAAGCAAACTAATATCCTATTAGGAAATATCATGTAAGACATGCCCTAGAAATAACACTTAACAAATAATAGCTAGGAAAAACTATCTTTAAGGCAATAATAGCTAGGAAAAACTATCATTAAGGCATCGAAAAAAGCATTCTAGCTGAGAATCCAAATTCAAGATCATAAATCAGAACCTTGCACAGTTCTCTTTCTGAATTATTTTATAAGCAAAGAATTAATGCGCAAAGAAGATCCAGAGGAGGAAATAAAACCCTAGCCCTAGCCCTAGGATTACCTTCTGGAAGTCGACGGGGGCGATGTCGGGGAGGTAGAAGCAGTCCGTCGCCGGAGCGAGGGATAGCGCGACCGCCATGGCGATCCATGAGATGGTCGCCAAAGATCGAGAGATCCCCATCGAAGAGAGAGAAAATTAGGGTTTCTTCATTAGAGAGAGAGATAGCAGATCTAAAGAAGAAGAAGAATAAACGGGAGAGGAGGGGTTTTCGAGAGGGGGCGTAGGTCGCCGAGGAGACTGTGGACGTCGAGGAGAGAGTTTTAGGGAGTGGAGGAAATAGGATTTTTCTGAGAGGAACGGAGGAGAAGAGGGGTTTTCCAAGGGGCTACTGTTTTAGAAAAATAGGATCGGACTTTGAGCAATGGTGGATTAAATATAAAAACCGTCGCTAAGCCAAATATTTTGAAAAATTACTATAATGACATCTGAAATAGTCGCGAAATTTTTTTCTTTTTCTATTTTAGTTGACGATTTTAAACTAGCCGTCAACTAAAAGTGGTGGATTACGTGATAGTTTCCTGAAATCCGTCAATAAAGTGGTACAATATTGTATAGTTAACACAAAATAAGGATTTAATTGACACAAGGCCTAAACTGTCAAGTAAAACAGAATAGTTGACGGGGATTACTGACCGTCAATAAAAAAAAAATCGTCAACAAATGTCATTTTTCTTGTACTGATGCAACTACTAATCAATGACATATCTATGTTATACACACACTATAAATATAATAAAACTACATATAGCCTCGACTTAGCATATTCTAACTATACCAGTACTATACCATATATAGCTATATTTAATATACTCAGTATCAAGTCACTACGATAAAAATAATATTTTTATAAAATAAAATTATGATATTTAGTTCTGGAATACTTACCAAAAAAATATATTTATAAACAAATTTTAACTATAATATGTTCAAGAAAACAATCCTTTGGACCCAAAATAAATAAAAAAATATAGGTTTTTAATTTTGAAATAAACCATAAAAATATTGAAAATATATAATTTTATATCAAAAAGTGCATTGCATGCATTATAGACAAATACTACGAAATTTAGAGCACAAAACAATACTAGTTGTTTAGTCACAACTCTATAGATAACAAGCTACTCCAATAAAAAATTATTTAATAAAAATATATTTACCAACTATGGAAATATATTAAAAATAATTTAGAATATAATTCATATCGAATATTTACAATAAAAGACCATAATAGTTGTCAAGTACAACTAGCCGCACAAAGTCACAACTTCTCCGGTTATTCGAAAAGATATATTTATACAAAATAATTAATTTAATATTCTAAAATAATATATTTAAAATAACAATTTCCAGAAATTAAATCATGAGTTTTCATGGTTTTAAAATATTGAAATTTATATGACAATTGGTTGCACAACATCGGACACAACAAACTAGGGAGATCAATGGATTTCTAGGTTTATAATTTCACACGATGAATATGGTTGAAAATATATATATGAAAACTCACAAATATAAATAAAGAGTGTAAGCCCCTATTTTTCAAATTTTATTTTAATTAGTGCTAATTAATTTTTAATGTTAATTTTAGCCTTAAAATAATTATTAGGATTTTTAGGAATTTTTCTAGAATTTTTAAATAATTTTTAAATGAGTTTTAATTCTAAAAATATCAATTGTAATTTTCTAAATTGTTTTGATATCATTCTGTAATTTTTAGATTTGTTTTTATATTAGTTTGCAATTAGTGAAATGTTTTTAAATGAGGAATGCAAATTCTATTTTGCATCTAGCCACTGTTGGGGCCTTTGTGCAATTTCCTAATCTAGGAGGACCTAACTGCTAACCTACCCAACACCCCCCCCCCCCCGACCAGACTCTCTCTCTCCTCACCCACTCTGCTGACCGACGACCGCCAGCGCGCCCTGCCCCCGCCATTTCCGGCTGCCCCCGACCAACCCGACCGCCCTAACTAGTCTATTTAAACTCCCCTCTCTCCCCCGACCAGACCCTAACCGTAAACTCTCCCCACGACCACCCCCGACCACCCCCGACCCCCATTTCCTCCACTTCCAGTCCGCCTAAACCCTAACTCCGGCGGACCCCCAGCGCCGCCTCTACAGCCGTCGTCGTCACCAACCACCACCACCATTCGACGTGCCCGGCCGAGACGACCCCAGTGCCATCGTCCCGACGCCTCCTCCGCCGTCCACGACCTTCGAATTCCCCCTCCGAAGTCGGACACGTATGTAACATTGTTTTCTCGTATCGTGCGTGTCTCGTGTTGAGTCTATATTGTTCGCCGTGTCCTGACGAACATGATGGTGAAACTGGACACGCGAGACTGAACTCGTGCGCGTGTCATGCTAGCCCAGACACGTAAATACCTGTGTCCCTAACTGTCCGGACACAGGCTCGTGTTTATTATTTTTTTTTATGTTTATATTAAACCAAACCTAATTAAATCTAACTAAGTCCTATCCCTAACACAACTAGCAGGCTGACCCCCTGGCCAGCCCGACCCGAGTTAAACCTCCCCAGTGCATGTCACGCCCCAGAACCAGAACACTGGAGAGCGGGTGCAGACATAGCCAGCTACGTATATTGAAATGGATTCCATCTCGCTATACAGTCACGGCTGTCTAGGATATATGAGGGTTTATCTACAAGCCAGCAGTCTCTTAAGGTCATGAACAAGCCTATTGTCTCAATCATAAGCAAGTAAGTAAAAGTTACAAGATGTATGATCATTAAATATACAATAGTAAGACGTCCCAAACATTACATATTCAGCTGATCATGAAGCTAGTCGTTACAAAATGTCAGGACTAGCAAGAGTTTTAGTCATACATAATCAACCCTAGGATCTGTTAATCATGTTACAGCCCGTAGGCAGACAGTAAGTAAAAGTGTAATCGAGCTAAACAGGTGCTCGTCGGCTAAACGCCTCAAAAGAATATTTTTACAATAAAGTGGGAGATCAAAAATAAACCCACTCGTTGCCAGGGTTCCGTCTAGTGGCCACCATCTGGCTGGAAGGTCGGTAGATCCTCGGGAGCTGCTCCGAAATCTGGCCACACAAAACCAGCTGGGTCAGACCCCAGAAAGAGCAAGTGCCACAAAAGAGGCCACGAAATAAGAACAAAAGCCAGCACATCAGATCATAAGAAAATAATTACATAATAAAGACAATTAATAAGGAGAAACCTGGCAGGTGATATACGATGAGATAACCATGGGACTATTCAGATAACCAGGTTACAACCCGTAAACCAAACATGGACCGGGGTTGTAACCCTTCGTCTGAACAGAACTTGGAATTCTCACCATTTATCGGTAAAATAAATACAAGCATTCTGGTCATGCAGCAATCTGGAACAGGATCAGGGCAAGACTAGACTGGTTAGACTCCATCCAATCATTTCACGGCCAAGCAAGAATTACGGCTTGATACTTTAACTAACTAGGGTTGTCACAAGCCTAATTACTAACAAGATGCAGCGAGATTATTCCACAGCCACAAGCCCTGCAGACCATCCAGGTTACCCAGGTCGAAAGATTAGGGTTGAATTCAGGTGGGTACATCGTCCAGGAAACGCATGTACCCTTAAGTAGCTTAAAGGGTGCAACACATGACAGTGTGCTGGAAATGTGCCCTACTCGACGGCAGGCTACAGATCCCAGGCGCGCCCAGGTAACGGGATTGCCTGTAGCTGGAAAATCTCTTCATGACTACTGTGTTATTCTAGTTATTAGCCTTAGTCCATTTTAGTAGGTACTCCTGACCGTGGTACTCAGGAGTCCCATCCTAGACATGATGCAAGACAGGACTGGTTTATTTATACAAGCACAATCGTCCACGGTGTCCAGGTTATTATACAGGTCATGTCATGTCAAATAGCCGTCGCAACAGCTTATCAAGATATGACATGTCAGGTTATCAGGTCAAATGTACTAGTCAGGAGTGCGCCACGATGGGCCACTATCAGGTCATGTCAGGTTACTCATGTCAGGAGTGCACCACTACGGGTCACTATCGTGTCAGGCTCAGTTATCCTTTCCAAACATATTACATAAATTCGTGATTATCAAGTTCATGACAAAAGGCGTAAGGATATAAAATGGACGTAAAATATCTAATAAAATATCAATAGACAGGGCTATAGAAGAGCCAAGCTTAAGGAAAATAAAACCAAACTGACATGCCGACTTAAGACCAAGTCAGCCAAAGGCCATACGCTCAGTGCAAAAGTCATACGCTCAGGTCAGGGTACGCTCAGGTCAAGCTACGCTCAGGTCAAGCTACGCTCAGGTCGAGCCACGCTCAGGTCAAGCCACGCTTAAGTCAGCCTACGCTCAGGTCAGGCGTATGCAAGTCATACGCTTCCAAAAGGCAGCGTATGGGGTCCATACGACTCCTTGTCAAGCAAGCGAGCGTATGCAAGTCATACGCCTCCAAAAGGCAGCGTATGGGGTCCATACGACTCCTTGTCAAGCAAGCGAGCGTATGCGAGTCATACGCCTCCAAAAGGCAGCGTATGGGGTCCATACGACTCCTTGTCAAGCAAGCGAGCGTATGCGAGTCATACGCCTCCAAAAGGCAACGTATGGGGTCCTGACTGCGCTGCGCAAAAGAGCGCGCACAGCTCAGTGACGCAAGCTAAAAGCTCGCGCACTGCTCACTGTCTTCTCCAAATCAGCAGGTACTCCATGGTTGAACCCAAAGCTTCAAAAGTCCATAACTTGGTCAAAACAAGTCCAAATCCAACTTTGCAAAGTTCTATCTTGGGTGAAATTCAATTCTCTCCAACATAGGAACATCAAAACCCATAAAAATACAACTTAAATAGATCAAAACCATATAAAACCGAAAATAGAGGAAACTTAGATCTAGAACAATGGAGACTCCAAATCACAAAATGTCAAGTTCTAATGTTGATCACCATGGCCTAATCTAGCTAATGGACAAATAAAAAGTGGTTCTCATGTGGTGGCAAGGTGCACTTGCCTATGGGTGTTGGTATTGTGTGGAGGAAGGAAGAAGAAGATGATGAAATAAATGAGAGAATTATGAGGAGAAAGAAAGGTAGGTGGAGATAATAAAGAGGGTGGTTGTGGTGGAAATGAGGGAGGATCATAGGCTTAAGGTGTTCCAAGCATATTGAACCAAACCAAACCAAACCAATCCTACTCCACAAAATAAAACCAAGCCTTGCCAACTAAAACTGAGCCGAGCCAAAACTCAAAATACGAGAAAACCCCAAAACTCCGCAAGTTGAGAAAAATAAAAAATTCATGCCAAAATCCAATTACGAGTATAATTACGAAATACGGGAAACGGGGGTGACAGTGCAGCCCGAGTTCGAGCCCCCCCTTCCTTGTTTCTGTTTCTTTTCTTTTCTTTTTTCTGTTTCTTTTCTTTTTTTTCTATTTTATATATATATATATATTATATATATATATGTATATATATATATATTTTTTTTAGTATATATATATATATGTATATACTGTATTTTGATAGTATTTTATATATATGTATATATATTTTATAGTTAGTAAATTATATATATATGTTTGTATATATGTATATATTTTCATGTGTATATATATATTATTATATATACACTTTATAATTAAGTGTTTTCTTATATATATATATATATATATATATATATATATATATATATATATATATATATATATATATATATATATATATATATTTTATATATATATATATATATATATATATATATATATATATATATATATATATATATATATATATATATATATATATATATATATATATATATATATATATATATATATACTTTATAAATTAAGTATTTTCTTTATACATAGATATATGTACTTTTAAAACATATGTATGTATATTTTCACTATGCATAATTTTACCATATTAAAATAATAATATTTATTTTGCACTATTACCAAATTGTATTTTTAGTGTATTTAAATTTCTGCAACCATTTGGTGTCCAAGCCTAGCATGGGTTTTTGGGCTCAAATGTGTTTTCACACATTCAAGACCTGTACAAGTCATATTGGACTTGATTCATGGCCTTGGGTCCTGTATTTGAACTTTGGTTCAAATTATATACATGGACAAAATACGCAGATAATTAATTATTTAATTTCAATAGTGTGTAATGCTGTTTTTGGATTTCTAAAAATACTTAAAGTATTGTTAAAATTCTAGAAAAATAGTATTTAGATACTATGTTAAGTTAGCTAATTTAGTATAGTTTTTGTAGTATTTAATTTATTGTTTTGCCACTAGTTTGGCATATGAAACCAAAACTTATTTTCTGTATACTTAGGAAAACTGATTTTTATAAAATATTTGTACTGGTTAATAAATTCAAGAAAAATTATAATAAATTTCTATGATTAACAAGGATCACTTTGATACTTTACTTTAAGAAAAACTAAGCTTTTTGTCTATCTCTAAAATTGTTAGAACACAATGGTCTTTTGATTTATTTATTGATTAATTACGACTTGTAGCTTTTTGTGTTATTTTGAGTTTTAGCCGTGTTGAACCCCACCCCTCACTAGTGTAAAGACCCTAGAAAGTTAGTTAAAGTAATGTGTCACCCCACATTGGTCTCCTATGCCAAAGTCATCATTTTGGCTAGGTGCCCAGTCACAAGTCGTGTCGCACCAATTAGTGTCCTAGTGTTTTAGCTTAGTGTAAAAACTAAGTTATTGTATTTATTTCTACAGTGACGAGTTACCGGACATCCATAGCACTGTTATCGTAGCTTGTTTTGTTTTGCTTTGCTAGAGGCAAGTACTTTCTACGAACTTTACATATTGTCACATAAATGAACTGCAAATCCCACCATGTTAAATGCTGATCCTTGGGATAGCAAGTTAGATCTCTACACGTTGTACTTTCAGTTACTACCATGCTTAGAACAATCTTGATGTATCTCTCACATGATTAGAATATGGGTTATGGGGAAACTGTTAGTAGCGTACGTGATCATGCCCCTTACTCGTACGTACGTACCGAGCAAGGTTGACATTCTATGTATACCTTGTCGTAGGTGCACCAGCTGTATTTGTACGTATGTACATCTATCGCTTGTTTTACTTGTACGGAAGTACATTTTATATACTTGTACCACAGTACATTTTACACCTATTGACGATCACGTACCTGCTACAGTTTTAAATATTACATATACATCTGTCTCTATGACATATGTGTTCTTGTCATGATAGATTGTGTGATGCCATGTTTCCAGTTATTCCTCTTATGTTCATTTCCATATTTCATATGCTAGTTTGCTAGATTCAGTACTTGCTCCCGTCCTGACAGAATAACGTTGTAGGTATCCTTACTGAGGAGGAGTTACTCTGCGACACCTATTATGGAGTTACTGCCGAGGACCCGGCTCCGCTTTACGAGGATGTTCCTGCGGGGAACCTCGCCTAGTTGTCTTTTGTTTACTTAGACTTTTGAGAGTAGACATGTATTAGACTATATATTTTGTAACTAGACATGTATCCAGTTTTACATTTCAGTTTACTTGTACTTAGACATTTTACTATATACGACGACTTTTGTGTTTGGAGCATTTATGATTCTTCTTCACTTATAGAACTGTTAGAACATTTAGTCTTATCATGTTGTCTTTAGAACAGCTTACTATGTTTTATCTCAACGTAGGCTGGGCATGACTCGGCCTGGCCCAACAATTTGGGTAGCGGGTCGTGACATGTTTTTAGTGGTGGCCCACGCAGGTCCTGACTAAACTGTTTGGTTACGTTATTGTACCAAGCATGCCTGCAATTAGAAACTTAAGGTAATTAGACAACATTAGGAATAACGCTTAGAATACCTAGAGGAATGCTAGGATTGCAACATAGAAAATACATCACATGTTTGCTATTATAATTAGATTTCCTTGCATATGATTACTTACTTTAAATAAGTCCTTATAAGTCCTTTTTATTTGTAATTTAGATGGTGCTTACTCGTTCATCCCAGTATGTTACCCCCGAGAATGGGGCCCTCCTTATCCAGTCAGCTGACCAGTCGACTGATACACCTCCACCTACCACATTCCCCCACTCCACAAATCCACAAACCCAGATGCCTCCACCACCTTCCACATCCCAGGCCCGGCAAGACCCGATACTTCCACCACCCCCTATCACTATACCCATCCAGGCTTCCGTCACACTCGACGGAAACCAGCTGCTCACACTGATTCAGGGGTTCCTAACAACCCATCATGAGCAGACTACCCTACTCCGCCAGAGCATGGAGCGTTCTGAGGGACGTCCCGTGGTCCCACCACATGTAGAGCCACGGCAGAGAGCGGGGACGATCAAGGACTTCATGGGTCTGAATCCCAAGGAGTTATCAGGGACTGAGGGCATAGTAGTAGCAGATGACTGGCTAGATTCGGTAGAGATGAAATTTCTAGGAGTTAGGATGTCAGATGACCTCCAGGTCGAGGCAGCGGGATTTCTGCTGATAGACTTAGCAGGAGTCTGGTTCCGGAATGAGCCGTTGTTTGCGAGAGGGAGAGCCACTTGGAATCAGTTCAAGACCCAGTTCAAGAAGAAATTCTTCTCGACCACTGCTAGAGTAGCCATGGGGCTACGATTCCAGAACATCCAGCAGGGGAACCGTTCTGTTGATGACTATGCGGCAGAGTTTAGTTGTCTGAGCCGTTTCGCTCCTAGTCTGGTTGCAGATCCAGAGGAGATGACCCGTAGGTTTTGCCATGGTCTAGTTCCAGACATTGGCATTCTTATAGTGGCGAACGGTACGACTGACTACTACCAGAGCCTAGAGTTGGCCCGGAGCATCGAGGAGCATCTTCTGTCTAGCAAGAGGTCGGCTTCTGTACATCATGAGGGACCATCCAAGCGTCAGGCTTTCCAGCAGAGAGCACCGACGCCACCCCAGCAGACTTATCGTCCCCCTACACCACATCATCAGACCCCGCCAGTTAGAGCCCCGGGACCCCGACAGTTGCAGCAGCAGAAGGGAGCTATATGTTCTTTCTGCGGAAGACCAGGGCACGATTACTCCATCTGTAGGAAGAGGTTGAAGCAGTGCTTAGTGTGTGGGTCTGCCACCCACATGATACGGGAATGCCCAGTAGCCAAGGGACCTAGAGGACCGCTTCTGACTCAGCAGCAGAGGTTTGGGCAGCATCTGCAGCAGCAGAAGGGACCTCAGGAGAAGGTTTATAGCCTAGCCCTTGAGCCGGAGCCGGAGCAGGTTTTAGAGCCCGATTACTTAGCTGACGTCATCACAGGTCATGTTTATTTGCATACTTTTTTAGCTCTATGCTTGTTTGATTCTGGTGCATCTCATAGCTTCTTGTCATTAGAATTTATGCATGAACATCACTTAGTATCTACACCTACTGCGGAGATTAGTAGAGTAATGACGGGAGGAGGACCAGTGCCTATTAGAGCTAGCTATAGATGCTCTATTATGATAGCCGGGAGAGAGTTTGAGGGGCGATTCTTTGTGATGCCACTCCCCGGTTATGATATCATATTGGGGATGGACTGGCTTAGCTATGCCCATGCATCTATAGATTGTCATGAGGGTAGTATTTTGTTCAGTCCCCCAGGCACAGCACCATTCAGTGTCAGGAGGACAGGGCGGAGATCAGCCTAGAGCCGAACTGTTGTGCTACAGTCGGGGACGCAGCACCGCCACACCCTATCATTAGGAAGTTTATGGATATATTCCCAGAGGATCTTCTAGGACTTTCGCCTGACAGAGATGTAGAGTTCACTATAGATTTAGTACCGGGTTCATCACCAGTATCCCGGGCTTGCTATAGAGTGAATCCCAAGGAGGCCATAGAGATGAAAGAGCAGATTGATGACCTGTTAAAAAAGGGTTTCATTCGATCCAGTGCTTCTCCATGGGGAGCACCAGTGCTCTTTGTGCCTAAGAAGGATGGTACAGTCCGGTTGTGTATTGACTACCGGGCCTTGAATGCCATCACCATCAAGAACAAATATCCTCTGCCCAGGATAGATGATTTGTTCGACCAGTTGAGCGGGGTGAAGGTGTTTTCCAGGATAGACTTGAGATCCGGGTACCACCAGGTGAAGGTTAGGGCAGCAGACATCCAGAAGACGGCGTTCAACACAAAGTACGGGCAGTATGAGTTTTTGGTGATGCCATTTGGTCTCACAAATGCGCCAGCTGTCTTTATGAACTTGATGAATAAGACATTTCACCAGTATCTGGATAAGTTCGTCGTAGTGTTTATCGACGACATCCTGATATACTCGAAGACGCCAGAGGAGCATGCAGAGCACTTGCGGATAGTTTTGGGGATTCTGAGGCAGGAGAGATTGTTTGCCAAATTGTCGAAGTGCGAGTTCTTTTTAGACCGAGTGGAGTTTCTCGGCCATGTAGTCACTGGAGATGGAATCTCGGTGGATCCCAGAAAGATTACTGCAGTTGAGACATGGAAGGCTCCGACGTCAGTTTCAGAGATCAGGAGCTTTCTGGGTTTAGCAGGCTATTATAGAAAGTTCGTCCAGGACTTTGCTAGAATAGCTGAACCCATGACGAAGCTGACGCGGAAGGACGCAGAGTACATCTGGTCAGAGGACTGCCAGGCAGCGTTTGTGGAGCTGAAGAGGAGGCTGACGACCGCTCCAGTTCTGACTTTACCTTCAGGTTCTGGAGGTTTTACCATTTACAGCGATGCTTCTGGGAAGGGGTTAGGATGTGTCCTACAGCAGCATGGGAAAGTGATTGCTTATGCATCTAGGCAGTTGCGGACTCATGAGAGGAATTACCCTACCCATGACCTAGAGTTAGCTGCGGTGATCTTTGCACTCAAGTTATGAAAACATTACTTATACGGAGAGCGCGTAGAAATCTTTACTGACCACAAAAGCTTGAAGTATGTGTTCACGCAGAAAGAGCTGAACATGAGACAAAGACGATGGTTGGAGTTGATGAAGGACTTCGACATCGATTTACGGTATCACCCTGGGAAGGCAAATGTGGTGGCGGATGCGCTGAGCAGGCATCCGATGGTATGGTATCTGATGATAGATCGGCATTTATGGGAGGATCTGGAGAAGCTCGGCATCGGGCTAGTTCGGCCAGGATCAGTGATACAGATGATGGCGCTTGACATTCAGTCAGGTTTGATGGAGCAGATCCGGGAGGCACAGTCTACAGATGAGAGCCTTCGCAGACTTTGACCCCAGGCATTAGCTGGATTGCTGGATGACTTCACTATAGCAGAGGATGGATCCTTGAGGCATGGCAGCCGATTGTACGTGCCGAAGGGAGAGCTGGTAGAGGCAGTCTTACAGGAGGCGCACCGACCGAGATATTCTATTCACCCTGGTGCTAACAAGATGTACCGTAACTTACGAGAACATCTTTGGTGGCATGGGATGAAGAGGGATGTATCACGTTTTATCTCAAGATGTCTAGTTTGCCAGCAGGTCAAGGCGGAGCACCAGAGGCCAGCTGGTTTGTTGCAGCCGTTACCCATTCCCGAGTGGAAGTGGGAACATATTATGATGGACTTCGTCTCAGGGCTTCCTCGTTCCCAAGGAGGGAAGGATGCCATCTGGGTCATCATAGACAGGCTGACGAAGTGTGCGCACTTCATACCCTTCAAGGTGGGGCTTTCCACCGAGAAGTTGGCGGAGCTATACATGCAGCAGATAGTTCGCCTACACGGAGTGCTGGTGAGCATCGTGTCGGACAGAGACAGCAGATTTACATCCCACTACTGGAGGAGCTTGCAGGAGGAGCTGGGCAGTAGGCTCAAGTTCAGTACGGCGTACCACCCGCAGACAGATGGGCAGTCCGAGAGGACGATACAGACACTGGTGGATATGCTGAGGACCTGCGTGCTGGACTTCGGAGGATCATGGGAGAGCCATCTGCACTTGGTAGAGTTTTCATACAACAACAGCTACCAGGCCAGTATCGGTATGTCTCCTTTCGAGGCGCTATATGGACGACGATGCCGCACACCGCTCTTTTGGGATGATGTTGGAGACAGAGTTATGCTTGGGCCAGAGATGATCACGGATGCAGCAGAGAAAGTCGGGATGATCAGAGACAGGCTCAGAGTAGCTCAGGATAGGCAGAAACACTGGGCTGATGCTAGTCGCAGGCCGATGGAGTTCACAGACGGTGATATGGTGCTAGTGAAGATATCACCTACTAGAGGGACGATCCGGTTCGGACGAGGAGGAAAGATGAGCCCCAGATACATCGGGCCGTTCGAGATACTTGGCAGGATCGGAGAGGTAGCTTACAGGGTTGCACTTCCACCCAACCTAGCAGGAGTTTACGACGTCTTTCACGTATCTCAGCTGAGGAGATATGTTCCAGACCCCAGTCATGTGCTAGATCATTCAGAGTTGGAGGTCGGACCGAGCCTTACAGTTTCTGAGCAGCCAGTGGAGATATTAGACAGGAGAGAGAAGAGGCTGAGAAACAAGGTTATACCCCTAGTGCGAGTAGCTTGGAGCCGTCACTCCCCAGGTGAATCTACTTGGAAGAGGGAGTCGGACATGAGGGAGAGATACCCTTACTTGTTCGATCCAACCGCTGCGAGGGAACCACCCGTTCCCGCTTGATACCTTAGAGGTTAGTTTTGATCGCAGCCTTAGTCATTTTGTTGCACTGCTTGCCATGTTAGAATATTGTAGGGTCTTCAATCCTTGTGAATTTCGAGGATGAAATTTTTCAAGGAGGGAAGACTTGTAAGCCCCTATTTTTCAAATTTCATTTTAATTAGTGCTAATTAATTTTTAATGTTAATTTTAGCCTTAAAATAATTATTAGGATTTTTAGGAATTTTTCTAGAATTTTTAAATAATTTTTAAATGAGTTTTAATTCTAAAAATATCAATTGTAATTTTCTAAATTGTTTTGATATCATTCTGTAATTTTTAGATTTGTTTTTATATTAGTTTGCAATTAGTGAAATGTTTTTAAATGAGGAATGCAAATTCTATTTTGCATTTAGCCACTGTTGGGGCCTTTGTGCAATTTTCTAATCTAGGAGGACCTAACTGCTAACCTACCCAACACCCCCCCCGACCAGACTCTCTCTCTCCTCACCCACTCCGCTGACAGCCGCGCCCTGCCCCCGCCATTTTCGGCTGCCCTCGACCAACCCGACCGCCCTAACTAGTCTATTTAAACTCCCCTCTCTCCCCCGACCAGACCCTAACCCTAAACTCTCCCCACGACCACCCCCGACCCCCATTTCCTCCACTTCCAGTCCGCCTAAACCCTAACTCCGACGGACCCCCAGCGCCGCCTCCACAGCCGTCGTCGTCACCAACCACCACCACCATTCGACGTGCCCGGCCGAGACGACCCCAGCGCCACCGGAGCGCCGCCGTCCCGACGCCTCCTCCGCCGTCCACGACCTTCGAATTCCCCCCCCCCGAAGTCGGACACGTATGTAACATTTTTTTCTCGTATCGTGCGTGTCTCGTGTTGAGTCTATATTGTTCGCCGTGTCCTGACGAACATGATGGTGAAACTGGACACGCGAGACTGAACTCGTGCGTGTCATGCTAGCCCAGACACGTAAATACCTGTGTCCCTAACTGTCCGGACACAGGCTCGTGTTTATTATTTTTTTTAATGTTTATATTAAACCAAACCTAATTAAATCTAACTAAGTTCTATCCCTAACACAACTAGCGGGCTGACCCCCTGGCCAGCCCGACCCAAGTTAAACCCCCCCCCCCCCCAGTGCAGCCCGAGTTCGAGCCACCCCTTCCTTGTTTCTGTTTCTTTTCTTTTTCTTTTTTTCTATTTTATATATATTTTTATATATATATATGTATATATATATATTAGTATATATATATATATGTATATACTGTATTTTGACAGTATTTTATATATATGTATATATATTTTATAGTTAGTAAATTTTATATATATATGTTTGTATATATGTATATATTTTCATGTGTATATATATATTATATATACACTTTATAATTAAGTGTTTTCTTATATATATATATATATATTTGTATATATATATATATATATATATATATATATATATATATATATATATATATATATATATATATATATATATATATATATATATATATATATATTTTATATATATATATATATATATATATATATATATATATATATATATATATATATATATATATATATATATTTTTATATATATATATATATATATATATATATATATATATATATATATATATATATATATATATATATATATATATATATATATATATATATATATATATATACTTTATAAATTAAGTATTTTCCTTATACATAGATATATGTAATTTTAAAACATATGTATGTATATTTTCACTATGCATAATTTTACCATATTAAAATAATAATATTTATTTTGCACTATTACCAAATTGTATTTTTAGTGTATTTAAATTTTTGCAACCATTTGGTGTCCAAGCCTAGCATGGATTTTTGGGCTCAAATATGTTTTCACACATTCAAGACCTGTACAAGTCATATTGGACTTGATTCATGGCCTTGGGTCCTGTATTTGAACTTTGGTTCAAATTATATACATGGACAAAATACGCAGATAATTAATTATTTAATTTCAATAGTGTGTAATGTTGTTTTTGGATTTCTAAAAATACTTAAAGTATTGTTAAAATTCTAGAAAAATAGTATTTAGATACTATGTTAAGTTAGCTAATTTAGTATAATTTTTGTAGTATTTAATTTACTGTTTTGCCACTAGTTTGGCATATGAAACCAAAACTCATTTTCTGTATACTTAGGAAAACTGATTTTTATAAAATATTTGTACTGGTTAATAAATTCCAGAAAAATTATAATAAATTTCTATGATTAACAAGGATCACTTTGATACTTTACTTTAAGAAAAACTAGGCTTTTTGTCTATCTCTAAAATTGTTAGAACACAATGGTCTTTTGATTTATTTATTGATTAATTACGACTTGTAGCTTTTTGTGTTATTTTGAGTTTTAGCCGTGTTGAACCCCACCCCTCACTAGTGTAAAGACCCTAGAAAGTTAGTTAAAGTAATGTGTCACCCCACATTGGTCTCCTATGCCAAAGTCATCATTTTGGCTAGGTGTCCAGTCACAAGTCGTGTCGCACCAATTAGTGTCCTAGTGTTTTAGCTTAGTGTAAAAACTAAGTTATTGTATTTATTTCTACAGTGACGAGTTACCGGACATCCATAGCACTGTTATCGCAGCTTGTTTTGTTTTGCTTTGCTAGAGGCAAGTACTTTCTACGAAATTTATATATTGTCACATAAATGAACTGCAAACCCCACCATGTTAACGCAGCTTGTTATCGCATAAATGGACATCCATAGCACTGTTATCGCAGCTTGTTTTGTTTTGTTTTGCTGATCCTTGGAGTAGCAAGTTAGATCTCTACATGTTGTACTTTCAGTTACTACCATGCTTAGAACAATCTTGATGTATCTCTTACATGATTAGAATATGGGTTATGGGGAAACTGTTAGTAGCGTACGTGATCATGCCCCCTTACTCGTACGTACGTACCGAGCAAGGTTGACATTCTATGTATACCTTATCGTAGGCGCACTAGATATATTTGTACGTATGTACATCTATCGCTTGTTTTACTTGTACGGAAGTACATTTTATATACTTGTACCACAGTATATTTTACACCTATTGACGATCACGTACCTGCTACAGTTTTAAACATTACATATACATCTGTCTCTATGACATATGTGTCCTTGCCATGATAGATTGTGTGATGCCATGTTTCCAGTTATTCCTCTTATGTTCATTTCCATGTTTCATATGCTAGTTTGCTAGATTCAGTACTTGCTCCCGTCCTGACAGGATAACGTTGTAGGTATCCTTACTGAGGAGGAGTTACTCTGCGATACCTATTATGGAGTTACTGCCGAGGACCCGGCTCCGCTTTACGAGGATGTTCCTGCGGGGAACCTCGCCTAGTTGTCTTTTGTTTACTTAGACTTTTGAGAGTAGACATGTATTAGACTATATATTTTGTAACTGGACATGTATCCAGTTTTACATTTCAGTTCACTTGTACTTGGACATTTTACTATATACGACGACTTTTGTGTTTGGAGCATTTATGATTCTTCTTCACTTATAGAACTGTTAGCACATTTAGTCTTATCCTGTTGTCTTTAGAACAGCTTACTACGTTTTATCTCAACGTAGGCTAGGCATGACTCGGCCTGGCCCAACAATTTGGGTAGCGGGTCGTGACAAAAAGCATTATAGATTATAGAGGGGAATGTTAGGATCATTACCAATATTTCTTTTGAGGTCGAAGGCTTCACAAGTTGTCGGAAACTCGAACGCAACAAAATAGGTTCAGCCTGGACACATATTCGTGCAATGGACGCCACGGACAAACCGTATGGAATCATATGGATGACCAATTGGAGATCAAAGTAGACATGTAGGACTAAAAGTTAGTTTTGGTTTCGCGACAAACATAAAAATAAAAGTAGATGAACACAGTGTCAAAGTGAACAAAACTGGGTTCGAAATTTTCATTACGGTTGGGAATAACCTTCATGTTTGGCCTTCAAACGACCAAACGAGTATACAAGACTCCTTCGGGGATTGATAGGGTTGAAGAGGGATCTCTTAGGTTGTCATGGAAGTGGTGACACAACAAATGGAGGGGGAAGGGAGGTTTTGGCGGCTAGGATTGATTTGGTGTTGTCGGGTTTATATAGGAGGGGTGGTCAAGTTTGGCCTCTTAGTGGGGAAGTGGCCGGCCATATATGATCCTATTTATAAGGATTTAATGTTAGTATGTTAGGATTTGGGTAGAGATGGTTTTAGAAAAGTTTGGTTGAGTTTGGTGGTCAAACCTTTAAGATATTCAAAGATAACCCCCTAAAAGATTTAAATGGGTTTCCTAATTTGGAAATCATATCTTTAGTTGTGTTTAATCCAATATGGTTGTACAAAATCACATAAAATCTATGTAAATTAATCCTAATTGGTTATGACAATCTATTTTATGCTCTACCAAGGCTAGTTGGACTAGTTTGGGCCAGTATGATTTGTTGAACCAAAATAGGCTCCGAAAGTCTAATAATTGGGTCTTGTGTGCCATTTTAAAATAAACAACACATGGGAACTCAATTGAATGGGACACCGTTGGCATGTGTATAGTAGGCTCAAAATAGGTCAAAACCATATATTTGGTCAAAATATTTTGATCGGGATTGGGTCTCAAATTGGAACTGTAAAGTACATTAAATTTTACGGCAAAGGCTAAAATGACCATTTTGACCCTAAAGTTGTGTAAAGAAAATTTAGTGCATGAGAACATGTTTGAGTGGGACATGATATGCCAAAATGAAGGTGTACTCGTCTAGAACATGAATATAAAATTTGTTTCGAGGAATTGGCTAATGTTATACTTCAAAAGTGAAAGCTACGACAAAGTGCATATATAGTCAAAATTGAAAGTAAAACATCGTTTAATAAATAAAAAATCATATAAAAATAGAAAATAAAATAAAAAATCCCCAAAATCAGAGGGCTTACGCCAGGCCCGTGCCGAAACCGGGCTGACCGGTCCATCTAACACCTTGACTTTAGGCGCATATCCACATAAGTCAGTCTAATACTGCATTAAAAGCTATGTCGTACCGTAATACGTCCAGATGACGGTTATGCTTAAAACGTTAGTGCTTATGTCAGCATAATGACTATATTTATTTGTATGCAGCAGAGCATCATCACGTGGCACTACGTGACGATGACTTATGCGCCTGACCATGAAAGCGTATATAATTCCTTATAGTTTTCTTTCCTATCCTATGTGACAGAGTAGTGATTATGCGATAGGACATTTATGAAGCTGAGGGGATCATGCGCTAGTTTATACGCAAACGTTTAATTTTGCATTTGAGGCACATACGTTTTAGTTGATAACATACGCCAGAAGCAAAAAATAATATCTTTTCGTATTCCATGTGTGCATAACTGTTACATTATGAATGACTATAAATAGTTGGGACATGTGCTCCCAAACAATTGAAAGATGAGTGTATTGAGCGTATTTCTTACCCAAGTATGCTAATAAGACTTAGCAAGTTCTCTTCTCCAACAGTTGTGTTTGTATCGTCAACGAAGTATATAAGTCAACAATTGTATTCGAAACGTCAGCCAAGAGGGTTAATTAAATAATTTACAAAGAATAAAGGATTACATTGATCTTTATAAGAGATCGAATAATTTTGAGCATAAGGTATTTTGACTTCGATTTTGCTGGATGCCAAAACACCAGGAGATCCACATCAGGTTATGTTTACCTATTGGCTTGTGGAGACATATTTTGGAGAGTATCAAACAAACATTCATAGTTTCTTCCACCATGGCAGCATAGTTTATAACATGATGTGAAACATCCAATCAGAAAATATAGTTACAAAATTTTGTCATAAGCATGCGTATACATGAGAGTGTTGAAAGACCACTCAAATAATAGTGTGACTATAAATTAACAATACTATATTCCTATAACAACATGAGCTCGTATAAGTTAAAGTATATTGACATAAAGTTCCTAATTGTGAAGGAAAGAACTCAAAATGGTCAAGTATCCATATAACACATTGGGACAAACTCTATATTAGCAGATCCGCTAACAAAAGTGTTACACCCAAGGTCTTTCATGAGCACATTGCTCATATGTGTGTTATCTAATTTGAGGATATGTCAATATAATAGGAGTGTGTGTTTTATGTATTTTGAAATACGCTGTATTTTGATTTGGACACAGTTATGTATTTAAGTATTCTGGATATTTTTTTTTATTAGATATATGGTAAATTTAGTCCATTCTATTTTCATTATGTTAAAGTATTAATCTCATTAAAGTAAGGAGGACCAGTTAGAAATAGACATGTGTTGCTTATATTGTGTGTAATTTCTATGCTACGATTGATCTATGTCGTTAGCTATATTCATTGATAGTTTAGTTATGCTAAATGTGGCAAAGACCACTTTGTTCCTATATTAATATGGTTAATGGATGGGATTGTCCAGATATGCCCTAAGGTTAAGATAGCAATTTTTGAGCTCATAAAATTAACACATTCATAAGGTTACATATGTGGAGTTATCCAATAATTAGTGGCCACTCATGTAAAAGTAATTGTGTTGTTCTATCTAAATAATTAAGCCAAATTAAAGTGGTCTAAATTAAAAATATGGTTAAGGGTATAATTGATATGAAAATAATGTGTAGATACCAGAGATAAATCTAATTTGAGGAGTGGTCAAATTAGATTATCTAAAACCTTATATATATATATATATATAGAGAGAGAGAGAGAGAGAGAGAGAGAATTTCTCCAAAATCATCCAGGTGGTTTCATATTATGGAACCACCCTATGTTACATCACTTGGATTTGAATTAAAAGGATAAGAATAAAAGGTGTGTGTGTGTGTGTGTGTGTATATATATATATATATATATATATATATACACACACACACACACACACATAATAGCCTTCTAGTACGAGAATCAAACCTACGGAAGATACGGGATGATGAAAAAATAAAAGGTTTTACTGTACATATACAATTCTTTACTATTATATATAAAGTCGCCCATGCCCCTCTGTACTGTCTACTGTAAACTCTCTTTTCCTGTCCATCTTTATTCAACCACCACCATCATCACCAACACCAGAACCATCCATGTTACCGACCCCGTATCCATGACCGATCGAGTCTTATCGAGCTCTGGTGAACCCCTGTACCCAGATGTTCCAACGCTCGACAACCTCCAAGCGATCGCCCCTTCCACACACTCGTAACACCTCGACTGAAACTTTTATGACACTCGTCCGTGCAATCAGCCACCATTGGATTCGCCGACATCCATGTCGCACACAAGAACTCCTCGTCCAAGCCTCCTCCTCGTCACCATCAATGGCATCGGGCTCATGCTCGAGACCAGACCGGCCGCCCACCCACCGTGTGACTTCCTCGTCTAAATGCTTGTCGCCCGGAGAACCGAGCTTTCCTCCCCCTTGATCGGAGAGCCGATCCCGGAGAACCCAAACATCGTGATTGAATTCCTAGCCGAGCGGAGCCTACTTACAAGGGCAACTATTGCCAGATCCACGAGCTTCTTCGGCAAGACAACCTTGTCATGCCCCATACACCAGCCGACCCTTAGCTTCTTTCGCCACCCTGCGATGCCCACGCGAGGCAGTGATGCGCCCATGAGTGTATTAGCTAGCCCTTCCTCATGCATCTTCTCTGTGTGTTGAAAATTAAGTTAAGAAATGAACTTAAAGAAGAGAAGTAAAAGTAAAAGAAAAAGGAAATGAAGGAAGAAGAACCTGTAAGGAGTAAGAAGAAAGTAACAAGAAAAGAACAAAGAATGAAGACAGCATGAGCAAGAAGTAGCATATTATTCTTTCCTTAGGTAAGTTTACCCCTCCTTTCCCTTTGAATAACCTTTAAATAATCGTAAAGATGTATATATACAACACTAACTAAACTAGAGTACATAACACATCTGATTATGAACAATTTTTCCCCAAACACTAGGGTTTGCTCTCTCTGGCGATTTCCCTAAACCCTAGGGTTTGTGCCGCTCCCTCCCTAGCAACCTCTCATTTACCCTCTTATCCTTTACGCTGCTCCCTCCTCCCCTTCCCATGCCTCCCATGGCCTTGTACAAGGAAGTAGTCAACAAAAATGGCAGCCCTTTTCAGCCTCCAAGGCCCTGCGGCCGCGATTTCTCTCTCAGCCAGAGAGAGCTCGGTGGCCGATCATTGGGCCTCTACGATCGCCATTAAGCCGTTCTCTTCTCGTAGGTTTACAAGTCTCTCACTGGGATCCATACTCCCTAAGTTATGGAAGACACCTGACCAAATCCAGGTCTCGAAATTGGACCTGGACGTCGGTACATTCCTGGTGCGCTTGGAAATCTCCGGCGGTGGTTGATCACGTGATTCTGGATGCGCCATGGAGTATCAATGACGACCTCCTAGCCATTGAGAGATGTGATCCTGGGAAACTCCTGGAAGAATATCGGTTCCAGTATGCAGATTTTTGGGTTCAACTTCACCGTTTGCCCTCGAAGTTCTTGAACCGCACGGCCATTTTCAGAATTGCAGAAGGCATCGGATCTCCCAGGCAATGCTCAATGACAGATGAGCAAAGTGGAAAACGTTTGCTAGGGGCTAAATTCTCATTGACATCACTAAGCCTTTAAAGAAATCAATTTCTACCTTGATCGATGGGCAATCGATGGGGACGGTCATTATCAAATATGAACGTCTCCCTCGGATGTGCGTGTTCTGCGCTAAAGTCGGCCACTCCATTAATGTATGCAAAGAAAGAGAGTCTTTTAAATCACTTATTGGGGAAGACTGGACTGCTGCGGAAAGAGATAGGATTGCGGTCTTGCTGCAACCTAGGATTAAAGAAGGAGAGTACAAGGCAATTCAACACCGCCCAATAGATCGTCGCCATATGGAGGATCGGGTAGATGCCACTGCACCCATATCTCGTGAAGATAATTCGAGTGGATCCGGAGGTGATGCCCCCTATCATTCTCTAGTCAGGAAGATGCTGTCCTCTTCATCAAACCAGCCTAGGGCAGATGTGTTATGTGGCCCTTCTCTTATCCCAAATCCAACACATCAGGCGGCCAAGTACACTCCCCCCATTTGAGGGGATCTGTTACTCATGAAGAAGCCCACAATTCTGTTGCTCGGCTCTCGGGGATGTTGCCCCATGCGGCACTTCCCCTTGCAGTTATTAAGCGGGGACATACTAATCTTGATGCACCTTCGAATTTGATTCCTCATGTGGCTACCCCCCTCTCCTCTTCTGTCAATTATTACACTGCTGCTGCCCCAACTAATATACCACAGATGAGTATAGTGGTTGATATTCCTCCGGACTTCATGGACAGGTACTATATGGAGAATGACAGCTCAGAGTCTGATATGGTGTGCAAGACCCCCACTTCCAAAGAGATCTTCTTTGCTTCCTGTGTAGAATCTTTCGGTGGGTCCCATTCTTCCAATCTTATCCCGCATTATGATACCACTTTGTCACTTTGTCTATCACATTGTGCTGATTTCCACTCTAATCCTTCGACCTCCTTCACAACTGTTCCCATCATTGAACTCCCCCCTCGCCTACTCTCTCCCCGACGAAGGTCCGTCCTTCCCGAAAACTGACTTGGAAACGACGGGCTCGTATGAGTCAGTTCCATCCTAATTCCCCCATAGAATCCACTATGAAGGCGAAGAAGCGTCCCCTCCCTAACATCAAAAACCTGAGAACTCCCAAGCGAGTGGCTGATTTATTGCTTACCAATCCCCAACATACAACGGTTATGGCGGCTGATCTCCAACAACCGCTAAACAAATGTTAGTATTTTCCTGGAACTGTCGTGGGCTGAGGAATGCCACGACAGTCCAAACCCTCCGCTCATTCCTCTCCGCAACCCACCCCTCTGTTTTCTTCCTCTCTGAAACCCTCTCACCACCACAACACTCCTCCCAAATTCTGCCATCTTTAGGATTCCCTAATACCCACTCTGTTCCCCTGACTGGCCGATCGGGAGGACTCTGGCTAGGCTGGGCTGATGATATCCATGCTTCAGTCTCTCACTCCTCCCCCAATCTTATTATTCTTTCTATTAAAAAAGAAGATGATACCTCGAGCTGGAACCTCCTCTGTGTTTATGGGTGCCCAAGGAAGAAAGATCGGCCATTACTCTGGGAGTCTATTAAGACTCTCTCTGATTCGTTTAATGTCCCTTGGTGCTGTATTGGTGATTTTAATGCCATCACCATAGCTGAAGATAAGTTCGGAGGTCGAGGCTACGACAGGCAATCGAACTCCTCTTTTATGCAGATGATCGACTATTGCGGACTCATCGATCTTGTATTGGTTGGACCGGCCTACACTTGGTCCAATGGTCGTAGTATGTCTCAACTTATTAAAGAAAGATTGGATCGAGCGCTTCCGAACGATGAATAGTGCAGCAAGTATCCCAACTCAACTGTCCACACTCTCCCCAGGTACAATAGTGACCATGCACATATCCTCCTTGATACCAACGATCAGACCCAGCGGAGAAAGCGGCCCCTTTGCTTCGAAAGTTTCTAGCTCAATAATGATAATTTTACGGATACTCTGTCTTCCTCTTGGCTTGAGGCAAATTCCATTCCAGAAGCCACCTTCCTGGACAAATTAAGCTACACCATGAGAAAACTCCATAAATGGAGTCGTTCTTCCTTTGGTTCTCTTAAAACCTGCATTCAGTCTCTTCAAGATCAGCTGCTTGCTATTCAAGAAGGAACCCCTGTTGGCCCATTCCATGGTCACACCCGATTTCGATAATCAACATGCACTTAAGTCAATACACAAAATATACAAACTGCTGCTAATCATTTCAGGATATATGAAATCAATATCAACGGGCGTTGTACTACATTAGCAAAGCATAGACATCATCAAATCTGAAGTTGATTCATTTTATATTTTATTCTGTATTTTTACATTTTATTGAGTGTGGGATTTATTTTGTAAAATCAATTTGGTAATACTGGCTTAGGGTTATCTCAGTCCACATTTCCAAAAAGCCTACCCATTTCTTATTTATACATCAGTTTATAAAATATTCCAAAATCCTTTCTTACAAACTGTTTTGATAAAAATATTTCGAAAAATCCCTGACAGAACTCATAACCGAGTTCGGCCCGAGTTCGGTCCGAACTCTGCCCGAGTTCGGTCGTTTTGAATTCAAATGTTTGTTGGCTCCAAATCTGCGAGCAACGTCTCTATGCGAAATATTTGCATCAGAACTCTGCCCGAATTCTGTCCGAGTTCGGTCTCAGAAAACACCTATAAATAGAAGAGAAATTTTAATTTCAAATCACTCATTCATTCTTCATCTTCTCTTCTCTACTATTCAAGTGTTTTCAAAACGTTCTACGACTTTCAAATTATACCTATACATCTCTTAGCCAAAAGCCAGTAATATCGGAGTTGATTTAGAGTTTTTGGTGTCCAAGAGTTGTAAAGAGGTCATTCCAAGTTCAGCAACTATTCTTGTTGTGGAGCCGGTCGTGCGCTCGTCACCAAGCACGGTGTTGTAAGAGACTGCAAGCTCTCATTTAGCTTGTGCCATAGTGGATTAACATCGAGCAAGAGTACTCGAGACTGGATTAGTCCTCTCAGAGGGATACCAGTATACATCGCTGTGTCACTGAGTTTGATCTTTCTATCTCTTGCTAAATTTATATACTGTCTCTTATTTTCTGCCATAGTTAATTTTTTAATTGGTGATTATTTTTCCGCTGCACACACACACTCTATTCACCCCCCCTCTAGAGGTGCTCAACGGTCCTACAATTGGTATCAGAGCAGGTTATATTTTTATATAACAAACCTCAGAGAGTATATATGGCAGCCGTGAAATCAATATTCAACGGTGAAGGACAATCCACAAATAGACCCCCACTTTTTGATGGTACTAATTATACCTATTGGAAAATACGGATGACTTTCTTCTTAAAGTCTCTTGACTTTGATCTTTGGTCTATAGTCATTGATGGTTATAAGAAACCAGCACCAACAGTAGTTGAAGGCCAGCTTGTAGACAAGCCTCATAACAAATACACTGAAGCTGAAAAAGCTAAGGCTAGTCTAGATGCTCATGCCATCAACGCACTATTCTGTGCAATTGACAAAATGGAGTTCAACAGAGTTTCAACCTGTAAGACGTCTCACGAAATTTGGAAACTTCTTGAGGTAACTCATGAAGGTACTTCCCAAGTGAAGGAATCCAAAATTAGTAGACTGACACAGGAATATAAATCTTTTAAGATGAAACCCGGTGAGTCAATTACACAGATGTTTACTCGTTTTCTTGATATAACTAATCCTTTGCAATCTCTTGGTAAGGATTACAGCAATCATGAGAAGATCAGAAAAGTGCTGCGGGCTCTAACCAAGAACTGGAATCCAAAAGCTACAGCAATTATTGAAGGAAACGATCTCACCACTATGTCCTTGGAAATACTGATGGGGAAGCTGATGACCCATGAACTTGATTTGCAAGAGTTTGAAGAAGCAACACCAAAAGAAAAATCTATTACTTTCAAAGCACAAGCAAGAAAATCAACATGCAATGACTCTGATGAAAAATCATCAAGTGGTGATGAACAGGCCCTACTTGTGAAGAACTTTTGAAAATTCCTAAAGTTTGAGAAATCAAGCAGAAGGAAAAAAGATGTCCAAGAAAGCAATGAAGATGAAACTATTTGCTTTGGATGCAAGAAGACGGGGCACATGAAGAAGGACTGTCCAACTTCAAAGAAAAGCAGTCCATATGACATATCAAGATCAAGCAGAAAAGCAACATCTGGTCGAAAGTATGCCAACACAAGTATCTGGCATGAAAGTGATGCCAGTGATATAGAAGAAGAGGATAGACCCTACGGCAATGCAAATGACTGTCTTATGGCATTTGATAAGGTATCTTCAAACCCTCTATATGATGATTTTACTTTCGATGAATTAGAAAATGCCTTTAGCGAATTACTTGAAGAACACAAAAATGTGCTTGACAAGTATAAGCAATCTCGAAAAGAGATTAAGGCATACACAACCGAGTTAGCTAGACTGTCCAATCTTATTGAAGATATTAAAGAGACGTCTACTACCGGTAACACGGAAGAGATAGCCAAACTCAAGGTAGACTATCATGAGGCTATCCTCAATATTGAAAAGAAAAAAAGAGACTATGTCAAGATGCAAAAGTTGTATGACACAGAGAAGAAGATGCACTTAGTTACAGAACATAGACTCTCAGTTATGACTGCTAAATATGAAGAGTCTATTGCGATTTCTAAAAAGCTAGAAATCAAGTTAGGCAAACAGGCAATACCTGTGACACAGCCTAATTTTAGTCCTAATGCTAAGCATATACCTAAGAGGACTAAAAATAAGAAAGCACAGAAGAAACACGACTATCATCATGCTTTCACTTATAGGTTCTCCAAGAAACCAAACAAGCATGTAAACACAGTTTCGACCACTTCTGGTTCTAAACTTACTTGCACTTATTGTGGCATGCATGGACACATATCACAGTATTGTTTAGCAAGGAAGCTTGTTGACAATCATACTTTATTCTGGAGGCCTAAAACTAATCAGAATGGACCCTTCAGTAAATGGGTAACAAAGGATTCATCTACTTGTCTTGTAAGTGGACCCTCAACCCTCTCATGCTAGAAGCAAATGGATCCTCGATAGCGGATGTTCGCGACACATGACTGGTGATGCATCTTTGTTCGCTACGCTATCGATGAAGAAAGAATGATACGTCTCCTTCGGAAATAACTTGAGAGGTGATATTATTGGTAATGGTACTGTAGGTATTTCTCCTTATCCAGTAATAAAAGATGTTTGTCTAGTAACAAAATTGAAACATAACCTACTGAGCATAAGTCATTTAGCTGATAATGGTTATGGTATCAATTTTGTGAAAGATAAATGTACTATATATGATATGTCATCTGGTGATCCCATATATAAAGGGATTAGAGAAGACAATATTTATGTTTTCTTTTTGGAGAATACTAATAATGCAGGTAGATGCCTAGTAGCTAATCTAGATGAAAGCTGGCTATGGCACATGAGACTAGGACATGCAAGTATGGATACTATCTCACGACTCAGTACTAAAAAGTTGGTAAAAGGACTCCCTGAAATTCCATTCAAGAGAGATATGGTATGTGTTGACTATGAAAAGAACAAAGCACATAGATCCACTTTTAAATCCATCAACGCTGTAAGTACTTCCAGACCTTTGCAGTTAATTCATATGGATTTATTTGGACCTAGTAGAGTCGCTAGTCTTGGCGGTAAGCTCTATGCTTTTGTTATTGTTGATGATTTCTCTCGATTTACTTGGGTTTACTTTTTATCAAACAAAAGTGATACTATTTTTGAATTTCAAATATTTTGCAAAAAGGTACAAAACGAAAAAGGCTTCATGATTACTCGTATCCGAAGTGATCATGGTGGCGAATTCGTAAATTCTGATTTCAAAAAGTTTTGTGATGATAGTGGATATTACCATGAATTTTCCTGTCCAAGAACTTCCCAACAGAATGGTATTGTGGAGCGGAAGAATCGTACTCTAAGCGAAATGGCTAGAGTCATGCTGAATCAGCATAATCTTCCTAAGTATTTTTGGGCAGAAGCTGTTAGTACAGCCTGTCATGTTTTGAATAGGGTGTTAATTCGACCAATCTCGAAGAAAATACCATATGAGCTTTGGTTTGGAAGAATTCCAAACATTTCTTATTTTAAAGTTTTTGGATGTCGCTGTTTTATCTTGAACACCAAGGATAACTTGGGTAAGTTCGACTCGAAAGCAGATTAAGGAATATTTCTCGGATATGCTGCTAAGAGTAAAGGATATAAATTTTTTAATAAAAGATCTATGATTGTTGAAGAATCTATTAATGTTACTTTTGATAAGCTGAATAGTCACAGATCTAGCGACAGTGATGATGAAGAGACACATGCAAAGACTGAGAAGAATTCTGTGGAAGATCTGACCCAAAAGTTTGATTCATTAAAATTCTTGCCAGATCATCCAGAAACACTCATTATAGGTGATGTATCTAAAGGTGTAAGTACACGTTCCTCTCTTAAAAATTCTGATATAGCAGCAAATGTAGCATTCATTTCTCAAATAGAACCTAAGAATATAGATGATGCTTTTTCTGATGAGTTTTGGATTCATGCCATGCAAGAGGAACTAAATCAATTTGAGAGAAACCAAATTTGGGAACTCGTTCCTAAACCTATTGGTTAATCGATAATTGGTACCAAATGGGTGTTCCGAAATAAACTCAGTAAAGATGGACAAGTTCTACGCAACAAAGCACGTCTAGTGGCACAAGGTTATAATCAAGAAGAAAGAATTGATTATGATGAGACTTATGCTCCTGTTGCTAGATTAGAAGCCATCCGTATGTTTTGTGCATTTGCATGCTTTAATGATTTTAAATTATTTCAAATGGACGTGAAGAGTGCATTTTTAAACGGTTTTTTAAAAGAGGAAGTTTTTGTGAAACAACCCCCTAGTTTTGAAGATTTTCAAAAACCTGATCACGTCTTCAAGCTTAAGAAAGCACTATATGGACTCAAACAAGCACCTCGTGCTTGGTATGAACGCCTAAGTGCCTTCTTACTTGATAATGGTTTTTCAAAAGGTAGAGTTGATACTACTTTATTTATCAAATCTCTGAATGATGATATTCTCCTTATACAAATTTATGTAGATGACATAATATTTGGTTCTACTAACGAAAAACTTTGTCAAGATTTTGCTAAGTGTATACAGAGTGAATTTGAAATAAGTATGATGGGAGAGCTAAACTTTTTCCTAGGACTACAGATCAAACAGCACTCAAAAGGAACATTCATCAACCAAGCTAAGTACACAAAGGACATACTGAAAAATTATGACTTCGAAAACGTAAAGCCAATCGGGACTCCTATGGCTACATCTACAAAGCTTGATTCTGATGAAAGTGGCAAACCTGTCGATCAGCTTAAGTATCGAGGTATGATTGGTAGTTTATTATATTTAACTGCTAGTCGTCCTGATATAATGTTCAGTGTTTGCATTTGTGCACGTTATCAAGCAAATCCTAAGAAATCACATCTAAGTGCCGTTAAGCGTATCTTCTGATACCTTAAAGGAACTTCTACAGTTGGCTTATGGTATCCTAAAACCAAATCCTTTGACCTGATAGGTTATTCGGATGCGGATTTTGCGGGATGCAAAGTGGACCGTAAAAGTACCAGTGGCACATGTCATTTTCTAGGAAAGGCCTTAGTCTCCTGGTTTAGTAAAAAGCAAAATTCTGTAGCATTATCAACTACTGGGGCTGAGTATATCGCCGCAGGTCGTTGCTGTGCTCAAATTTGGTAGATGAAACAAACCCTGGAAGACTATAATCTGCACTACACTAAGATTTCTATATATTATGACAACACTAGCACTATAAATCTGACTAAGAACCCTATTTGTCACTCACGTACAAAGCACATAGAGATACGACATCATTTTCTACGTGATCATCAACAACACGGGGATATCTATTTAGAATTTGTTGACACAGATCATCAACTAGCAGACATATTCATAAAACCATTGGCTGAAGATCGGTTTAACACATTGAGGCGTGAGCTCGGTATACTTGAATTTTCAGATTAATAATGTAATATGGTAGTTAATTTTAATTTTATAACTTAAAACTTTGGCATTTATTTAACGGATATTTTTTTTGGGTACAAGCCTAAAAAGGGTCTGTCTGTCAACACGACTACGGTCGAAGCGAAGCGGTACTTAAGAGTTCCCCGGTGAACCTCCGTTAGCTGGGACAGAACCCCTACAGTTAACCCATTAATAATGTACGTTATTAAATACAAAGTCAAAAGTCATACAATTAATTTTTTAACCACCAGAACTGTATTTATTGTGTCGGAAATACAAGTAGCCAAACTCGGGCCGAACTCTGACCGAGTTCGGGCCGAATTCGGACCGAGTTCGGTCGGCGCTGTTATGTTTCCAGAAACGAACAGCCGGCCCTAACCCCTTTATATACCCCTCTTCCTCTACTCTTTTTCACTCACCAACTCGAGATTACTCCTCCTTTCACCTAGAAACTTCTTCCTACTCCTCCTTAGCAAGCATCTTAGGTGATCTGGTGGGCTACCCAATCTCTTGTTCTTCCTCCTCTTTAAAGGTATTCTACTTCTTTTCTTTCAATTTCTTTCAATGGCTCCTAAGCGTCAGAGGGCAACCACTTCCCAAGGCGGATCCTCCTCCTCGGATTATACTCCGGCTAGCCTTTTCAGTCCAGCACGACCCTTAGGCTCAGAGGATTGCGACTCAACCCTTTTCCCTGACAAGGAATTCTCTGATCTATGGTTCGACTCTTTTTCCGGACGTAGAATCTGTTTTGGTGCTTTTGTTAATTTTACCATCTTTTCTGAATATGCACCTACTTTTGATCATCTCAGCTACCGAAACTTTTTCGAAGTAGCCAAAAATATTTTGATAATGCTGTCAGGATGTTTTACTGCAACTTGCAAGTAAAACCCAATAGAAACTTTTATTCTTGCGTTGCTGGGCAAGAATTAGAGTTCAGCGCTACTGATATCAGTGAATTCTTCCATGTTCCTGATGTTGGTGCTGCTTTAGTGGACATTAACCATGTCCAATTTCTCGAGGATGTCACCCTTGCTTCTTTCAAGGAACTTATTTGCCATCCCAACCCAGTTCCTCGGAGAGTCTTTTCTAAGAATTTAAATCAAAACTTTTATGAACTCCATCGATTTATTTTCTCTGTTCACCTCCCTAAGAAAGGATCCACAGATGAGATTACTTTCTTAGAACTCTCCGCCATGTATCACATTCATTTTGGAATACCTTTTTCTATTTCAAAGACCATGATGGACTGGATGCTGAACTGCAAAAATGCAGGACGCAACCTTGTGTATCCCATGCACTTGGCAGCCATCTTCCGCAGGTTTGATATTGACCTTCAGACCTGTGCCTACTCCTCCACTCCTATTGAGCTCACCAGATCCCGCAGATACCCTGCTCCACCTCTGCCACCTGGTGCTCAGCCTGCTCCAGACATCGGTGCTGAGGCTCCTGCTCCTGATGCTGCTCCTGCTCCAGCCCCTGCTCCGGGATTTGATCCAGGCTTCTATCAGAGATTCGATGACTTTGTTGCTCTTTCAGCACAGCGTCATCAATCTTATGTTGACTCGGAGTTCCGTCACATTTATCAGGCCCAGGTATTTCAGAACGGACTAGCGAATCTCCACTACAGTCTCTCTCATGATCCAGTCCGTCCCGTTACCATTCTGCCTCATCCAGACTTCCCTGGACCTCGATTTGGAGACGAGGCATCTTTCCAGTACTTCGATCCCACTGCAGCCTACTTCCCTCCAGAGGCGCCTGGCGGTGATGATCCGACTATGTGATGCTGACTCAGCTATTGACTAGTGGATAGGAGTTAGTTGATGATTTTTATGTCATGATGTAGTTTTTTTTTCTTTTTATGTCTAAACTTCATAGTTAGACATTTATTTCAGCACTTTTGATTGTACTTTTGGATTAGTAGTGGAACATGTTATTTCAGCACTTTTATTTCAGTACTAGTTCTCTGTTATGTTTATGGTACTCTATTATTTCACTTTGTCTGTTTTTTTTTGTTGGCTTCACACATTACTGGGGTGCCAAGTTCATTTTTATATTGACAAAGGGGGAGAATGAGTTACAAATACCAAAACAAGCATTCAAACCAAAACAAGCATTCAAACAAATTATTTGCTCAGGTATTATTTGTTATTTTTTTAAGATATATTTTGGTATGGACTCAAGTTTTGTCAATTATCAAAATGGGGGAGATTGTTGGCCCATTCCATGGTCACACCCGATTTCGATAATCAACATGCACTTAAGTCAATACACAAAATATACAAACTGCTGCTAATCATTTCAGGAGATATGAAATCAATATCAACGGGCGTTGTACTGCATCAGCAAAGCATAGACATTATCAAATCTGAAGTTGATTCATTTTATATTTTATTCTGTATTTTTACATTTTATTGAGTATAGGATTTATTTTGTAAAATCAATTTGGTAATACTGGCTTAGGGTTATCTCAGTCCACATTTCCAAAAAGCCTACCTATTTCTCATTTATACATTAGTTTACAAAATATTCCAAAATCCTTTCTTACAAACTGTTTTGATAAAAATATTTCGAAAAATCCCAGACAGAACTCATAACCGAGTTCGACCAGAGTTCGGTCCGAACTCTGCCCGAGTTCGGTCGTTTTGAATTCAAATGTTTGTTGCCTCCAAATCTGCGAGCAACGTCTCTATGCGAAATATTTGCATCAGAACTCTGCCCGAATTCTGTCCGAGTTCGGTCTCAGAAAACACCTATAAATAGAAGAGAAATTTTTATTTCAAATCACTCATTCATTCTTCATCTTCTCTTCTCTACTATTCAAGTGTTTTCAAAACGTTCTACGACTTTCAAATTATACCTATACATCTCTTAGCCAAAAGCCAGTAATATCGGAGTTGATTTAGAGTTTTTGGTGTCCAAGAGTTGTAAAGAGGTCATTCCAAGTTCAGCAACTATTCTTGTTGTAGAGCCGGTCGTGCGCTCGTCACCAAGCACGGTGTAGTGAAGCTGGTCGTGCGCTTGTCACCAAGCACGGTGTTGTAAAAGACTGCAAGCTCTCATTTAGCTTGTGCCATAGTGGATTAACATCGAGCAAGAGTACTCGAGACTGGATTAGTCCTCTCAGAGGAATACCAGTATACATCGCTGTGTCACTGAGTTTGATCTTTCTATCTCTTGCTAAATTTATATACTGTCTCTTATTTTCTGCCATAGTTAATTTTTTAATTGGTGATTATTTTCTGCTGCAAACACACACTCTATTCACCCCCCCTCTAGAGGTGCTCAACGGTCCTACAACCCCATCTTCGGCCTCTATGAGAATGGAGAGGGATATTGCAAAGGAGATCAGTGGTCTTCTCATGATTGAAGAGGCTTACTGGTGCCAACAGACAAGATGTCAATGGATCAAGGAAGGCGACAGAAGCACTAAATATTTTCACATCAAGGCCTCTATCAGGAAAAGAAGGAATGAAATCCGCTCGCTCCAACTTCCAAACGGAACATGGACTTCGGATCCAGAGGTAATCTCTACTTCTATCATTAGCCATTTCTCTAATCTCTTTGGCACAGATGACTCTCATCCTATTGTCCCAGACTTTATCTTTTCTACAAGCCCTTTAACAGGGGATGATAATACGCTTCTGGGATCGATCCCTGAGCCTTCAGAGATTGAGCAAGTTGTCAGAAGCATGGGGGCACTAAAGGCCCCTGGCCCCGATGGTTTCCCTGTACTATTTTACCAAAGAGGTTGGCAAGTGGTTGGGGCTGCTCTTATCAACACAATCCAACATATTTTCTCCAGTAGCGAGCTCTACAAAGCCATGAACCATACTCATCTAGCTCTCATCCCCAAGTGTGCAGTCCCAAAAACAGCGATAGATTTTCGCCCAATCGCCCTATGCAATATTTCTTACAAAATTATCTCAAAAATCCTTGCTACTAGACTTCGTCCTTTAATGGACAAGTTAATTTCTCCTTTCCGGAATGCATTTGTGCTTGGCAGACAGATATCGGACAATTGTATCATTGCACATGAAATATTTCATGCCATGAACAATCGTTCTAAGAAGAGAAACTCATTTGCAATGAAGATTGATATGGCGAAGGCGTATGATCGTCTCGCTTGGCCATTCATCAAATCTGTTTTGAATGGATTGGGGATTCGAGATCATACAAACGAGCTTATTATGAAGTGCATTATAACATCCTCTTTCTCTGTTCTCATTAATGGCTCCCCGGAGGGTCACTTTACGTCTAAGAGAGAGATTAGACAAGGTTGCCCGCTCTCACCATACATCTTCATCCAATGCTCAGAGGTGCTCTCCCAATTATTCTACCGCTATGAACAGGAAGATCTTTATAGAGGTATTCGTATCAACCGATATACTCCCTCTATATCATATCTTCTTTTTGCAGATGACATTCTAGTATTTGGGCATGCTTCCTCCAACTCCATCTCGACTGTACAAAGGATCCTCGACAGATTCTCCTCTTGGTCCGGGCAATTGATCAACTTTGAGAAGTCGAGTATCCATTTCAGTAACCATGTCTCCTTACAAGAAAGGACCTCGCTTTCCAGTATTCTCCAGTCATCTCCTATGCGCAACACTGACAAGTACTTGGGGCATCCACTCCTTCTCCCCAAAGCAAGGATCAACACATACAAGGGATTACTTGAGAAGATCTCATCTCGCCTTAAGGGCTGGAAAGCGAATATGCTCTCTCATGCGGGGCGTACTGTCCTAATCAAATCCACTTTGGGTTCCATTCCAATCTACTCTATGTCGACTTACAAGATCCCTAAAGCTATTTGCAACATCATAGACCGCCAATGTAGAGATTTTTGGTAGGGACATGATATTTCAGAAAGGAAGCTGCATCATATAGCATGGAAAAAATTTATGATGCCAAAACGAGAAGGCGGGTTAGGACTCAGAAATTCCTTCTGGGTTAACGAGGCGCTTATTGGCAAGCTTCTTTGGAGGCTTATCACTAACCCACACCAACTTTGGGCTCGGGTACTCATTGGTACATATCTTCAAAATAGATCCATATGGCATATTCCCAAATGTAGACGTGCATCTCCTACTTGGGCCAGCATACTTGATGTCCGTCGTCACCTGGAAGGGAAGGTATGTTGGAAGGTTGGAGGCGGATGGATTGACATCAACAATGATCCCTAGGTTCCTGGTATCCCTGGATTCAGAGTCAGCACCTGTCACAGCGGTTCGATCATGCCAAAGCTTGTTAGAGAACTGATGGATCCCTCAGGTAAAAGCTGGAATACTCCTCTTGTTCACACGCTATTTTCTTCCTGGGAAGCGAAGGCAATCACTGATATTAATCTTCAAGAGGGCGATGGTCTTGATAAACTCATCTGGACATGTACTATATCGGGGAAATTCTCATCCAAATCACTATATGAGTCTATTCGAACTAGCAGCCCTTACAACTCGACTGCCACCGCGTTCCATATTAAGTGGGACAGATTTTGGAAGTTGCCAAATATTCCTCCACGGATACTGATGTTCATCTCGAGATTATGGCACCATAGGCTACCTCTATTGTTTGTTATCAACAAGAGGAACGATCAGATTAGCCCAATGTGCCCATTTTGCCTCCTCCATGAGGAAAATGAAAACCATCTATTCCTTTATTGTAATGTGGCTAGGGAAGCATGGTTCTCTAGTCCGCTGGGGCTGCGAACAAACGACTGCACCAACATCCATACTTTATTGCATAGTTGGATTAATGATCAACATGCCCATGAAGCTCTCTGGATGGGTGCAACAATCTTATGGGCTATATGGAAATCCAGAGGCGAATGTGTCTTTCGTCACAAAGCCCCATGTCCACAACGCATTGTCAACCACGCCTTGAGCTTTATCTCTATACAAGAAGGAGAATACTACAGCAGTATGGAAGAGATATATGAGCTACGACGAATGGCCATCAGTGAAACCACTTGGCAGCCCCCATCCCATTGGGACATCAAGATTAATATTGATGAGGCGACCTCCTCAGCCTGTGCAGTTGCAGCGGTCGCAAGGGATGCACTTGGGTGCTTTATAGCAGCTGACACAAAATATTTTGACTGCTTGAACTCTCCTGATCAAAGCCTCCAAGCAGAGTTAGAAGCTATAAAAGTTGGGATTGGGCTTGCTCGATGTTTGAAAACCAGTATTATCAGTATTGAAGGAGATTCTTTGATAGCCTTCAGGATCTTCAAAGGGGACTCTCAACTCATTCCCTGGAGACTCTCGGACTTGATCAACTCTATCAAACGCAAGTTATCTGTATATCAACAAATCAGCTTACTATCTGTTAGAAGATCAGGAAACAAAGTTGCCCATGACTTAGCTGGGCATGCTATCTTGAATAAGTCTACTACTAGGTTCCTTTCTTCCCCTCCTTGTATTGACCAGGCCCTATATGAGGACTGTTCTTCGGTTGTTAACATTCCAGTTTGAATTTTTCTAATAAAGGTCTTTTTCCCTAAAAAAAACACATCTGATTATAGTGCGAGAGTGAGAAGGGGAGAGAGAATAATGGTGAGAGTGAGTGACTTGGGCTTACCAAATAGCTGGCTTGCCCTAAGCTAGATACCTGTCCTTCTCTCTCCTCTTATTAATACCAACACCAAACCCGACCACGTAATTTTGTTTTGCTAATCCCACCTTTTATTTTTCATCATCCCGTACAATCCCGTAAGTTTCATTCCCGTATTAGAAGGCGGCTGTAAAATATATATATATATATATATATATATATATATATATATATATATATATATATATATATATATATATAAACACACACACACACACATACGGCCATAAAAGAGAGGGTTTTCTCTTTTCTCTTCTACATCCCCATTAACAAAGAGAGGGGCAAAGGATTCATCTTTGTCATTAAAAGTCGCAATAAGTTAGAAGATCGAACCGCATAAAGAGATGTTCGCTACAAGATTCATCAAGCCAAATAATGGATTCAAGTGCGCTTCAACAATTATTTGTTATCTTCATCTCATGAATCAACGGGTAAATTTCTAACACTTCATCATTTCTTCTTAATTATTGCGTGCCATTTATATTGGAGAAGACCAAAATCTTTAGAAACTTGGTCGAATGTCTCTAGAGAAAACATGATCGGAGATTCATTGGCTATGATCGAAATGTTATAGTTTAATTTTGGAGAGTTTGAGATTCAAAAATTTAGAAATGAAGAAGAAGACAAGAGAAAAAAGACAATAAAAAATTAGTTACTTAAGAAATCACATGTTATTTAATAACTTGTTTATCTTTGAAATAAGAAAAAGTATAATTTATTAATAAACAAATTTGTGTCAACTATTTTTTGAGGTGTCTTTAACAATAGCAATTAATTTTGACCTGAGGAATATATATACAGTGGTAGTTAAAAATATTTTTAATTAATCTATACATACATAAAATATATATATATATATATATATATATATATATATATATATATATATATATATATATATATATATATATATATATATATATAGAGGATGAGGGAGGTGAGGTGCCACCCTATGGAGGGTGTCTACTTGTCACCCCCCACATGCTATCATCATGCACCCATGTGCTTGATGATAGCATGGGGGGTGACAAGTAGACACCCTCCCGTGAGGTGGCACCCTACCTCCCTTATTCTCTCTCTCTCTCTCTCTCTCTATATATATATATATATATATATATATATATATATATATATATATATATATATATATATATATATATATATATATATATATGCGGCGGGCGTGGTCGACGCCTCCTTGGCGGTCGCAGGTGCAAGCTCGGGCCCCCAGGCGAGGGGTCAGGTGGTGCAAGCCGAGCATGAGCGGCCCGGCGGGATCGATGACCAGCGAACCCAGATGGGGGGTGTCGGGGGAGGACTGTCGGATAGGCGGATCGGTGGGTTCCAGATCTGACGAAGAATCCAGATTTCTATCTAGGATCTGTATCAAGATTTAAAGGAGACCAGGCAGAGGGAGGTTGATGGACGACGGTAACGAGACGACGGGGAGCAAAGACCGGGGGTAAAGCGGGTAGCGTGCCGAACCACCATAAAGCATGCCACCCTACTGCGAGGCGACCGGGAGAGGGTACGGGGTTGCGGACGACGGCCCGTGGCCCTGTGGTGTCTGCGGGGAGATCGATGGACTGGCGCCCCAAGACGACAACGGTAGAAAAAGGGAAGGGCAAAGTTATGGACCTGGGAGGCCAGGGGCCGGGGCCATCCCCGCCTGGAGTCACTCCTGGGGGCATCCTTCGTCCCCAGGGGGCGTCCCTCCCGTCCTGCGAGAAGGTCCTGGGCAGATATATGAAAACCGTTGGGTCCAAAGAGTCACACCTCTATGGAGTTCGTACCGCCGAAGAAGGTTGGAAATGGATTTCGGGCCTCCTTTCCAGCTGAGGAGATTGAGAAGGTGACTGCCTTCTGGGAAAATATGCTTGTCCTGTACGTCCTAGGGAACAAGCCATTCTACGGCCAGATCCGGGAGTACACGACACGTGTCTGGCAGCCAAAAGCCAGTATGGAGATATTTGCTAGGGAGAATGGCTTCTATTACGTGAAGTTCGGGCTCGCAGAAGATGTTACCAGAATCCTACAAGGAGGTCCATGGACATTCGATGGCAGGTTGATCATCCTGAAAGAGTGGACTCCCGACCTGCGTTGTGAGAAGGAGGTCCTGAATGCCATACATGTCTGGATACGTTTTTCGAAGTTCCCTGTCAGGTTCTGGAGCATTCTATTGTAGATGCGGCTAGCCAGCCTGGTGGGCACCCCGATTAAGGCTGATGATGCTACCGCTTTTAGATCGCGGTTGATGTATGCACGGATCTTCGTGGAGATTCGAGCAGGAAGGGAGCTACCGAGGGTTTTGGAGTACGAAGTACCTTCTGGAGAGGTTCTAACCCAGAAGGTAGAGTATGAATGGGTTCCCCCAACCTGTTCATATTGTGCTTGTTTCGGGCATTTAGTCAGTACTTGTTCGTCAGGAGGTTCCCAGGCGGGGGCGACTACGGCTCCGCCTCCTACTGGGGCATTGTCACGACCCACTACCCAAATTGTTGGGCCGGGCCGAGTCATGTCCAGCCTACTCTTGAGATAAAGCGTAGTAAGCTGTTCTAAAAATAAATAAGACAAGATCATAGTATGCTAACAATTCTATAAGTAACAATAAGACATAAATGTTCCAAACACAAAAGTCATCTCGTATATAAGTATGTTCCAAGTACAAGTCCAAAATGTAAAACTGGATACAGGTCCAGTTACAAAATACGTAGTCTAACAATATGACTACTCTCGGAACCCCGAGCAACTACGCAAACTAGACGAGTTTTCCCGAAGGTACATCCTCGTAAGATAAAGCCTGGTCCTCGAAAACAACTCCATAATAGGAATCACAAAGCAACTCCTCCTCAGTAAGTATACCTACAACGTTATCCTGTCAGGATGGAAGCAAGTACTGATGCTAACAAAGTAAATATACGAAACATGAACAGAAGTGTAATAAACTGGAATCATGGCATATCATGGTTTAATTGGTTCTTTTTAGAAATGGCAACATATATTTGTTTAAAAGCTTAAAACCGTAGCATGTACGTGATCGGTCAATAGGTGAATAGGATGTACAGCGGTACATATCAAGTTTTCTGGAATGCACATACATGCACTAACAGCATCGGTGTATATCCATACACAAACGCGGGATCAGAACATACGGCAAAGTTACATATAGAATGTTACCGTGCACGGTAAATACATACGGAGAATGGGGCATGATCACGTACTCTACTAACAGTTTCTCCTTAACCCGTTGTTTAAACATGTGAGAGATATGAAAACTGTCCTAAACATGGTAGAGACTGAAAGTAATACAAAATGTGAAGTTTTAACTTGCTACCCCAAGGATCAGCATTTAACATGGTTGGAAATCACAGTTTATTGTTATAGCAGTATGTAAAGTTTGTAGAAGTACTTGCCTTTAGCAAAGCAAAGCAGTGATAGAAATGCTATAGAAGTCTGGTGACTCGTCACTGTAGAAATAACACATAAACTTAGTTTTTATACTAAGTTAAATACTAAGACACTAGTGGTACAACACGACTTTCGGACTGGACACCTAGCCAAATGGTGACTTTAGCATAGGAGACCAATGTGGGGTCACACAATACCCAAACTAACTTTCTAGGGTCTTTATGCTAGTGTAGGGTGAGGTTCAATACGACTATAACTCAAAACAACACAAAGTATTGCAAGTCGTAACTATTCAATAAATAAATCAAACTGTACACTTTGTTTCAACAATTTTTGAGATAGACAAAAAGCCCAATTTTATATAAAATAAAATACCAAAATGATCCTTGTTAATTATATAAATTTATACTAATTTTTCTAGAATTTATAAACCCTCATAGATATTTAATAAAAATCAACAAACATATATATACTGAAAATGAGTTCTGTTTTCCTATTTTTATAAAATACCAAAAGTACTTATTGAATGCTAGAAAAATTATAATAAATTATCTAAATTAACATAGTATTTAAATAAAAAATTTCCCAGGTTTTTACAGCAATTATAATATATATAAAAATTCAAAAACAGCAAGTAACACTTTCTGGAAAATAATTAATTAATTATTTACTATTTTGTCCATGTATTCGAATTTGAACCGAAGTCCAGATACAGGACACAGAGCCATGAATCAAGTCCAATATGACTTGTACAGACTCTGAATGTATTAGACACAATTGGGCCCAGAACCCATGCTAGGTTTGGACATCAATTGGCCGTGATTAATAAAATACAGGAATTTAAATATAAATAATCTATTTTGAAGTGGTAAAATATACAAGTCACAAAGTTATATAATAAAATAACTTATAAAATTTTACATAATAATATTTAGCACTAAGATTTCTATTTGAAAATATATACATAATTATACAACAAACACAATTATATATATATACATAAATATATAGGAATTTATATATATATATATATATATATATATATATATATATATATATATATATATATATATTTATATTTATATTTATATATATATAACAGTATATATAATAATATATATATACAAATACATATACATATATATACATATATATATATATATATAAATACATATATACATATATACATAATAATAAAACTAAAACAAAACAAAACAAATCAAAATAAAACAGGAAGGGGGGGCTCGAACTCGGCCAGGGCAGGGGGGGTGTTTAGCGCGCTCAGGCTGGCCAGGGGGTCAGCCCGAGTCATTTGTTAGGGAAAGGGTTTGGGTTTTATTTATTATGGTTTAAGGTTAACGGGTTGTAAACCCGATAGCACAAAACTAAACCCTATAACCCTATAACATGTTCTTCGTGTCCTGACAGTTAAGGACACGAAGATACACGAGTCTCATGTCCGGGTCATTTACGACACGCACGACACGAGTTTGCCGTGTCCAAACTTACCACTAGAGTCGTCGTGTCCAGGCGAATTACATATGTTAAAACGAGACACAGAATGACACGAAAGAGAGCTGACACGTACGTGTCCAGCAAGCTGGGGGTTGTGGAGGGTGCTGGACGGCAGAGGAAGCGTCATGGTGGCCGGAAAAGGGCGGCGCTGGACTTGTCTTGACGGGGCGAACTTGGTAGTGGTGGTTGATGGTGGTGGAGGAGGTTGTGACGGCGGTGGTGGCGTGGTAGAGTCCTAGGGTTCCGATAGGGTCTCGTCGGGGAAGAATGGGTCAAGGCTTGCTGTGGGGGGGTCGTGGTGGTGTGCTAGGGTTAGGGTTTGGTCTGAGGGGTATTTATAGGGAGGAGGAAGTCGATTTTAGTGGGCTAGGTCGGCCGGGAAAGGCAGGGAAAGGTCGTGGTCGTCAGTCGTCGGGGACAGCTGGTCGGGAGAACGTGGGAAGGAGAGAGAAAGTCGTGTGGGGGGGGGGGGGTAGGGTAGGTTTGCAGCAAGGCTCCCGAAGTTTGGGGGCTTTGCAAAATAACCCCAAAGCTATCGGTTTGCAAATTACAATTTGTAAACCGTAATTAGAACAAATCATATAAGTGTAATTCGATATTAAAACAAATTTAAATATTACAAAATGATATTAAAACAATTTAATTAATTACAAAATAATATATTTTGAATTAAAAATTATTTAAAAATCAATTAAAAATTCTAGAAAAATTCCTAATAATTATATTAATTCATTTTAAAGCTAAATAGGTCATTAACATCTAATTAACACTAATTAAACCAAATTTGAAAAACAGGGGCTGACAAGTCTTCCCTCCTTAAAAAATTTCGTCCTCGAAATTCACAAGGATGGAAAACTCTACAATCATTCTAATATAACAAGCAATGCAAAGAATGACTAAGGCTATTATTAAGACTAACCTCTAGGGTATCAAGCGAGAACGGGTGGTTCCCTCGCATGTGTTGGATCGAACAAGTAAGGATATCTCTCCCTCATGTCCGACTCCCTCTCCCAAGTAGATTCACCCGGAGAGTGACGGCTCCAAGCTACTCATACTAAGGGTATAACTTTGTTCCTCAGCCTCTTCTTTCTCATGTCTAATATCTCCACTGGCTGCTCAGTGACTGCAAGGCTCGGTCCGATCTCCAACTCTGAATGATCTAGCACATGGCTGGGGTCCGGAACATATCTGCTCAGCTGAGATACGTGAAAGACATCGTAAACTCCTGCTAGATTGGGTGGAAGTGCAACCCTGTAAGCTACCTCTCCGATCCTGCCAAGTATCTCGAACGGCCCGATGTATCTGGGGCTCAACTTGCCTCCTCGTCCGAACCGAATCGTCCCCCTAGTAGGTGATATCTTCACTAGCACCATATCCCCGTTGGCGAACTCCATCGGTCTGCGACTAGCATCGGCCTAGTATTTCTGCCTGTCCTGAGCGACTCTGAGCCTGTCTCTGATCATCCCGACCTTCTCTGCTGTATTCGTGATCATTTCTGGCCCAAGCATAACTCTGTCTCCAATATCATCCCAAAAAAGCGGTGTACGGTATCGTCGTCCATATAGTGCCTCGAAAGGAGACATACCGATGCTGGCTTGGTAGCTGTTGTTGTATGAAAACTCTACCAAGTGCAGATGGCTCTCCCATGATTCGCCAAAGTCCAGCACACAAGTCCTCAGCATGTCCTCTAGTGTCTGTATCGTTCTCTCGGACTGCCCATCTGTCTGTGGGTGGTACGCTGTACTGAACTTGAGCCGACTGCCCAACTCTTCCTGCAAGCTCCTCCAGTAGTGGGACGTGAATCTACTATCTCGGTCCGAACGATGCTCACTGGTACTCCATGCAAGCAAACTATCTGCTGCATGTATAGCTCTGCCAACTTCTCGGTGGAAAGCCCTATCTTGAAGGGTATGAAGTGTGCACACTTCGTCAGCCTGTCCACGATGACCCAGATGGCATCCTTCCCTCCTTGGGAACGAGGAATCCCTGAGACGAAGTCCATCATAATGTGTTCCCACTTCCACTCGGGAATGGATAACGGCTGCAATAGACCAGCTGGCCTCTGGCGCTCTGTCTTGACCTGCTGGCAAACTAGGCATCTCGAAATGAAACGTGATACATCCCTCTTCATCCCGTGCCACCAAAGATGTTCCCGTAAGTCACGGTACATCTTGTTGGCACCAGGGTGAATAGAATATCGAGATCTATGCACCTCCTGTAAGACTGCCTCTATCAGCTCTTCATTCGGCACGCACAACCGGCCGCCATGTCTCAAGGATCCATCCTCTGCTATGGTGAAGTCATCCAGCAATCCAGCTAAAGCCTGGGCTCGAAGTCTGCGAAGGCTCTCATCTGTAGACTGTGCCTCCCTGATCCGCTCCATCAAACCTGACTGAATGTCAAGTGCCATCATCTGTATCACTGATCCTGGCCGAACTATCTTGATACCGAGCTTCTCCAGATCTTCCTACAAATGCTGATCTATCATCAGATACCATGCCATCGGATGCCTGCTCAGCGCATCCGCCACCACATTTGCCTTCCCGGAGTGATACTGTAAATCGATGTCGAAGTCCTTCATCAACTCCAACCATCGTCTCTGCCTCATATTCAGCTCTTTCTGCGTGAACACATACTTCAAGCTCTTTGGTCAGTAAAGATTTCCACACGCTCTCCGTATAAGTAGTGTTTCAACAACTTGAGTGCAAAGATCACCGCAGCTAACTCTAGGTCATGGGTAGGATAGTTCCACTCATGAGTCCGTAATTGCCTAGATGCATAAGCAATCACTTTTCCATGCTGCTGTAGGACACATCCTAGCCCCTTTCCCGAAGCATCACTGTATATAGTAAAACCTCCAGACCCTGAAGGTAATGTCAGAACTGGAGCGGTCGTCAGCCTCCTCTTCAGCTCCTCAAACGCTGTCTGGCAGTCCTCTGACCAGATGTACTCTGCGTCCTTCCGCGTCAGTTTCGTCATGGGTTCAGCTATCCTAGCAAAGTCCTGGACGAACTTCCTATAATAGCCTGCTAAACCCAGAAAGCTCCTGATCTCTGAAACTGACGTCGGAGCCTTCCATGTCTCAACGGCAGTAATCTTCCTGGGATCCACTGAGATCCCCTCTCCTGTGACTACATGACCGAGAAACTCCACTCGGTCTAAAAAGAACTCGCACTTCGACAATTTGGCATATAACCTCTCATGTCTCAGAATCCCTAAAACTATCCGCAAGTGCTCTGCGTGCTCCTCCGGCGTCTTCGAATATAGCAGGATGTCGTCGATAAATACTACGACGAACTTATCCAGATACTGGTGAAATGTCTTATTCATCAAGTTCATAAAGACAGCTGGCGCATTTGTGAGACCAAATGGCATCACCAAAAACTCGTACTGCCCGTACTTCGTGTTGAACACCGTCTTCTGGATATTTTGTCACGACCCGCACCCACTGTGAGGGTACGAGAACGTCACAACGCCCAGCCTACGCCGCAGTGTCGGCGGTAGAACGCTGTCCTAGGTCAACATACATCTAGCAATATAATACTAAGCAGTAAATGAACTCAATCACAACTAAGGAAGAAGAAAGCACGATAAGATATAGAACTCAGGGAAAAACAGAAGATAGAATAGTCTAAGATAAAATTTCAGCAAATATCCAGAGTACATATCTCAGCTACTGAATATGAAAGAATATATACAACTCAACATCTCTGAACAGAAGTAAAGCCTAGCTAAACAGACTCAAGACAATATAAAAATAAGATAAGGCCTAACTAAACTAGTCTAGGCAGTGGGGGTGATGTCCTCAGCTAGAGCTGTCCCGTAGAAGGTATCCTCCCAGGCCTCCTCCTCGTCCTCTGTAATATTTTCAACAGGTCCAGTCAGGACAGGAGCGAGTACAGTACATCTCAACAGTTCATAGCAGGTTAGAAAATATAATCATGCAGTAAAGTAAGATATAGATACTGAAGAAATGCAGTATGTAAGCAGAGAGAGAGAACTGTAATAGAAATATCTACTATAAGTAAAGATCTACCAGTGATTAGTGATTTAGAGCACAAAGTCGACATGTGAACGGCTTGATTTGTACATGGCTATACTAAAGAGGCGTACATGGCTATTCTACTTTAGAATTGTTCACATGGCTATTTATACTCCCCCGTACCCCCAATTAATACACAAGGATCCAACCAGGTTATGTTATGATTCTATGTAACAGCCCCCGAAGGGTGGTAAGCCCCCAAAGGGTGATAAGCCCCCGAAGGGTGATATGCCCCCAAAGGGTGATATACCCCCAAAGGGTGATATGCCCCCAAAGGGTGATAAGCCCCCGAAGGGTGATATGCCCCCAAAGGGTGGTACATAGTAGTCCCATAAATGGGGATTCTGATAGACCCAATAAATGGGATAAGGATTCAGAGAAGACTCTGTGATCATAAGGGTATATGTCACAAGTGATCAAAGAACCAAAGAAGCATATGATACGCCATGTAAGTGAAACGCACAGAACATAGAGTACCCGATGCTCCCTGAAGGGATAACATCTCAGGGAGGGATCCATATTGTATTAATCCGTGTGATCAACGTGACAGTATCAAGTAAAGTAATTTAATGCAGGAAATAATTCTAAGCAGGATATGAAATGATCAGAGAATGTACTCGCTTGTATCTGAGTGTCCGGATGAAATATACTGTCCGAAGAGAGGTGTCTGGCTCCTAATCAGAACAGCACAGGTCACAACAAGTCTGAAATGATATAATAAAATCCTACTATGCATTCTACATGATTCTAGGTCAATCTAGGCCCAAGTCAACTCTTGGTCAACCTTTAAAAGTCAAACTAGGTCAACTATGGTCAACAAGCCATTCTAGGTCTAACCCTAGTCTAACAAGTCTATTTAACCCTAATCAAGTCTAGCCTAAACACCATACATCATCACAAGCCATTATCAACACACATTTGCATATATCATATATACATAATTATATATATATATATATATATATATATATATATATATATATATATATATATATATATATATATATATATTTTACATACTTATTCATACATTCATGCTTTCCTATATACCTTGCATTACATTACATTAGTCATTTACCTTCATTCTTACATGTTTGTGAATTACATTAAAACACATATGCACTCATACATATATATTGCCTCATATTGCATATATTTACATGCTCACATCTATAAAACCTAACATTACAAGTCATACTAGATATGTATACACAAGTTGATTATATATGCATATATATATAGATGTAGAGAGGGAAAGGGAAGAGTGTGGGTCATGAGTGAGAGTGAGGCATAGAGTGTGTTCAGGAATTTAAATAGAGGGTGATGTGTCATGTGTTAACTAATAGTGTAAAGCAATGTGTGTGTATATGGAATATTAGAGTGGTGTGTGTAACAAAATATGAAATGTGTAACATATGAGTGTGTGTCAAAATTGAACTAACATCTGAAAACTGAACTGAAACCAACCAACAGGAAACATATAAAATAGTAAACTGTAACCTAATAACTAAACACAAACTTTGGATACAAACTTAGGAAGGTAATTGGAATCAAAACCAACCAAATCCTGAGGATACATCTCAGGTAAACTGAGACCAAGGTTCACAGTTTTCAGTTCTTAGAGTAATAGCTAACAGTTCATGACATTTTAACCCCCAATTCTCAGTTCAGAAAAAGAAGAATAAAACTCAGTTAAGAGCTCATTTCAACCAAAACAGTGTATAGCAGTGAAGTGACATTGATCATATATCAACATTCAGTTTTATTAGCAATTTCGAAAATGAACCAAGTCCTAAATTCCCTTTCACCTTTCAGCCTAATGAGAAGCTATTTGACAGTTCAAATGTGATATCATCATACATGTTAACTAATATACACATATGAATCTAATCATGGCAATTTAAGCATCAACATTTCAGTTTTAACAGGAAACAGTTTTTAGTTTGTTATCATTGAACGATTCATATCAACCCAAAACCTATAATCCAATCTAACATGCATTTCAGTTCAGTACAATGTCAACCCAAAACCTATTTTCATCAAAACAAAACTCAAATTCATTTAAGGAACAATGTTCCCGAGATTATGTCTAACCTTAAGTGTCAAACTATATTCAGTTTAATACAGTTATGTAGGAATGGATCCCAACATGAAATACAGTAAAAAAAATATGGGAAGGGGATTCAGTTAAGGTTTGAGAAGCTTTTATTCTCAGGTTTTAGAAAACCATCTCAGTTAACAGTGAACTATGTTAAAAAGAGCAGTGGCATGGCAATGTTCAAGGTGACAGTTTTAAGAATGAAATGGGGCATTTACTCTCAGGTTCCAGGCTTGTTTCCAGGTTTGTACAAGGTAATACTCAGATTCAATAAAAACCATAATAAAAACTGGAAAGTAGTTGACAGTAACATTCATTTAAACTCATGACATCAAATACTTCATTCACTTAAATCTCAGTTTACAACATCCCACATTCGAATTCAACCATGTACACTACTAATACTTGCATGAAATTTTACATTGGATGATCACTCGATTTTAGTTTAAAAAGAAGGGAAAACTAATTCTCAGATTTCCTATGACAGTGGCTAACATGACAGGAAATTGAGTGTGTGTACATATGAGAATGCATGAACAGTTTCAGATTTCAACAAAATAGTGAACAGGTTCAAAATCCAATATAATGCCAAGTTCTCATTCTCAAGTTTTAATCAGTTAAAAGAAACACCCCCAACAAGTCAAATTCGAAAGTAAACATGAAATAACATGAACTAAAACCTATTAGAATTATAAGAACTGGAAAGGAAGGGAAGGAACTGTTGGCTGCCAGTCTAATTCGAACCCAAACTCCCTAATATTCGAATACTCATTGAATCCCCCATGAACACATGAACTTATATATCAACCTACTAATATTTAGCCATGCAATTTCTCATTAATAACGTGATTAACATTTGAATCAACTAAGAACTGGTGAGAACAGAACTATCAGCCCAACCTAATGCATACAGTATCAGAACAATGAGGAAGACCCTCATTCCCATCTCCAATTCATATAAGTCCCAAAATTAATGGTTGGTAAGTAATCGTGCACGTGTCAGTGTGTCCCACGAGTGTTCGTGTCCGTGTAAGTGGACACGAATATGTCCAAAATAAGATTAACATTCAGAGTATAATACTGCCCAGACACAGCCTCGTGGGGAGATGTCGAGCCCAAGAGGACACGACACGGGCCACAAGACTTCTCGTGCTCATAGACACGTGTAGCCCAGGCATAGGGCTACACACTCGTCACCCTGAATCGTGTCCTCGTGGTGACAGGACACGACACGAAGTGCGTGTCAGTGCGGTTTTCTCGTGCGTGCACAGTGTGTATAAAATTAGTGCGTACGTGTTTTCGTGTCCGACACGACACGACATGTCCTGAAACTCGAGGGGGGTCTGTCAGTGATGGCCCCCACCTCTGTGTCAAATTGCACGTGTCTACGTGTCCTATACAGAGAGATTTTAGGGTCGGGTAGCAGGGCAGTGCACGGGGGTGTCGTGCAGTGAGTTCGTGTCCGTTTTGGACATGGACACGACACGAAATCGAACTCAGTCAGTGGGGTTTTGAAAACACATATCAAGGTCTTCCCAAATATGTAATTTGTTTTAGAAAATACCAAGATTTAATCCATTCAAGCATTTCATCAAACACCTAGATTCTAGGACTGACATGTGTCCGATACGGACACGAAATGAACACGACTCGACACAAATCCAATACTTACGGCTAGGGGACACCTAGGGCTTCCTATTCATGCAAAAAAATCGAAAATCTAGGGAAGGAATAGGAAGTTACCTATATGTGCAATTTGTATGAAAAAGCTTCAAAAAGGGGGGTTTCTTCTTGATGGCCAAGTGCTCCAAATTGGTCCAAACCTGAGATTTCTCTCCATGGACATGAAATAGAGCTGGATTAGGAACTAATGCAAAAGACTAGAGTGGAAAAGGAATTAAAATAAATAATCTATGGGTTGGGGAAGAATGGACAAACCTCTTTCTTCAAAACTTGGAGAAATTAATAAAAGAGGCAAGAACAAAAGGAGGAGGCATTAAATAGGGTGTGAAACCCTAGGTTGGCTGCCATGGGCTGATTAGGGTTAGGGTTTGGCTAGTGGTATGGGCCTATGGGCTTTTAAGGCTAAGTTATTGATTAAGGTGCAACCACAAGTCATGGCTTATGACTTAAATCCTAACTTGAGTCAAATAACCAAACCATAGGTCAACTCTAGTCTAACTAGGGTTACATGACCTAACCAAGTACAAACATAACTAGGGTTAGCTTCTAGGTTAGCCTACCAAGGTCATTGCTAGTCAAAGTTAACCTAGTCAACCCTTATTCAAACAATTCCAAAATAAATTCTAAAAATTCCCATAAATTCAAATAAATTGTAATAAATCCAAATAACCCTAAAAATGTCAAAATATCCTAATCATATGGCTAGGCTCTAGGGTAGGCAGTCTCTACTGTTCGCTAGCAAAACACCCAAAATCACAAGTCATGATTTTAAAATAGTTTAAAATAATTAAAAATCACTAAAAATCATAATATGAAATAAATATCATTAAATAATAATTTTAATTACAAAATTTCAAAATTACCCTCTTCTGGAAAACTGGGTGTTACATATTTGCAGCCCTGACTTTCACCTGGTGGTAACCGGATCTCAAATCTATTATGGAAAATACCTTCGCCCCACTCAACTGGTCGAACAAATCATCTATCCTGGGCAGACGATATTTGTTCTTAATGGTGATGGTATTCAACGCCCGGTAGTCAATGCACAACCGGACTGTACCATCCTTCTTAGGCACAAAGAGCACTGGCGCTCCCCATGGAGAAGCACTAGATCGAATGAAACCCTTTTTCAACAGGTCATCAATCTGCTCCTTCATCTCTACGGCCTCCTTGGGGTTCACTCTATAGCAAGCCCGGGATACTGGTGATAAACCCGGTACTAAATCTATAGTGAACTCCATATCTCTGTCAGACGGAAGTCCTGGAAGATCCTCTGGAAATACATCCATAAACTTTCTAATGATAGGGTGTGGCGGTGCTATCTCCCCAACTGTCGTACAACAGTTCGGCTCTAGGCTGATCTCCGGCCCTGTCCTCCTAATATTGAATGCTGTCGTGCCTGGGGGACTGAACAGAATACTACCCTCATGACAGTCTATAGCTGCATGGGCATAGCTAAGCCAGTCCATCCCCAATATGATATCATACCCGAGGAGTGGCATCACAAAGAATCGCCCCCTAAACTCTCTCCCAGCTATAGTAATAGAGCATCTATAGATAGCTCTAATGGGCACTGGTCCGCCTTCCGTCATTACTCTACTCATCTCCTCGGTAGGTGTAGCTACTAAGTGGTATTTATGCAAAAACTCTAATGACAGGAAGCTATGAGATGCACCGGAATCAAGCAAGCATAGAGCTAGAAAAGTATACAAATAAACATGACCTGTGATGACGTCAGTCAAATAATCTGGTTCTGAAACCTGATCCGGCTTCGGCTCAAGAGCTAGGCTATAAGCCTTCCCCTGGGGTACCTTCTGCTGCTGCAGATGTTGCCCAAACCTCTGCTGCTGAGTCGGAAGCGGCGGTCCTCTAGACTGTGGTCCGGCACCTGGCACCCTCACTACTAGGCAGTCTCGAAGCTGATGGGTGGTAGACCTACAAGCTAAACACTGCCCCAATCTCTTCCTACAGATGAAAGCGTCATGGCCTGGCCTCTTACAGAATGCACACAAAGCTCCCTTCTGCTGCTGCCGGGGTCCCGGGGCTCTAACTGGCGGGGTCGGGTGATGTGGTGCAGAAGGACGGTATGTCTGCTGGTGCGACGTCGGTGCTCTCGGCTGAAAAGCCTGACGCTTGGACGGTCCCTCGAGGTATACAGAAGCCGACTTCTTGCAAGACTGAAGACGTACTTCTATGCTCCGGGCCAACTCTAGGCTCTGGTAGTAGTCAGTCGTACCATTCGCCACTATAAGAATGCCAATGTCCGGAACTAGACCATGGCAAAACCTACGCGTCATCTCCTCTGGGTCTGCAACTAGGCTAGGAGCGAAACGGCTCAATCGACTAAACTCTGCTGCATACTCGTCAACAGAACGGTTCCCCTGCTGGATGTTCTAGAATCGTAGCCCCATGGCTACCCTAGCGGTGGTCGAGAAAAATTTCTTCTTAAATTGGATCTTGAACTGATCCCAAGTGGCCTTCCCTCTCGCGAATAGCGGCTCATTCCGGAACCAAACTCTTGTCAAGTCTATCAACAGAAATCCCACTGCCTCGACTTGGAGGTCACTCGGCAACCTAGCTTCAATGAGCTTCCTTTCTACCGAGTCTAGCCACTCATCTGCTACTACTATGCCCTCAGTCCCTAAGAACTCCTTGGGGTTCAGACCCATGAAGTTCTTGATTGTCCCTGCTCTCTGTCGTGGCTCTACAGGTGGTGGGACCACGGTACGTTCCTCAGAATGCTCCATGCTCTGACGGAGTAGGGTGGTCTGCTCCTGGTGGGTTGTTAGGAACCCCTGAATCAGAGTGAGCATTTGGTTCCCGTCGAGTGTGACGAAAGCCTGAGCAGGTATAGTAATAGGTAGTGGTGGGAGTATCGGGTCCTGCTGGGACTGTGATGTGGAAGGTGGTAGAGGCATCTGGGTTGGTAGATTTATGGAGTGGGGGAGTATGGTAGGTGGAGGTACATCGGTCAACTGGTCAACCGGCTGGATAGGGAGTATGCCATTCTCAGGTGTGGCATACTGGGATGAACTGGTGAGCACCATCTAAATAAATAAAAGGACTTATAAGGACTCTTTAAAGTAAACAGTCATAAATAACAAGAAAATCCAATTTTGTAATAACGAACATGTGATGTGTTTCCTATGTTATAATCCTATTAATCCTCTAGGTGTTCTAAGCGTTATTCCTAGTGTTGTCTAGTTACCTTAAGTTCCTAATTGCAGGCATGCTTAGTACAATAATGTAACCAAACAATTTAGTCAGGACCTGCATGGGCCACCACTAAAAACATGTTACGACCCGCTACCCAAATTGTTGGGCCGGGCCGAGTCATGTCCAGCCTACGCTTGAGATAAAGCGTAGTAAGTTGTTCTAAAAATAAATAAGACAAGATCAAAGTGTGCTAACAATTCTATAAGTAACAATAAGACAGAAATATTCCAAACACAAAAGTCATCTCGTATATAAGTATGTTCTAAGTACAAGTCCAAAATGTAAAACTGGATACAGGTCCAGTTATAAAATACGTCGTCTAACAATACGACTACTCTCGGAACCCCGAGCAACTACGCAAACTAGACGAGTTTTTTCGCAGGTACATCCTCGTAAGATAAAGCCTGGTCCTCGGCAGCAACTCCATAATAGGAATCACAAAGCAACTCCTCCTCAGTAAGTATACCTACAACGTTATCCTGTCAGGACGGAAGCAAGTACTGATTCTAATAAACTAAATATACAAAATATGAACAGAAGTGTAATAAACTGGAATCATGGCATATCATGGTTTAACTGGTTCTTTTTAGAAATGGCAACATATATTTGTTTAAAAGTTTAAAACCGTAGCATGTACGTGATCGGTCAATAGGTGAATAGGATGTACAGCGGTACATATCAAGTTTTCTGGAATGCACATACGTGCACTAACGGTATCGGTGTATATCCATACACAAACGCGGGATCAGAACATACGGCAAAGTTACATATAGAATATTACCGTGCGCGGTAAATACATACGGAGAAGGGGGGCATTATCACGTACTCTACTAATAGTTTCTCCTTAACCCGTTGTTTAAACATATGAGAGATATGAAAACTGTCCTAAACATGGTAGAGACTGAAAGTAATACAACATGTGAAGTTTTAACTTGCTACCCCAAGGATCAGCATTTAACATGGTTGAAAATCACAGTTTATTGTTATAGCAGTATGTAAAGTTTATAGATGTACTTGCCTTTAGCAAAGCAAAGTAGTAATAGAAATGCTATAGAAGCCTGGTGACTCGTCACTGTAGAAATAACACATAAACTTAGTTTTTATACTAAGTTAAACACAAAGACACTAGTGGTGCAACACGACTTTCTGACTGGACACCTAGCCAAATGATGGCTTTAGCATAGGAGACCAATGTGGGGTAACACAATACCTAAACTAACTTTTTAGGGTCTTTATACTAGTGTAGGGTGAGGTTCAATACGACTAAAACTCAAAACAACACAAAGTATTGCAAGTCGTAACTATTCAATAAATAAATCAAACTGTACACTTTGTTTCAATGATTTTTGAGATAGACAAAAGGCCCAATTTTACATAAAATAAAGTACCAAAATGATCCTTATTAATTATAGAAATTTATACTAATTTTTTGGAATTTATAAACCCTCATAGATATTTATTAAAAATCAATAAACATATATATACTGAAAATGAGTTCTATTTTCCTATTTTTATAAAATACCAAAAGTACTTATTAAATGCTGGAAAAATTATAATAAATTATCTAAATCAACATAGTATTTAAATACAATATTTCCCAGGTTTTTACAGCACTTAAAATATATATAGAAATTCAAAAACAGCAAGTAACACTTTCTGGAAAATAATTAATTAATTATTTACTATTTTGTCCATGTATTCGAATTTGAACCGAAGTCCAGATACAGGACCCAGAGCCATGAATCAAGTTCAATATGACTTGTACAGACTCTGGATGTATTAGACACAATTGGGCCCAAAACTCATGCTAGGTTTGGACATCAATTGGCCATGATTAATAAAATACAGGAATTTAAATATAAATAATATATTTTGAAGTGGTAAAATATACAAGTCACAAAGTTATATAATAAAATAACTTTTGAAATTTTACATAATAATATTTAGCACTAAGATTTGTATTTGAAAATATATACATAATTATACAACAAACACAATTATATATATACATAAATATATAGGAATTTATATATATATATATATATATATATATATATATATATATATATATATATATATATATATATATATATATATATATATATATATATATATATATATATATATATATATATATATATATATATATATATACTAAATATATATATATATATATATATATATATATATATATATATATATATATATATATATATATATATATATATATATATATATTTTGTATATATATATATATATATATACAAAATACAGTATATATATATATATATATATATATATATATATATATATATATATATATATATAAAATAGTATATATAATAATATATTTATATACAAATACATATACATATATATACATATATATATAAATACATATATACATATATACATATATACATATATACATAATAATAAAACTAAAACAAAACAAAACAAATCAAAATAAAACAGGAAGGGGGGGCTCGAACTCGGCCAGGGTAGGGGGTGTTTAGCGCGCTCGGGCTGGCCAGGGGGTCAGCCCGAGTCATTTGTTAGGGAAAGGGTTTGGGTTTTATTTATTATGGTTTAAGTTTAACGGGTTGTAAACCCGATAGCACAAAACTAAACCCTATAACCCTATAACCTGTTCTTTGTGTCCTGACAGTTAAGGACACGAAGATACACGAGTCTCGTGTCCGGGTCATTCACGACACGTACGACACGAGTTTGCCGTGTACAAACTTACCACTAGAGTCGTCGTGTCCAGGCGAATTACATATGTTAAAACGAGACACAGACGACATGAAAGAGAGCTGACACGTACGTGTCCGGCAAGCTGGGGGTTGTGGAGGGTACTGGACGGCAGAGGAAGCGTCGTGGTGGCCGGAAAAGGGCAGCGCTGGACTCGTCTTGACGGGGCGAACTTGGTAGTGGTGGTCGATGGTGGTGGAGGAGGTTGTGACGGCGGTGGTGGCGTGGTAGAGTCCTAGGGTTCCGGTGGGGTCTCGTCGGAAAAGAAGGGGTCAAGGCTTGCTGTGGGGGGGTCGTGGTTGTGTGCTAGGGTTAGGGTTTGGTCTGGGGGGTATTTATAGGGAGGAGGCAGTCGGTTTTAGTGGGCTAGGTCGGTCGGGAAAGGCGGGGAAAGGTCGTGGTCGTCGGGGACAGCTGGTTGGGAGAACGTGGGAAGGAGAGAGAAAGTCGTATGGGGGGGGTAGAGTAGGTTTGCAGCAAGGCCCCCGAAGTTTGGGGGCTTTACAAAATAACCCCAAAGCTATCGGTTTGCAAATTACAATTTGCAAACCATAATTAGAACAAATCATATAATTACAATTCGATATTAAAACAAATTTAAATATTACAAAATGATATTAAAACAATTCAATTAATTACAAAATGATATATTTTGAATTAAAAATCAATTAAAAATTCTAGAAAAATTTCTAATAATTATATTAATTTATTTTAAAGCTAAATAGGTCATTAACATCTAATTAACACTAATTAAACCAAATTTGAAAAACAGGGGCTGACAGGCGTCTGGCCCCTCACGAGAAATAGAAGCCCTATCCGGGGACGATGAAGCGGAGGACAACATGCAGGAGGGGGATCGACCGATGGAGGAGGTTAGGAAAATGAGTCTTACTCTCTCTCCACAGCCGGTCCCTTCGAGTGGGACGATGATCACCTTCTCGGCACAGAGGAGCATGGTCACCAGAGGCATGGTGGCCTTAGGGAGAGAGGAGTGGGGTACGGGCGAATCTTCGGAGGAGAGGTTCTATAGCAGGAAGAGACGTGCTGGATCACTCCGGGATGGCCCCTCAAGTGTGGGAGGACATTCCCCCGCTGGGGATGAGGCGCTCTGTGTGGACAACCCAGCCTGGGCGCTGGTGCTCTCCCAGCCAGCGACCCAGCAGGCCCTACTGCTGGGATGGAGGAGGATAGGGTAGCGACGGATGTGGTACCTTCCCTAGGTGCCAATCTAGGTGACGTTCACGGGACCTTACCGCCCAATAATTAATGGCGATAATCGCCTGGAACGTGAGGGGTGAGTATTCGTTAGGGAGATGGAGGAAGATTCACGGGGTCTTACACAAAGAGAAAGTGCAAAATCTCTGTCCTGCTGGAGACTAAGATTAAAGGGAAGAAGACTCTTGTCAGGCGGACTCCATCCCACTGGGATCAACTCCACAACTTGGCTCTTTGTGACATGGCGAGGATCTGGGTCAGATGGAACTCTAAGTGTTAGGATGGGGACCTGATCTTAATGACGGAGCAACTGATAGCCATCTCGTTTACAAATAAGGGTGGCTTTCGATTCTTACTGGGAGGAGTGTACGGCCACAATGATAGGCGACGGCGAGAGATCCTGTGGAGTGATATTTCCATGGTAGCCTCCGCGGCCGATTCCTCCCACCTGTCGCTTCTTCTAATGGGGGACTTCAATGCTCTCCTTCAGAGGGGAGAGAAGGTGGGGGTCGACTGGTGCCTGACCCGATTCTATATGACTTTCAGAGATGCCTTCTCCATGCAGGGCTTCAGGGGTTGTCATGCTCGGGATTCATCTGGACTTGGCATAACAAAGCGGTCTGTAACAGAGTGGCTTGCCAGTTGGACAGAGCCCTGGGCAACGGGGAGTGGTTTCGTCTATTTCTAATTCCGTGGCCGAGGGCCTGGCCGCTGGGACGAGCGACCACTCTTGTAAGCCCCTGTTTTTTAAATTTTAGTTAATTAAGTGTTAATTAATTATTAATGTCATTTTAGCCTAAAAATAATTATTAGAATTTTTAGGAATTTTTCTAGAATTTTTAAATAATTTTTAAATGAGTTTTATATATTAAAATATCAATTTACAATTTTCTAAAATGTTTTAATATCATTTGCAATTAATTTAAATGTTTTAATTATCACTCTGTAATTTTTAAAATTGTTTTTATATCAGTATGCAATTATTGAAATATTTTAAAGTGTGGAATGCAAATTACTATTTGCATTTAGACACAGTAGGGACCTAATTGTAAATACCTAATTTCCTAGGGACCCTACTGCTAAACTCCCTTTCACCCACTTCCGACTGCCCGACGACCGCACCGACGCTGCCCACGCCATTTCCGGCCAGCGCGACAGCCCCCGACCGACTCTAAACCCCTATAAAACTCTCCTCACCCCCCTCAGCTCGACCACCCCCACTTCGACCTACCACAGCCACCGCAGCCCCCCGTCTTCCCCATTTAAATCCCGCCTGAACCCTAACTCCGGCGTACCCTACTACCGCCTCACCGACCATCGTCGTCGAGCGCCACCACCACCATTCGGTTCGCCCCGACGAGAGGAGCCCAGCGCCACCAAGGCGCCCCGACCACGACGTCTCCTCCGCCCGCCAGCACCCTCGAATTCCCCCTTAGACGCCGGACACGTGAGTAACAGAGCTCATCTCGTGTCATCCGTGTCCCAAAGCCACGTACGTGGTTCGCCAGGACACGGGGACACTAGTCCAGTGTTTGGACACGTGTTTTAGCATTCGTACGTGTCGTGCATAGCACGGACACGTAGAAATCCTGTGTCCCTAACTGTCCGGACACATGATCGATTTTTTTTATATAATGTTTAACCTAACCTAAATAAAATAAACCTAAACCCTAACTCTAACACAACCCTCGGGCTGACCCCCTGGCCAGCCCGACCTAGCCAGACCCCCACCCCCCCCCCCCCCCCCCCGCGTGCTCTCTGGCTCGGGTTCGAGCCCCCTTACTGCTGTGTTTAATTCTTTTTCTTTTTCTTTTCCTTTTTCTTTTCTGTTTTTTGTTATTATATATATATATATATATATATATATTTTTATATATATTTGTTATTATATATATATATATATATATATATATATATATATATATATATATATATATATATATATATATATATATATATATATATATATATATATATATATATATATATGTGTGTGTGTGTATATACATATATTTGTATATATATATGTATATGCTGTATATTAGCAGTATTTTTATATATGTATATATATTTTTATAGTTAGTAAATTTTTTTATATATATATATATTTGTATTTATATACATATATGGATATATGTATATATTTTCATGTGTATATATTATTATATATATATTAATATATATATGTATACAATATTTGTATATGTATATATACTTTACAATTAAGTATTTTCTTATATATATATATATATGTACTTTTAACATAGGTATGTATATATTCATTTTGTATACTTTTACCTTATTATAATATTAATATTTATTTTGCACTTTTTACCAATTTGTATTTTAGTGTATTTATATTACTGCAACCATTTGGTGTCCAAGCCTAGCATGGGTTTTTGGGCCCCAAATGTGTTTTCACACATTCAAGACCTATACAAGTCATATTGGACTTGGTTCATGGCCTTGGGTCCTGTATTTGAACTTTGGTTCAAATTATGTACATGGACAAAATACGCAGATAATTAATTATTTAATTTCAATTGTGTGCAATGTTGTTTTTGATTTTCTAAAAATACTTAAAGTACTGTTAAAATTCTAGAAAAATAGTATTTAGATACTATGTTAATTTAGCTAATTTAGTATAATTTTTATAGTATTTAATTTATAGTTTTGCCACTAGTTTGGCATATGAAACCAAAACTCATTTTCTGTATACTTAGGAAAACTGATTTTTTATAAAATACTTGTACTGGTTAATAAATTCCAGAAAAATTATAATAAATTTCTATAATTAACAAGGATCATTTTGGTACTTTATTTTATGTAAAAATAAGCTTTTTTTTGTCTATCTCAAAAATTGTTAGAAAGCAATGATCATTTAATTTATTTATTGATTAATTACGACTTGTAACTTTTTGTGCTACTTTGAGTTTTAGCCGTGTTGAACCTCACCCCTCACTAGTGTAAAGACCCTAGAAAGTTAGTTAAAGTAGCGTGTCACCCCACATTGGTCTCCTATGCTAAAATCATCATTTTGGCTAGGTGCCCAGTCATAAGTCGTGTTGCACCAATTAGTGTCCTAGTATTTTAGCTTAGTGTAAAAACTAAGTTTATGCATTTATTTCTACAGTGACGAGTTACCGGACATCTATAGCACTTTTATCGTAGCTTGTTTTGCTTTGCTTTGCTAGAGACAAGTACTTTCTACGAACTTTACATACTGCTATAACAATAAACTGCGATTTACCAACCATGTTAAATGCTGATCCTTGGGATAGCAAGTTAGAACTTTACATGTTGTATTACTTTTAGTCTCTACCATGTTTAGACAATATCTCATATCTCTCACATGTTTAAATAACGGGTTAAGGGGAAACTGTTAGTATTGTACGTGAACATGACCCCCTTCTCCGTATGTATTTACCGCGCTCGGTGACATTCTATATGTGACCTTGCCGTATGTTCTGATCCTGTGTTTGTGTATGGATATACACCGATGCCGTTCGTGCACATATGTGCATGCCAGAAAAATTTGATATGTACCGCTGTACATCCTATTCACCTATTGACCGATTCACGTACATGCTACAGTTTTAAACTTTTAAACTACATGTTGTTATTTCTAAAAAGAACTAATTAACCCATGATATACCATGATTCCAGTTTATTACATTCCTGTTCATGCTTCGTATATTTAGAATCAGTACTTGCTCCCGTCCTGACAGGATAACGTTGTAGGTGTTCTTACCGAGGAGGAGTTACTCTGCGACACATATTATGGAGTTACTGCTGAGGACCCGGCTTTGCTTTACGAGGATGTTCCTGCGGGGAACCTCGCCTAGTTATCTTTTTGCTTTAGACTTTTGAGAGTAGTCATGTATTAGGCTACATATTTTGTAACTGGACATGTATCCAGTTTTACATTTCAGACTTGTACTTTGGACATTTTACTATATGATACGACTTTTGTGTTTGGAGCATTTATGACTTTTATTCACTTATAGAACTGTTAGCACATTTAGTCTTATCCTGTTGTCTTTAGAGCAGCTTACTACGTTTTATCTCAAACGTAGGCTGGGCATGACTCGGCCTGGCCCAATAATTTGGGTAGCGGGTCGTAACATATTTTTAGTGGTGGCCCATGCAGGTCCTGACTAAATTGTTTGGTTACGTTGTTGTACCAAGCATGCCTGCAATTAGGAACTTAAGGTAATTAGACAACATTAAGAATGACGCTTAGAACACCTAGAGGAATGCTAGGATTGCAACATAGGAAAATATTACATGCTTGTTATTATAAATAGATTTTCTTGCCTATGATTGCTTACTTTAAACAAGTCCTTATAAGTCCTTTTTATTGTAATTAGATGGTTCTTACTCGTTCATCCCAGTCTTTTACACCTGAGAATGGCGCACTCCATATCCAGTCAGCTGACCAGTTGACTGATACACCTCCACCTACCACACTCCCCACTCCACAGATCCACAGACCCAGATGCCTCCACCACCTTTCACATCACAGTCCCAGCAGGCCCCGATACTTCCACCACCCCCTATCATCATACCTACCCAGGCTTCGGTCACACTCGACGGGAACCAGCTGCTCACTATGATCCAGGGGTTCCTAACAACCCATCAGGAGCAGACTACCCTACTCCACCAGAGCATAGAGCATTCTGAGGGACGTCCCGTGGTCCCACCACCTGTAGAGCCACGGCAGAGAGCGGGGACGATCAAGGACTTCATGGGTCTGAATCCCAAGGAGTTCTCAGGGACTGAGGGTATAGTAGTAGCAGATGACTGGCTAGACTCGGTAGAGAGGAAGCTTCTCGGAGTCAGGATGCCGGATGACCTCCAGGTCGAGGCAGCGGGATTTCTGCTGATAGACTTGGCAGGAGTTTGGTTCCGGAATGAGCCGTTGTTTGCGAGAGGGAGAGCCACTTGGGATCAGTTCAAGACCCAGTTCAAGAAGAAATTCTTCTCGACCACTACTAGAGTAGCCATGGGGCTACGATTCCAGAACATCCAGCAGGAGAACCGTTCTGTTGACGAGTATGCGGCAGAGTTTAGTCGCCTGAGCCATTTTGCTCCTAGTCTGGTTGCAGATCCAGAGGAGATGACCCGTAAGTTTTGCCATGGTCTAGTTCCAGACATTGGCATTCTTATAGTGGCGAACGGTATGACTGACTACTACCAGAGCCTAGAGTTGGCCCGGAGCATCGAGGAGTGTCTTCTGTCTAGCAAGAGGCCAGCTTCTGTACATCATGAGGGACCGTCCAAGCGTCAGGCTTTCCAGCAGAGAGCACCGATGCCGCTCCAGTAGACTTACCGTCCCCCTACACCACATCATCAGACCCCGCCAGTTAGAGCCCCGGGACCCCGGCAGCAGCAGCAGCAGAAGAGAACCTTGTGTACTTTCTGCAAGAGGGTAGGCCACGACTCTTTCGTCTGTAGGAAGAGGTTGGGTCAGTGTTTAGCTTGTGGGTCTGCCACCCATCAGCTTCGAGAGTGCCCAGTAGCGAAGACCAGAGGGCCGCTTTCGACTCAGCAGCAGAGGTTTGGACAGCATCTACAGCAGCAGAAGGGACCTCAGGGGAAGATTTATAGTCTAGCTCTCGAGCCGGAGCCGGAGCAGGTTTCGGAGCCAGATTACTTAGCTGACGTCATCACAGGTCATGTTTATTTGCATACTTTTCTAGCTCTATGTTTGTTTGATTCTGGTGCATCTCATAGCTTTCTATTATTAGAGTTTATGCATAAATACCATCTAGTAGCTACACCTACTGCGAAGATTAGTAGAGTGATGACGGGAGGAGGACCGGTGCCTATTAGATCTATCTATAGATGTTCTATTTTTATAGTCGGGAGAGAGTTCAGGGGACGATTCTTTGTGATGCCACTCCCCGGTTATGATATCATATTGGGGATGGACTGGCTTAGCTATGCCCATGCATCTATAGACTGTCATGAGGGTAGTATTTTGTTCAGTCCCCAAGGCACAGCACCATTCAGTGTCAGGAGGACAGGGCCGGAGATCAGCCTAGAGCCGAACTGTTGTGCGACAGTTGGGGATGTAGCACCGCCACACCCTATCATTAGGGAGTTTATGGATGTATTCCCAGAGGATCTTCGAGGGTTTCCGCCTGACAGAGATGTGGAGTTCACTATAGATTTAGTACCGGGTTCATCACCAGTATCCCGGGCTTGCTATAGAGTGAATCCCAAGGAGGCCGTAGAGATGAAAGAGCAGATTGATGACCTGTTGAAAAAGGGTTTCATTCGATCCAGTGCTTCTCCATGGGGAGCGCCAGTGCTCTTTGTGCCTAAGAAGGATGGTACAGTCCGGTTGTGTATTGACTACCGGGCCTTGAATGCCAACACCATCAAGAACAAATATCCTCTACCCAGGATAGATGATTTGTTCGACCAGTTGAGCGGGGCAAAGGTGTTTTCCAGGATAGACTTGAGATCCGGGTACCACCATGTGAAGGTTAGGGCAACAGACATCCAGAAGACGGCGTTCAACACGAAGTACGGGCAGTACGAGTTTCTGGTGATGCCATTTGGTCTCACAAATACGCCAGCTGTCTTTATGAATTTGATGAATAAGACATTTTACCAGTATCTGGATAAGTTCGTCGTAGTGTTTATCGACGACATCCTGATATACTCGAAGACGCCAGAGGAGCATGCAGAGCACTTGCGGATAGTTTTGGAGGTTCTGAGGCAGGAGAGATTGTTTGCCAAATTGCCAAAGTGTGAGTTCTTTTTAGACCGAGTGGAGTTTCTCGGCCATGTAGTTACTGGAGATGGAATCTCGGTAGATCCCAGGAAGATTGCTGCAGTTGAGACGTGGAAGGCTCCGACGTCAGTTTCAGAGATCAGAAGCTTTCTGGGTTTAGCAGGCTATTATAGAAAGTTCGTCCAGGACTTTGCTAGGATAGCTGAACCCATGATGAAGCTGACGCGGAAGGACGCAGAGTACATCTGGTCAGAGGACTACCAGGCAGCATTTGAGGAGCTGAAGAGGAGGCTGACGACCGCTCCAGTTCTAACTTTACCTTCAGGTTCTGGAGGTTTCACCATTTACAGCGATGCTTCTAGGAAGGGGCTAGGATGTGTCCTATAGCAGTATGGGAAAGTGATTGCTTATGCATCTAGGCAATTGCGGACTCATGAGCGGAATTATCTTACCCATGACCTAGAGTTAGCTGCGGTGATCTTTGCACTCAAGTTATGGAAATATTACTTATACGGAGAGCGTGTGGAAATCTTTACTGACCACAAAAGCTTGAAGTATGTGTTTACGCAGAAAGAGCTGAACATGAGGCAAAGACGATGGTTGGAGTTGATGAAAAACTTCGACATCGATTTACAGTATCACCCTGGGAAGGCAAATGTGGTGGCAGATGCGCTGAGCAGGCATCCGATGGCATGGTACTTGATGATTGATCGGCATTTGCGGGAGGATCTGGAGAAGCTCGGTATCAAGGTAGTTCGGCCAGGATCAGTGATACAGATGATGGTGCTTGACATTCAGTCAGGTTTGATGGAGCAGATCAGGGAGGCACAGTCTACAGATGAGAGCCTTCGCAGACTTTGAGCCCAGGCGTTAGCTGGATTGCTGGATGACTTCACTATAGCAGAGGATGGATCCTTGAGGCATAGCAGCCGATTGTGCGTGCCGAAGGAAGAGCTGGTAGAGGCAGTCTTGCAGGAGGCGCACCGATCGAGATATTCTATTCACCCTCATGCTAACAAGATGTACTGTGACTTGCGGGAACATCTTTGGTTGCACGGGATGAAGAGGGATGTATCACGTTTCATCTCGAGATGCCTAGTTTGCCAGCGGGTCAAGGCGGAGCGCCAGAGGCCAGCTGGTTTGTTGCAGCCGTTACCCATTCCCGAGTGGAAGTGGAAACATATTACGATGGACTTCGTCTCAGGGCTTTCTCGTTCCCAAGGAGGGAAGGATGCCATTTGGGTCATCGTAGACAGGCTGACGAAGTGTGCGCACTTCATACCCTTCAAGGTGGGGCTTTCCACCGGGAAGTTGGCAGAGCTATACATGCAGTAGATAGTTCGCCTACACGGAGTGCCGGTGAGCATCGTGTCAGACAGAGACAGCAGATTTACATCCCACTATTGGAGGAGCTTGCAGGAAGAGTTGGGCAGTAGGCTCAAGTTCAGTACGGCGTACCACCCGCAGACAGATGGGCAGTCCGAGAGGACGATACAGACACTGGAGGATATGCTGAGGACCTGCGTGCTGGACTTCGGAGGATCATGGAAGAGCCATCTGCACTTGGTAGAGTTTTTATACAACAACAGCTACCAAGCCAGTATCGGTATGTCTCCTTTCGAGGCGCTATATGGATGACGATGCCGCACACCGCTCTTTTAGGATGATATTGGAGACAGAGTTATGCTTGGGCCAGAGATGATCACAGATGCAGCAGAGAAAGTCGGGATGATCAGAGACAGGCTCAGAGTAGCTCAGGACAGGCAGAAATACTGGGTTGATGCTAGTCGCAGACCGATAGAGTTCGCAGACGGTGATATGGTGCTAGTGAAGATATCACCTACTAGAGGGACGATCCAGTTCAGACGAGGAGGGAAGCTGAGCCCCAGATACATCGGGCCGTTCGAGATACTTGGCAGGATTGGAGAGGTAGCTTACAGGGTTGCACTTCCACCCAACCTAGCAGGAGTTCACGATGTCTTTCACGTATCTCAGCTGAGGAGATATGTTCTAGACCCCTGTCATGTGCTAGATCATTCAGAGTTGGAGGTCGGACCGAGCCTTACAGTTTCTGAGCAGCCAGTGGAGATATTAGACAGGAGAGAGAAGAGGAGGAGGAACAAGGTTATACCCCTAGTACGAGTAGCTTGGAGCCGTCACTCCCCAGGTGAATCTACTTGGGAGAGGGAGTCGGACATGAGGGAGAGATACCCTTACTTGTTCGATCCAACCGCTGCGAGGGAACCACCCGTTCCCGCTTGATACCTTAGAGGTTAGTTTCGATCATAGCCTTAGTCATTTATTGTATTGCTTGCTATGATAGAATATTGTAGGGTCTTCAATCCTTGTGAATTTCGAGGACGAAATTTTTCAAGGAGGGAAGACTTGTAAGCCCCTGTTTTTCAAATTTTAATTAATTAAGTGTTAATTAATTATTAATGTTATTTTAGCCTAAAAATAATTTTTAGGATTTTTAGGAATTTTTCTAGAATTTTTAAATGAGTTTTAAATGAGTTTTATATATTAAAATATCAATTTGTAATTTTCTAAATGTTTTAATATCATTTGCAATTAATTTAAATGTTTTAATTATCATTCTGTAATTTTTAAAATTGTTTTTATATCAGTATGCAATTATTGAAATGTTTTAAAGTGTGGAATGCAAATTACTATTTGCATTTAGACACAGTAGGGACCTAATTATAAATACCTAATTTCCTAGGGACCCTACTGCTAAACTCCCTTTCACCCACACCCGACTGCCCGACGACCGCACCGACGCTGCCCCCGCCATTTCCGGCCAGCGCGACAGCCCCGACCGACTCTAAACCCCCTATAAAACTCCCCTCACCCCCCTCAGCTCGACCACCCCCACTTCGACCCACCACAGCCACCGCAGCCCCCGTCTTCCCCATTTAAATCCCGCCTGAACCCTAACTCCGGCGTACCCAACCACCGCCTCACCGACCATCGTCGTCGAGCGCCACCACCACCATTCGGTTCGCCCCGACGAGAGGAGCCCAGCGCCACCAAGGCGCCCCGACTACGACGTCTCCTCCGCCCGCCAGTACCCTCGAATTCCCCCTTCGACGCCGGACACGTGAGTAACAGAGCTCATCTCGTGTTATCCGTGTCCCAAAGCCACGTGCGTGGTTCGCCAGGACACGGGGACACTAGTCCAGTGTTTGGACACGTGTTTTAGCATTCGTATGTGTCGTGCATAGCACGGACACGTAGAAATCCTGTGTCCCTAACTGTCCGGACACAGGATCGATTTTATTATTTTTTTTATATAATGTTTAACCTAACCTAAATAAAATAAACCTAAACCCTAACTCTAACACAACCCTCGGGCTGACCCCCTGGCCAGCCCGACCTAGCCAAACCCCTCCCCCCCCCCTCGCGCGCTCTCTGGCTCGGGTTCGAGCCCCGTACTGCTGTGTTTAATTCTTTTTCTTTTCTTTTCCATTTTCTTTCTGTTTTCTGTTATTATATATATATATATATATATTATATATATATATATATATATATATATATATATATATATATATATATATATATATATATATATGTATATGCTGTATATTAGCAGTATTTTATATATGTATATATATTTTTATAGTTAGTAAATTTATATATATATATATATTTGTATTTATATACATATATGGATATATGTATATATTTTCATGTGTATATATATTATTATATATATATTAATATATATATGTATACAATGTTTGTATATGTATATATACTTTGCAATTAAGTATTTTCTTATATATATATGTACTTTTAACATAGGTATGTATATATTCATTTTGTATAATTTTACCTTATTATAATATTAATATTTATTTGCACATTTTACCAATTTATATTTTAGTATATTTATATTACTGCAACCATTTGGTGTCCAAGCCTAGCATGGGTTTTTGGGCCCCAAATGTGTTTTCACACATTCAAGACCTGTACAAGTCATATTGGACTTGGTTCATGGCCTTGGGTCCTGTATTTGAACTTTAGTTCAAATTATGTACATGGACAAAATACGCAGATAATTAATTATTTAATTTCAATTGTGTGCAATGCTGTTTTTGATTTTCTAAAAATACTTAAAGTACTGTTAAAATTCTGGAAAAATAGTATTTAGATACTATGTTAATTTAGCTAATTTAGTATAATTTTTATAGTATTTAATTTACAGTTTTGCCACTAGTTTGGCATATGAAACCAAAACTCATTTTCTGTATACTTAGGAAAACTGATTTTTTTATAAAATATTTGTACTGGTTAATAAATTCCAGAAAAATTATAATAAATTTCTATAATTAACAAGGATCATTTTGGTACTTTATTTTATGTAAAAATAAGCTTTTTTTGTCTATCTCAAAAATTGTTAGAAAGCAATGATCATTTAATTTATTATTGATTAATTACGACTTGTAACTTTTTGTGCTACTTTGAGTTTTAGCCGTGTTGAACCTCACCCCTCACTAGTGTAAAGACCCTAGAAAGTTAGTTAAAGTAGCGTGTCATCCCACATTGGTCTCCTATGCTAAAATTATCATTTTGGCTAGGTGCCCAGTCACAAGTCGTGTTGCACCAATTAGTGTCCTAGTATTTTAGCTTAGTGTAAAAACTAAGTTTATGCATTTATTTCTACAGTGACGAGTTACCGGACATCTATAGCACTTTTATCGCAGCTTGTTTTGCTTTGCTTTGCTTTGCTAGAGGCAAGTACTTTCTACGAACTTTACATACTGCTATAACAATAAACTGCGATTTACCAACCATGTTAAATGCTGATCCTTAGGGTAGCAAGTTAGAACTTTACATGTTGTATTACTTTTAGTCTCTACCATGTTTAGACAGTATCTCATATCTCTCACATGTTTAAATAACGGGTTAAGGGGAAACTGTTAGTATTGTACGTGAACATGACCCCCTTCTCCGTATGTATTTACCGTGTTCGGTGACATTCTATATGTGACCTTGCCGTATGTTCTGATCCCACGTTTGTGTATGGATATACACCGATGCCGTTCGTGCACGTATGTGCATGCCAGAAAAACTTGATATGTACCGCTGTACATCCTATTCACCTATTGACCGATTCACGTACAGCTACAGTTTTATACTTTTAAACTACATGTGTATTTCTAAAAGAACTAATTAACCCATGATATACCATGATTCCAGTTTATTACATTCCTGTTCATGTTCGTATATTTAGTTTGCTAGAATCAGTACTTGCTCCCGTCCTGACAGGATAACGTTGTAGGTGTCCTTACTGAGGAAGTTACTCCGCGACACATATTATGGAGTTACTGCCGAGGACCCGACTTGCTTTACGAGGATGTTCCTGCGGGAAACCTCGCCTAGTTATCTTTTTGCTTTAGACTTTTGAGAGTAGTCATGTATTAGGCTACATTTTGTAACTGGACATGTATCCAGTTTTACATTTCAGACTTGACTTTGGACATTTTACTATGATACGACTTTTGTGTTTGGAGCATTTATGACTTTTATTCACTTATAGAACTGTTAGCACTTTAGTCTTATGTTGTCTTTAGAACAGCTTACTACGTTTTATCTCAAATGTAGGCTGGGCATGACTCGGCCTGGCCTAACAATTTGGGTAGCGGGTCGTGACAATCTCCCATCAGGGTTGGCTTCTCCATCCGACCTACTGCACGATCGTGTCCATTTAGGTACAACACAGCTGGTATCTTCAGAGGTTACCTGGACGCTTGTTTTGGAGGGTCTTGCTAGCCGAGGGAGGGTACGACGTAGTTTCGTATGGTGTATATGCTCAAATCTACGAAGATGGCCTTTCGGAGCTGGGTTAGGGGCCTGCCCAAGACCACTCTAGAGGATAAGGAGGCTGAGCTGCGGACCATCCAGCAGGACATGCAAGCTGACATGATGAACGGAGACTTAGCGGCGTAGAGAAAGAGCTGATCGGGGAGGTCAACATCATGCGCCTACAAAAGAGATTAGTGCGGCCCAGCGTGCTAAATGTTCTTGGCTTAAGGATGGAGACCGATGTTCCAAATTCTTCTATGATGTCATTCGGACCAGGCAGCATCGGAATAATATCTTCCAGTTACTTGATGCATGGTGTCCTGGTGGGGGAGACGGCTAAGACCAAGGGGAGGCTGTCAGGTATACTTGAGTTATATTTTTAGTTGACTATCTGTCTACATTCCCGAATGTAGTTACGAAGAGACTGGTGACACTCTATGGGAATAGCCTAACTGCTTGCCCCCGTTACTATAGAGGTGGAGTCCATTATCAAGATAGCAGATCCCAATAAAGCTTCAGGGCCTGATGGTTTTAGTAGTGGGTTCTACAAACGGTACTGGAATTCCCTAAAATTCTCGATACTCGAGGCGGTGCATGAGTTCTTCACTAAAGGGAAGCTACTGAAGGAGTTGAACCACACCTCTTGACTCTAGTTCCTAAGAAGGAAGGTGCGATATCGCTGGCAGATTTCAGACCTATTGCGTGTGTGTAATTATCTCTACAAGATAATTACGCACCTTATGTTCCGGCGGATGGAGGAGATCATGCAGGACTTAGTCTTTCCGAACCAGGCGACTTTCATTAAGGGGAGATCGATCGCGGAGCATAGCCTACTGGCTGATGAGATGGTGAGGGGTTTCAGTAAACCTGGCGGGAAGAAGGCATGTGTGAAGTTGGATCTGAGGAAGGCCTATGATATGGTCAATAGGGATTTCTTTTCTCATCTGATGTCTGCCATGGGGTTCGATGTCCGCTGGGTAGCAAGGATTCGGGAATGCATCACGACTCCCACTTTCTCTGTCCTCATCTAGGGCACCCCATATGGGTACTTCCATAGCAATCGTGGACTTAGGCAAGGCGATCTTCTGTCCCCTTACCTATTCACGCTGTCATAGAATACTTCACTTGCTTGATGGATATGGCGGTACACGTGGGAGGATGGTTCCACTGTTCAGGAGAGTCGACCCCGGTCACCCACCTTATTTATGTAGATGACCTCTTGGTGTTCATCCAGACATCTACGGAGGGTATGCATATGATTGCGGAGATTATGGGGGAACGAAATCCCTCTCAGGCCTCCAAATAAACAGAGAGAGAGCAGGGTATATTTCAACTCCCTTTGCCCCAGAAGGAGGAGCGAGCCGAAGTCTTGGGAGTAGAGAGAAGTGATCTCCCGTGAAATATCTAGGGGTTCCTCTCACTGTCAACTATGCTCGGGACCAGGACTGTCATAGTCTGGGGAGTACGCAGAGGAGGGTCGAAGGATGGCAAGCCGCTAGTCTATCCTTTGGGGGTCGCATCAAATTGGTCAGATCGGTGATATCGGCTATGGCTTTTCTGGCTGTAATCCATCCTGCTTCCTATTGCCGCTATCAAGAAAGTTGTGCAAATTTTGTGCAGATCAATGGAGGGGAGGCATACAGGCGATCTCCTTGGAGCAGCTTTGTTGGCCCAGGAGGGGAGGAGTGGGGCTTCACCCGTTGTTGGAGATCAGGGAGGCCTCTGCGCTGAAGTGGCATGGAAATTCATCAATAGGGGGTCCCTCTGGGCTGACTGATGCATAGTAGATATGTGAAACAGGGCAACTTCTGGTCCTGTGCTACTGACAACAATCATTCAGTCACTTTCATATTGTCTTGAGGCACAAGAGGGTGCTCCAATCTGCAATCCGGAGGGTCATGATGGATGGGTCTGGAACGGACCTCTGGTGGGATCCTTTGATAGATCAAAAATCCCTATTAGAGATCAGGGGAGTCCTGTCGCATCAGGAGGATAGTAGGGGGCTGACTTGCCAATGTATTATCCGTGATGGAGAGTGGAGGCGTGAGTCCTACCGCTATACCGAGGAGCTGGATGAGAGTATCAATACTGTCGCCATTGATCCTGAATTGTCAGCTGATCGGTGAATTTGGGAGCCGCCAGAAGATTCTATGGGGACTGGAAAGTTCCAGTTTCGGAGCTGCTATAACCTCATTCGGCACACTTATCCTCAGAGTACTGACTATGAGTTTGTATGGTGCAAGGGACTCGCCAGGAAGATGTAACTTTGTATTTACAGGCTTCTACTGGGCCGCCTACTGACGAGGGATCGACTTAGTGCTTTTGGGGTTCCGATTCCAGACCCTAAGTGTGTGCTATGCAGTGTGGAAAATGAATCTATAAGGCATATTTTCTTTGAGTGTGCCCTGTCATGGCAGATCTGGTCTGAGCAAAGTAGGGTGCTGGGTGGATGTGACTCCGGAAAGGGGATTGGGGACATCATCACTATGCTCCGAGATAGCAGAGGAAGAGGGCAGGACTGGTTCCGGACCGCCAAAGTTCGACTGGCTGCCGCTGTTTGGCATGTATGGAGGGAACGAAACCGTCGCATCTTCGAGGGGCTAATAACCCCTCCTGTAGGCATCCTCCATAACATTGAATTTGATGTAAATGCTATGAGAAACTGAAGAGTGGGAGTACCACTATGATTGTATGTTGTAAGATTATTGCGTTGCATTTGGAATAAAATTTACCCTTATATATATATATATATATATATATATATATATATATATATATGGTTTATTTTGGAATCGTTTATGTATTATAATAGTAGAGATAAAGATATGTAAGGCCATCTCCAATGGGGATTTCTATCTCCCCTGTTTATATGGTAGGAATCCATTTTAGAATTTTTTTTCAACCATTATTTCTATCCTAATTTATATCCTATATGACGGTGATGTATAAGAGAGAGTTCCTATGAGTATATCTAAATGTTAATATCCTCAAAGAAATTCTCTATCTCTCATACCAATTAATATTATTGTCAAGTAGGATAGAAATTGAGAACCATTGGAGAACTCTTTTCATGTGGAAAATTTCCATATATAAATTTTACTAACTAGGATAGAAATTTTCTTAGAGTCTGCTTGGTAACTGTGTTTACATTGATTTTATGGTGTTTTTTAGACCGACAGGTTATGAAAATTCTTGCTTGTTAATTGTTTGAGATACTGATTTTGGTTGGCTCAAAAACTACGAAAATTGGTGTAATGTAATTTTGGGTGGCCCCAAAACATTGGGTATTGAGGTGTTTATTATTTTATTCTATTTATATCCTTACCAAAAAATAATTATAATTACTAATACCCTACCCTATTTGTTCTTTATCATCTATGTTTTCCTTCTACTTTATTTCAAACTACGACTACTTTTACGGTAAATTTTTATTTTTTAAAATGTTTCTCCTACTTTCAACTTGGCGTTTCTTCAAATATGGACTTCTACCTCATGATCGAGGGGTGGAATGGGTTCAAATATATATAATATATATATATATATATATATATATATATATATATATATATATATATATATATATATATATAACCAAGCATGTATTGGACTGATTTAAAGATCGTTAGTTAAAATCATCTAAGGGTCTGTTTGGTAAACTGTAAGTGTGAGAAGATTTGGATTTGCTTTTCCAAATTCTGAATTTTGGACCAAATCCATAATTTGGATTTAAAGACACCTTGTTTGGTTCAGTTGAATTTGAGTCTGGATTTGAACTTAATCCAAATTCTTTGTTTGGATAAATCAAAAGGAAATTGAGTCTGAATTTTGGACCCCCTCCGCAACGAGACCGAAGAAGGTGTTATCGGTCATGTCGAGAGCTCTCAACCTCGAGAGCGACCATATTGGGCCTTGAAGTCCGGGGTATCGGAGAACCAGTGTCAGTGAACGAAGAGAAGGGAGGCTACACGTTGACAACCTTGAGGCGGAGTAGGAGGGAGAGGTCCCGAGATGTTTCGGAGAGGGAGAGCGACTCGAGCGAAGACAGCCGATCGAGGCCGCAGAAGAGGGGGGAGGGCCAGAGAACGAGAGCGAGTCGAGGGACAGATGGACGAAACGGGAGCTGGCCACATCGAACTACACGTGGGGCCACGACCATGGGGTGTTGTCCACACATTCCACGCGGAGATATCACCGCAAGGGTCGGCGGCGAGGACGCAGAGGCATCGGCGACAAAGGTGCAGAGGCGTCAGCGGCAAAGATGTATAGCGTCGTCGAGTTCTCGGGCGACCGGTGTCATGCCCCGACCCGGAATCACTCGAATCATCGTCCCCGCATGGGGCATGATGTCGCACGAGCCTGGAGTTGCGCTCGTGCAAGGCAAGATGACAAGTTCTCAAATGGTTATCTTTGATAAGATAATAACAGCGAAAGAAAACAGAGTATATAAAACAATTCTCTTTATATTCGAACTGAGATTACAAAGGCTTTCAATAGCCCAACTAAATTTGCCAGGTTGGCTACAACACTCAAGTTCTCTCTTGCCCATAAAGGATTTTACCGTTCCATACATCATGCCTTCTATATCTCGGCCGCATCAATCCTGTTGTAAGTCCGAGAGTCAATGTGATCGTACGCTTCAAACGCTACGGCATTCCATGCCTCTGTGCGATCAAGCGAAGCTTCACCGTGAGCAATCCATTCCCTGCACCCTGCATAAAAGCTGGTGGGGGATCAGTACGTTCGTCCTCGCATATACTGACGAAAAGACCAACTTTCTAAATCGATATTTTAGTATTTATGTTCAATCATGCAACTTAGCTTATGATCTTGCTATATTCTCCTTAGGGTCATTTCATGGCACATTCGAAAGCGTATAGCATGTTATCATGACAAGCATGTTTTCGAATTGAATAGGCAAACAGGCAAGAAAACTCGTATTTGTTTCGTGGCACGACTTCTTACCATCATAGACGCACTCGCCCTTGTACCGACGCATGGTAAATACGTCCCATTCCTTCCCTGTTATGTTATAAGTGCTCTCTATGCAGGATCTATGTGTGCGGGACACATACGTACCTGCACTTTCAACCCATCGTTCCTTAACTATATGAAAAGGTCGTTGACGTATTCACGCCAAAATGGACTAAAGGCGTTTCTCTTTATCTTTCTTTCTTTCTTTCTTTTCTCTTTTTCTTTTATTTTTTTGTTTTCTCTCTTTCTTTTTTCTTTCTCAAATTTGGGTAGCCCGGTGCTTCACGGGTTGGGTTGCTATCCCAAACAACCGAAGCTTCCCGCATGCATACCATCATTTGCGGCTTTTCACATCTCGCTAAGCGGTTGCTAATCGTCTTACGAATGTGCGCCTATCAAAGATTATATTCCTCCTAGGTCGAATGGTTCCGGTGCCCCGGCACAGCCCATTCGGAGGGAACGTTCCGTGCACGGAAGATTATCACAATTATCTCAAGTCCATTCGACCATACAATGCCATATTATTCAAACAACCAAACGTAGTCTTGAGTCCGAGACTCAGACTTTATCAAACAACCAAACATTGTCTTGAGTTCGAGACTCAGACTTTTTTATTTCGTATTTCTTCCATTAACTTTCTATGTTCTTACATTTCATACTTCGTTTCAATATTCAATGGCATCATGCCTCAACTCAATGTTCGTCAACCGAACGACCCGAAGGTCCCGAATATTTTTCGAGGCATCTTGTCATATCCGACAGTTCCGCCACATTCATGCCATAACTATATTCTTTCGTAACGAAGCCATCATTTATGATCTCGTGCATGTAGGCACGTTTCAACACATTTATCATCTTTTCCCTCGCGTCGTGCACTTGGTGCACGCATCGAAGCCGTGTTTCCATATTCTGCCTTAGTGTTCAATGTACATGGCTCGTGCACTAGGGCACTCGCCCTCATTTTCTTTCAATGTGTTAGCCTTTCTGTCAACCCCTGAATTTTAAAATAATTTTTAAATTAAATATGTGTATGTCAAATAGCTAATTCAGCCTTAACATGATTTAATACAATTTTTAGAATTTTTAAATAAAATTTAGATGATTTTTAAATAAGTTTTAAAAACATAAAATATCACCTTGTAAATAAAACAAATGTTTTAATATCACTTTGCAATTAAAAAATTATTTTTAAACCAATTTGCAAATACATTTGTTCTGTGCAAATCAGTTTTTGCATAAAACTGCTGCGAGAGAAGATTTGCAATTTCCTATTTTACACTTTGACATGCGGTGGGTTTAAAGTGTAAATTGGGAATTTGTCGGGGGCTCATTTGCAAGACAACCCCACGACTCGGCCTGTGTATTGGCCGAGCGCCGCTCGTCGATGACGAAACCCTAACTCTAGAATCCTAATTCCTCGTCGAAACCCCCAAATTGACCCCCTAATCTGGCCTATAAAACCTCCCTCATTCAAAACCCTAACCTAGAATATTTTTCCGATCCCCAAATCCACTGTCATTCACTCGTCTTCCCCGACGAGTCGCCGGAGCTAGCCGCTTGCCAGCGCGGCCAATCCAGACGTCGCCGCCGCACTCCAGGACCGCCGAAGTGTTCACCGCAGTGAGACGAGCACGGCGCCACCTTCCTCCGCCGCTCTCGACGCTTCCTTCGCCCGGTCGCAGCCGCAACAGCAGCTTCCAATGGACACGTACGTGTCACCCTGTCTTCTGTGTCGCCCTGTGTCTCAAAAATACGACCCTAGACTCGCCTAAGCCTGAGCAATGCGTAGGTAAGATCGGACACGCCGTAATGGCGACGTGCGTGTCGTGCTGAACAAAGACACAGGACTCGTCTAGATCTCGTGTCCTAAACAGTCAGGACACGAGTTGTTATTTAGGTTATACATTTTAATTCAGTATTTAGTTAATACAAGTCCTACTTTATCAGCAAGTTCGTGCTAGCCTACTGGCTAGCCGAGTGGGGCTCAGTCACACACCATTGCATACCCGAGTTCGAGCCCCCCCTTAGGCTATGAACCACCATTTTGAGATCAATTTAGTTTTAGATATCTATAAGATTCATATAGAAATAAATAGATCAGAGCCCTATTCTAACACAACGGGCCAGATGGCCCACTGGCCATTGCAGAATGCGTGAGTTCCCCCTTTCTGTGGGCAGGGTTCGAGCCCTGTGTGTTGTCTTGTTTTCTTATATATATATATATATATATATATATATATATATATATATATATATATATATATATATATTTTTATATATATATATATATATATATATATAACATGATAATTATTAAATACTGTATAAATACATAATATAGTATTTCTGTAAATACAAAATTATGGAAATTACATTTTTATATATATTGTTTAAATACTTATATAAATATATATGTATATAACTTGGTATATATATCTACATATGTTTAAATACATATGTATATATATAATTTCTCTTTAAATAAATTATGATAAATAGTATTGATTTTATTTGTGTTTTTGATAAACACCTCATATATTTATTATGTATATATTTCAATTCAGTCGTTTAAATTATGTCATTTAAATTCAAGTCATTTATATTATTATGTCAATATAAATACAGTGCCTATACTGTAATATGTATTTAAATTATGTCATTTAAATTTATGTCAATATAAATACAGTGCCTATACTGTAATATATAAATAAATACAGTGCCTATACTATAATATGTATTTATAAATACAGTGCCTATACTGTAATATGTACGCTTTCAATTTCTGCAATTTAAATTATATGTATTTAAATTACGCATTATTTACGATTTACGTACGTTGTACAAACGACCACTCTGAGTCCAAGCCTAGCATGGGTTGATCGGACTCAGGTGAGCCTACACATATTCGGGGTCTAGTCAAGTCATATTGGACTTGATTCACGGCTTCGGGTCTTGTATCTGGACTTCGGTTCAATTTCGAATACATAGACAAAAATATTAAATAATTAATTATTTATTGTTACTTGCTATTTTTGAATTTTATATATATTTTAATGCTATAAAAATCTGGAAAAAATTGTATTTAAATACTATGTTAATTTAGCTAATTTATTATAATTTTTCCAACATTTAATAAGTACTTTCAGTATTTTATAAAAAATACCAAACCAGAACTCATTTTCAATGTACACTTGTATTCTGATTTTTAATAAATACTTACACTAGATTATAAATTCCAGAAAATTTATATTAAATTTCTATAATTAACAAGGATCAATTTAGTATATTATTTTATATAAAATAGAACTATATAACTATCTTAAAAATTATTGGAACATATTGTACAGTTTGATTAATTAATTAATTAATATTGACTTGTGTGTTTTTGTGTGTTTTTGGGATATTTTAGTATCGGGACCTTACCCTACCTTAGTATAGAGACCTACTTGTTAGTCTAGACGTTGTAACACCTCACTTTAGACGACTAGAGCTTCGCATAGCTAGTGCCCTATTAGGAGCCGTGTCACAATACTAGTGTAATCTTAATCATTACTTAGAGGCTGAGTTGTATATCATTTTTACAGGACACCGGACATCTGTACCTTCATACTATTACTCTTGCTTTGCTCAAGGCAAGTACTCCTACAAACTTATTTGCTGCCTATGATAAATAAACTGTAAATGAATCATGTTAGAACACTGCTTTCTGAATAAACTGCAAAGTCGTATCATTACATGCTTTATATGGATTCTCAGTATCTTCACATGCTTCTTACTAGTTCTCAATACATGACATGTTTTATAGTATCGCTCACATGTTATAAAACAGGTTAAGGGAAAACTGTTAGTAAAGTACGTGATTATTCCCCCCTTCTCTGTATGTATTTATCGTGCACTGTTACATTCTATATGTAACTTTGTCGTATGTCTGATCTCGTATTTATGTATGTACATACACCGATGCCGTTAAGTATACGTATGTGCACTTCAAAAATTGATATGTACCACAGTACATCCTACTACCTATTGATCGATCACGTACATGCTACAGTTTTAAAACAAATATATTGCCATGTTAAACTGTATCTAAAACTGGATAAATCAAGATATGCCATGATTATGTTATTTCATTTCTTTCCATCACATGATCAGTATAATATGTTTGTAGTACAAGTACTTGCTCTCGTCCTGACAGGATAACGTTGTAGGTGTACTTTTCGAGGAGGAAATGTTTTGCGATACTTTTTATGGAGCTGCTTTTGAGGACCTGGCCTTTGCTCCAAAAGAGGCCCCAGCGGAAAACCTTGCTTAGACATTGCCAGTCGGCTATAGACTTAGAGTTATTGCAACTTTTATTTATTTACTGGACTTTGTCTCCAGTTATTACTTTGGAAGTGTACTAAACTTTAAAACATATTTGCTTTCATCTATAAATGCTGTGTTGTGACAATCTCAAATGCTTTAAATATAAATTTTTAGCACACTTAGTACTATCCTGACTATCTTCTAGAACAGCTTACTACGCTTCTACCAAGCGTAGGCTGGACATGGCTCGGCCTGGCCCAACAATTTGGGTAGCGGGTCGTGACATATTTTTAGTGGTGGCCCATGCAGGTCCTTGACTAAGTTGTTTGGTTACGTTATTGTACCAAGCATGCCTGCAATTAGAAACTTAAGATAACTAGATAACACCAGGAATAACATTTAGAACACCTAGAGGATTACTAGGATTGCAACATAGGAAAACTCATCACAGCATAGGCCGTTAATCATAATTAGATTTTGTTTATGATTGTTTGCTTAAAATCCTTATAGTCTCCTTGTCTTCCAATAGATGGTTATCACCCGTTCTTCCCAGTCCATCGATGACGGTGCACCCTCTACTCTACCCACGGACCCGATGGCAGTCACTGTAGCACTTCTACCACCTCCACCTATGCATCGCTACGCCACTATCCTCCAGACTCATATTCTTCTACCGCCTACCCAGCAGACCCAGATACCACCACCTCCTACTCAGCAGACCGTAATACCACCACCCCCTCCTCCCACACCACACCTCCAGTCAGCCCAGGTGTTACCACCCCCACCTACCAACATACCAGCCCAGACTTCCGTCACTCTCGACGGAAACCAGCTTCTTGCATTACTTCAGAGGTTTCTGACAACCCAGCAGGAGCAGTCTGCCCTCATCCGCCAGAGCATGGAGCGCCCTGCAGAGCGGACTTTGACTACACCAACGGCAGCACCGCAGCAGAGGATTGGGAACATCAAGGAGTTCATGGGATTGAACCCCAAGGAGTCTAGAGGGACCGAGGGCATTGTAGTTGCAGACGACTGGCTAGACTCGATAGAGAGGAAGCTCCTCGGAGCTAGACTGCCTGGTGACCTTCAGGTCGAGGCAGTAGGGTTCCTGCTGATAGACTTAGCAGGGATCTGGTTCAAAAATGAGCCAATGTTTGCGAGGGGCAGAGGGACCTGGGAGCAGTTCAAGACCCAGTTCAAGAGGAAGTTTTTCTCGACTACCGCCAGAGTTGCCATGGGGTTACAGTTTCAGAACCTGTAGCAAGAGAACCGCTCGGTAGACGAGTATGCTGGGGAATTCAGCCGGTTGAGCCGTTTTGCCCCTAGCCTAGTAGCAGATCCTGAGGAGATGACACGCAGATTCTAACATGGACTGATTCCAGACATCGGCATACTACTGGTGGCAAACGGGACCACTGACTATTATCAGATCCTCGAGCTAGCCCGAGGTATAGAGGAGCGCATTCAGTCTTACAAGAGGCCAGCTACCGGACACCATGACGGGCCATCCAAGCGCCAGGCTTTCCAGCGAAGCCACCTACTCAGCACCAGCAGGCTTACCGTCCTCCAGGACAGCATCAGCATCAACAGCAGCGGGCACCACCGGCGAGGACCCCCGACCAGCATCAGCAGCAGAGGGAAGCTACATGCATATACTGTAGGAGGCCAGGCCATGACGTTTCCATCTGCAGAAAGAGGCTGAACCAGTACCTAGCTTGTGGGTCTTCCACCCACCAACTCCGAGATTGCCCAGCAGTGAAGACGCCGGGCACTGGACCACCTGCCAGAGGACCACCGCTTCCGACTCAGCAGCAGAGGTTCGGACAGCACCAGCACCAGCAGAGAGGACCTCAGGGGAGAGCCTACGCTCTTGCCATGGAGCCAGCAGAGCCGGAGCAGGGCCCAGAGCCAGAGCCAGATTATTTGGTCGACGTTATCACAGGTCGAATTCATTTACATACTTTTTTTCGCCATATGCTTGTTTGATTCTGGTGCTTCTCATAGTTTCCTGTCATTAGAGTTTTTACAAAAACATCATTTAGTATCGACACCCACCAAAGGAGCGATTAGTGTGATGACATGGGGCGGGCCAGTACACATTAGATCTATTTATAGATGCTCGATCACTGTAGCCGGAAGGGAATTTCGGGGACGTTTCTTTGTGATGCCACTTCCCGGATACGACATAGTATTGGGAATGGATTGGCTTAGCTATGCTCACGCAGTTATAGACTGTCATGAGGGTAGCATTCAGTTTAGTCCCCTGGGAGCAGTACCATTCAGTATCGAGAGATCCGGGCCAGAGATCAGCTTGGAGATGAGCTATAGTGCCGCAGTTGAGGAGCAAGCACCGCCGCATCCCATCGTAGTGGAGTTTATGGATGTATTCCCTGAGGATCTTCCAGGATTTCCATCCGACAGAGACATGGAGTTCACTATAGACTTGGTACTGGGCTCATCACCAGTGTCCCGGGCTTGCTATAGGGTGAACCCCAAGGAGGCCATAGAGATGAAGGAGCAGATCGATGACCTGTTGAGCAAGGATTTCATTCGATCCAGCACTTCACCATAGGGAGCGCCAGTGCTCTTTGTGCCGAAGAAGGATGGTACAGTCCGGTTGTGCATCGACTACCGGGCGTTGAACTCCATCACCATCAAGAACAAATATTCGTTGTCTCGGATAGATGATCTATTTGACCAGTTGAGTGGAGCGAAGATATTCTCCAGGATAGACTTGAGATCAGGCTACCACCAGGTGAAGGTCAGAGCTGAAGACATCCAGAAGACGGCGTTCAATACGAAGTACGGGCAGTACGAGTTTTTGATGATGCCATTTGGTCTTACAAATGCGCCAGCTGTCTTCATGAACTTGATGAATAAGACATTTCACCAATATCTGGACAAGTTCGTCGTAGTATTTATCGACGATATCCTGATATACTCGAAGACGCCAGAGGAGCACGAGGAGCACTTACGAACAGTTCTCGGGATTCTACGGAAGGAGAGACTGTATACAAAGCTGTCGAAGTGCGAGTTCTATCTTGACCGAGTGGAGTTTCTTGGTCATGTGGTTACTGGAGATGGCATCTCAGTGGACCCCAAGAAGATTGCTGCCATTGAGACGTGGAAGGCTCCGACATCAGTAGCAGAGATCAGGAGTTTCTTGGGCTTAGCAGGCTATTACAGAAAGTTTGTCCAAGACTTTGCCAGGATAGCCGAGCCCATGACGAAGCTGACACGGAAGGATGTGGAATACATCTGGACGGAGGTATGCCAGGCAGCATTTGATGAGCTGAAGAGAAGACTGACGACTGCAACCGATTCTTGTACTACCATCAGGACCAGGAGGCTTCACTATTTACAGCGACGCTTCAGGAAAGGGATTAGGATGCGTTCTACAGCAGCATGGGAAAGTAATTGCCTATGCATCTAGGCAACTGCGGACTCATGAACGGAACTATCCTACTCACGACTTGGAGCTAGCTGCAGTGATATTTGCTCTCAAATTGTGGAAGCATTATCTGTACGGAGAGCGAGTGGAGATCTTTACAGACCACAAAAGCTTGAAGTACGTGTTCCACGCAGAAGGAGCTGAACATGAGACAGCGTCGATGGTTAGAGTTGATGAAGGACTTCGACATTGATCTACAGTACCATCCCGGGAAGGCAAATGTAGTAGCGGATGCGCTGAGCAGGCATCCGATGGCATGGTACATGAGAATGGACCGACATTTGTGGAAGGATCTAGAGAAGCTTGGTATCGAGATGATTCTACCAGGAGCCGAGATGCAGATGATGGCACTGGATATTCAGTCGGGTCTGATGGATCAGATCAAGGAGACTCAGTTTACAGATGAGAGCCTCCGTCGACTCAGAGTTCTGGCTTTAGCTGGACTGCTTGATGACATCACCCTTGCAGAGGATGGATCATTGAGGCACGGCAGTCGGTTATGCATGCCAAAGGGCGAGCTGATTGAGGCGATCTTGTAGGAGGCACATCAGTCGCGATATTCTATTCACCCCTGGTGCCAACAAGATGTACCATGACTTGCGGGAGCATCTCTGGTGGCACGGGATGAAGATGGACGTAGCACGTTTTGTCTCGAGGTGCCTAGTGTGTCAGCAAGTAAAGGCGGAGCGACAGAGACCAACCAGTCTATTACAGCCTTTACCCATTCCCGAGTGGAAATGGAAACACATTACTATGGACTTCGTTTCAGGGCTTCCTCGTTCCCAAGGAAGGAAGGATGCCATCTGGGTGATCGTCGACAGATTGACGAAGTGTGCTCACTTCATACCCTTCAATGTGGGGCTGTCCACCGAGAAGTTGGCAGAGCTATATGTGCAGCAGATAGTTCGTTTGCATGGAGTACCAGTGAGCATTATATCAGATCGAGACAGCAGATTCACATCCCACTACTGGCGGAGCTTGCATGAGGAGTTGGGCAGTCGACTCAAATTCAGCACGGCGTACCACCCGCAGACTGACGGACAGTCGGAGAGGACGATCCAGACGCTCGAGGACATGCTGAGGACTTGCGTATTAGACTTCGGAGGATCATGGGAGAGTCATCTTCACTTGGTAGAGTTTTTATACAACAACAGCTACCAAGCCAGCATCGACATGTCACCCTTTGAGGTATTATATGGACGGCGATGCCACACACCACTCTTCTGGGATGATGTCAGAGACAGAGTTATGCTCGGACCAGAGATGATCACTGAGGCAGCAGAGAAGGTCCGGATGATCAGAGACAGACTCAGAGTTGCTCAGGACAGGCAGAAGCACTGGGCAGACGCTAGTCGCAGACCATTGGAGTTCGTCGATGGAGACATGGTGTTGGTGAAGATACCACCTACCAGAGGGACGATCCGGTTCGGACGAGGGGGCAAGTTGAGCCCTAGGTACATTGGACCATTCGAGGTACTCGGCAGGATTGGAGAGGTAGCCTACAGAGTTGATCTACCACCCAACTTGTAGGGCGTTCACAACGTCTTCCACGTGTCTCAGCTGAGGAGATACGTTCCCGACCCCAGCCATGTACTGGATCATTCAGAGCTGGAGATCGGACCGAGCCTTGGAGTAGAAGAGACTGAGGAACAAGGTCATCCCCTTAGTCAGAGTAGCATGGAGCAGACACTCGCCAGGAGAGTCCACTTGGGAGCGGGAATCGGACAGGGAGAAGTACCCTTATCTGTTCGATCCACCAGCCGGGAGGGAGCCATCGTCTTCTACTTGATACTTAGAGGTTAGCTTTAGATAATTGCCTTAAGTTTTTGTTATTTGTTGATTGATTGTGTTTTTCGACCTTGGGAATTTCGAGGACGAAAGTTTTCAAGGAGGGAAGACTTGTCAACCCCTGAATTTCAAAATAATTTTTAAATTAAATATGTGTATGTCAAATAGCTAATTCAGCCTTAACATGATTTAAAACAATTTTTAGAATTTTTAAATAAAATTTAGATGATTTTTAAATAAGTTTTAAAAACATAAAATATCACCTTGTAAATAAAACAAATGTTTTAATATCACTTTGCAATTAAAAAAATTGTTTTAAAACCAATTTGCAAATACATTTGTTCTGTGCAAATCAGTTTTTGCATAAAACTGCTGCGGGAGAAGATTTGCAATTTCCTGTTATACACTTTGCAGGCGGTGGGTTTAAAGTATAAATTGGAAATTTGTCGGGGGCTCATTTGCAAGACAACCCCACGACTCGGCCTGTGTATTGGCCGAGCGCCGCTCCTCGACGACGAAACCCTAACCCTAGAATCCTAATTCCTCGTCGAAACCCCAAATTGACCCCCTAATCTGGCCTATAAAACCTCCCTCATTCAAAACCCTAACCTAGAATATTTTCCCGATCCCCAAATCCACTGTCATTCACTTGTCTTCCCCGACGAGTCGCCGGAGCTAGCCGCTTGCCAGCGCGGCCAATCCAGACGTCGTCGCCGCACTCCAGGACCGCCGAAGTGTTCATCGCAGTGAAACGAGCACGACGCCACCTTCCTCCGCCACTCTCGACGCTTCCTCCGCCCGGTCGCAGCCGCAACAGCAGCTTCTGTCACGCCCCAGAACCAGAATACTGGAGAGCGGGGGAGTGACTCAGCCAGCTACGTATTACGGGTAGATGAATACCGTATAATACGATCAATGCTGTCTAACCAGACGAGGGGGTGCATACTACATGAAAGTCTTACTATGGTCACTTCACATCTATTGTCTCAATCGTTCAAACAAGAAACAGTAATAGAGAACATGTAAGATAAAGCAGTAAGGCGTCCCAAACGCTTAAATCAAAATGTTCTTGATATCTGGCTTTACAAAACATAGCCAGAAGATGTAGCAAGTATACACAATTGTTAGCAGCTGCAGTCTGACTTAGTTACAATTATGTAAAAGTGAGTACAAGACAATCCGACTAACATGTCGGTGCCAAACGGCTAAGTATAAAGTAAATAACAAAACGAGCGGTGAAGTAAGGAACCCACTCGAGTCCTCCTGCGATAATTCCTCTAGTATTGACCATCTTGGAGGTGGAAGTAAGCTGAGTCCTCGGGAACCGGCTCTAAATCTGGCCATGCAAAACCAGAGAGGTTAGACCTCTAATAGAAAGTACCACAAGGAAGCACGATATGAAGGATTAAACCAGTAAGTAAGAGAATATAATAATAGATCTCTGCTTTTCACTAGGATTCACATAACATCACGATACTTCGAACCAACCTCCCAACCAAACAAGGACAGAAGTTGGCCCGTCATGTCCTGACATTCTGATCATCTCAGTTAGACAACAGAGTAGGTACAGTACACAAACAAATCATCTTGAATGGCCAATCAACTCCTACGGCTTGCTATTGTGAGTTCCAAGTTATCCTAGAATTATGCAAATAGGGATTCTTCAGTTCTTACTATGTACAAGCAAGGCTAGTTTACCCAGTCAATCAATTGTGCCAATCATGAATTAGACGAGTCCCAGCGGGACGCCCGTCATCAATATACAATATACAATAATATAACCAGATATCGCTCCCTGCCCGTGTGGCAGATTTGCAGTATCTGTGGGGTGGCAGATTTGCAGTATCTGTGGGGACCAGCCGGCCTGTCGGGCACTACTAGTCCCAAGAGGACTGCCATGTAAGAACTCGGGGATCCATTCTCTCCATGCAATCATTATTTTATTTAACTTAATAGTCTCTACGTTGAGTGAAATCCCATGCCGTGGATCATGGTCATTCAAATGAGTACTTTCGTACGGGGTACGATATGCGCAACTCTACAACGATACCCGTGCGGCTAGGTTGTAGGTCTTACATAGCGTAATACAACAATCAAATCTAACCACGGAGAAATCATGCCTTGACCATAAAGTACACATGCTGCTCTGTAGAGAAATAAATAAATAAATTGAAGCCTGCACCTGCCTGTATGTCAATATTCGGGATCGGCTAATCGATTACAATAGTTCATAACATGAACGTGTCTCATTCATTTAATTCAATAAGACGACTAGCCAGTCTCTTAGTTCCAACTAGGAACGCATGATCAATTTTAGTCAAGATAACCATTATTATCAATGGTGACAAGGCATGAAAGTCAATTAGTATTAAATGGGGTCGAGTCTATAACTCTCAGGGTTAAGTTCCAGTCTTACTGGGTATCCATAAACCAATCAAGACACAGGGCACGTTCTACACAACCATATGTATTAAAAATATTAACAGGCTAAGATTATCGAGTTCATGCAAAAAGGCATAAGGATATAATAGGAGAATTATCATGCCACCATTAATGAATAAATTATAGAACAAATAGAAACACCCAGGTCAGGAAGTCACGCCAACAAGTCTATGCTAAGGCCAACAAGTCACGCCAACAAGTCTATGCTAAGGCCAACAAGTCACGCAAGAATCGTACGCATAAAAAGGGTACGCCAAGTTAGTAGGTAGGAGTGAGCGTATAAAGTGATTCACGCTGGCAAGCGTGAGCGTCAAAAGTAATTCACGCACGCACAGCGTGAGCGTGAAAAGTAATTCATGCACGCACGCACAGCTGAGCGTGAAAAATAATTCACGCACGCACGCACAGCGTGAGCGTGAAAAGAAATTCACGCACACACGCAAAGACGTGTGCATAACTCAAATGTCACGCTGGCACGTAAAGACGTGAGCGTAACTCAAATGTCACGCTGGCACGTAAAGACGTGAGCGTAACTCAAATGTCACGCTGGCACGTAAAGACGTGAGCGTAACTCAAATTCACGCACGCACGTAAGAACGTGAGCGTGACTAAAAATTCACGCTGGCACGTAAAGACGTGAGCGTAACTCAAATTCACGCACGCACGTAATAACGTGAGCGTGACTGAAAATTCACGCTGGCACGTAAAGACGTGAGCGTAACTCAAATTCACGCACGCACGTAAGAACGTGAGCGTGACTAAAAATTCACGCACGCACATAAGAACGTGAGCGTGACTAAAAATTCACGCACGCACGTAAGAACGTGAGCGTGACTAAAAATTCACGCACGCACGTAAGAACGTGAGCGTACAACATCTCCCGAACTCCAATCTTATGGAGCCTTCGTTCCAAGCCAGAAATAAGGTTCCCATGGTTCAGAATGGTGTAGAATGAGAAGCTCTACCACATGGAACTATCTATTTCCAAAAACACGCCAGTTTGGTGGATCAAAACCCATGAACAACCGAAAACACAATAACTTAGATCTGGAAGAAACAAGCCAAAGAAATCAAAAATGCTAAGTACTAAACTCTCTTAGGATCACAAGAGGAAGACAAATGAACCATAAAAATGGGTGAAGGAGAAGCAAGATGTACTTGCCTTCTCCTGGTAGGTGGAGAGAGTGATGAGGAAGAAGAAGACGTAAATGGTGAGGAATGAGAGTTTATGAAGAGAGAAGGGGATGGGAGCTTTAAATAGAAAAGGGGGTGGTAGGTGGGTTCGGTTCATGTGAACCATCATGAACCAAAAAAATAACCAACCATTGCCGAACCACATAAGACTAAAACAGAGAATAACAGCAGGAAGAAAAATGCAGATAATTAATTAACATGAAATTAAAGGAATTTAATTACAGGATAATACATAATAAATACTAAATAAATATAATGATTGTACATGTATAAAAATATGCATTCTGGGAACGGGGAGTGACATCTCTACCCACCTTAGAAAAATTCCGTCCTCGGAATTTCAAATCCAAGCAGGTAGAAATATCGGAGCTAAACTAATACAAGCAATTCTAGTGAGCAAGCAATCATTTTTACCATATCAAAAGCAAGTACTATATATGTAAATTCATCAATCTACGATATCAAGTAGCTCTACCCATAAGGTGATAAGCATGAAGATTTAGGACAATCAAGGTATACAGAAAGAGATATACCTTGTGAGTCAAACAGGTGTGGATACCGTGATCGGATATCATCCTCACGTTCCCACGTTGACTCCCAAGGAGTGATGACCCCAAGCAACACGGACAAGACTAATTGTTCGGTTCTTAAGTATCTTCTCTCTTCGGTCCAAAATAGACACAGGTTGTTCCTCGTAAGACAGGTTGGTACCAACAACCAGCTCAGAATGATCAAGGATATGGCTTGGGTCCGATACATACCTACGTAACTGAGATACATGAAACACGTCATGTACCTCTCGTAACGAAGGTGGGAGGGATAAACAATAAGCAACATCGCATATCCGATCAAGGATAACAAATGGGCCCATGTACCGCGGACTCAATTTCCCGCGAACGCCAAATCTAATGACCCCACGAGTAGGTGAGATCCGCAAGAATACGTGGTCCCCAACAGAGAACTCTAACGACCTACGATGCTGGTCCGCCCAATGACGATGCCGGTCCTGCGCAACTCGAAGTCGCTCTCTAATTCCCTTAACCACTTCAACCGTCTGAATAATCATTTCTGGGCCTAACATCTTCCTCTCCGATATCCCATGCAAGCGGCGACCTGCACTTCTTACCATATAGTGCTTCGAATGGCGCCATCTGGATACTGGCTGGCTTGATAACTATTGTTGTATGAGAACTCGACTAAGTGCAGGTGACTCTCCCAAGACCCTCCAAAATCTAGAGTGCAAGCTCGTAACATATCTTCTAAGGTCTGAATTGTTCTTTCTGATTGCCCATCTGTCTGCGGATGGTAAGCCGTGCTAAATCTTAACTTGGTACCCAGACTATGATGTAAGCTCTTCCAGAAATGTGATATAAAGAGGGTATCTCGGTCCGACACAATACTGACAGGGACTCCATGCTGCCTGACTATCTATTGCATAACTTAATTCTGCCAATTTGTAGATTGCTACTCTGAAAGAAAGAAAGTGTGCTACCTTTGTAAGTCGGTCCACTATTACCCAAATAGCGTCCTTACCATTGGTGATCTCGGTAAACCGGTCCAAAGTCTATTGTAATATGCTCCATTTCCATTCCGGGATAGGAAGCGGTTGCAATAACCCAGCTGGCCTTGCTGTTCTGCCTTCACTTGCTGACATACCAAGCAACGGAAAAAAATCTAGCTATCTCCCCTTCATCCCGTTCTACCAGAAATGCTGCTTGATATCTTGGTACATCTTGGTCCCTCCAGGGTGAATAGAATACTGAGAACTGTGAGCTTCTGCCATAACCTCCTGTCTGATATCTCCACTAGGCACACATAGACGTGATCCAAACCTAAGTGTACCATCTTCATGAATTCTTATCTCCTTCCTGAGTCCTGACTTACATTCTACCCTAAGCTTCTGAATCCTTGGGTCTGTGCCTGAGCTGCCTTGATCCTGCCTACCAAGTCGGATTGAACTTGCAGATGTTAGAACTCCTACATCACTAGAAAGTATAACTTCGATGCCCATCCATGAAGGTCTTCTAAGATATGCCTCTGTGTTGTCAACATAAATACGCCGCCTCTCTGCTAAGAGCGTCTGTACTACATTAGCCTTGCCTGGATGATACTGAAGCTCTACGTCATAATCCTTGATCAACTCCAGCCATCTTCTCTGCCTCATGTTTAGTTCCTTCTGAGTAAAGATGTACTTCAGACTTTTATGGTCTGTACATGTCCACTCGGTCACCATATAAGTAATGCCTCCATAGCTTCAGAGCAAACACTACTGCCGCTAACTCCAAATCATGAGTTGGGTAATTCTTCTCGTGGTCCCGAAGCTGCCTAGATGCATATGCTATCACCTTCCCATGTTGCATAAGGACACATCCAAGTCCTTTACCTGACGCATCACAATATACTGTAAAACCTCCGGGTCCAACTGGCAATGTTAAAATAGGTGCTGATATCAACTTCTGCTTCAAAGTCTCGAATGATGCCTGACATTCTGTCGACCAAACGAATGGTACATCCTTCCGGGTCAAGCGGGTCATGGGTGCTGAAAGCCTTGCAAAGTCTGACACAAACCTTCTGTAATATCCTGCCAATCCCAAGAAACTCCGCACATCTGCTACGGTCTTGGGTACTGGCCAACTTTCTACTGCTTCTACCTTCTTGGGATCTACTGCTACTCCAGCTCCTGATATGATGTGACCCCAAAAATGAAATATGATCCGACCAAAACTCACACTTGCTGAGCTTGGCATACAACTGGTTCTCTCTCGAACCTGTAACACTTTTCTGAGGTGGTCTTCATGCTCCTCTTCACTAGCAGAGTATACGAGAATGTCGTCAAGAAATACAACGACAAACTGGTCTAAGTATGGCATAAAGATGCGATTCATCAAATCCATGAATATACTGGAGCATTGGTCAAACCAAACGGCATTACTAAGAATTCATAATGCCCATACTTCGACCTGAATGCTGTCTTGGAAATATCTTCCTTCCGAACCCTCACCTGATGGTACCCTGAACGAAGATCTATCTTGGAGAAAACTCTAGATTTGCTCAACTAATCAAAAAGTCGTCGATCCTGGGTAATGGGTACTTGTTCTTCATTGTTGCCGCGTTAAGCTTCCTGTAGTCTATGCATAATCTGGACCCATATCATTCTTCTCCACAAGTACCACTGGTGCTGCCCACGGTGATATGCTAGCTTGGATGAACTTCTTCTCCTTCAGTTCCTCTATGTGCTGATATACCTTGGCCTGCTCTGAATCCGTCATTCTGTAAACTCGATCTGATATCGGTTTAGTTCCAGGTGCCAATTCTATACTGAACTCAATGTCCCTAACCGGTGGTAGACCTGGAAGTTCTTCAGGAAATACGTCTAGAAACTCTTCAACTACCTTCGGAATCTGAACTCCTTCCATTGCCGTTATTACTCCTGCTCTTGTTGAGTTGCCCCTGATCTGACTAAGGTGAATCTCTTCATACCTGGAATATCAAAAGACACACTCCCTCTACGACAATCTATTGTCGCATGACTATCTTTCAGCCAGTCCATGCCTAAGATAACGTCTAAATTTCCAACATAAAATTCTATCAACCGGGCGGGTAGGGAATACCCGCAAACTAAAACGCTACATGCTAAAATAACTCTACTAACTCCTACGAGCCCATTACCAGTGAGTATATTCAACCTCCCTGGCAATTCCTCGAACTCCATTCCTAGTTGTGTCGTAAATTGTACATATATAAATGAATGGGATGCTCCCAAATCAAACAATGCTACTGCGGGATATGAGGCGACGAGAATGTTACCTGCCACAACATCTCCGATGCTAATGCCTCTTCCAAGGACAGAGTGAATGCTTGCCCTCGACCTCCTTGCTGGTTTCCATGCTGCGGCCTAGCCTGATGTTGTGCTGGCCCCTTGATGATGCTGGGGTGGTCTATACTGGTGTTGCTGCATCGGCGGCCCCTGCTGCCGAAACATCTGAGCCTGCGGCATTAACGGACGCTGTGCCAACGGCCTTACTGCCACCGCTGGTCCTCGATACTAGCCTACCCCTGGTACTGGCAGAGCAGAAAACTGTTGCCCTGGTCCTCCTGACCTCGAATTCATGGGACATGTGGTAACCCGAAGGTCTGATTTCTATAATCAAATATTGTCCGTTCAATGTCCGACACACATCTCTAGTGTGTCCTACCTTCCCCAATAAGTGCAGCCTGTCGGGGGTTGCTGGTTCTTCCTCTGTTGCTGTTGCTGCTGCCTTGGTGGTGCTGGTCGTATCGCCACATCGTGGATACGAATGCCAGTGGATGGTGCTGTTGTTCGGGGCGCTGCTCCCCCTCCTTCTTCAATCTGACTGTGGGATCTCTTCTGACCCCCAGTCCTTGCCGCAAGCCTCTGAATGGTGATCTCATGCCTTCGAGTTGCCGTCAATACTTCGTCAAAAGTTTGGTAATTGTGCCCCTCTATCAATTGCAAGAGTTCAAGATGAAACCCTTGCTGAAACCTCATGGCCCTCTGGCTCTCTGTTGCTACCATCTCTGGGACGAATCTACTCAATCTGCAGAACTCCGCTGCATAAGCATCTATAGTCTTGCCGGCCTGCCTGAGGTTGATAAACTTCTGTTGTAGCTCAAACCGTGCCACAACTCCATAGTACTTGGTCTTGAATCTTGCAGTGAAGTCGTCCCAAGCCACAGGACGTCTGATGCCCACTTTCTGATTCCTACCAATCACGTGCGAGATCCTGAAGTAACAACTTCACTAGATCCACACGTTCTTCCGCCGGTACCTTAGCTGCTGTCAGAATAGCCTCAATAACCTTAAGCCATGCATCTGCTGAGATGGCATCCTCCGTGCCCTCGAAACGGCAGGGGTTGTACTTACAAAACCTGGCTGATGCTCCTGAATCAGTCCTCATTCCTCTTTCCAAAGCCGTCTGCAATCCTTGGTTGAGCAACACATTCTGCTTGTAGCTGAGTGTGCATGCGTTGCTGGGCCAACATCTGATGTTGCTGAGTAGCCATCATCCTCTCATGATCTCCAGAAGGGCTGGTGTGTCCACTTCTATAGGGGTAGGTGGAACTATGGGTGGTGTTGGAACTTTCGGATACTGCGGTTCAGCTGCTGGTTCTACTATCACTTCTCTTTGGATAGTCTCCTGAGGTGAGACTGGCCCTTGTTGCTGACCAACCTGGTCATGGTGCCCATGTTGCCCCTTTTGTTGTCCAGCTCTGACCGATGCGAACGAAGTGTCCCTAAGAAAAGGGACAGGAGAACAATCAAACAACCGGACATGAAGTATCAATGAAGTCAAACGATACCGGAATGTCAAGCAAGGGTTGAGAACAACGAATCATGAGATCAAGGGGGGACACGTGTGATTGAGACATCCTATAAATCAAAACACCCCACAAGTATGAAATCAGACCTGCATGGGCCACCACTAAAACCTTGTCACGCCCCAGAACCAGAATACTGGAGAGCGGGAGAATGACTCAGCCAGCTACGTATTACGGGTTGATGAATACCGTATAATACGATCAATGTTGTCTAACCAGACGAGGGGGTGCATACTACATGAAAGTCTTACTATGGTCACTTCACATCTATTGTCTCAATCGTTCAAACAAGAAACAGTAATAGAGAACATGTAAGATAAAGCAGTAAGGCGTCCCAAATGCTTAAATCAAAATGTTCTTGATATCTGGCTTTACAAAACATAGCCAGAAGATGTAGCAAGTATACACAATTATTAGCAGCTGCAGTCTGACTTAGTTACAATTATGTAAAAGTGAGTACAAGACAATCCGACTAACATGTCGGTGCCAAACGGCTAAGTATAAAGTAACAAAATGAGCGGTGAAGTAAGGAACCTACTCGAGTCCTCCTACGATCATTCTTCTAGTATTGACCATCTTGGAGGTGGAAGTAAGCTGAGTCCTCGGGAACCGGCTCTAAATCTGGCCATGCAAAACCAGAGAGGTTAGACCTCTAATAGCAAGTACCACAAGGAAGCACGATATAAAGGATTAAACCAGTAAGTAAGAGAATATAATAATAGATCTCTGCTTTCCACTAGGATTCATATAACATCACGACACTTCGAACCAACCTCCCAACCAAACAAGGACAGAAGTTGGCCCGTCATGTCCTGACATTCTGATCATCTCAGTTAGGCAACAGAGTAGGTACAGTACACAAAAAATCATCTTGAATGGCCAATCAACTCCTACGGCTTGCTATTGTGAGTTCCAAGTTATCCTGGAATTATGCAAATAGGGATTCCTCAGTTCTTACTATGTGCAAGCAAGGCTAGTTTATCCAGTCAATCAATTGTGCCAATCATGAATTAGACGAGTCCCAGCGGGACGCCCGTCATCAATACAATATACTAATATAACCAGATACCGCTCCCTGCCCGTGTGGCAGATTTACAGTATCTGTGGGGACCAGCCGGCCTATCGGGCACTACTAGTCCCAAGAGGGCTGCCATGTAAGAACTCGGGGATCCATTCTCTCCATGCAATCATATTTTATTTAACTTAATAGTCTCTACGTTGAGTGAAATCCCATGCCGTGGATCATGGTCATTCAAATGAGTACTTTCGTACGGGGTACGATATGCGCAACTCTACAACGATACCCGTACGGCTAGGTTGTAGGTCTTACATAGCGTAATGCAACAATCAAATCTAACCACGGAGAAATCATGCCTTGACCATGAAGTACATATGCTGCTCTGTAGAGAAATAAATAAATAAATTGAAGCCTGCACCTGCCTGTATGTCAATATTCGGGATCGGCTAATCGATTACAATAGTTCATAACATGAACGTGTCTCATTCATTTAATTCAATAAGATGACTAGCTAGTCTCTTAGTTCCAACTAGGAACACATGATCAATTTTAGTCAAGATAACCATTATTATCAATGGTGACAAGGCATGAAAGTCAATTAGTATTAAATGGGGTCGAGTCTATAACTCTCAGGGTTAAGTTCCAGTCTTACTGGGTATCCATAAACCAATCAAGACACAGGGCACGTTCTATACAACCATATGTATTAAAAATATTAACATGCTAAGATTATCGAGTTCATGCAAAAAGGCATAAGGATATAATAGGAGAATTATCATGCCACCATTAAATGAATAAATTATAGAACAAATAGAAACACCCAGGTTAGAAAGTCACGCCAACAAATCTATGCTAAGGCCAACAAGTCACGCCAACAAGTCTATGCTAAGGCCAACAAGTCACGCAAGAATCGTACGCGTAAAAAGGGTACGCCAAGTTAGTAGGTAGGAGTGAGCGTATAAAGTGATTCACGCTGGCAAGCGTGAGCGTGAAAAGTAATTCACGCACGTACAGCGTGAGCGTGAAAAGTAATTCATGCACGCACGCACAGCGTGAGCGTGAAAAATAATTCACGCACGCACAACGTGAGCGTGAAAAGAAATTCACGCACACACGCAAAGACGTGTGCGTAACTCAAATGCCACGCTGGCACGTAAAGACGTGAGCGTAACTCAAATGTCACGCTGGCACGTAAGACGTGAGCGTAATTCAAATTCACGCACGCACGTAAGAACGTGAGCGTGACTAAAAATTTACGCTGGCACGTAAAGACGTGAGCGTAACTCAAATTCACGCACGCACGTAAGAACGTGAGCGTGACTAAAAATTCACGCTGGCACGTAAAGACGTGAGCATAACTCAAATTCACGCACGCACGTAAGAACGTGAGCGTGACTAAAAATTCACGCACGCACGTAAGAACGTGAGTGTGACTAAAAATTTACGCACGCACGTAAGAACGTGAGCGTACAACATCTCCCGAACTCCAATCTTATGGAGCCTTCGTTCCAAGCCAGAAATAAGGTTCCCATGGTTCAGAATGGTGTAGAATGAGAAGCTCTACCACATGAAACTATCTATTTCTGAAAACACGCCAGTTTGGTGGATCAAAACCCATGAATAACCGAAAACACAATAACTTAGATCTGGAAGAAACAAGCCAAAGAAATAAAAAATGCTAAGTACTAAACTTCTTAGGATCACAAGAGGAAGACAAATGAACCATAAAAATGGGTGAAGGAGAAGCAATATGTACTTGCCTTCTCCTGGTAGGGGAGAGAGTGAGGGAAGAAGAAGAAGTAAATGGTGAGGAATGAGAGTTTATGAAGAGAGAGAAGGGATGGGAGCTTTAAATAGAAAAGGGGGGTGGTAGGTGGGTTCGGTTCATGTGAACCATCATGAACCAAAAAAATAACCAACCATTGCCGAACCACATAAGACTAAAACAGAGAATCACAGCAGGAAGAAAAATGCAGATAATTAATTAACATGAAATTAAAGGAATTAATTACTGGATAATACATGATAAATACTAAATAAATATATGAGTTGTACATGTATAAAAATACGCATTCTGGGAACGGGGAGTGACAGCTTCCACTGGACACGTACGTGTCACCATGTCTTCTGTGTCGCCCTGTGTCTCAAAAATACGACCCTAGACTCGCCTAAGCCTGAGCAATGCGTAGGTAAGATCGGACACCGTAATGGCGACGTGCGTGTCATGCTGAACAAAGACACAGGACTCGTCTAGATCTCGTGTCCTAAACAGTCAGGACACGAGTGTTATTTAGGTTATACATTTCAATTCAGTATTTAGTTAATACAAGTCCTACTTTATCAGCAAGCTTGTGCTAGCCTACTGGCTAGCCGAGTGGGGCTCAGACACACACCATTGCATACCCGAGTTCGAGCCCCCCCTTAGGCTATGAACCACCATTTTTGAGATCAATTTAGTTTTAGATATCTATAAGATTCATTTAGAAATAAATAGATCCGAGCCCTATTCTAACACAACGGGCCAAATGGCCCACTGGCCAGTGCAGAATGCGTGAGTTCCCCCTTTCTGTGGGCAGTTTTCTTTTAGTTTCTTTTAGTTTTGTTAGTTATTATATATATATATAATATATATATATTAATATATATATATATATATATATAATATTATAATATATATATTATATATATATATATATAATATATATTTTATATATATATATATATATATATATATATATAGATATAGATATAGATATAGATATAGATATAGATATAGATAGATATAGATATAAATATAACATAATATTAAATACTGTATAAATACATAATTATATTTCTATAAATACAAAATTATGGAAATTACATTTTTTATTTTTTAAATACCTATATAAAATATATGTATATAACTTGGTATATATATCTACATATGTTTAAATACATATGTATATATAATTTCTCTTTAAATTATGATAAATAGTATTGATTTTATTTGTGTTTTTGATAAACACCTCATATATTTATTATGTAATATTTCAATTCAATCGTTTAAATTATGTTAAATTCAAGTCATTTATATTATTATGTCAATATAAATACAGTGCCTATACTGTAATATGTATTTAAATTATGTCATTTAAATTTATGTCAATATAAATAAAGTGCCTATACTGTAATATGTAAATAAATACAGTACCTATACTGTAATACGTATTTATAAATACAGTGCCTATACTGTAATATGTACGCTTTCAATTTCTGCAATTTAAATTATATATTTAAATTACGCATTTTACGATTTACGTACGTTGTACAAACGACCACTCTGATCGGACTCAGGTGAGCCTACGCATATTCGGGGTCTAGTCAAGTCATATTGGACTTGATTCACAGCTTCGGGTCCTGTATCTGGACTTCGGTTCAATTTCGAATACATGGACAAAAATATTAAATAATTAATATTTATTGTTACTTGCTGTTTTTGAATTTTTATATATTTTAAGTGCTATAAAAATCTGGAAAAAATTATATTAAATACTATGTTAATTTAGCTAATTTATATAATTTTTCCAGCATTTAATAAGTAACTTTAGTATTTTATAAAAAATACCAAACTGGAACTCATTTTCAATGTACACTTGTATTCTGATTTTTAATAAATACTTACACTGGATTATAAATTCCAGAAAGTTTATATTAAATTTCTATAATTAACAAGGATCAATTTAGTATATCATTTCATAAAAAAAAACTATAACTATCTTAAAAATTATTGGAACATATTGTACTGTTTGATTAATTAATTAATTAATATTGACTTGTGTGTTTTTGTGTGTTTTGGATATTTTAGTATCGGGACCTTACCCTACCTTAGTATAGAGACCTACTTGTGTTAGACGTTGTAACACCTCACTTTGGACTACTAGAGCTTCGCATAGCTAGTGCCCTATTAGGAGCCGTGTCACAACACTAGTGTAATCTTAATCATAACTTAGAGGCTGAGTTGTATATCATTTTTACAGGACACCGGACATCTGTACCTTCATACTATTACTCTTGCTTTGCTCAAGGCAAGTACCTCTACAAACTTATTTGCTGCCTATAATAAATAAACTGTAAATGAATCATGTTAGAACACTGCTTTCTGAATAAACTGCAAAGTCGTATCATTACATACTTTATATGGATTCTCAGTATCTTCACATGCTTCTTACTAGTTCTCAATACATGACATGTTTTATAGTATCGCTCACATGTTATAAAACGGGTTAAGGGGAAACTGTTAGTAAAGTACGTGATTATGTCCCCCTTCTCCGTATGTATTTACCGTGCACTGTTATTCTATATGTAACTTTGTCGTATGTCTGATCTCGCATTTATGTATGTACATACACCGATGCCGTTAAGTGTACGTATGTGCACTTCAGAAATTGATATGTACCACAGTACATCCTACTACCTATTGACCGATCACGTACATGCTACAGTTTTAAAACAAATATATTGCCATGTTAAACTGTATCTAAAACTGGATAAATCAAGATATGCCATGATTATGTTATTTCATTTCTTTCCATCACATGATCAGTATAATATGTTTGTAGTACAAGTACTTGCTCCCGTCCTGACAGGATAACGTTATAGGTGTACTTTCCGAGGAGAAAATGCTTTGCGATACTTTTATGGAGCTGCTTTTGAGGACCTGGCCTTTGCTCCAGAAGAGGCCCCAGCAGGGAACCTTGCTTAGATATTGCCAGTCGACTATAGACTTAGAGTTATTACAACTTTTATTTAGTTACTGGACTTTGTCTCCAGTTATTACTTTGGAAGTGTACTAAACTTTAAAACATATTTGCTTTCATCTATAAATGCTGTGTTGTGACAATCTCAAATGCTTTAAATATAAATCTTTAGCACACTTAGTACTATCCTGACTATCTTCTAGAACGGCTTACTACGCTTCTACCAAGCGTAGGCTGGACATGGCTCGGCCTGGCCTAACAATTTAGGTAGCGGGTCGTGACACTTTCTAACTCGTACACGAAGGCACGGAATGGCTCATGCACGAAGGCACTCACCGAATACAGATATCCCATGTTCTTGCGGCTTGTGCACTGAGGTGCTCGCCTTTGCGATATCCAATGTTCTATAGCGACTCGTGCATTTGATGCACGTTTCATTTCAATTGCTCTAACTAGTGTTCGACACACACTACGATTATCTTTCGATCGGACCACGCTCATGGCATCGATAGGTTAACTTAGCATACAATGATATATTCTAACTTAGGCATGAAGGAGTAAAAAGAAGAGTCAATCCTCCCACCTTGAGTCGATACGCCTTGTCGTTTCGCCGAGCGATACGGCTCGATTTCATAACTTCGTTGCACGGCCAACTCTCCTGACTTAGTCATTCGAGCACTTCGTGCTTCATTGAATTATACGTCCGACTTGGCTTACCGTGCCAACGCCTCAGTCCGTCACAAGGCGACGATTGGTTTTGCGGACCCTTTTCTGAATAAGGCAAAATGTTGACCTCTATTTCAGCGTAAACGTATAGCCTGCACATGAAACCAACTAAAATCAATACTTGTATCGATTCGGACTTGCGCCTTGGTCGATTCGATTTCTTAGAATCTTCGAGCCGTCTAAATAGACTTATCCTTCGAGGCAATACGGTGCTTCGCATCAATTCAACTTGATGCATTCTTTGGAATAATGTAACTCTTCGTATCGAGTTAGTTCAATGCGTTGCTCGGGACAACGTAACTCTCATATCGATTCGCATCGATACATTTCATTCGGTCAACGCGATTCTTTGAGTCAACGTCTCAGCATAATACGCCGTACGGAGCGGGGCATTACAGAATATACCACTCAAAATAATGTTCGTCGAACCAAAACCAACACTTCGATTAAGTGTTTTATAGATCGTTTCACGATCTCGTCCCACCAATGTTGTTCAGTTTTACACTATCTTGCAAGCTTTTCACTTAATATTTTAAAGTACTACATGCAGCTCGATTTGAATTTTGTATACAACTCGATTTGGATTCGTACCTATATTCAAGGCTTCCCAAAGATATGTATTTCGACCAAGTCCAGTGGTAGCAAATTGGAACAAAGCTGACAGGTAATTTCAATCATATGTTTGTCATCTCGTACTCTCTATCGGACTTATCTTTAGCAACTGTTCTAAGAATTTTATCGCATACACATATTCGATACATATGTGATTCATTCAATAAAGTCACTTCACGCGACGCGATTCAAAATCGCATTCCTTATTTCGTATTTTGTATAGACTATCAACTTTATGCGTCGCGTCGAGCCGTCGTGCATCCGATCGCAACGATCCTCCGCAACGCCTGGCGTTCGAAGTTTCCACCCAACTATTTCCGAAGTCTAGCTATGCAACTTATCTCGATACAATTTCCTTGTTGACTTACAAATGCATCAACATTCAGGACTACGCCCGCTAGGTTACTTGCCTAGACACCATGCTTAAATTTTCTCGACGCAACTTTAAATTGACATTGCATAAAGGCCATAATCTATCCGACACAACAGATTATCGAGGCAACGGTGCTCAAGGCAACAATCATTTTGACCCAAAGTCTCTACGATGCATCTTACGTTCGATTCCTAACGAGTAGGAATTCACTAGCCAAATTCCTAACTTATCCGTCTCGCAATATCGAATATAAGTTCGATTCACGCAAGCTCAATTGCAAGGTGAATCCAAATCTAAAGACATAACTCGTAAGTCATTCCCTTATCATTCTTTTCGTGCATAGCACGATTATTACAATCGCCTATCCAAATCACCAAGTCCATTGGTGAATTCTAGTTTGATCATCGACCAACATAACCATTTAAGCACTCATCCAATGAATACTCAAAATCTAGCTACATCATTCTCAATCGAAAGTTGTTCCAACAATTTTTGATCGCATACTTATCGTCAACATGCACCACATAATATTTGCTATCTATGCAATTTTGTATACGATAACGCATGGGTCATCTTACGGTCTGCAACATTCAATTTGATTTGGCGGTCAAGTCTTCTAGGGTCAGCTGCCCGAAGCTACGCTCGATAATTATGGATCATCACCGAAGGACAGTTACTACGAACCATGCTATATCTATTTAAAAGCCAAATCACGTTCCGACGATTTCTATGCGACTATCCAATTTCGGACAAAACTATTTCTATTGGCGCAACTGATGCGCAACTATCCTTCGAGTAAAGTTATGCACTACCGTCGATGATTATGATATTCACGAAGCTTCTCCTCGCATTGAGTTCGAGTCTATCTTATTTACGGTCGACACACGAGATGTTATACGCATCGAACAATTGTCGATGACTTATAGTCTCGTCTTGATCAATCACAAAGTTCATGATCAACCAGTTTGTTCATTCTCGTATTGTTATTTACCAAAATTTTGATAGCGCAAGGCACACTCCATTTTGTATTCTCACATTGTGCTTACGTTTCCTTACGTATCGATCTCGATTCGTCGTATCAATTTCAATAGCGTAAAGGTCAACTTTGATTCTATTTCAACGTCGATAACTTACATTGCATACGTCCAAGTTCTCTACAAACATTTCCGTACGTCTCAAATCGTTTTTCGATTCGTTGCATTCAGTTATGCTTTGATCGCGTAACCGAGTTACCGATTATCCAACTTCGAACCCTCGAGTTATACGATCACGCCCTCTAATTTTTGCGTGTTTCAGTCGTACTTAAATGAGTTTCGCCGTAACGTAACCAACTATCTCTTAGGTACTATTTATCCGCATCAACCAACTCTTCACCGAAGTCGCACATCGTGCGATCCGATTATAGTTCGCCTCGTCCAACATTTCTATCGAGATCGTAAGTCATGCGATTCGATTCGCCTCGTCCAAATTTCTATCGAGTTCGCAAGTCGTGCGACTCATTTGTAAGTTCGAGTTTTCCTTTTCCGTCGATCCAATTATTGCTTCAAGGCATAATCGTTCCGCTAGTCTCGGTCGTCCGAACGACTTATAATTTCCGTCCGACGTATCATCATTGATACGAGTCTCGCCTTATCGTTCCAATCGATTTTCAAAGAACACTTGCATTGACATACCGTATACAAGTTTCCAATCGAGTCTCGGTACTCTCCCGTCCGTTGCAGACAAACCTTCCGCAATTCTCACAATGCGTCGATACAATTTATCGCACAAGTGGTATATCATATACCACTCGGAATCGAGTCATTCATCGCATACGTGGTATGACATATACCACTCGGAATTCAAGTCATTTCCCTCACATTATACTCACTATGAACCAACAATCTCTTCCGACTCACGATTTTTGCAGTGATCGTGCTTGATCACAGCCGTAACTTTGATTAAATTAAAACCCGACACAACTCGGCCAATTTTCATTTGCCAACACAAGTTCGGTGTGCAATCGAAAGATTCATTCTATCGATTTATGATTTCAGTTCCTTCCGTTGCATCTCGTGCAACGATTTATTTCCAATCTCTTTTGCACTCCGTGCAACGATTACTTTGATATGCGTTGCACTACGTGCAACAATTTACTTCCGACACGCGTTGCACATCGTGCAACGACTTATTTTGACATTCATTGTACCTCGTGCAACGATTTATTTTCAACATTTGTTGCACCTCGTGCAACAATTTATTCCCGGCATTCAAAGTCAATGCTCAAATCCGTTCAACACATTTGATATTAACTTATCACTTTCATTGCAACGCACATTCAAAATCAACTCGTTGCACTTTCCGTAACACATTATTTAAGTTTTTGTATTGGTACAACCAATATTCACAACCCATTGTACTTTATGCATCGTTTTATTTCTCATTCAACATGTTGGCTCGTTGCATTCAATGTAATGAAATGTTTCACGACTTTCTCTGCAACATCATGTAAATTCGAAGTACTTGCGGTAACGTTACCCGACTTTGTATTAGACTTATTGAATGGAACATCCAGTGCGGCATCGAGTAGAGTCAAGAGTGATTTCAATTTGTGGTAGGCAACTCTTTGGAATTGAAACAAAGCAAACATCCTGAGAAAATTGAGCCTAGAGCTCTGATACCAATTTGTCATGCCCCGACCCGGAATTACTCGAACCATCGTCCTCGCAGGGGACGTGATGCCACGCGAGCCTGGAATTGCGCTCGTGCAAGGCAAGATGACAAGTTCTCAAATGGTTATCTTTGATTTGATATTAACAACGAAAGGAAAACAGAGTATACGAAATAGTTCTCTTTATTGATATTCGAACTGAGATTACAAAGGCTTTCAATAGCCTAACTAAATTTGCCAGGTTGGCTACAACACTCAAGTTCTCTCTTGCCCACAAAGGATTTTACCGTTCCATATATCATGCCTTCTATATCTCGGCCGCATCAATCATGTTGTAAGTCCGAGCATCAATGCGATCGCACGCTTCAAACGCTATGACATTCCATGCTCTGCGCGATCAAGCGAAGCTTTGCTGCGAGCAATCCATTCCCTGTACCCTGCATGAAAGCTGGTGGGGGATCAGTACGTTCATCCTTGCATGTACTGACGAAAAGACCAACTTACTAAACCGATTTTAGTATTTATGTTCAATCATGCAACTTAGCTTATGATCTTGCTATATTCTCCTTAGGGTCGATTTCATGGCATATTCGAAAGCGTAAAGCATGTTATCATGGCAAGCATGTTATTCGAATTGAATAGGCAAGCAGGCAAGCAATCTCGTGTTTGTTTCGTGATGCGACTTCTCACCAGCATAGACGCACGCCCTTGCACCGACGCAAGGTGAATACGCCCCATTCCTTCCTGTCATGTTATAAGTGCTTTCTATGCAGGATCTATGTGTGCGGGACACATACGTGCCTGCACTTTCAACCTATCGTTCCTTAACTATATGAAAAGGTCGTTGGCATATTCGCGCCAAAATGGACTAAAAGCATTTATCTTTTTCTCTTTTTCTTTTCTTTCTTTGTTTTCTTCTTTCTTTTTTTTTTTCTTTTCTTTCTTGAATTTGGGTAGCCCGGCGCTTCACGGGTTGGGTTGCTATCCCAAACAACCAAAGCTTACTACGTGCATACCATCATTTGCGACATTTTACATCTCGCTAAGCGGTTGCTAATCGTCTTACGGATGTGCCTATCAAAGATTATATCCCCTAGCCGAACGGTCCCAGTGCCCCGGCGCAGCCCGTTCGGAGGGAACGTTCCGTGCATGAAAGATTATCACAATTATCTCAAGTCCATTCGACCAAGCAACGCCCTATAATTCAAACAACCAAACGTAGTCTTGAGTTCGAGACTCAGACTTTATCAAACAACCAAACATAGTGTTGAGTCCGAGACTCAGACTTTATCATTTCATATTTCTTCATTAACTTTCTATGTTCTTACATTTCATACTTCGTTTCAATGTTCAATGGCATCATGCTTCAACTCAATATTCATCAACCGAACGACTCGAAGGTCCCGAACACCTTTCGAGGCATCATGTCATATCCGACAGTTCCGCCACATTCATGTCACAAGTGTTCTTTCGTAACGAAGCCATCTTTTATGATCTCATGCACGTACGCACGTTTCGACACATTTATCATTTTTTCCCTCGCGTCGTGCACTTGGTACACATCGAAGCCGTGTTTTCATGTTTTATGCCTTAGTGTTTATTGTACATGGCTCATGCACTAGGGCACTCGCCCTCATTTTCTTTCAATGTGTTAGTATTTCTAACTCGTGCACGAAGGCACTCGCCGAATACAGTTATCCCATGTTCTTGCGGCTTGCGCACCGAGGCGCTCGCCTTTGCGAGATCCAATATTCCATAGCGACTCGTGCTTGATGCACGTTTCATTTCAATTGCTCTAACTAGTGTTCGACACACACTACGATTTATCTTCCGATCGGACCACGCTCTTGGCGTCGATAGGTTAACTTGGCATACAATGATATATTCTGACTTAGGCATGAAGGAGTAAAAAGAAGAGTCAATCCTCCCACCTTGAGTCGATACGCCTTATCGTTTCGCCGAGCCGATGCAGCTCGATTTCATAACTTCGTTGCACGGCCAACTCTACTGACTTAGCCATTCGAGCACTTCGTGCTTCATTGAATTATACGTCCGACTTGGCTTACCATGCCAACGCCTCAGTGTCACAAGACGACGATTGGTTTTGCGGACCCCTTTCTGAATAAGGCAAAATGTCGACCTCTAATATTTCAGCGTAAACGTATAACCTGCACATGAAACCAAGTAAAATAAATATTTGCATCGATTCGGACTTGCGCCTTGGTCGATTCGATTTCTTAGAATCTTCGAGCCGTCTTAACGCACTTATCCTTCGGGACAATGCGGCACTTCGCATCGATTCAACTCGATGCATTCTTTGGGACAATACAACTCTTCGTATCGACTTAGTTCGATGCGTTGCTCGGGACAACGTAACTCTCATATCGATTTGCATCGATACATTTCATTCGGTCAATGCGACTTTGAGTCAACGTCTCAGCGTAATGCGCCGTACGGAGCGGGGCATTACAGCCGGAGGAGGCATGTGGTGTTCCTTATGCTATGGAGAGCGAGGAGCGGGTCGCCGGTGTAGTGCCCCGTCCCGCTCAGTCAATCAGAGGAATCAAAACGCCGACGGCGTTCGGACTTAGCCTTGCAACGGCTGCTCGAAGACATCGCTCGGTCGAGGCGACCGCTCGCTCAGGTGGGGTAGTTTTGGTGAACTTGCCTCATCTTAGCCTTCACATAATAAATCGCATATTTTAACTTGCACAAGTAGGCTTGATAATAAAAGAGACGAATTCACATAGCTAAAGGGAATAGTCCCGACGGGTCGGATTGAGTTAGAATATGGAAAGGTCCAACGGTCGGCTTAGAGTTGGTACACGGCATACTTTGAAAATGACACTCGATCCTTCGTCCCGTGGCTTGGGAGAAGGAAAGTTGGTTGAGTAGGCGAAGCTATGATCGTAGCCTAAGTCATAGGCATCGCCCGTATGAATGCTTCATAAAGCATGCACGGTCCCATCGTCCAAGGCTTGGCATAGCCTTGGCTTGCCCATGAGTTAAGTGCGTTGAGCGGCTTGTGACCTAAGTCTAGGCACCCGAGTGACTTGGTCGTTCAAGTCGAATGCGTGCACGGCACGATCCATTAAGGCAAGTTGACGCAGCCTTTGCTCGTTAAGTTGTTGCGAAGTTAAGTTAGGCAAAGTTATGCCGGTCAACCAAAGACATTACAAGTACCGTCTCGCTCTTCGCGGTTTGTCAAAGTTAAGTAGTCCCACGATCTCAAGGCCCATCATATAAAGTATGACTCGGGCGGGGTAGTGTTGCGTAGAACACGGTTGGCTTAAGGCACAATGTACGGACTTAGTGTTTAAGGCACGAGCTACAGTTGGTTTCAAGTCGAGTTTAGAAAAAGGGCTATCAAATGGGCATTCCTAAGTTGAGTAAAAAGGATATGGCATCAAGGAAGAAGGCTCGCGACCGTGGGTCGTCGAGGGATCTCAAGGATAGAAGTCTTGAACATGGTTTTGGAAGAGAGGGTAACACTGAAAGAAGGATGACTGTGTGAGACGTCAGTTTGAGTCGAGTCTTGCATGGTCATGAACAACTTGTCGACAAAGGGGATGTTTCCTCGAGCGGCAACCCTGGGCCATGGGACCGACTCGGCTGGGAGGAAATAGGGTATAGTTGTGCATAAGGTTTTAGCACGGGTTAAAGCGGGGGCTTACAACGGAGCTAGCTACTTGCGTTGAAAGGTCCCGATTTAACCAAGCTATACGTTCAGGATAGCTTGTTATGCTAGTGACCAAGTTCATATAGATGTCGGCAAATAGCGGCTATCCGCGTGTATGCCTTTGGATTAAGTCGAGTTGGATGTGTGTACAGTTAGAACACAAAGTTTGAGCCTAAGATTGGGTTTCAACATATGAGTCGTGCTTCAGCACGAGATATGGCATCGAGTCTCAAGTGTGGACATGTGAGTTACAAAAGTTGGGTTTGAGTTGTTCCAGTTTAAGTCAGAAATTGCCGCAAGGCAAGTTGGTTAAGTGACACTAAGTTCACAGGTCATTGGGTCAGTTGATGATCAAAGTAGCAAGGGCCGCGAGGCGGCGATATGGTTAAGTCTCACTGAGTTGCGAGGCACGACCTCAGCAAGGGTTTGTAGTACGGTCACACGGAAATGGAGTCTATCGTGTAGTTGCATCTCTGATTTTGGGCCGTAAGGCAAACACGACTTGATAGGTTAACGTTGTTGGCACGAGAAGGGTCTAGAGGCAAAGTATGAGTTAACATTGTTGTTGCAAGCACGAGATGGTCTAGAGACACAGAATAGGCCAAGGCGTCGGTCCTAAAACTGATCCTAAGGCAAGAGTAGAAAGACAATTGATAAGAAGGGACTATGTTGCACGAAGTAAATCAAGCGTGTTGGTTTTGTATGGGTGGGCGAGGAGCTCATTCCACCAGTACAGTTGAGTACTGACACCCACATAGTTTTTATGTGCAGGCACAGGTAGAAGCTCGTGGCGCGGAGCTCGCTTGGATGCATTGAGGCACGGAGTTCCTTGGCGATTCGAAGCGTGCGGCCGCATGGAGTCAAGACTTATACAGGACATAATGTATGGACGTCGCCTTCCAAAAGCATCCGCTGGCTCAAGATATGTATTGAGAGATGAGAGAGAGCTGACTGACTTGTAATGTGAGCTTGAGTGAGCTTGAGAGACTTGTAATCTTGACCTTGTGCCCCATTGTAACCTTGTTTCAATATCAATAAAAGAGTATTTTGCGATGACTCGTGTTTTGCTTCAAATTCCGCTGCTATTATTCAATGTCTCTGCTTGAGACTTCTGTGCGACGACCCGTCGCAGCCGCTGAAATCGGCCGTTATGGAACCCGCCTTGCACGAGCGCAACCTAGGCTCGTGCGGCATCACGCCTTAGCGAGGACGTTCGCTCCTACGGGAGCGGGGCATGACAGCCGGAGAGGTGGCCGTCGGACTGGCACATCAAAGAGGTGATCTTGCTTGGCTAGATTTATTCCTCCACATCCAAGTAAGAAAAGAGGATGTGGGAGTGCTCTTAAAAGCAGGGGACTTAAATTGCACACGGAACCCAATGCAAAATCTATTTTCCTCCTGCCTGCCAACCAAACAATTGATTTGCACAACCAACTCCAAATTCCAGATTTTGGGCAAATCCAGACCCAAATCCTTCCAACCAAACAGCCCCTAAAGCCAAATCGGTACGAAGAGGGTTGTATATAATATAGAAACAAAATTTTAGAAAGGCTAATTATAAGGGCACATCAAAATGTTATCAGGGCTAGTCCGGATTGGGGCTAGCCCAGATTTTGGGAGATTTTACTCAAGACAACCCATTTTTTTGATCATAGGGCTGTCCCAAACTCACCCCCAAACCTATAGTTTTTCATTCATTTGTAAATTTTCTTCTCTCTCTTCCAAAACCCCAACTCCTCTCTTCTTCTTCTTCTTCTTCTTCCTCTTCTCCTCCACCATTCCTCCATCCCCAAGCAAGAAGTTAATTTGAAAAATTCTAGAAATTTCCTCCACCCTAGAAATTTTCTCTTCTTCTTCCTCTTCTCTTCCAAATTTCCTTCTCAAGAAGATCGATGGCACCCAAATTCTCTCTATTTGATTCCAAAACCCTAGAAATTAATTTGATAAATTTAAGCATCCATTATATTGTTTATTTCAATTGTTTGTAGCCCATTTGAATTAAACTACATTCGGAGTGGGGAATTATCCATTTAAATTAAACCCAAGTATGCACGAACGAGAAAACTCTGCATCGACCCGGACTGCCCAATTTTATGGCAGTCCTACAAACTGAATGTACTGCCAGAAAATAGGACAGTCCTAAGTCACAGCATGTGAAACAAAGGACTGCCCAGTTTTTTGGCAGTCCTTACTGTATGCAGGACTGTCTAGTTTTCTAGCAGTCCTGCATACAGTAAGGACTGCCAGAAAACTGGGCAGTCCTTTGTTTTACATGCTGTGACTTAGGACTGCCCAGTTTTCTGGCAGTCCATTCAGTTTGTAGGACTGAAAAAATTGGGCAGTCCTTGTTTGCACTAGTTGAACATCATATTGGGGTTTCCACCAATATTAGGGTTTGTATATTATGAGGAGCCTTTGGGTGCCATCGAAATTGGAAATGAGAAAAAAAATTAGGGATAACAATATTAGGGTTTCCACAAATATTAGGGTTTAACATTTTTGTTGTTGTTGTTGTTGTTCTTCTTTTTCTTGTTCTTCTTGTTCTTGTTCTTCTTGTTCTTCTTCTTGGATGGGTTGAGAAAGAAGAAGAGCAAAAAATAGAAAAAATTGACTTTTATACCAAACCATGGGATAGCCCTTATTAAATTTTCATTGGCAAACTTGTAGGCTGTGTTTGGTAGGAATGATGGAAAAGTGGAAGGAGAGAAAAAGAGTAGGATTTATTTTCCTTCCTTGTGGAAAGGAAAAATCATTTCCTTCCTTTGTGTTTGGTAGCAATGATGGAAAAGATAAGGAATGCATTTTCCTTCGTTTGGTATAGAAAAAACGTGGAAGGAAAGAAAGTAAAAAATATAGGGTTTACCAATTCTATCCTCAATTAATATCACTTATTTATCATTTGACTTCATGAATAATTTTTAAATAATAGATTCATATGTGGGTATAATTGTTAATTACTACAAGCATCCACTTTTTCTTCTACTTTTCCTCCCACTTTTGGGGGATTGGATTTCTTAGGTTATGAGGGAAAAGTAATCCCTCCACTTTTCCTTCCTTCCTATTTTTCTTCCATACCAAACAAGAGAAAATGAGTCTTTCCCTCCACTTTTCCCTCTTCTATTTTCCTTCCTTCCACTTTTCCCTCCTACCAAAACACCCGTAATTAAAACAAATTTTGAAAGGTTTTTTCTAAGGGCACCACCCTTTTTGCTAGGGGCTAGCCCAAAATTTTTAAGTTTATTACAAGTTTCCATCCAAAAATTTTGCTAGGGGCTAGCCAAGCACACCTATAAATACCAATTTTCATTTTCTCTCTCCTTTTTCTCTTTTCTTTTCTCCCTCAACTATTTCTTCTTCCTTCTCTTCTCTTAGGTCAAAGAATTAAAACCCTAATTATTTCTTTTCTCCCTATTTTTGGCAAATTGTTCTCTCCCTCAACTCTAGGTCATTGACTTCTCCAAATTTTTGGTAAGTCATCGAACTATAATATGTTTCATGTTTTAAACAAGAATTTCACATATTAAAGTTGAATTATGTGTTAAATATAGAAAAATATTGAACATGGATCAACCGGAATCATCAAACGTTCCCGCCACGTCCGAAGAACACGTTCCCGCAACGTCCGAAGACAACTTTGATGCATCGGAAGCTCTCTTGGTAACTACATTTGAACTTGTCATCGACTTAAAATCGTGCTGTGACACAAGGACTGCCAACACTCTGGCAGTCCAGATCATAGACTAGGACTGCCAGAGTGGTGGCAGTCCTTCACAGAAGAAGGACTGCCAGGACCCTGGCAGTCCTACAAATATGTAGGACTGTCAGGGTCCTGGCAGTCATTCTTCTGTGAAGGACTGCCACCACTCTGGCAGTCCTAGTCTATGATACTAGAATGCAGAGTTTTATTGCAGTCCTTCACAGAAGACGGTCTTGCTATTAACACAATTTGCTATTTATGGATACCAATCTTATGCACGGGCCTAATCTATGAAACCTATTTACTTTAGGATTTTGTCTAATTGTACTAACCAAAGAACATTTATTGTAGGACTTGAGATCTTCCGATTTTGCGGTACCGTCTCCAATTGCAGTCAATGTAGCCCATTTATTTGGACCGATCTATGTTTTGAATCAAGCGAGGGTGCGGTACATTGGTGTCGAGAAGTCGGACGGGAAAACAACATTGTTCTAGTGATATCCAGATCGGCCCGAAATCGACCGGGACGACAAACTGTGGTGGTGGGCTGTGAAAGAGGTGGTGTGTTCAGGACGCACAAGAAAAACACAGTTATCCAAAGTAAAGTTCCAAGAAGAAATGTTGGAACGAGGAAATGTGGTTGTCCATTCACGATACATATCAGAAACGAAAAGAAGGAAATGGACAGTAGAAGTGAAGAATGGAACCCACAATCATGAGATTGCCGAGACACTATTGGGTCATCCGTATGTCGGACGGTTGAACAATACGGAGAAGAAGATAGTCGAAGACTTGTCCACCTCCGGAGTTGCACCGAGACAAATATATTCCGTCATACGACATGAAGATGAGAAGAACATGTCTACAATGAAGTCAATATACAACGCCCTAGCTTCTTCAAACGCTGTCCGGACGAAATCAAGAATGGCGATGCAAGAAGTGCTCAAGTTGCTTGCTGATAATCATTATGTTGAGTTCCATAGAAGACATCCCCAGAGTAATGAAGTATTATCACTCTTTTGGGCTCATCCTGATTGCACAAATTTGGCCAGGTCCTTTGCCGACGTGTTAGTCCTTGATTGCACGTACAAGACAAATAAGTTCAAGATGCCTCTCTTTATGTTGTCGGGTTCACCTCTACTTGGAAAACATTTCCAGTGGCATTTTGCTTCATGAAGAGTGAGAAGCTTGAAGACTACACATGGGCGTTGGAGAACTGAAAACACTTTACACTGGTCATACAGAGCCGTCAGTATTTGTTACCGACAGAGAGTATGCCCTCATTAATGCTATTCGCATTGTTTTTCTCAAGCGGATACATTGCTATGCACTTGGCATGTCAATCGTAATATTCAAGCCCAATGTAAGTTGAAGTTTCGGAAGGAGGATGGTAAAATGACATGTAAATTTTTGACGAATTCTACAATGATTGGAATTGTGTGTGGCGAGCATCTACGATTGCCAGTTACGACGCCGCATGGTACTTGTTCAAGCAAAAGTGGGAGGCGAGGGAGCCGGCATGCATTCTTACATCAAAGATACATGGCTTGAACCGCACAAAGAACAATTCGTCTTAGCATGGTCGAATGTGGTGAAGCATTACGGCACGACAACTACCAACCGTGTCGAAGGAGCACATCTTTATTGAAGAGGCACCTAAAATCATCTCTCGGCAACTTCGTCTCTGTTTGGCAAGCTATACATTTATCAGTAGACCGGACGGTGAATGAAATTAAGGCATCATTTGAGATGAGTTTGAATATAGTCAAGCATGAGCATAGAAAGGAAGTACTCTTAGATGCTTTAATGCGCGTGGTATCTCACAAGGCGTTGGCCTTAATAGCTGATGAGATTGAAAGATCAAAGTTTGTCGGACTTGATCCCGAGGTTTGCAGGTGTGTACATCGACATACACTGGGCCTCCCTTGCACATCAGATTAATATGAATTCGTGAATCCATTCCTATTCCAGTTTGAAGCAGTCGATCATCGTTGGAGGCAGTTGTCTATGATGCCTGTGGTGAAGCCGGACGATGATTTCTTCTCTTTACCATAACTGAAACTCTCCACGCAAGGTGTTAGCCTCAGTAGCAGCGCGGCATCCATTGAGATTAAAATGCAAGAAATTGCATGTCCGGTCACTACTACAATGCATGAGCCGACCGTTGTTTCCAATCCTAAAGGCAGGCCTCAACAAGATTGACTAGTTCACAGAAAGAGAAGGCTGGATCAACTAGGAGAGATCCATCGTACTTTGAGCATGTTGAACGAAGCTTACAGCAACCTTCGCCTGCACGGAAGGGCAAGCTTGTCGTTCGCCGAAAAATGGAAAATGGATCTCCCAAAAAAGATACAGTTGCAAGCCAAAAACGTGTTTGTATATTGACAAATTTCAACCTGCGCTTCGAAGTTACATTTGGTCTATTGTCGATGTCCCCGGTGATGGCCATTGCGGATTTCATGCCCTTGCAATACATCTTGGTTATGATGACAAAGACGGATGGAGCGGGTGAGGCAGGAGCTGTACGAGGAGTTAGAGACTCGTCTTTCATTCTACTCCCGCATCCTAAGCGAAGAAACGGTTGCAAGTTTGTTGTTAAGTATCCCTTGCACCGACAGTGTTACCGGGACATGCCACTACATGTCAGTCCCGTCTGCCGGCTATTTATTGCTAATACATGATACCTGTTGTACTTATCTCGTCGGATATTAACAATACATTCTTTTCGATGTGCGCTCCTCCGACAGACCACGGAGTGTCTAACCTATGTACTAGAGGTCTGATCGGGGATCACTTTGTTGTACTAAAGATGATCGCTCATTCTCTGATTCCTCCACCTTCAACAGTTTGGTACAAAAGAGCACCGGTCGAAGCCATCGCTTGGACCACACCTTTCGTTGAGCAGATCAACCATTGTAAGAGGTTGTTGAAGATTGAGGAACCAAGAGACTTACATGCTGACCACTACGACGTCGAAATCGACTAAGTATAGATATATTTACAGTCTAACATTTTGTATATGGAGGACCACTTTTGTATACAGTGAAATATGAAGTCCAGTAATATATATAGTAAATTTTGAGTTATATGTGTTTGATTTTGCGTACCTGTGTTATATGTGCCTACCTGTGTACTATATATGCCTGCCTGTGTTATATGTGTTCAACTGTGTCTACCTATGTTATATGTGCCTACCCAACATGTGTTATGTACCTACCTGTGTCTTATCTGTGTTATGTGAGTGTCCACTGTCACATCGTTTCAGTTGAGAAACTGTTACAGAGTATCAGTATCAGGACTGCCACACTCATGGCAGTCCTACACTGAAGTAGGACTGCCAGGGTCCTGGCAGTCCTAACCAAAACTTGCTGTTACAGCAAGTTTTGGATAGGACTGCCAGCATCCTGGCAGTCCTACTTCAGTGTAGGACTGCCATGAGTGTGGTAGTCCTATCTAAGAATCTCTGTGATTAATTTATGTGTGAATGAAATTCTCACAGAGACTCATAGTTAGGACTGCCCAACCCATGGCAGTCCTACACTGAAGTAGGACTGCCAGGGTCCTGGCAGTCCTAACCAAAACTTGTTGTTACAGCAAGTTTTGGTTAGGACTGCCAGGACCCTGGCAGTCCTACTTCAGTGTAGGACTGCCATGGGTTGGGCAGTCCTAACTATGAGTCTCTGTGATGAATTTATGTGTGAATAAAATTCACACAGAGATTCATAGTTAGGACTACCACAACCATGGCAGTCCTACACTGAAGTAGGACTGCCAGGATGCTGGCAGTCCTATCCAAAACTTGATGTAACAGCAAGTTTTGGTTAGGACTGCCAGGACCCTGGCAGTCCTACTTCAGTGTAGGACTGCCATGGGTTGGGCATCCTAACTATGAGTCTCTGTGATGAATTTATGTATGAATGAATTCACACAGAGATTCATAGTTAGGACTGCCACAACCATGGCAGTCCTACACTGAAGTAGGACTGCCAGGATGCTGGCAGTCCTAACTATGAGTCTCTGTGTGATGATTTCTTTGTGGGACTCAACACACAGAGTTAAAATTCATCACAAATTGCCACAGAGTTAAGATTCATCACAAAAGTTGAAATTGCCACAGAGTTCAAATTGCCACAGAGTTCAAATTGCCACAAAGTTCAAATTGCCACAGAGTTCAAATTGCCACAAAGAGTTAAAATCATCACAAATACAATAATTTATCACAACTACTTAGTCCCAAATATTCCACATCCAAATTAAGTTTCAAACAAGCAAAATATCCACAATAATTCATCAAATGTACGTTACTAATCCACAGCCAACTAAAGTTTGAATCATGAAAAATATCGAAATCCATCTACATATCATGCCGGGCCTTGGAACGAGACTCCCTATTGTTCATGAAGGGGAAGTCGACCACGTCGTCGATGCGATCAAGCTCGTTGGCGACGGCGACACAGTCATCACTTTGGCAACCTCTCCGGAGTGTCTGCGCCAACTCCTTCACCCTTTGAGACTGAAAATGAAAGTATAAATGAATTAAGTCTACAAACATAAAAATCTCAGTCTTATTACAAATACGGAACTCACTATTCTTACCAACCCAGCATACAAGACATTCTTGGAAGGAAGAGCTCCAACTGCTCCGACGGCCACGGGACCCGGGTTGGTAGGGTTCGACAACTTAGGATGTCCGACCCCCATGAAGTACTGCATGTAGTCCTCGCTGCACTCGGCCATCTCGGTGACCGATCGTCTCTCAGATTCCCGAAGTACATGTCGTTGCCAACTCCGAGTAAAAGTCGGTCACCCAGTCGAATTCTGCCGGTTTGTAACTTAAAGGTTGGGTTCCGTACGGAGGCTCCAACAGCCGTAGTGTGCGCTTCGACACAGTTTGCACGAAGCCAAACTGACGGAGTACTCTGTCGGGCATGTACGGCTCCGTGATTTCATAGCATGTGATCATGCCATGAAATAAAGAAACTGGTTGGACCTCACGATTCAACTCACGTAAATCCCGGTATGGATTCCAAAAAATCTGTAGGAATAAAGTTAACAACAATACAAAATTAACATGAAAAAGTTAGTCAAAAAATAGTACCTCTTCTGGCACCAAACTGTCTAATACTTCACGAATGGAAGCCAGTGTTTGCCAATTTTTTGTTTCCAGCTGGGATGGCCTCCATCGACACACTCGGGGAAGGTGTTCAAGATACGCTGGGTTTTCGTCAGCCCGTCTAAGCATCGGAAAGTGCTCGTATATCCATGCCTATTCAATTTATAAATGAATAGTAAAAATTAAAACAACAGATTTAAGTATACAAGATTAAATTGTTAGAAGTTTTCTTACATGTAGCAGAGTCTGACAGCCGGCCATAGTCTTAGTCCCGACACGGGATGCGATACCGAGCTCGCGGTAAAGGTTGGCCAGGATACCGCTTCCCCAGGATATCTCGATGAAGTCATCCACTTCAGATAAGTTTAGCATGTACCGAGCATGTATCGACGTACCGGACTTGTCCAGAATGCCGACCGTTCCCAGGACGAACAACATATACGCACGAGCCACCGCGTCGACCGTATCATCGTCATCCACCTCCATATCCATGAACTGGTCTACCAAAAATGATAGAGGAATTCCGTACGACTTCTTGAAGCCTGGTAGAGTTGTAAAACTCGTAGCCGTAACTCCAAGGTGAGTTGAGAAGAACTTGATGATCTTCTCGTACCATTTCACGGATTTCTCATTCGTGTAATGTTCTTTGGTCATTACACGCCCGGTCACTGGCAGCTCCAATATCTGGTAGACGTCGTCGAGTGTAATGGTCATCTCCCCTGCTGGGAGATGAAATGTGTTGGTCTTCGGGTGCCATCTCTCCACGAAGGCGGATATGAGGGCACTATCCATTGTTCGGTAGGCGTTTTGTGCCAAATTGTGCAAGCCGCTCGGTATGATTTTGCTCCGGACGGCCTCGGATAAGCTTGTAAACTGCCAGGACACGGTTTTCTTCCCGTGACTCTGTAGGTCCTAAAAAAATCAAGTTGCACCTATCAACAAAGTCAGAAAATCAAGAAATACAACTTTTAAATGAACTACGCAGACATCAGATTGCGCACTCTTCAGATTGCGCATACTGGATTGCGTACGCTCCCAACTGCGCAAGCTGACGTGGCAAAAGTCATCATTACCTGACACAATCAAATCTTTCTAACAGCTGACAGCACGAAGAACGAGGAGACTGTTCGTTTATTGCGCCGCACAACGCTCGAGGACGGCTGACAGCTGGCAGCGTGATCCATTTCCCAGCGCAGTCTAATCCTGCGCAAACCAAAGCCTGCGCGGTCCAAGTTGGCGCAATCCAATACCTGCGCAATTCAATGTGCACGTTCTATTAGTACAAATGATAAAATACACGTGGCATTCATGCCATCAATTGCTCATTTCGTGGCAACTGCCTGTACATGATCATACGCATTTCAATCAAATGATGCCATGTGTCCAAGACAGTTAGCCCATGATCCAACAACTGCCTGCGCAGTCCATTGCTGCGTAAACCAATTGCTGCACAATCCATCATGCGCAGTCCAGAATAACTGAAAGTTAGTTATTTCCAGAACTCTATAAATAGAGTTTCAAGTCTCCATTCAAAGGGGATCAAGGATCAAGAATCAAGTATCAAATATCAGAAATCAGAGATCAGAGAGTCCAGGAGTTCTTGCCCAAGTGCTGTTGCATTCTTCCGAGGCTTTTGCCTTCAGCATCCGAGGCTTTTGCCTTCAGTTTCCAGAGTTGTCTTCAACTTCAGAAGCTTCGTCTTCAAAGTTCACATCGTCCAAGGGATAAAGCAATCGTCATCTAGATTGGATTCCTAAAGTTGTACCATTCCCAGAATTCAAATTGTAATCTTTTACAAAGTTTGTATCAATAAAGGTTCATACTTTTGTTTTTTGCAAACAAAATGGCGACTCTGCTGGGGACGACTTTCTCCTCCGACGAGGAAGTAGCAACTCAATGTGACGTAGCGTCTATCGGGAAGACGCAGAAGACGCTGGTTGTTAAAGTCAACCAGACAGCCTACGAGGCGATGCTCAACTCCAAGACCACTCCCCGTACTGCAACCACTTCGGCCAAGAGCAAAGTGTGCCCAGTATGGGTCTCCAAGACTGCTGCACAATCTAGCAGTGTTGCTACAAAGACTGCTGTGCACTCTGTTGTGCAGTCTGCTAGCCAGACTAGTGCGCAATCTGCTGTGCCAACTGTTGCACAGTCTGTTTCAACAACTGTTGCACAGTCTGTCCCAACCACTACTGCACAATCTGTTGCAACTGTTGCACAGGCCACTTCATATGCTGCCTTGTCAAAATACAAGACTCCTATGTCCCTGGCGTAGTTGGCAGCAAGTTTTCTTGCGCAATCCAACACTCCAGCAACTAAAGTGCATACTAAGCACTCTAAGACAAGAACTCCTGATGCGCAAACCACAGCTTCTGTGGCTAGAACTAGTACACCCTCTGCCAGAGTTTCTCATGCGCAAGTGGTCAGTGCACCATCCACCCATGCGCAAACTATTCCTACGCAATCCAAGAGTCACAGCCCTTTGGCTAAACTCTCCTCTTCTCACAACAAAGGGAAAACCTCTGCTCCTCTCCCTAAGCACTCTGTTATTCTTGCGCAATCCACTGAGGGTAGTCCTTTGGCTATTCCTCTTCCTCCTCAAAGCAAAGGAAAAGGCCCGTTGGTCTTTTCTCAAACTTCCTTGTCTCATGACTTGGAAGATAACAAAGGGAAATGCTCTTTAGCTAACCCTTCTTCACAAAATAAAGGAAAAGGCCCTTTGGTCTTTTCTCAATCTTCTTCGGTCTTTACCGTAGAAGATCAATCTGAACGTGCTTCGGCACCAGTCAGTACAAGAATTCCTTCAAATGACAAGGGAACTTATACTGATCAAAGGGGTATTCTGCCTACCCCGGTAGCAGAATTCCAAGACCTTCCAACTTTCAAGATATCCCGTTCCAAACAGGGAAAACTGTTGGTGTCTCAAGCAGAAACCCCCGGGGGTGAATTTGCAGACCTAAGAACATATCTTAACAGGCCAACTTCGGTAAAACGCAAACAGCCAATGCCGAAGGTCAAAACTCAAAGACAAATTTCCAAGGCCAAAGATCCAAACACCTATGCCAATGAGGTGAGCACTTCCTTGTACACACAGGGGACAAAACATTTGAAGAATCGGAACCATGTTCCGAATGTTGTTAAAGAACACATTCCTCGAACCTTTTCCCGTCCTGGTATGGTTTCCGATCTCCGAGAACATCTCAGGCAAAAACGAGATAATGCCTCAACACCCTCAGTTCAATCATCTGATCATCATTGTAATCATAAATTCATCATCCAATGTTATTGTCAAACAACAAAACGATCTGTCTTCAATCGTTTAACTTTTGCTAAAATCGAACCGATATCAGAGGATGAAGACGAAGTCCTGTACGCTTCTGTCAACATGACTTCTCAAAACACTGGGGGTAGAAAGTGCTCTAAGCACGGCAAACCTCGCAGGCCAAGCCAGCGATATTTGGATCTACTTCAAGAATCTTCCGAGGGAGTATTCCAACATACCCGTTCCCGAAGCCGAGATACAATCGGTCAAAGGAATCTTCCTCAAGATACTTCTGGTCATTTCCCTCTTTCTCAGTCAGGAGAGGACTCTTTCTCCGACTATGATGCATACAGCGAAAGTTCTGAACAGACAGTGTCTCCACTGTACCAAGAGAAGTGACATCTTATGTTGTCAATGAAGATCCAGATGCTTCAACTTCTGCAAATCAAGAACAGCGAATTGCTGCTCTAGAAGACAAACTGAAGACCATGGCTGAAATGGTCGCCAGTATGCATTCTATCATTGTGGCACAACATGCCACACCACCAACTGTACCGGCTGCAAGTCCCGAGATCATAGCATCATCGGTACCTGTCAATACAGGGCTGGGGGTAGTATCTCCTCAAATGCCTCCTGTACAAGTACAAGTTCAAACTACACCCAGTCAGTCAGGGGCTGGGGGTAGTGCTTATAACGCTGTTCCTCCTCCTACCACTTTGACTCAACCGGCTCCTTCTTCATCATCAGAAGACGCCAATGAGGCTGTCAAACTCTTACGGACTCAGTTCGAAGCCTTCAAAGAGAAAGACAACTTGCAAAGGTTGGGAATCAAGCAGCCATACCCAGTTGAATGGAAGGAAGTCCCATTTCCTCCCAAATACAAATTCCAACAATCTCTCTCTTCGACGGCAGTACCTCACCAAGCCAGTTCATCAATCACTTCGAGGTAATGACTATTCAACTCCAACCAAATGACGCTCTTCTTACCATAGTGTTTGTCGATTGTTTAGCCGGCGTAGCATATGACTGGTATAGAAGTTTGCCCGATGGTTGTATTACTTCTTTTTCAGGGCTCAAGCAAATCTTTCTGGAACGATTCTATGAGGGATTCAATGACATGACTATGTCTGCCCTCAATAAAATCAAGCAGAAACAAAATGAAACTGCTGAGAGTTTCATCGAACGGTTCCGCCGGGAGGCCTTGAAGATGCCTCCAGGGACTCCTACTGCTGTTACCATAGACACTTGCAAGGCAAACCTCTTGCCTATCATCAGTATGTGGACAGGGTCAACTCAATTCCAAGACTGGCCATCTTTTATTGTCAATGCCAAAGCAGCTGAAGTGAGTGCTGAGAAATTCAAACAGCTGGGGGTACAAATGTCTAACCCAGATCGGGACGAACATCAAACATCAGGTGGCGGTAATCGTCAGAACAACCGCAAGAACAAAGAGACTCTGAACATTAATTTGAAAAGCAAAGAGTCTTTGGCAGTCAACGTAGCTCCGCCTACGTCCACCTCCACTCCTTCTGCACCTCAACCAAGGGAACCTCGTCCTAAGGTAGAGTATTCTTTTGACGAGAATGACACTGCAAGCATCTTCGATTGCTTACTTAAAAGTAACAAGATCCAGCTCCCAGACCCAAAGAAGCCTGATGAAGTCGGTATGACTGATCATCCTAAGTATTGTGTCTACCACCGATTCATTGGACATCCTACTCGAGCGTGTTATGTGCTCAAGGGTAAAATTCAAGAGCTTGTCAATGCTGGCGTCGTTACTCTACAGCAAGATGAGAAGACTGTTACCGCCAACATGGTCTCGGTCCAGTTCGGTAATTTTCCTCCGCAGATAATACAGCATGGTGTCATTCCCATTCCGAAAGCTACTCTTGAGATTGAAAATCTCCCTTCTCCACCGAATGAAGGTCTCGTTCCTTTGTCTCTTGACAATGGCGAGGTTATATGGATCCATCCCGATCTTATTTCAGAGTTTGAGATTCCTTCTTCTTCTAAGAAGAAAGATCGCTCCAAAGGCAAGACAAAGATTTGCAACATGGTGTCTTTTGACCCCATAGTTGATGAAGAAATACTATTGGGCACCAGATCAGGGAAAGCCTACTTGAAAGATTATCCTGAAGCTCAAGAGAATCCTGCCTCTTCTTCTGAGACTGCTCCAACACAACCTGTTTCTATTAAAGAGATCCCTTCTACATCTTCACCGGTTGTCGTACCTATTCCTCCCAAGCCAGTGGCTGCTGATAAAGGCAAGCAACAAGTCCGGTTTGATAAACCTTTGAAGAAATCATCCCCTACTAGGCTTGAGAAGCCTTATAATTTCGATATATTGGCTCAATTAGCCAATACACCAGCAAGGCTGTCTATCTTTGAGCTCTTGCGTCTTTCCAGAGAAACACGAGAAACTCTAAGTGAAGCTCTCATGCAAGCTGAGACTTGTCTAGCATTTCTCAAGAAGCCGGAAGCAGAACCTGTCTCTTGTCTCCATTGTCATAGTGTTCTGGAGTTGATTCCGAACATTACTTTCACATAAGATGATATGCTACTTGAAGATAATAGACACGATCGTCCTCTCTACTATACAGGATATGTCGACTCGATGAAAGTTGATCGTATCCTGATAGATCCAGGATCTGCTCTTAGCATTATGCCAAAGACAATGCTCGATGCTCTGAAAATCCCTGTGCACAGCCTCTCCAGTACAATCACCACCATCCTTGGATTCAATCAAGGGAGAAGTGAACCTTTAGGCAAGATTCGCTTAAAACTCCAAATAGGCAATCTTCGCACAAAGGTTACTTTCTATATCATTGACAATCATGGTTGTTCTTACAACGCTTTACTGGAGAGACCATTCCTACATGAGCACAATATTGTTCCATCAACTCTTCATCAATGTTTCAAATATGTTGATGATAAAGGAGAGGTGCAAAAAGAGGTTGCTGATCTCTATCCCTTTAAAGGCGTTGAAGCATATTGCAACGACGCTCGGATGTACAAGGATGAATTCATGAAGGTTGTGTTAGCCTTAGACACCGAAGAAGAACAAGAAGCAGTGCCCAAAGACACTCTTATCATACCTGTCAAAGGGCGAGTTTCTCATCCTCAGTCTTCTAAACCACTGGCTATTCACTTGCCAGTCCAAAAGAAGTCGGTTGATGTTGATCAAAATCAAAGGGAGCTCACCTCTTCTGAGCCACTTGTTATTGATTTACGTCGTAATAAGGACAAAAAGCAACTCACTTCTTCTAAGCCACTTGTTGTTGATCTCACTCACAACAAGGAAAAAAGGGAGCTCACCTCCTTTGAGCCACTTGTTATTGACCTCCGTCGTAACAAGCCTCCTCCACGTTCTTCTTCTTCCCCTCTTGTAATCAATCTGACCAAGCCTGCTAAGGCTGACGGTCCTATTGTAAATACTAATGTACAAATTAATGAAAAAACATCTACTTTCCAGTATACTGATGTTATTTATCATACTAAATGCTATTTGGATATATTAGATAGCTTCCAATCATTTACAATGGGAGTTGTACAATCTCTTCAAACCGAAGTCTCATTTGAAGATCCAGATGATTCTTACCGTATTGTCCCTTCTAGAAAGAAAGGTGAAAGTCCAATACTTTTTAGTAAAGGACCGGAACAACAATTCAGCTATATGGATGATAGCAAGAGTAACGATACAGGACGTCTTCAACTCCGTCGTTACAGTCAACAATCAAAAGACATCATCCAAAAAGTGGGCTACGACTTTTGTCACGACCCGATCCCAAATAATTGGGTCGAATCGAATCATGCCCAGCCTGCACCGTTGTTGAGACGGCGGCAGTAAGCTGTATCACACATGCAGGTAAATAAACAACACGGTCTAATTGTCACAACTTTAATAATTCGAATAATTTATAAAAAAAAAATTTTTACAATAAAATGAAAGATACATCTGTAATACATTGTTTTCCACAAACATCATGAATTATAAAAGAAGAAGAAAAATCTAGGCATCTAGCTCATCAGTCTCGAGATCATCGTCCTCTAGTTGGAATCTCAGGAAAAATACCGTGGAACAAAGCATCATCAGCGGTACCTAAAATGTTGGGTCTCCAGTCAGGAGGGAGCAAAGTACAATTACGAATATCCAATAATTCAAATAATAATTTGAAATTTACAATGTTAAACAATTTGAAATACTTTAACAATATTTTTCACAATTCTACAATTGAAAACAGTGTGATTTGAGTAGGTAACGAACTATGACCGGCTTGGGATGATTCAATTATATCCTAATGATACGGTCCGGCCTATCCTCGTGTATAGGAGGAATCAGCTCGCACAATCAATGATGCAATATAGGGGTATTGGTCATAGACGCTACACTACTCCCCCAATATCCCGAGTCAATCAGATTCAATCAATGAGTCAATATTCGAACTCTAGGAGAGAGTTCCGTGTAGCAATGTGGTTTAAAATTGCAATAAAACAATTACTAGATAAATTACCAAATAGACATAACTGCACTTGCCCTGTATTAGATTGACTGGAAGAACGAGTCGGTACCGAGGAGGAACGTCAGTTGTAACTTCGAGTTCCTACAATTGAGAACTCGACTTAGATTCCTGAATAACCAGACTAAGCGTGCTAGTTGCAATCTCTAGTAGTAAGTCCTAGTCAGGTTTTAAGTTGTATTAATTTACAGCTAACGATTACGTCGCAACTACGTGCGTTGATTAAGCCGGTTAATTGAATTATTTGGAAAATCACGAGAATCGATTACAATTTGGAAAATCGCAAGAATCAATTACAATTTGGAAAACTTTGTGTTTTCATAATATGTATATAAAATACAGTTTTCTTTTAGTGACAAACAGTGAATTAATAATATTTTATTTATTTTAGCTAAACTCGTAATTAAGCCGTAAATTACGTCCTATCTACGAATATGAAATCAATCCAAAATCCATCCAAATCACATCCACCAGAAAAAGAAAAGAAAATAACCACGCTACACAAATACATGGGCACAGCTACTGGTCCTAGGGTGGGCTTATGCCCGATACATCTTTCTTTTACATTAAATAAGAAAATGACTGAATTATTAAATAAAATGCAGAATTTAAATGACTATAATATTTAGCCTAAAAATAAAATAATAAATAAAAGAAAACTAGGAGTCTCAGACTCGGTCCTTTTCCTCAAAATTCGGTTTATGCCTCAACGTCCGGTCGGACCGGTGCGTTTGCATTTCGCCGGGGCCCACAGACCGGTACGGTCGTCGCCCGAAAATCGGTTTAGAAAATCATTTTCGAAAGCCAGTTTTGAAATCAATTAAAAATATAATTTTGTAAAAATTGGGCAGCACTTCCTCTATTCCGGGACAAACCCAAAACTGGGAAGCGCGCCAACAAACACCTGCAAAATGTCCCAAACCAGGGAAAACCCATTTCCAACCAAAATGGTCCACAGAAATATCCACCAAAATTCCAACACCACAGAAATAATTCCCGAAAAGTCCGGGAATCCAATATCAACCAATTCACACCAACCCAGCAAGTAAAAACACAGGAAAAATCAAACTAACGCAGCTAAACGAAAATTATAACGCAGCTATCCGGATTCCCGAGAGAGAACCGGGGGACCGATCTATCATCATCGACTCACGGGAGGGACGAACTACTCTGATTAACAGAAATTACCAAGATCCGTTGGTCAGGGAGCCGCGGGATAATCTCGGAAAAGGAATCCGAACTAAGTCGGCAGCAGGTAGAAGTTCTGAACCGCGGGAAAGTCCACGGACAGCGGGAAATCCACGGGAACAGCAAAGAACCGCGGGAAAGGGTGCTGGAAATCCACAGGAAGGGTTTCCGGACAGCAACGACGACAGCGGGGCACGCTGACGCGACGGGGAGCTGCTGGCCACAGGGGGTGGCGCTGGCGCGGAGCACGCCGGGGCGCGGGTGCGTCGGCGGACGGCGGACGGGGCGGCGGCCTCGGGATGGCCGCGGGGCAACCCCGCCGGAGGGCTCGGGGCTGCTGCGCGGGAAGGAGTTAGCCACGGAGGGTGGCGGGCGGCCTCGGGAACACTCGCCGGAGGCGCGGGGTGCGCAGATTCGGCGGGGATGGCGGCGGAGAACGGCCACGGAGGCAGTCGGCCTCGGAAGAGCTCGGCGCGAGCTCGGGAGGGGCGCGAGAGCGTCGGGCGGCGGCCGGAGCTGCTGGGGGTGGGGCGCGCGGCTCTGGAAAAGGGGTTTGGCTCGGGGAAGGTTTCAGTGGGAGAGGAGAGATGATGAGTTTGAGATTAGAGAGGAAAAGAGCTGAGTTGCTTTCTCTTCTGGAGTGATTTCGTGGAAATGTGGGAAGAGAGGGAGTTTAATAAGGGGTGGTGGGGGTTACTGGAAGGGGAAGAGGAGTAGTGAATGTGTGAGTAAATAGGGAGGAGTTGATGGGTTGGGAGAATGAGTCTCCACACCACTGCTGGTCCTTCGGGACCAGCCCAAATTTATTATTATTTTTTTTTTAATTAATAACCAAGTCAAAATCAGATTAAGAAGGAAATAGGGCTCGGGCCTGGGTCTGGGCTCGAAAATCAAAAATCCAAGTTTATTAATATTTTTCGAAATTCTTTTTCACCCAAAATTATTTAATATAATAATAATTTTTGAAATACTAATAAAACACTATTAAATAATTAATAATAAAATAATGGGTTTCACAATCTTCCCTCCTTAGAAAATTTCGTCCTCGAAATTTAAAAGGCAGGGTAGGAGAAACAAATAGGTACAGGTATTGCACCCGTAACCCAGGTCCAACTATAAGGATTTCCAAGGCAGTCATGGATGAGACGGTTGAGGAAAAAAAAAATTTTATTTATGATATCATCCATGCAGAAAGAATACAAAAGCGAACCAAAGTACACGAGGTTGATCAGACCATCATGCACCGGTCCTGATTAGACAATATATTAGTGGATGCACCCAATAAAATACCGTCATGATCAAGCTTGACAAAAAGATAGCTTGCAAAACTAGGCTAATTTAGCAGCATTGGTCAAATTTAGAACGGGAAAAGAAAAGATAAGGAATAAGAGTTTAAATGATGGCTCAAATTCTGATCTTCTTCCTAACTCTGACTAGGCTTGCAACTGGTTTCTCTGGCACTGAAAGGTTGAGTCCAAACTTGAGCTCTGAATTATCCAAAATGTGACTCGGATCCGAAATGTAGCATCTGAGCTGTGACGTAGAAGACGTTGCGCACTCTCAAGATTAGCTGGTAGAACTAACTGGTATGCTACTTCCAACACGTCTTAAACTTCAAATGGCCTGATGTATCTGGCCTCAAATTCCAGCTCCGTTAAAACTGATTGTTCCTCTGGTAGGAAAACTTCACCAAATGCAATTTGGTCTTCCCAAGACCTACCAAATTCTAAGACGCAAAATCCCAATACATCTTCAAGCATCTGGATTGACCTCTCTGATTGCTCGTCCCGCTGTACTCCATGAATCCGGTAAATGTGCCTCTCGTACAATGCTGCCCACTTCTTAGTGGATAAACCAACTTTGAAGGAAAATAAAGTGTGCCGACTTAGTCAGTCGGTCCACTATAATCCAATTGGTGCCCTTCCCTCCTTAGGAACAAGGCAATCCTTACTCAAAGTTCATTGTTATATGCTTCTACTCCCACTCCGAATTGTCCAACGGCTCCAACAAACTTGTTGTTCTCTTGCTAAATTCCTCATGTTGACAAAATCCCATACCTGGAATTGTCCTTCTTTATTCCATAACACCAATCAATGGAGGCATATTTCGATACATCTTATTATCTCATGAATATATGGATTACTGTGACTGGTGCATTTCTTTCATCAACTCGTTCCTCCGTTTGTCAGCCGATACGCAAAGTCTCGCACCATTCTTCAGAGTTCCACTGCTTGATCAATTTAGAAACCCTCAAGTGTTCTTGCCAACACTTGATCTCTAAGTCTGCAAAGTGCCTCGTTTTGAAACTACGTCCTCTTAATTTTTGTCCATCAGCCTCGAACTTCATTAATACTGAATCAGCATCCAGCTCCGTCATTCTATCTCCAGGTAGTATAACCTCCAGTCCAAACTTTTCGATGTCTTCTAGCAGGTGCCACTCCTTGGCTAAGAACTTCGCCATCAGTATCGACCAAGTGCATCAGTGACCACATTAGCCTTACCTGAATAGTACTGCAGGTTGATGTCGAAATCCTTCATCTGCTTCAACCATCTTCTTAGTCTAACATTCAGCCCTTCCTGAGTGAAGACATATTTCAGACTTTGGTAGTCCGTACATATTTTCACACCCTTTCCATAAAATCATGCTTCCATAGCTTCAAAGTAAAGATAATTGCAGCAATTCAAATTAGGTGTGGGATGATTCTTCTCATGAGTCTGTAGTTGCCTACATGTGTAAGCAATTACTTTCCCATGTTGTTGAAGAACGCAGCCCAGTCCTTTTCTAGAGACATTACTGTAAATTGAGAACCCACCGGTTCCTGCGGGTAGCGCAAGGATTGGTGTAGTGGTAAGTCTCTTCTTCAGCTCCTCAATGCCGCCTGGCAATCTTTCGTTCAGATGAACTCTTCATTCTTCCAAGTGAGCTTCGCCATCGGCTCAGCAATCTTGGCGAAATCCTTCACGAACTTTTGATAGTAGCCAGCCAAGTTCAAGAAACTTCTGAATTGAACTTGGGGTTTACCACTCTTCAACAGCAGCTATCTTCCATCGAAATTTCTTCTCTTGACAACATGGCCAATAGTCCACCTTGTCAAAGAAAAATTTACGTTCAGATAACTTACCATAAAACTTCTTTTTCCTCAAAATTTCCAAAACTTCCTCAGGTGTTCCTTATGCTCTTCTTCAGTCTTCAAATATATCAGAATGTTATCCATGGAGAAGATAAACTGATTCAAATACTCATGGAAATCTCTGTTCATGAGATTCATGAACACAGCAGAAGCATTTGTCAGTCTAACGTCCTGACCACAGAAAACTATCCTTACTTGGTATTTGAACGCTGTCTTGGAAATGTCCTCCTTCCTGACTCTGATTTGGTGGTAGTCAGATCTTAAATCAAACTTCGAAACACCCTAACTCCACACAAACAGATTAAACAGATCCTCGATCCGGACAGAGAGCACTTGTTCTTTAGTGTCTTGTAATCAATGTACATCCGTTGTTCCATCCTTCCTGGGCACAAACAAGATAGGTGTTCCCTAAGGTGAAGTTCCACCCTGAATAAATCCTAGAGCCTTCAGTTCATTGATCTGGTCCTTCATCTTCTATGATCTTCGAGTCTGAATCATGTCTTATTGTAGGAGGTAAGGTCTGCTGGATAGGAAGAGAGTCCCTAGGTTGTGGCCTAACAGGTGTTGCTGGGATATGAGCTCTGGTTTGATGGAAAGATAAGGGGCAGTCCTTTACCCGATGTTTAGTAGATCCATATGCCAAACATTGTCCCAAACTCTTGCGGCAACTAACGGCCTGATGACCAGGCCTCTTGCAATAGTTACAAGCCCATAGCTTCTTACGGCAAGACTGCCGAAAAGTAGAGTACTTGATGGGACCCAAATATCTTCTAGATTCAGGGGTATCCTTCCTAGGGCAAAAGTTCTGCTCTAACTTGGTTAGGGATAACTAAGGCTACATCATGACGTTCTTCATGTCTTCTCTCGTGATATTCATCTGTTCCTGCTGGGCTTCATCTTGAGCTTTCTGGAACTCCAGGATTTCTTGAAATAGGACAACCATTTGGAAGATGATTGCTGGTACTAGTGGAGCAACAAAAATGAATACTCCACCAAGGAAATGCAATTCAGTTTGAGATGAGGTAGGAATTGCCAGTGTAGAAAAAACTTTACTGGATGTATTATGGGGACGGTCAATCAGCCGCAAGGGAAAGGACCCTGGGCTTGGTTGAGGAGATGGGGTATGATCTGGAGATGACACCTCATCGCCAGTAGGATTTGGTCAATGGTCATTCTCTGGAAGGTTTAGGATGCATACATAAGCAAGGTATCCTACCAGTTTATAATCAAACAAAAATATTTATTTATAATATATTTCGGTCCTATGTTGTGACAAATTGATGTTCTAGTGTTCTAATTGTTTCTAGGTATGTTTTCCTAAGTTGTTGTTCTGACCTGCATGGGCCACCACTAAAAACATGTCACGACCCGATCCCAAATAATTGGGTCGAATCGGATCATGCCCAGCCTGCACCGTTGTTGAGACGGCGGCAGTAAGCTGTATCACACATGCAGGTAAATAAACAACACGGTCTAATTGTCACAACTTTAATAATTCGAATAATTTATAAAAAAAACTTTTTTACAATAAAATAAAAGATACATCTGTAATACATTGTTTTCCACAAACATCATGAATTATAAAAGAAGAAGAAAAATCTAGGCATCTAGCTCATCAGTCTCGAGATCATCGTCCTCTAGTTGGAATCTCAGGAAAAATACCGTGGAACAAAGCATCATCAGCGGTACCTAAAATGTTGGGTCTCCAGTCAGGAGGGAGCAAAGTACAATTACGAATATCCAATAATTCAAATAATAATTTGAAATTTACAATGTTAAACAATTTGAAATACTTTAACAATATTTTTCACAATTCTACAATTGAAAACAGTATGATTTGAGTAGGTAACGAACTATGACCGGCTTGGGATGATTCAATTATATCCTAATGATACGGTCCGGCCTATCCTCGTGTATAGGAGGAATCAGCTCGCACAATCAATGATGCAATATAGGGGTATTGGTCATAGACGCTACACTACTCCCCCAATATCCCGAGTCAATCAGATTCAATCAATGAGTCAATATTCGAACTCTAGGAGAGAGTTCCGTGTAGCAATGTGGTTTAAAATTGCAATAAAACAATTACTAGATAAATTACCAAATAGACATAACTGCACTTGCCTTGTATTAGATTGACTGGAAGAACGAGTCGGTACCGAGGAGGAACGTCAGTTGTAACTTCGAGTTCCTACAATTGAGAACTCGACTTAGATTCCTGAATAACCAGACTAAGTGTGCTAGTTGCAATCTCTAGTAGTAAGTCCTAGTCAGGTTTTAAGTTGTATTAATTTACAGCCAACGATTACGTCGCAACTACGTGCGTTGATTAAGCCGGTTAATTGAATTATTTGGAAAATCACGAGAATCGATTACAATTTGGAAAATCGCAAGAATCAATTACAATTTGGAAAACTTTGTGTTTTCATAATATGTATATAAAATACAGTTTTCTTTTAGTGACAAACAGTGAATTAATAATATTTTATTTATTTTAGCTAAACTCGTAATTAAGCCGTAAATTACGTCCTATCTACGAATATGAAATCAATCCAAAATCCACCCAAATCACATCCACCAGAAAAAGAAAAGAAAATAACTACGCTACACAAATACATGGGCACAGCTACTGGTCCTAGGGTGGGATTATGCCCGATACATCTTTCTTTTACATTAAATAAGAAAATGACTGAATTATTAAATAAAATACAGAATTTAAATGACTATAATATTTAGCCTAAAAATAAAATAATAAATAAAAGAAAACTAGGAGTCTCAGACTCGGTCCTTTTCCTCAAAATTCGGTTTATGCCTCAACGTCCGGTCGGACCGGTGCGTTTGCATTTCGCCGGGGCCCACAGACCGGTACGGTCGTCGCCCGAAAATCGATTTAGAAAATCATTTTCGAAAGCCAGTTTTGAAATCAATTAAAAATATAATTTTGTAAAAATTGGGCAGCACTTCCTCTATTCCGGGACAAACCCAAAACTGGGAAGCGCGCCAACAAACACCTGCAAAATGTCCCAAACCAGGGAAAACCCATTTCCAACCAAAATGGTCCACATAAATATCCACCAAAATTCCAACACCACAGAAATAATTTCCGAAAAGTCCAGGAATCCAATATCAACCAATTCACACCAACCCAGCAAGTAAAAACACAGGAAAAATCAAACTAACGCAGCTAAACGAAAATTATAACGCAGCTATCCGGATTCCCGAGAGGGAACCGGGGGACCGATCTATCATCATCGACTCACGGGAGGGACGAACTACTCTGATTAACAGAAATTACCAAGATCCGTTGGTCAGGGAGCCGCGGGATAATCTCGGAAAAGGAATCTGAACTAAGTCGGCAGCAGGTAGAAGTTCTGAACCGCGGAAAAGTCCACGGACAGCAGGAAATCCACGGGAACAGCAAAGAACCGCGGGAAAGGGTGCTGGAAATCCACAGGGAGGGTTTCCGGACAGCAACGACGACAGCGGGGCACGCTGACGCGACGGGGAGCTGCTGGCCACAGGGGGTGGCGCTGGCGCGGAGCACGCCGGGGCACGGGGGCGTCGGCGGACGGCGGACGGGGCGGCGGCCTCGGGATGGCCGCGGGGCAACCCCGCCGGAGGGCTCGGGGCTGCTGCGCGGGAAGGAGTTAGCCACGGAGGGTGGCGGGCGGCCTCGGGAACACTCGTCGGAGGCGCGGGGTGCGCAGATCCGGCGGGGATGGCGGCGGAGAACGGCCACGGAGGCAGTCGGCCTCGGGAGAGCTCGGCGCGAGCTCGGGAGGGGCGCGAGAGCGTCGAGCGGCGGCCGGAGCTGCTGGGGGCGGGGCGCGCGGCTCTGGAAAAGGGGTTTGGCTCGGGGAAGGTTTCAGTGGGAGAGGAGAGATGATGAGTTTGAGATTAGAGAGGAAAAGAGCTGAGTTGCTTTCTCTTCTGGAGTAATTTCGTGAGAATGTGGGAAGAGAGGGAGTTTAATAAGGGGTGGTGGGGGTTACTGGAAGGGGAAGAGGAGTAGTGAATGTGTGAGTAAATAGGGAGGAGTTGATGGGTTGGGAGAATGAGTCTCCACACCACTGCTGGTCCTTCGGGACCAGCCCAAATTTATTATTATTATTTTTTTTTAATTAATAACCAAGTCAAAATCAGATTAAGAAGGAAATAGGGCTCGGGCCTGGGTCTGGGCTCGAAAATCAAAAATCCAAGTTTATTAATATTTTTCGAAATTCTTTTTCACCCAAAATTATTTAATATAATAATAATTTTTGAAATACTAATAAAACACTATTAAATAATTAATAATAAAATAATGGGTTTCACAACTTTAAAAGTGGTCTCAATTACGGTAAAGGTAGACGAACTCCTATTCGTACTACTGTTCCGAAAGGAAAGTCAGAGATGTATTACAGCAGGACTAAAAAAGGTCTCGGATATGCTTCCCCTCCAATTTTATCCCCAGCAGTCTCTGACTCCGACAGTGAAGAACGTTCTAATTCTTCTGATTCCAGATCTTGGGATTCTGACACGAGCATCGGTGAAGTCCATCGGCTGGTTGTATCCTCTAACATGGTCTCTGTCGAACTTCCAGAAAGCTATGACGAGGATGTGGAAGAAAATCCTGAAACAGATCCTTGGGCTCAACATATGGATAATCAATGGGTACTTCGCTTTGAACAACGAGAACCTCCTACTGAAGATCAATTAGTTCAAGTTGACGTAGGGAAAAGTGGGTCACCTCGTCCAATCTTCATCAGCAAGAATCTTCCAGAAGCAGACAAACAAGAATTGATTCTTCTTATTAAAGAGTATATTGATGTCTTTGCCTAGAGTTATGAAGACATGCCAGGTTTAGATCCCAAGATTGCTACGCACAAACTGAACATTTTGCCCAATGCAAAACCAGTTAAGCAGCAACAACGACGTTTTAAACCAGAAATGATGGACGCGATCGATGATGAAGTCAAGAAGCTCATTGCTTGTGGCTTCATTCGAGAAGAACAATATCCTGACTGGGTGGCCAACGTTGTTCCAGTTCTAAAAAAAACCGGCAAAGTTCGAGTCTGCATCGACTTCCAGGATCTTAATGAAGCATGTCCAAAAGATGAATTTTCTCTCCCTATCACGGATGTCATGATTGACAATACCTGTGGGTTTGAGCGAATATCTTTCATGGATGGATTATCTGGATATAATCAGATCAAGATGAATCTTGAAGATGAAAAACACACCTCTTTTCGTACTCCTCGCGGAGTCTATTGCTACACAGTGATGCCATTTGGTCTCAAGAACGCTGGTACAACTTACCAACGAGCTATGAGTACCATCTTCCGAGAACATCTTCGTAAAACAGTCGAATATTATGTTGATGATATCGCTGTTAAAAGTCGTCTGAAAGAAGATCATATCCAAGATTTGAGAACAATCTTCAATCTCATGCGTCAACATCAGCTCAAGATGAATCCCACCAAATCGTTCTTGGGTGTCTCTAGTGGTAAGTTTCTCGGCTTCGTTATTACCTCTAATGGTATACACGTGGATCCCGAGAAGATCAAAGCCATTCAAGAGATGCGTCCTCCACGCAACCTAAAAGAGCTACGAGGATTCCAAGGTCGACTTGCGTACATCAGGAGATTCATTTCGAACTTGTCTGGACGCTGTAGACCATTTACTCAACTAATGAGAAAGGGTGTATCTTTCATTTGGACTGAAGAATGTCAACGAGCATTCGACGATATCAAAAGATATCTTATGAACCTACCAGTTTTGGTGCCACCAATCTCTGGCATTCCATTCTTAATGTACGTCCGTGCTATGGATCATTCCTTGGGTGCTTTACTTGCCCAAAAGAACAAAGAAGGTCATGAACAGGCCATCTATTATCTCAGTCGTACTATGATTGGTGCTGAACACCGTTATAGTCCGGTCGAGAAAGAATACCTAGCTCTTATGTTCGTTGTACAGAAGACAAGGCATTACATCATTGGACAAACTATTCATGTCATATCCCGGGTTAATCCTCTTCGGGTACTCATGAAGAAGCCCAACACACTCAATTCTCGGCTGGCCACATGGGCAATCTTGCTAGCTCAATATGACATGGTATATGTTCTACAAAAGTCTGTCAAAGGTCAAGCGCTGGCGGATTTCTTAGTGGCTCATCCTGTGCCAGAAACATCCAAGCTTTATGACAAAATTTCAGACGAGACATTGGAAATCAACATGATCTCTAAAGAATTTCCAACCTGGCGTCTGTTCTTTGATGGTACGTCCAGAATTGGACCAAATGGTGCCATTGTAGCAGGAGTCGGAGTTGTTCTTGTTTCTCCAGATGGATTGACCATCCAAAGAGCTTACTCTTTAGATGAACCCTGTTCCAACAAATGTAGCGGAGTACAATGCCCTACTCATCGGCCTTCAGTTAGCCAAACAATTGGATGTCGAATATCTCGAAGTCTACGGTGATTCTAAGCTGGTTATTAATCAGGTTAGAGGAACCTATGAAGTTCGTCATCAAGATCTGGTGCCTTATCATGAAGCAGCAATCAACATAGCTACATCATTCAAAGCTTTCTTCATCGACTATGTTCGACGAGCTTGCAATACTAAAGCAGATGCCCTGGCCAACCTTGCAGCTGTCTTAGCCATCCCTATCAAAAGACAACAAATAGTGGTTGTCTCCAACCGAGAATTGTTCTGTGTTGAAAACAATCGTAATATTGAATTCAGCAATCTTGCTGAAGTCAATGTTATTGACGAAGACTGGAGAACTCCTTTCATTGACTTCGTGGTTCATGACATACTCCCCGAAGATCCTAAGGAGGCTACAAGTATTCGATGACGATCTCTACGATTCTACTACAATCAAACCACCAAGACACTTTATCGGCGAACTTATGATGGTCTTCTCCTACGCTGTCTCGCTGGTGATGAAGCTAAACAAGTTTTGCGTGAAGCTCACGATGGTGTCTGTGGAGCACATCAACCTAGTCCTAAACTACAGGATCGCATTAGACGTATGGGTTACTACTGGCCCTCCATGGTATCAGATGCCATTAAATATGCAAGAAAATGTCGTGCTTGTCAAATCCATGCAGACTTCATTTACCAACCATCGGAATTCCTACACCCGACTGCTGCTTCCTGGCCTTTTGAAGCTTGGGGCATGGATGTCATAGGTCCCATTAATCCTCCTTCTTCTAGAGGACATCGGTTCATACTGGCAATAACGGATTACTTCTCCAAGTGGGCTGAAGCTATACCTCTGGCTGAAGTCAAAACCAGTAGCGTCATCAGTTTTGTTAAACACCACGTCATATACAGATTTGGTGTACCCCGAAGAATCATCCATGACAATGGACCTCAATTCATCAGCCAAAAATTCACTAGATTCTGCGATGATCACCGGATTGACAACGTCGCTTCAACAGCTTACAATCCTGCTACTAATAGATTAGCTGAAGCCTTCAACAAAACCATTATCAAGCTCCTCAAGAAGTTTGTATCCACTAACAAACGGAATTGGAGCGAGAAACTTGGTAAATGTCTTTGGGCCTACCGAACTACGGTCCGCAATCCTACAGGCTTTACACCTTTCTCTCTGGTGTATGGTTGTGAAGCTGTTCTTCCTCTGGAACTACAAATTCCTTCTTTAAGGATTGCCATTGCTAACGAGCTCACTACAGAAAATAATGATCTTCTTCGACTTCAAGAGTTAGAAGCACTTGATGAGAAGCGATTAATGGCTCAGCAGCATATTGAGTTATACCAAGCTCGCATCTCGAAGACTTTCAACCACAAAGTTAAAGTCAGAACTTTCCAACAAGGAGAACTTGTTCTAACGGTCAGACGTCCTATGACTATGACTCATATGAGCAAAGGCAAATTTGATGCGAAATGGGAAGGACCCTATGTTGTAAGCAAAGTCTTCTCAAATGGAGCTTATCAACTTGCAGAACTTAATGGTCGCGTTGCTATGATGCCTATCAATGGCAAGTTCCTTAAAAAGTATTATGTATGAATGTAAATATTTGTAAATCATCAGACAAAGTTCAAGTTCATAAATAAAATGCAAATTTTATTTCATCATATGATAGTACATGATATTAAGGAAGGTCACTATCATCCTTCTCTACATTTGGACGCAGACCACTGCCGTCCTTCTCGAAAACACGATCAGCGAAGGAGCTGAGAACTTCCTTGCGGGAACCCACGAGGAACTTGCAAGCAGCCATCCTCATGGCTTCCTCTTCTTCAGTCCTGCCTGGTTCAAGCAGAAAGTCCAGGATGTCTCACGGTGGCTTGGGTGCAGACGAACCTTCGTCTGCTTCCGCCTCCTTCGGCTGAACTGGATCGGTAGGGCGTTCTTCAGTACCCTTCTGAGCCTTCGGGATGATTTCAGCCTTCTTGGACGCTTCTTCAGACGACATTTTTATGTTGAAGAATAGAAGTGTTCGTTCCTGTCAGATTTCTGCTATATTTATAGGCAGAAGTTCCTCAAATAATGAAACGACACATTCATCCGACGATTCACCCGTTCATTAATGCCTGACGGTTCATCCGTTCATTTATCACATTCATCCGACGGTTCATCCGTTCATTTATCACATTCATCCGACGGTTCATCCGTTCATTTATCACATTCATCCGATGGTTCATCCGTTCATTTATTATCGTTTGACGGTCCACCCGTTCATTCAACCGACGGTTCACCCGTTCATTCATCATCACTTGACGGTTCACCCGTTCATTATCATCTGACGGTTCACCCGTTCATTCATCATCATTTGACGGTTCATCCGTTCATTATCATTCATTTTGACGGTTTGTCCGTTCATTCCATCACTTGACGGTTTTCCCGTTCATCTTACATACATTGACGAGTCATCATCGTTTATCATCCACATCAGCAACTTGTCGTTTTCGATTAAGTTGTCAATTGAAATAATAATATTCAATATATTTTGTCACGTCCATATTACCTCTGAGCAGATATAATGAATATAATTATTTTCTACAAAATCATCAAGAAATATATCATGTCTCGTACCTCTGAATATATTTTCTATCTCTATTATTTATATCTAAATAAGATATGCAATAAATAATGGAGCCACAACAAAATGTCTTTTATTTATCAAAATACGAGGCATTACAAAAACACATCTACGACAAAAGATACAAAAAGTTCTATTTAAGAAGGAGGAATGATCAAATTGTCAATCTGCTGCTTCAGAGTCTGCAGCTCTTCTTCATGAGTAGATGTCACCCTCCTTCTGGCCTCTTCCATCCCGGTTTCTTCATTAAAAACAGGCATGGCTACCGTCCGACGGGTAATCTCTGCACCATGAGTTGCCTCGTAATCATCCTTCTCCTGAATCAAGGCATTGAATTGTTCAATCACAAGTTGATGATTAGCAGTTTCCTCTTCTAACTCTTGTTGGAGGCGAGCAATCTCTGCTTTCAGTTCAGTAGTTCTCTGTCCTTTTCTTTCAGCCATCAAAGTTACTGATTCTAGTTTGGAGTTGTATTCAGCAGACTTTGTGGAATAAGCCTCCAAAAGATTTTGAAGATTCACCCTTTCTATATCAGCTGCTTGGGCCATTCGCTCGAACTCAGCCTGCACTAGAGATTCTATCTCCTTCTTTTTGAGTTCCTTATAATTCTTTATGGAGACTTCTAATTCATTCAATATGTGGTCCAGGAGAGTAGCCTGAGCTTCGTCTCCTTGCTCCCTTATAGCCCTTACTAAAAGAGAAGTTGGGTTTCTAACCATAAAGAAATCAGCTCCCTCTTTGTCTATCATCTTATGAACTAGAGGTCTCAGCGATTCAAAGAAGCATCTGGTGAATGATTGAACAACTTGCTGATTAATTGCCAGAGTCCCAGGAGTCGCAGCTACTCCTGTTGAAGACGAGGCAGCAGGATGCTCGATCCTTTGTGTCTGGATGGCAGGCTCTTTAAACAAAGGAGCCAGAGTGGAGCTAGTCGCCCCTCCTGTTTGTTCCTCTGCAAAAGTAAAATTGTCATTTTGCCAGTCGTTTGCCAATAATCAAGAAGATTAAATAAAGACAGTCTTACCTTGGTTCGATTCAGCAATAGGCTTATCCCCTGCAGGAATAGACTCTAGCTGAGCAGAAGTCACTTCAGCTGCAACAGCTTGGCTACTGCCCGCTTCAGAACCACAAGATAGATGATGACTACTACTAACAACCACCGTTGTTACGGGCACTATAGCCAGGTCCGTCGGAGGTGCTGGAAGAGTCTCAAGATCTGCAAGAAATACAAATAAAGTTATTAGCTATCAATCTATTCTAAAGGAGATTGCTAATTTCATTTTATACCTTGAGGACCGGTGGCGGGAGTTTCTTCCGGAGCTTTTTCATCTGCTGCTTCTTCTGGAGATATTGCTATCTCAACATCCTCTTCAGGATTTAAAGTATCAGCAACTTTTTCTGAAGACACCTCCACTTTAATGTCCTTTTTAGGATCTGAAGTATCATCGACAGCATCAGGAGATATATGCTCTTCATCATCCCTTTCGGGATCTTGCATATATTCATCAATATTTTCAGACGAAGAGCCCTCCTCATCTTCTTCTTCTTCTTCTTCTTCTGCATTCCTGCTGTTAGTTGCAGTCTGGTCCTCTAGCAGGCTATAGCTGCAATCTTCTAGAGCTGCAATCATTTCACGATCTTCTTCTTCACGGAGGGTCCTAGGAGTAGGAGGAGGTTGAGTTGTCTCCGCGACAGGTGAAAGAGGTCGTACAACATTTTGTTCTTCCTCCGTGATATTTTCTCTGGGCTTTTCAGCCTCAGTTATTGGGTCAAGATCTCCCCTCTGTTCAGTCTCTACCATCTGTTCTGGACCAAGAGTTTTGCTCCCATATTCAGAAATAGGTGTGGGAGATGACATTATAATTCCTGCTGCAGCATCTACCATTACTGAAGACGAGACTTGTCTGGAAGAAGAGCCTGTTAAATGTCCTCTATTGACCAACCTTTTTCTTCGGTGTATAGGTATTTCAGGACTCTCTACATTTCTTGGTTCGACTTGTTTTTGGACAGAGGTCGGTGTGGTGGCCTCTTCTTGCTGAAGTGTCCCGGCTAGTTGCCGAGATTGAGACCGGGTAGTGATCTTTTCAGAAGAATGATCTAAGATCAATTTCTTATTTACTGCTGGAGCAGGAGGCTCCTCTCTCCTCCTCTTCTTTGCTGGAGATCTACCCACTTTCAGAGAGATACGCATTGCTACGTTTACTTCTTGAGGGAACATAATATCCCTCGAAGCTTCCAAAGGTGCATCTGCTGGCTCGTGCACCTCATCATTTGCAGGGAGCGATAGAGCAACTCTTCCTTTCCTCAATCTCGTCGAAGAACCGAAACTATCTGCGAGATTAAAATTCTCAGCAAAAGTGTTCGCGGATGTATAAAATACTGTATATGTAAATAACATCCGAGGACCCTGGATGCTCTTTGCTGGCATCGAGAATATGGCCTTCGTGTCTCGAGCATTATAATAAGCCCAAGCTCGGGCCCCGTCTATCAAAAAACCCTTGCCTTGGAGGCAAGTGATGGCATTCCCCACATGGAATTGATCATACCCAAACTGCCGAGCAAATCGGCTGGGGAGATATGGTTCTAAGTAACATTCCTCTTCGAACCGGTATACCAAATGAGACGGTCGAATTGTCTTCAACCATTCAAAAGCTGCACGGTTTAGAGGTTGCATCTTTGAGTCTACCATATTTGTTGGCATCTGATCATGTCCAGCGGGGAGAGGAGTACAACAAAAGTTCTACCCTATGTTCAGATTTAGAACATATCTACACTCGCTCAAAGAAGTATACTTCCATTTACCATGAGAGTACCTTCGCAGAAAGCTGCCATCAACCGGTCCCATGCTGGGGTCCATTAAAGTGGGATAGTGGAGAAGCAACCATCCAAAGAGATATGTATATGACAGTTCTAGGCGAGAGAATTCTTTCTCTCCTTTGGCTTTCAACATCAGATCAACATATAAACGAAGACTGGCATTCAATTTGCAAGTCATCGCTGATAACAAGTCCACTTTGTAGCCAAAGACTAACTTAACAGCGACGAAAAGAACGTCGCGATGAAAGCGGTCCACGGCACTGGATCCTGGGACCACAAACCGTCGGAGCCAATATGTCAGAAATCCTGCCAATTGGACTTCTTTTGACATGGGTCTATAACCCATTCTCAAGTAACTCTCCAGAGTGTCTCCTTTCTTTAGAGGAGGACATTGGTAATCATCTTTCATTTGTTTATCATAATTACCACTTTCCTCCATCAGCTTCATAACTTCTGTATTGCTCAAAGGTTTGAAGAAATCAGGATAGCATTTGTCGTTTTCCTTAGTCTTCTTTTCTTCTATATGATTAAGGAACAGATAAGGCAGCCACTTTGAGGAATAGCAGGTATTGGCTGTAGCACTCTTGTAAAACAGAGAACAGATCTTATAATGGCATAGCAGTTCCTCGAATACTGCTACCATTGCTGCATTTTCCTTTCTAAGTTTGTCCAACTCATCATTGGTTGGAACAAACTCTTCATATGGAGCGTCTGCCATTGGCAAGTACGAGATATACTTCATCTCGTGGAGTGCAAACCCAATTTCTCCACCAGGGGTCATGAAAGTCCCTGTTCTATAATTGTATCTTTCAGCTAAAGCCAAGAACATGTGTGGGTTGGGGCAAAACCATAGACAGTGACGTGCACTGCTTGGTACAAATTGATCTGTTGAAGTCTGTCTTCAAATGTTGTCAGAATCCAATTTACAATACAGTTCCATCTCTTGTAATCTGGATTCACCAATCCAGTTAATCTGATATCCTGTTCGGGGTACTTCCCTTCAGCCTTCGCAAATTCGTTTGCGAATATCGGTGTTCTGACAGGCATCAACAAAGAGGAGTTCTCTGGCGGAATGCAACCGGGTCTCAAGCCTCTCAACAAGACACTGTATCGATCAGAGGAGCTATAGAACATGTCCTTCTTATTTGGTCCCTTTTTCACGAAAATTTTTCCTGTACGGGCATCTTGGAAAAGAGTGAGGTTCTATTCCATCCTCCTCGGATAGCTCGCATGAGCATACCGAGATAAAGGGAGGCAGCGGGCGATATCTGGTATAAAGAATGACCTACCTTCCTGATGAACAATTCTTTCCTCCATCCTCGGCCTTGGTTGAGAGCCTTTCTCAAAAGCCTCACCAAACAAGAATAAAGGTTTCTTATGAATAACAACGTCTGCTGATTCCAAGGGTTGTCCATTTATTAAACACAGTAGAGTCTCATTATCTTGAGATATCAGAATCGCCTGACGGGAGGTCGTCAGATCATACTGGGGATAATGAACATGGGAGAGATCCTCTTTATACTCTGACTCTGAAAGAGTTCCCACAAAATTTTCATATTCTGGATCTTCTCTCACATTAACTGCATCAAACAGAGAAAATAAAAATCAGTACAAGACAAGTCAAAGATTCTGTCATCAGAATGCGCAACATCAGATTGCGCAACATCAGTTTGCGCAAACATCAGACTGCGCGAACAAACAGTCATCAGTTTGTACTGACAATCTCGCGCAAATCAGCAGATTGCGCTGACATCTGCCAGCGCAGTTCAACCGATTGCACAGAAAGTCGCTCTTCATAAAAATGAAGAGTTAACTGATTTGTGCAACCAGAACCCTAAAGAGGGTGGCACAGTATGATCACATCTCTAAAAAGAGATAGATTTTGAAGAACAGTGGGATCAAAACCCTAAAAAGGGTTTTTGATTAAAAGTTCTCTACCTGACATTGCAGTGTGCGCGGATTCATGACGAGAAGCTCGTCGCGCAGCCCTGTTTGATGATTCGGTCGGGGCCTTGCCCTTAGCGGCGGCGGAGGAACGTCGAGGCGCCATGAAGATCGTCGGAGAAGGAAGTCGAAGTTCGCTCGAAAATTTCTTTCTCTCAAACACAAAGGAGGCAAAGTAAAGAAATAAAGGGAAAGAGAAGGCTATTTATAGTTTTCGAAAACGAAACGGCCGCCTCAGTTTGCGCCTAAAATTGGGGACAATCCCTCAGATTGCGCAGCCAGCTCACATCATGCGCAAATTGATTTAAATTTCAAAATTCAAAGTATTTCGAAATTTTGAATAAGTTCACATTTCGAAAACTTTGAAGGGGGTCTTGTAGGTCCAAAAAAATCAAGTTGAACCTATCAACAAAGTCAGAAAATCAAGAAATACAACTTTCAAATGAACTGTGCAGACATTAGATTGCGCACTCTTCAGATTGCGCATACTGGATTGCGCACGCTCCCAACTGCGCAAGCTGACATGGCAAAAGTCATCATTACCTGACACAATCAAATCTTTCTGACAGCTGACAGCACGAAGAACGAGGAGACTGTTCGTTTATTGTGCTGCACAACGCTCGAGGACGGCTGACAGCTGGCAGCGCGATCCATTTCCCAGCGCAGTCTAATCCTGCGCAAACCAAAGCCTGCGCGGTCCAAGTTGGCGTAATCTAATACATGCGTAATTCAATGTGCGCGTTCTATTTGTACAAATGATAAAATATACGTGGCATTCATGCCATCAATTGCTCATTTCGTGGCAACTGCCTGTGCATGATCATGCGTATTTCAATCAAATGATGCCATGTGTCCAAGACAGTTAGCCCATGATCCAACAACTGCCTACGCAGTCCATTGCTGCGCAAACCAATTGCTGCGCAATCCATCATGCGCAGTCCAGAATAACTGAAAGTTAGTTATTTCTAGAACTCTATAAATAGAGTTTCAAGTCTCCATTCAAAGGGGATCAAGGATCAAGAATCAAGTATCAAATATCAAAAATCAGAGATCAGAGAGTCCAGGAGTTCTTGCCCAAGTGCTGCTGCATTCTTCCGAGGCTTTTGCCTTCAGCATCCGAGGCTTTTGCCTTCAGTTTCCAGAGTTGTCTTCAACTTCAGAAGCTTCGTCTTCAAAGTTCACATCGTCCAAGGGATAAAGCAATCGTCATCTAGATTGGATTCCTAAAGTTGTACCATTCCCAGAATTCAAATTGTAATCTTTTACAAAGTTTGTATCAATAAAGGTTCATACTTTTGTTTTTTGCAAACAGACTCACAGCCCTAAGGATACGATATGTCCTCTGTATACAACAAAACACATATCAATTATGAAATACATATATATATAGTATACTAAACTGGTAGCTTACAAACGTCATGTACATACCGGGTTCTTCCATATTTCATATGCAATGTGGTTCTCAAAAGAAACCAACATTGAGCAACCGGACGGACGGACAGGCGGCTCAGAAGGACCGGCCTCCTCAGAAGGACCGACCTCCTCAGAAGGACCGACCTCCTCAAATGGAGTAGAACCCTCTTGACGTGATAGGAGTTAGGCAATTGGCAGGTCGTCGTCGTCGTCGTCGGAAGGAGGCGTAGGAGTAGGAGCTCGTTGCTTCGACCGAGCTTGACGTGCCGGTGGCGATGTCCGAGACCGAGCTTCGGACGCCGGTTCGATAATTGTTATCGGACGCTCGCGAGGACGTTCCGCACGTTCCTTCCGCTTTGACGTGGTGGGCCGTATTCTTTTGTTAGCGGCCAACGGACTGCATGACAACATACACTTATTAAGTAATAGAAACAACATGCACTTACCCAACTCATATATGTCATAACAAGTAGGACTGCCAGGAATGTGGCAGTCCTAATAAAAATTAGGACTGCCACAGTCCTGACAGTCCTCTTTCAGAATAGGACTGCCAGGACTGTGGCAGTCCTAATTTTCATTAGGACTGCCACATTCCTGGCAGTCCTACTGTCGTGAACCCGAACTCCAATAACGAAATCCTATTTTGTCGTGTTCTAGGGTTAGGGTTTCAACATAAATTTCGGGTTTCTTGTGTTCGAAAATAAGGGAAGAGAACGTGCAAGAGATTATAAACCTATTTTACAAAAACTTTTTCAAGAATTAAACCAATTCTAGGGTTTCGAATATAATGTAAAAATTTTTCGAAGAAATTAGGGAAGAACGTACCTGGATTTCGGTTGCTTTGACTTGCGTGTCATCTCTTCGAGAATCTTCGTGGAGGGATTGAGAATGGAGTGATGGAGAAGAAGAAATGAGGGTTTAGGAGATGGAGAGGGAGAGGGAGAGAGCTTTCTTTCTTTTCTTCTTGAGGAGAGAGAGTCAATAATGAAAATGAAATAAAATTTTTGGGTTTGGGGAGTTGGGCTGCCCCTAGCAATTTTTGGGTGCCCCCTAGCAATTTCTCCACATTCATGGACTGCCCCCTAGCAATTGATGTCCCCTAGCAATTTTGGTAGAGCCCATAGAAATTACCATTTTGAAATGGAATACCCTTATAACATTTTGATGTGCCCTTATAATTAGCCTTTTAGAAATTCTATCAAATGCAAATAAGCATAGCCTCCTTCCAAAACCAAGTCCCTTCCTCTCTAGCCTACAATGACTAGCCGGTAATCTCTCTCTCTCAAATCCTAAATTCTTCTTCTTCTTCCTCCTCCTCCTCTATAACTCTAATTTCTTCTTCTCTGAAAATGCAGGCGCATGAGAGCCTTCAAGCGGTGGATGAGCTCCAACTCCATCGACTTCAGCGACGCCCTCTCCTTTCCCATCACCGAGTCCTCCTCCGTCTCCGTCGTCTCCCTCTGCGCCCTTTCCATCGGCGACCTCGTTGCCACCATCCCCAAGCTAGCGTGCCTCACCGTCAGGAACTCTGCAGCCAGAAAAATGGTTGAAGCCGCCGGCCTCGAGGGCTCCCTCGCCCTATCCTTCGCGCTCATGTACGAGCGGAGCCTCGGGTGCAGATCGATGTGGCACGGGTACCTCCAACTGCTTCCAGAGAGGGAGATGGTGCCGGTGGTGTGGAGCCCAGCGGAGGTCGACCTCTTCTTGATGGGAACCGAGCTCCACAAGGTCAGCTTGGAATGGTTTCATATGCATGTGGAAAAAAAAAAAAAAACTTTTTTGCAAGTTATTTATGATTGTGTGGACACAAATGCGATACGGACATGACATTGGTTTTGACATTATGTTTTGGAATGTCTATATGGTGTCCGATACGTGCTGTGACACGTCACAACATGGAAAGGGCATTTGATGCTGCTTTGCACCGGTTGGGTTATCAATCGAGTCTTCTGGGTTCAATATTTGGTTCGGTTAGCATACTTAGTGGTCTGCCTCGGTTGGACAGTCTCGGAAGAGGAAGAAGTTACTACGCCTTGGGCCTCTTCCGTCCGCGATCAAAGGCACAATGACCGAGCGGGGTGCTCGGTCGGACTTACCTGTCCCATTAATCTTGGGGATATTTCTAAGCATGGAAAGTAAAGGGGGGAGATTACCGTATTTCCCTCGAGCACCCTTACAGCTGGCCTCCAATTGGGCCATGGGCCGGGCCGGCTGGACCGGGCCTGATAGGGCATATCCCATTAGCCTGGGTATGCCCATTGTTTTCCGTTGGTCCAGATATTATTGTACTAGACCAGCTGCATTGGTCATGGTCTTGCTGCCATGTGGCGACCTCTGCTTGGCGAATATTGATCGGCATGATACGCCTCGTAACTTGACCAAATCTCGTTGAGATATGAATCGGCACGTCTCGAGAAGTGCGGGTGGCGCGTGTGGAGAAGCTCAAATCAAGGTTCACAGTAACGATCGGTATCAGACCATTCCTATGAGTATCGGGATCGGCGGTATTTGTATCGGCAGTTTCAGATCGGAGTATCGAATTTTTTGGTATCGGAAAGCAAATAATTATTAACAAATTATTAACATTTTAGAAAGTATATTTTATATATTTAGACATAATTTTAAGTATTTCCAGTGTTGTTTCTTAGCAGTTTTGAAATTGAATTAAATAGTAGTCGCTCTTGCTAATTGGTTTACATGACATAGATAAGTTTCTTCTTTTACATGCTTTTACAACCTTACTATGTTTTTACGCCCTTGCTAAATGGTCTTTTTCGTTCAATTTTCTTTGTCGTATTAATCGGAAAATAGACCTCATTATCGATATCGGGTATCTGGTCGGGATATGCCAAACCGTATCTGTATCGGCCGATACTGCAAACTATGGCTCAAATGCCATATCACATTATATAAGGGGACCTGGAGGGGAGAGAATCACCTCTCTACTTTTCCATCTACTGCTGCCGTGCTCTTGCTCGGTTCCACGACTACCTTGCTTTCTTCTCTTATCTGAATGGTCGGTCTTCTTTGGTAAGAACTATTTCTTCCTTTTCTTTCTTTCTTTTTTCTCAAAGTGTGTTAGGCAATTTAGTAGGCACGACAAACGGTTCGAGCGGTCCCCGACGAGGGACCCCTACCCTAATCCTGGTTCTAAAGCAACCCCATAGAGTACTCGTACGGTGGCTCCATCGAGTGGAAGAAAGAAAAATTGTCTCTGAACCACTTGTGGCTGTCGATTTGGGGGGCAACTAAATCTCCTACACTGAAGAAACCCTCGAGCGTCGCCACCGACGATTAGTTAGGACAAATAGCAATTCGGTTATCACATCTTCCAGTGATGGGGGGACGTGATCACGTGCGCCTTTGTCGACAACGGTTGGGGTAAGAACAGACAAGTTGTCAATGAGTTGATCGATTTTCGACATCGGATAATTGTCCTTCGGCACGCCTTGTTGAGGTCAGTGAAGTCAATGCACATTCTCTACTTATCATTTTTTTATGACAAGCACCAAATTAGCTAGCTAGTATGGGTACTCGACTTCACGTATGAACCCTGCTGACAAGAGTTTCTGACCTTCTTGTGTTATTGTCTCTTGTTGGTCGGGCACTTGTGCTGGACCACTGGTCGGTAGCCTTTTTGTGCGTCATAATGCTGGGGTGGATACCGAGCATGTCGGCGGGTGTTGGAGTTTTGGCCTTTCCTTTAGAAACTTTAGTCCCACATCGGATAGGCCAAAGAGTTTGTATCTCTATATATTAGCTTTGCTATTATTGGAGATGCACATGTGGTGTGGAGGTGCACATGGGTTTGCCATGTGGGGTTATTTTTCTAATGGGAAAAATGCTAAAATCAACAATAAAAGCATTCATGCTTTTTGCTCTTGGAAAATTTATTTCCATAGGAGCTAAGTCCCGTAGGGGCTTAGCGACTCGGACTCGGACTCGGACTCGGACTCGAACTCGGACTCGGACTCGGGCTTATGGGCTCATGAGACGTAATGTGGCGTTTTGTTGGCGCACCAGAACGTGCGTTTGCATGTTCTGGGCGGTTGCTACATGTTCGGGGTGGTTATTACCACGTCCCTAACTTTGTGGCAACCGACCAGTTGCTGCAGGGCCTATATAAGGCATCCTCTCTCTCAAGGCTCATTACAGAAGAGAAAGAGAAGCCACCACAGAAAGTTTACGAGTGTTGTTTAGCACAAGTAAACAGAGTATTCAGAAGTGTTCTTTAACACGGTTCTGATCTTCCAGTAGCCTTCGAGAGAGAGAGGATAAGCGCCGCACCAGCGTTGCTTTTGCACGGGAGTTCGTGTCCGTCCGAGGAGTCAGAAGAGCAGAAGTGTTCCAAGTTCTACGATGAACTTGCTGGTTCCTGGAAGCTGTTCGTGTAGGGCGAATAAAGCTTTGAGCAACGGTGATCATTCACCCCAGCAGGCCATCTTCCATCTTTCGCCTGTCATCTTCTTCGCTGCTGTGATTACGAAATCTTTTTAGATTCTCGTAATATCATAACGATATCTTTTTAAATCTTCGTTATACTTGCGCAACCTTCCTAGAAGTGTTGCGTTGGAACATTGTTTTTACAATTGTTTCATATTCTCTGTTTTCCATCAAAAAATTGTGCCCCGGCAATAACAATCTCAAAGCTTTATTGCTACGATGGAAAACGTTAATGCTTCACTCCTCAATACTGACTTTTGCAAATTAGAAAAGTTTGATGGAGAGCATTATCAAGTCTGGAAGAGGAAGGTTTTTCTCACTCTTCAACTCAGAGACGTGGATCACGTGCTTCTTGAAGAGGAACCTACCGTTCCAGATACTGGGTCTGCTGCCGCAATCTCTGCGGCTACTAAACTTCAGGCCAAGTGGAGAAGAGAAAATAGCATTTGCAGGCTGCTTATCCTGAATGCTATGGAGGATTCCCCTGCAGAATCCTATTCTAAGAAGAATATCGCTAGAGACATATGGGAGTCTCTAGAAAAACTCTACGAAGAAGACAAGAACCGCAGTAAAATATTTGTGGTTGAAAAATATCACAAGTGGTTCTTTGAGGACGAAAAGTCTATGCTGCCGCAGGTGAAGGAGTTCCTGAAACTGCGACAGAAGTTGGAAGACGAGGCGATGCCCCTCCCCGACAAGTTTGTTGTTGGAGGGATTGTCTCAACGCTCCCCGCTGGGTGGAGCAAGTTCTATGCAAACATGCATAGGAAGAAGCTGGAGATCACCCTTGAAGATCTCCTACAGGAAATCTATGTTGAGGACCAAATGCGGGCTCAACTGAAGGTGGACGCACTGTCCAAGCAATTAGCTAACGCCAATATGGTTCATACCAAGGAACCAAGGGGAAAGCAGGCGGCTTCCCACAGCAAGAAGAAGGACCCTGACAATCTAAAAGTCAAGGGAACTTCTATCAAGAAAAAGAAGCCAAAGTCTCAAATGTCTTGCTTCAAGTGTGGCAAGAAGGGCCACTTTAAGAATGAGTGCAAAGCAAAAACCAAGCAATCAGAGCAAGGAGAGCCTAGTAAGGTATCTATGATCACTGACATTGTTGCTATGATTGCACAGGTTGATGCGGTAAGGACTGATTCTGACTGGTGGGTAGACACCGGAGCCTCCTGCCATGTCTGCTCCAGTAAGGAGTGGTTCACCACCTATACACCTACTTCTGAAGTGGTTATGATGGCGAACCAGGCACAAGCTGAAGTGCTCGGGATCGGGACGGTGGTGTTGAAGCTGACTTCGGAGAAGTCTCTGACGCTTCAAGGCGTGAAGCACGTACCTGCTATCGCCAAGAATCTGATCTCAGGAGGCCTACTCTGCAAAGCAGGCCTCAGGATGGACATCAATGCTGGCCAGATGGTGATGTCTATCAAAGGAACATATTTCGGGAAAGTTTTTTATACCGAAGGAATGTTCAAAATTCAGCTTGTAAATCAGTCCAATGTAATTAATGTGATTAATAAAGTCACTCATTCTGCTTATTCTCTTGAGTTGTGGCATAATAGGCTAGGACATGTTCATTGTAAACGAATAAACATAATGTCTAGTCTAGGACTTATCTCCAAGTATGGGGGTAAGGTAGAGAAATGAGAAGTTTGTGCTCAAACAAAGATCACAAGAAAACCCTTTCCTCGGGTTAATCGAAGTACAGATCTTCTGGAGTTGATACACTCCGATATCTGTGACTTCAAACAGTTCTCTACAAAGGCCGGGATGAAGTATTTCATAACCTTCATCGATGACTTCTCAAAGTATGCGTTCGTCTACTTGCTGAAGGCTAAAGACGAAGCATTCGAGAAGTTCAAGGAGTTCAGAGCCGAAGCTGAGCGGCAGACTGGACAACAACTCAAAAGGATAAGAAGTGATCGAGGTGGGGAGTACAGGTCTCATGAATTCGCATCGTTCTGCAAAGAACATGGAATTGTCAATGAGACTACGACTCCGTACTCTCCTCAATCAAACGGAGTAGCAGAGAGGAAGAACAGAACGTTAACAGAAATGATTAACTCAATGTTGTTGACTGCTGGTCTTCCTAAGTGCTACTGGGGAGAAGCTGCATTGACGGCCACTTTTATTCTAAATAGAGTGCCTCATACAACTTCAGACGTTACTCCTCATGAACTCTGGTTCAAGGTCAGACCTAACTTGAATGTCATTCGAGTGTGGGGGTGTCTGGCATATGTCAAGCTTCCAGATCTGAAGATTCAGAAGCTTGGGACAAGGACTACTAAGACGATCTTCTTGGGGTATGCCGAGAAGAGTAATGCTCGGAGATTTCTTGATATTGAGTCAAATCATATCATTGAATCTCGCGACGCAGAATATTTTGAAGACAAATTTGCAAGGCACAAGAATATTGTTCTTGCGGATGTTCCGGAGAACAATAAGGGTGAGCAGGTCTTCAATGAAGATGTGGTCCAAGAAGATGTTGTTGAAACAACGGTTGAACCAGATCTCGCTGAGCCGTCAACGAAGCGAGTGAGGAGGCCGAAGGACTTCGGAAGTGACTTTGTCACCTATCATGTGGAAGCAGATCCGCTTACCTATGATGAGGCGATGAAGACCAGAGACGCAGTTTTCTGGAAGGAGGCGATTGACAATGAAATTGATTCCATCACCTCAAATAACACTTGGATGTTGGTTGATCTTCCTGAAGGAGCGAAACCCATCGGATGCAAATGGATCTTCAAGAAGAAGATGAAAGCAGACGGAACTATTGACAAGTTCAAGGCTAGGTTGGTAGCCAAGGGATTTTCTCAGAAGCAGGGGATTGACTATTTTGACATATATGCTCCAGTAGCCCGGATGACCACCATCAAAATGTTGATTGCTCTCGCAGCAATACATAAGATGGTGATACATCAGATGGATGTGAATACGGCTTTCCTAAATGGCGAGCTGACCGAAGAGATTTACATGCAACAGCCAGAGGGATTTGTCATCAGGGGTCTTGAAGACAAAGTCTGCAAGTTGGTAAAATCCTTGTACGGTCTTAAACAAGCTCCCAAGATGTGGCATGAGAAATTTGACAAAGTTATAAGGTCAAATGGCTACATGGTCAGCGATACGGACAAGTGTGTTTATACGAAGTTCGCTGATGGAAAATGTGTGATCGTTTGTCTGTACGTGGACGATATGCTTATCCTGGGTACGGATATTAGCTGTGTCACGGAGACAAAGAAATTCATCTCAAGCAAGTTCAGTATGAAGGACTTGGGGGAAGCTGATGTGATCTTAGGGATCAAGATCATCCGGACAGACGCTGGACTAGCGCTGTTACAGTCTCATTATATTGAGAAAATGATCACTCGTTATGGGTATCGGGATCTTCCAGGGATCGATACGCCGTACAGGTATGATCTGAAGCTGAAGCCTAATTCAGGGGAAAGCGTCAGGCAGCTGGAGTATGCAAGCGTAATCGGAAGTTTGATGTATGCTACTAATGCCACAAGGCCTGACATAGCTTTCGCCGTGGGAATGCTGAGTCGTTTCACGAGCAACCCAGGTGCTGAACACTGGAAAGCTGTGAAAAGGGTTATGAGATATCTCAAGAAGACTCAGACAATATGCACTGTACTACAGCAGAGATCCGTCGGTAGTGGAAGGCTTCAGTGATGCCAGCTGGTGCTCAGAGGTGGAGAGCGAGAGGTCCACATGTGGATTCATTTTTGCAATGGGTGGAGCTGCTATATCGTGGAAGTCGAAGAAGCAGACTATGCTCTCGCGGTCATCCATGGAATCTGAGTTCTTTGCACTTGATACCGCAGCCGAGGAAGCAGAATGGCTTCGGGAGCTCATGTATGATCTTCCAGTGGTTGGGGCGCAAATACCGGCGATACCGATATACTGCGACAACCAGGTGACTGCGGCGGTGGCATTAAATGATCTCTTCAACGGGAAGAAGAGGACTGTGCGGTTGAAGCACATGGCAGTACACGATCTTATCAAGAGGTGTTATTGCAGTGATTGATGTTCGGAGTCAGGAGAACCTGGCGGATCCGTTCACCAAGGGCCTCAAGCGCCAGCTGGTCGATGACACAGCTTGTAAAATAGGCTTGAAGGCATTCTGATATTGTATTATTGTATTCCTACCATAAAGTTTTATGCTATTAGTTCAAAGATTTATCTACTAGACATCTAGCTTTTGGTTCAAGGGAGGACCACTAATCGGAAGAATATCAGGAATGGTGGGTACATGTTCTATTGGGCATGGAGAGGTTACGGACCTATAACCACTGTTGTCTACTGTTGTTTTCTGCGGAAAACGGTTCCTGTGGGAAGGTTGGCTTAATTACCTTAATGAGTTCTCAGGCAGAGTGAATGCCTGGTGTGCTTTACAGGAAGCACGGTAGAGCAGCACTACAAGGAGTGAAACTCCATGCTACAGTGGGGTGACTCCACAATGAGGTTCCTATATGTGGGGTGCTGCCCAGGAATAGGATAAAGCCTCGACTTTGCAGGCCAAGTCACAGCGGCGTAGCACTGCAAATAGGCAGTTAGCCTAATGCTGTATGTTAAAAATAAAGAGGGGTGTAGTCAGCACTACAAAGAGGAGGAGTTCCTCATGTTACAGTGGCACGACACCATGATGAGGTACCCGGTTAGGGATAAAGCCTCGGCCTTGCAAGCCATGTCGTTGCGGCGTAACACCGCAAGGGAGCCTAAGGCTTCATGCTGGGTAGTTTGGCACTACAAAAAGGCGGTTGCCTCATGCTACAGTAGTATGACACTACGATGAGGTTCCCGGTACGGGGTAAGGCCTCGGCTTTAAGCCATGTCATGGCGGCGTAGCACCGCAAGGGAAGCGCAAAGCGCTTCATGCCATGTCTCTTTATAATGAACTCACCTATAGTGTATGGACAAAGAGATATCAGGCCGTCTCTTGAGGGTAAACTTGTAGACGCCCAAAATTATACACTGAAACCAGGCTGGCACAGGGCCTTTAATGTGTAGCCAGAAGCACATGTAACTACATTATGTGAGTGGAAAGAATTTCAGCTATGATGCAGAATTCAAGGCTTAGTCCATTCTTGTATTATAGTCTGATTTTTTGACCCATGCGGGAAGATTCAAGTCGTCAGCGACATCTCTCCTAATGCATGATGGACAGTTACTGTGGGGAACACTTATACCCATATATAGAGATATGTGGGGGATTATTGGAGTTTTGGCCTTTCCTTTAGAAACTTTAGTCTCACATCGGATAGGCCAAAGAGTTTGTATCTCTATATATTAGCTTTGCTATTATTGGAGATGCACATGTGGTGTGGAGGTGCACATGGGTTTGCCACGTGGGGTTATTTTTCTAATGGGAAAAAGGCTAAAATCAACAATAAAAGCATTCATGCTTTTTGCTCTTGGAAAATTTATTTCCATAGGAGCTAAGCCCCTACGGGGCTTAGCGACTCGGACTCGAACTCGGGCTCATGGGCTCATGAGGCGTAATGTGGCGTTTTGTTGGCGCACTTTGCACTTAGCACGTCAGCATCGTCGCTAGGCGCATAGTGCGCTTTAGTTGCGCTCGTTGCGCGAGCCACTTGCGCAGCCACGTTGCGCAAGCCCAGTTGCGCTGCCCAGTTGCGCATGCCCAGGTGCGCAAGCCCAGTTGCGCTGCCCAGGTGCGCGCCCAGGTTGCGCTCAGGTTGCGCTTGGGTGCGCTGGGTTGCGTTGGGTTGCGCTGGGTTGCGCAGGGTTATGCTGGGTTGCGCTGGTTGCGCTGGTTGCGCAGTGTGCGCAGTGTGCGCAGTGCGTGCAGTGCGCGCAGTGTGCGCAGTTCAGTGCGCGCTCTGTCGCGCAAAGTGCAAGGAGCGCTGGGTGTGCGCAGTTGGCAGCAGAACGTGCGTTTGCATGTTCTGGACGGTTGCTACATGTTCGGGATGGTTATTACCACGTCCCTAACTGTCACTCCCCCTGGAATACGTATTTTAATACGTAAACCGATAAACCGTATTTACCTTGTATTTATACTGTATTTATATGCTGTATTTTTTCATGTATTTCCCAAAAATATTCAAAAAAAATATTATTTCGTAATTTATTATCTGCATTTGGGCCTACAGTTTTGGCTCATTTGGGAAAACTATTCTTGGTTCACCTTGGTTCATCATGAACCCATGGGTTCAAGATTCTATATAATAACTCAACTCATTCTCTCTCCTTTCATTTATTTTCTCTCATTTACTTTCCTCCACCAACCAAGGCAAGTACCAACTTGCTCAAGAGATGGATCCATAAATATTGTTGATGTTTTCTTACAAAATTATTTGTCAAAATATGTTCTTCTCCTTATTCTATACTAGTTTAGAACTTGAAGTTTTCCATTTTGAAGCTTTAATCTTTGTAGATCTAGGTTTTAGCCATTTTCGGATTTTCTTGGTTTTGATCTAGCAAACTTTATTATTTTTAAGTTTTGATGGTTCCATGTTGTAGAGAATTTTGTTCTACCCCATTTTGACCTAAGGAAGTTCCGATTTGGGCTTCGGATGAAGGTTTTGTGTAGTTTGGAAGCCATGGTTGCTTGGCTCCTCTTCTCGGTCAAGTGGAGAAGAAGAGCAGTACTTGACCGCATGAATCTTCATGCGGCAAGTCTCTGGCCGCATGGCCTATCCAGCCGCATGAGACTCGTTCGAGCTCAGCCGCATGGAAAGTCCTTCGCAGCCGCATAGCCTTGTTCAGACCCAGCCGCATGAGCCCCTGTCGCATGGACTTCATGCGGCTAGCCTTCGCAGCCGCATGAGTTCTTTTGCACCCAGCCGCATATGCGCCACTGGTTTGGGCCGCATAAAGCTCATCCATCATCCAGCCGCATATGTATCGCCCATGCTCAGCCGCATAAGGCTTCGTCTGACCCTAGTCGCATATGCTGTTGAACCCCGGCCGCCTGGCGATTGCTCCCTTCGCAGTCGCATACGCTGACACCCCTTCGTCCGCATGAACCCGACCTTCCAGCCGCATGCGCCTTGGGGCTCTCTGGGCCGCATGAGCGTGTAGTCCCAGCCGCATGAACCAGTATTGACCCGGCCGCATGGACTCACTCCCCTTGGGCCGCATGGACTTTTGTGCCCTATATTGTTACCTTATTATTATTATTATTATATATATATATTATATGCCTATTTTATATCCTTACGCCTTTTGTCCCGAGCATGATATGAGCACTAATGTGACCCGGAGAACAAAGTGTTCCTACCTGATACATGTACATGAATGTCCCAGTTCTTGTTCATGCTCGACAAAAGACTCGTAACTCCACGTGGCGTATTTGCAATGATGCATTACACTAAGGAGGGTAGAACATGTTGACATACTGATTGACATGGATCCTCTTTAGGGTACTCGTACTAAAGTACGACCTTAGGAGGATAATCATGCAGGCCACAGCATGTGAGTCCAAGATTTCACCTAGGGTTAAACTAGGCAACTAAATATACTAGATGCATGGGGAGGGCAAAAATCCCGAGATCGTGTTACACCAGCCGCCTTGAGATGCTGTCTTGACGCGCCGGCTGGTCTCCACGGATACTGTGTCATCTGCAACGAGTGGATGACTGTATCCGATCAATTCCTGCTACATATTATATGTTTTAGCAAGGTGGCCTTGCGAGGGACCTGTGCTCAATCATACCTGTCTACGCGAACCCCTGGGTTGGCTAGCCTTGCTGGAAAGATACGATCTGAGGATTTTCTAATAACATGACGCGAGGATAACCTCGTTCTACTAGAAACGCGTAGACTTGATTGACCGTGAAAACGACTTGCTTGTATCCTATTACCTTCCGTGAGTAACTGAGGGAAGCGGACTGTCATGGTACATGATCCAACCCATGTTCTTGTTTGATTGTTGGGTTGGTTATCGTACTATGATAAGCTGTGGACCGAAGTTATGAACGGAAGACTTATTCTGGTTGTGAAGTGCTACTTCTGTGAATGACCGAGGAACATGGTTTATCGTGGTACAAGATCCAACCCATGTTCTTGTTTGATTGTTGGGTTGGTTATTGTGCTGCGATAGGCTATCGACCGAAGTCACGATCAGGAGATTTTATTGTTTATACCCTTTAACTTATGCGAAAGTTATAGAGTACGACGCGTCCCGACTCCATGCGGCACCTTTTGTCCTTGTTTGGTTGTAAGGGTGCCATATGGGTTCGAGGATGTGGCGCCACCCTATAATGGTAGCATAAGTATTACTATTATCATTCATTCTATTAACTGGGTTTAGTCTTAACTCTTGTGCCCCTTTGGCGGTACTTGCTATTCGGGGCTGACCCCGCTGGTTTTGTTTGGCCAGATCCCGTAGCAGAGCCAGAGGACACGATCTTCCTCCCTGACATCCATGGTGCATACTAGGAGCATGGCAGTTCGGGAACTCGAGTGGGTTTCTTCTCCACCACTCCTGCTTATACTTTTGCGGCGTTTAGCCACCGGCACCTGTTAGCCGGATTACTTGATATTTTGTGTCAGTACATAATTGTAATTAAACAGACTGCAGCTGTGTATAATTTTGTACTCCTGACTCTCCGAGATAGCTAAATTATGAAGCTAGTCTCTCATGATCATTTTGATACAGCGTCGGGGACGCCTTACTGCTTTATCTTTAATGCTCATCTTTTGCTGATGTGATTTGATTGATTGAGACATAGAACTCTGTGGGACCATAGGAGACTGGATTGTAGCATGTACCCCCTAGTCTCTCGACAGCCACGATCGCCGTATGACGTTACGTACCTCATATGGTGTAGCTGGCCTAGTCCGTCTCCGTATTTCGGTACTGGGGCGTGACACTAACTTTGTGGCAACCGACCAGTTGCTGCAGGGCCTATATAAGGCATCATCTCTCTCAAGGCTCATTACAGAAGAGAAAGAGAAGCCACCACAGAAAGTTTACGAGTGTTGTTTAGCACAAGTAAACAGAGTATTCATAAGTGTTCTTTAACACAGTTCTGATCTTCCAGTAGCCTTCGAGAGAGAGAGGATAAGCGCCGCACCAGCGTTGCTTTTGCACGGGAGTTCGTGTCCGTCCGAGGAGTCAGAAGAGCAGAAGTGTTCCAAGTTCTACGACGAACTTGCTGGTTCCTGGAAGCTGTTCGTGTAGGGCGAATAAAGCTTTGAGCAACGGTGATCATTCACCCCAACAGGCCATCTTCCATCTTTCGCCTGTCATCTTCTTTGCTGCTGTGATTACGAAATCTTTTTAGATTCTCGTAATATCATAACGATATCTTTTTAGATCTTCGTTATACTTGCGCAACCTTCCTAGAAGTGTTGCGTTGGAACATTGTTTTTACAATTGTTTCATATTCTCTGTATTCCATCGAAAAATTGTGCCCCGGCAATAACAGCGGGTGACCATACAAAAATGTCTACGCTGTTTTTGAGCAGAAGGTTAGTCATTCCTTCAGTTCTTCCTTCAGCGAAGTCTCTATTTGGACGGATCGGTCGGAGATCTCGTTTGGTATTTCTTGTCCCAATGTTCAGCTTTGATGAGCATGGGTGCCCCTGATGTTCTAAGTGTATTTTTCCACTATGTAGTTGTAGTAGCACTCTTGCGATTGATTGTTTGCAGCGCATGTCTCCGACACCTTGCTTTGGTGGGGAACTTCATGCTTAAGTGATAGATTGAGATTACCGCCTAGAGGCTATTTATGGTCGGTCCACAGAGGATTATGTGGTACATCGATGATATGTCAATCATCATGGACTTCACCATATAAGTGACTTGCTTCGAGGATTCTTCGAACTTCACTAGTAGGTTGACCGCACCGAGCACCAGGACCGAGTGGTTTGTGAAACCATATATGTTTCTTGGTTAGTGGAACCATAGATGTTTGTTGTGTACTCGGTCAACTTCGGCATGTCCGATTTGGTGTCTTCTTGTGAAGTACGTCGACTAAGCTTTTTCTGTCAAAGAACACCCTTCGCAAGTCAATGGTGTTGACCATTAGGGGCACAACAAGGGGTCTCGTAGGGACATGAACATCTTCGAGGTCTTAGCTCGTGATGATGATTGATTCTTCGTACTTTTTTGGTTTCGTAGTTGGTGGTCCGACGAAATTGGCCTCTTTACTATTCTTTTTCGGTCGGACATCCTTGTCTTATGTTCGCCTTTCTTTGTGCTGATCCCTCCTGCTGTAGGACCACCACAAGTGGCATTGATGATGGCGATTGCTACATTATCTCTTCTGCTTCAATTCTGTTGACTCGGCTGGCCCTCCTATTGTCATGCTCGGGGAGGCACACCGGTCGTTGCGTCTATTATCTATGTAATCATGCCTTCGGTCTTCTTGCCTCCTTGTTAGGTCAGACGATCGCTCCACCTGAGTGGTGGTGAAGCAGTCTCTTGGAGCTGGTTGATCATCGGTATGTTCCCTCTGCTCGCGGTTTTTAGAAAAAGTGTAAGCTTTTCCTCTCTGATATGCTACTAAATCTTTCGGTGTAGATCTGTGTGGTCGTTCATAGCCTTATAATGTTTGCAATACGGTCTATCGATCACCTTGGTTCGAAGCGGCCAAGCAGGCAAAGTGTTCGGATCTCGATTGATGTGGAAGAAAATATTCACTGGATTGTTGTTTAGCAGGGTTCAATGACCTTGCTTATCAGTCGTTATACCTAATCAGTTATCGACCACACATTTGTCCTCCTTGTCATTCTTTATGCTGAGAGAGGGGCGTTTGCGCTCCTCTTGAGCGACGTAGTTGAAGGCGAGGCTTCAAATAGCATGGAAGGTCTTTGGTCAATGAATTTTCATTTCGTAAAAAAATTCAATCCCCTTGCCGGCTCCTCTTTGGAAAGCGAGCAAGGGACGTCGTCCGTGATACTATCCATCTCGTCTAAGGATATCTTCAAATCTTTTGAGGTACTTTTCGAAGGACTCCTTGGGCCCCTGCTGGATGAACAAATTGTCGTCTTTTGTTTTTGCTCCCGAGGAAATGTGCTCGGAACTTTTCGGTGAGGTCATCAAAGGAGGATATGGAGCCTCGTGGTTGGCGATTGAACCAAAATTTCCTTCAATGAGATAGGGAACACTCAGTAGGCTATTGAAACATTCAGGCCCATCAGGTCTATCAGATGCATTCGATTAGTAAAGTTTTGTATATGTTCGTCGTGGTCGGTTGAACTGCCATATTCAGTCACAAGTGGAGTATTGAACTTTTCTGGTACTTCAGTCTCAAGTATCTCTACAGTGAAGAGAGATGCCCCTAAGAATGGGATGCGGGCAGGGCACACACCTTGGCCTCCTTGCACGCTGGAATTAGTCCGTGCTTTTTTTCAGTCACATCACATTATGTGAATAATCTTCTTTTTTGCTTAAACTTGTTATACTTTTTGGAATGACACTGGTTGATGACATTTTGGGTTCTTCGAGTTTATTACAAAAATTGTAGCATCAGCTGATACGGAAACGATTTGGCATGTTTCGATCTGATATTGACAACCACCACCAATATTTATCGATACCGATGTGGTCTCTTTCCTAGTCAATTCGACTGAGAAAATTGAACGAAAAAGATAGAAAAATAGTGTCAACACTATGATTCACTGACAATGTTACACTTTATTGATATGGTTTTTTTTTTTGATAAATTGTAACCATTACCATTTGTCGAAGTTGTATATCTATAAATTCACAACATTCATCCATACCCGTAGTATTCCATTTAAAATTAACGAGAAACAACATATAATATATAAATTATGTCTAAATGTATCAAATGTTTTTCTAGCTTTTTTAAAAACTTTTTTCCTATCAATTTTGTAATTCTAAAAAAAATAACTAGATACTCCTATCTAAACAGCTGAAACTACCAAAACTGCCGATACCGATATTCACAGGAAGGGGCCGGAACCGTTCCCGATATTTCTAGTTGGATTAAGCTTTGATTGATTGCAGAGTAATCTGTCACATAATCTGATTGAACGGGTTGCTGCTGAAGCAAAAATTCCAGGTGGTATGTAATTGTGATGATTAATCACTAATCTGTAATCACTCTAGATCGAGCACTTAATAAAACTACTTGATATGAGATTGTTCGTGATCACACTAAATTTCTGGATCGAGACTGATGCCATTTTTTGTAGTTATACCCACGCGACATGCCAATGTTCTCTCAGTAGGGTGCTTGACTTGAACTCATGCCGCCTACTCAGATATGTAGAGACATGGTCATCTCACCCAACACCAATCCTATATCGACCTTACATTAGTAACGCTTAAACTATCTATTGTATACTAATTTTCTTTCAACTGTCTCCTCCATTCTCCTTACATTGCTAATGTTACAATCTACAGATAGTAGGTTAGTGAAGTTGGCAACTTCATGTTGTAATGATTATCTGTAATGGCTTTGCTTCACTGTCTCTACTGGCTGAAAAGAGTGCATATGGAATAATCAAATTGAAAGCATGATTTCTTTGGATTGATTCTTTTGAACTGAATACATATCCAACTATTTGATTTCCTACTTTTTGATATCTACCTTGGTCTCGACTGTATGCCATAGTTTTTTGATCTTTGTTGATTGCTGTTTAATTCATTCTAAATATTTTCTGTATACTGTTCCTTTTTTCTTTTATGAACATAGATATGCATTGCGACGTTTTTGAACATGAATATTCACTATAGGCTACTTCATTTTTGAAGTCCTCCACTTCAATTCACACATAAGAGAGAAATTATCTTATTTTCCTTTAGGGCATATGGAATTTTCTAATGAAGATTTTTTCCCATATATCTAGCCAGACAGTGAAGGAAGACCAGGCTTTCTTGTATGAGGACTGGAAAGAGCACATTGAGCCTCTTATTCTATCTGATCCCTTAAACCTTGATCCAAATCATTTTGGAGTTGAGCAATATTTTTCTGCCAAGAGTCTTGTCTCATCTAGATCATTCCAGGTAGACGATTATCACGGCTATGGGATGGTGCCTTTAGCTGATCTGTAAGTAGCACTCAGGTGTAGCCTTTAATCTTCTATTATGAATTATGTTTAGAATACTATTGTTTTTTATGAGTTGACACACATTTCGGGTATCTTAAAGCACTTAAGCATATAACCTGGAGCTGATTTTCTTTATATGGTTCATTCATCCTGTGGAGAATTTTTCCTTATTTATCTAGTTCACGTATATGTGGTATCTTTTATCAGTTGTTCAAGTTAGAAGAATCTCACAGATGCAGATCACATTTAATTTCATTGAAAAATATACTTGTGCAGGGTGTTCCATTTGAACCAGTTTGTTTCTTATTTGCATGTAACGTTTCTGATTTATTATGCACTTATCCGAGGAGTTGGTTAGTCAAAATGAACCGTAGGTTCAAGAGCGGAAGAATAAGAGTCAGGTCCATCAGAAAATGGTGAATACTCATGTTGAAATGTGTACATGGACAAGGAAGAAAAAACATAAAAGATAAGAAACTGATTTTATTCTAGATAAATTGTAAAGTAGAGGAGACTTCCTATACAACCCCTTCTTCATAGACTTATAGCTGACCAAATTTTCATATTTTAGAACACAAAAAAGGAATTAGGCATGTGAAATATTGGTTGTGGATGTTAATTACCAGCAAGGTTCCCACTATCGGTATCGGAATCGGCATCAGACCATTCCTATGAGTATCGGAATCGGCAGCTATCGGTCATTTCGGATCGGAGTCGGATTTAAGGCAAATAATTATTAACAAATTATCAACATTTTAGAAAGTATATTTTATATATTTATGCATAGTTGTAAGTATTTTCAGTGTCGTTTCTTAACGGTTTTGAAATTGAATGAAATAGTAGTCACCCTTGCCAATTGGTTTACATGCGATATATAAGTTTTTTTTTACATGTTTCTACAATATTATTATACTTTTACACCTTTGCTGATTGGTCTTTTTCGTTTTTTTTGGCCAAAATGATCAAAAAAGAGGCCCCTAATATTGGTATCGGTAAGTATCGAGTATCGGTCGGTATCAGATCGGGACATGCCAAACTGTATCGGTATCGGCCGTATCGGATCGGTAACGGCCGATACTGCAAACTATGCCAATTCACGAAATGCTTAATTTCCAAGATCCCTATCTGCTTGCAGTTCTAACTTCTAACATTCTTCCTACGTGGAAGACAGCACCATAGAAATCAACAATTGGAAAGTGTAATTCATGACATGGTACGAGTCTAAGATTTTTTACTTACTATGGTATCATGTAAGTTAACTTATAGCTGGCTAAATTTTTCTTACTATTACTAGGAGATATTGCCCTTAATAGAGCCAAATAGAAAAAATATTAAGGGTTCGTTTGGTTAGAATTTTAAACGGTATTTTCGGAGTATAAATAAGGGGGTGGAGGGAAATAATGTTTGGCTATGCTGCTTCCGAATTTTTTTCAATTTTTGTTCCAAAAATAACTTTTGAACACTGTTTTTGGAGAGTAGATAAAATTACTTTTTCCAAAAGTTTCTCTCCCTCCCCCTATCTCTCTTATCCCCTTTCCACATCTCCATTCCTAACCTCTCCCTCCAAAATCCACCAATCAGATGTCCATGCTCTCATGCTGCTCAAGCTCTCCCTAAACCCCAACTTCGTCCTCCCCTCCTCTTGCCTCTCCTTCTGAGACTTCTCCGTCGATCCCTGCGTTTCTGCGTTTAACGAACGCTTCACCTGCGGGTCTGTGCTACGACGCGGCCGGCTCTCGGATTACTCTCGCGTAACATGCCTCTCCCTGGACCCGGCGGCTACTTCGGACCACTATCCTCCTCTGTCTGGTTGCTACCTGTCCTCCAGACACACAACATCGACGTGGGCCGCTTCTCCGGCCCCATCCCCTCTCCTCCTTCTACTCTCCTCTCCGCTCTCCATGGCGTTACGTTCTCAAGAAACTACTTCTCCGACGAGATCCTCTACTTCCCTCCAGCTTCTTCTCTCAAAGAACTTTCTCTGGGCTGCAATCAGATGTCGGGCACGTTGCCCGCATCGCTGTTCCGGCATCAGGCAAGCAGTTGACACTAGGCTATAACTGGTTGGAGGCGAAAGAGGAGCCGGCCGGCCGACGGAGGGACAGGGAGCCGGCTGGTGGCGATGGACCTGGGGAACAACGAGTTGGGAGTTTGTTGCCGACGTTCATAGGGTCGATGCCGAGGCCGTCGGCGGTAGATTTTCGGAGAGTAGAAAAAATAATGCTATGTACCTATGAAAGCTCAGCGTTGGTATTCTTGCGTTCCGCATGACATTAACTTCTTTTGCACATTCATCTGACATTTTTGTTTGTTAAAAATATTTTAAAAAATATTTAACCAAACAATTTTTTTAAACTTTTGCTTTTTAAAACCATTCTTCAGATGAAACTAACCAAACGGAATATATAAACTTTTATTTCTAAAACAAACTTTTTAACAACTTCTTTGAAAATTTCCTTCAGAACAAAATTTCAGAAAACCTATCCAAACGGACCCTAAAGCACTCGACCCCATTCGTGTTACATATTGGATATGGTTATTTACTAATATCCCTGTTTCCTAATAAATATCACTAAGTGCATCCCGATTTCAGCAATTGCGGAACTTTCATTTCTCACCGGTTTTGATTATGGTAAGATTTATGTAGACCTATTATATATTTACTTGATGATATAATTTTTGGACTGGAACCTGGATTCGGTAATTTTGTGATTGGTCAGATTTGTGTAAAATCTAGGACAGTTTCTGTATCAGGTGACATGAATTAAACAAGGCATCATTTGGTGGTTTAGGAGAGTATTCGATCTATAGAAGATCCTTTGGTGATTATTGATTGTAGAAGATACTTTGGAGATGATTTGGACCTAGATCCTCCTGCATCTATTCTTATTAACCTACACCTTTTGAATTGTCTATAAGTAAAAAATTCAGTTCATTTGGAATTCTTTTAGTTGTCTATATTGCTGCTGCAAAATGGATGATTTCTTGCTAGATCTACGGTGTACGGTGTACAATATTCCAACATTACCAGTCTAATATTTGGAAGTTAGGGCTAAACCAAAGAGCAACTAAATCCAGGATTTCAAATTTCACCCCATCCGAGAGGTCGAGAAAGGACTTTATGTTTGGCCCCGTTGTTCAAGTGAAGGCGGGATTCTTGCTTACTTGACAACTGACATGTAAGGTTATGGGTATCAACACTTTGTTACTGTCATTACTTCTATTGGTGATGAAAGCAATTCTTTCCTTTTAGATTTAGAGGTCAAGGAGAGTGGAAATTGATGGCTCAGTTGGTAACTAAGTTACTAAAGCAGCAGCCTTGCGTTCAGTTACAAGGGAAGATTATTGTGTCTGGTGGTTGGTTCAACTAAGCCTCTGTAGGTGAATAATCCGGGATAATGGAAACTTCGCCTAGCACTTCTATAGTCAAGTAGACTTTCCTGCATTCCCATGGGTATTCCCTTGGTCTTCCCAGGCAGTGTCAGACAATACACTGTTCATGGTCATCTTATAATGCTGTTTTTTTTATTATTAGATCTAGATCATGGTCCATGGTTTGAATTCTCAATATATGTCCTCGAAGTTATAGACCTATTTAAATCTCTATTCCAAGCCATCAATTTGGACCACTTGATGAATAAGCAAGATCCCTCCAAATGATTTGATTTTTTGTTTAATATCCAAATGTTGTAGATCAATACAAATTACAAAGGATTGAAAGTTTCAAACTTTCAATTTGAATGTTTTTAAATATTGCTTGCAATGTATCTTGACCAAATCCTCTTTAAAGTATCTAAGTTTAGGTTATATAAATTTTGAGACTATGGAAGTAGCAATAGAAGGTCCCTTGGTCTTCCCAGGCAGTATCAGACAATACACTGTTCATGGTCATCTTATAATGCTTTGAGTTTTTTTATTATTAGATCTAGATCATGTCCATGGTTTGAATTCTCAATATATGTCCTCGAAGTTATAGACCTATTTAAATCTCTATTCCAAGCCATCAATTTGGACCACTTGATGAATAAGCAAGGTCCCTCCAAATGATTTGATTTTGTGTTTAATATCCAAATGTTGTAGATCAATACAAATTACAAAGGAGTGAAGTTTCAAACTTTCAAAATGAATGTTTTTAAATATTGCTTGCATTGTATCTTGACCAAATCCTCTCTAAAGTATCTAAGTTTAGGTTATATAAATTTTGAGACTATGGAAGTAGCAATAGAAGGTCACTTGGTCTTCCCAGGCAGTATCAGACAATACACTGTTCATGGTCATCTTATAATGCTTTGTGTTTGTTTATTATTAGATCTAGATCATGGTCCATGGTTTGAATTCTCAATATATGTCCTCGAAGTTATAGACCTATTTAAATCTCTATTCCAAGCCTTAAATTTGGACCACTTGATGAATAAGCAAGATCCCTCCAAATGATTTGATTTTTTGTTTAATATCCAAATGTTGTAGATCAATATAAATGACAAAGGAGTGAAGTTTCAAACTTTCAATTTGAATGTTTTAAAATATTGCTTGCAATGTATCTTGACCAAATCCTCTCTAAAGTATCTAAGTTTAGGTTATATAAATTTTGAGACTATAGAAGTAGCAATAGAAGGTTTACTTTTTCCCCGCTGAATTTGGGAAATACGGAGCTTTGGATGGATAACATGATTGCACCAACTTTGTGTGTGTGTGTGTGTGTGTTTTGTGGGGTGGGGGAGGGGGGATGGAAGATTAAGGCTTGGTTTCCTATTGCTTATGCTTTTCAAAAAGAAGAAGCAGCTTCCACCAACTAGCTTTCCAAAAAGAAAAGCAGAAGATGCTGTCACCAAACAGCTTCGGGTGCTGTTCTTCAAAAAAGAAAAGAAGCAAATCCAGCATCACTAAACTGTAATAATACCGTCCTAAGAATCCGAATAACAAGCTTCTTGAATTAAATTTGCTTTCCACCTAGAAGTTGAATCATTTAGTCCTCTTTGTTGTTTAGCTATCCAAGGATAACTTTTATCTTTCTTGATAACAGATGATATCTATTAATTGTCCTTCAGAAATTGGTGACAGCTTAATATTGGATATGCTGAATTTTTCTAATGATGGACATTAAGGAAGTTCTATCGAAGGATGAAAGAAAAATAGACATATCAGATAAATAGATGAGAAAACAGATCATTTACGGATGTCATATTGAGCAGGGTACAGGTATTTGTAGCTTCTGTGGGAAGTACTTGTGCTTCCTACACCAAGTGTTGGTCATCGTTGCATTTTTTTCCTTTCTATTTTTCATATATTGAACCGACCATAATTTATAGTTCTCGCTGCACTATTAAGGCTATTTACATAATTGTAAATTTGATGCAACCTATATAGGTTTCGTTCTTTGGAGAGGAGTCTTTTAATTGGAACAACCAAAATGCAATATCTGCAATAGAATTTTGTTAATAAGTGAGGCCCTGGTAATCGGTAAATACTTGACCAAATAATATTCTGCTGTGTTCAAGTTGTCAAATTATGGGAATGCTATTCCTTTCACTAATTGGTGTGATTTGTTATAAAGATGAATGCAATTCCCTATAGTAAATTGTATCATTTTACCTTTTCGTCTAGACTCCTTATAGTCTAGGGGAACTTTGGGGTGCCCCTTGGTTGTATGAGCTTAAACTCAGTGTTATGGATATTGACTGGTACGACCGGTCGGTATATTAGTCGGTATAGCAGTTTTGAGGAGAAATTGATACAGTTTGGATGTCCGAGATATAAAAACCGCCACATAAATATATCGACCGGTTTGAATGGTATACCACCCCATATTTGACCGGTATATTAGTCGGTTTGACCGAGATACTAGCTGGTTTGACCAGTGTAAAGGTTAAGTTTACGGGTTTAAATTTGTGGGGTTCAAACCCAATAGAAAATTATCCATTTTTCCTTATTTGAGGTTTAAAGTTCTAAAATTTAAAATCGTTAAGATTTTTTTTTTCTCTATCCCTAAAAGCAATCGTATCCCTCTCTTTCTCTCTCCCTCTCTATAACCTGATCGGAGAAAATATAGAGTAAGGGAAGAAGAGAAGAAAAATAGTTGAAGAAAGAAGACTTACCAGTCAAAGCAAATTTTGGAGAAGAAAGAGATGGCAAATGATATCTTTATTAGCTTACTAGCTTATATTTTGTGGTTTTCTTTTGGGGATGCTTCTAAATATTATGTTTGGTGGATTTTGTAGAGAAGAATTTTACTTAATTATTAGTTTGAAGGATGATTTTGAGTTGTTTATTGAATTATTTAAGGATATCTGTTAGATTTTATGTTATTGCTTTAATTCTATTATGCACGTCATATACGAAGTGAATTATTATTTTATATACTTCCAGTCAATATCGCTTGATATGTCCAGTATATTGTCCGATTTTTGACATGACAAATCTCCAACAAGTATGAGACTGATATCCAATAAGTGCAACCTTGCTTAAACTGCATATTTGAAAGGTTGGTAACGGTAAGTATACCTACCCACCAACCGGACGTCTAGGTGAAGTTGTCAACCGATCATGGAGCTTTCTTATGCTTAATAGACCCCATTTTGATTGGAGACCACTTGGTCACGTTTCAAAATTTCAAGTCTCTTATAAATAAGAACGAGGGGGAGGTAGATTTACCAAATATCACATTCGAATATTTTATCAAATAATCAAATTGATATATATAGCATATAATATGACAGACGCCTTTGATTGTTATGTACCACCAAATGCCTTTGAGATTAAGAAAACTTGTTAAACAGAAATAGTGTTTGCAATGTTGTATGGATCAAAATGGAGCATAGGTTTAAGTGCCTTAAATTTACCAAATATTCATATTCGAATATTTTATCAAATGATCAAATCAATCTATATCGCTTATAATATGACAGATGCCTTTGATTGTTATGTATCAAAATGGATCATAGGTTTAAGTGATTTTGGAAGCTAGGCCTTGAAGATTAAGAGAACTTATAAAACAAAAATTGTATTTGCAGTGTTGTATGGATCAAAATGGAGCATAGGTTTAAGTGATTTTGGAAGCTATGTGATTGTTGGGACTTGGTTGCCCAGAAACTTGACATTTTGACACCCATGTAAGGTCTGTAATGTTCTATGGATGAAATTTTTGGGTGACAAAATGGTCCTAATGAAACAATAGATGGAGAATAAATTCTTGCATTAATTTTTGAAACAAACAAATAGTCATTAATTATTATGATATTGGAAGTGTTCGAGTTACTTTAACTAAGGGAGGTTGTTTGGTTGCTTGAAAGTGGATGGTGAAAATAGATTTAGACTTTTTACATTGAAAGTCTTTGAAGTTTCTTACAAGTGGTAATACAAAATAGTGTTTGGCTATTGAGTTCCCACTTTGTAACTTACCTTGTTTGAAAAATTTGTTGAAAAATAGTCAAATATAACAATTATGTGTAAATATTCATATGTAAAATACTCTATTTGGATGGACGTGACTAATGGAAGTCCACTTTCACCTCACGTCCATTTCGAAAATCCGGATGTGGAGAAGGGAAAACAAACTCATAAAGTTGACTTATGAAACTCATAAAACGAAGTTTCCTCTCCCTACCAAATGGTGAAAGTTGGCTCTCAAGTCCACTTTCACCAAAGTGGACTTTCACTCTCGACTTCCATCCAAACCAAACTTCCACCCGAACCAAACAACCACTTCCATCCAAACCAAACTTGCAATTGGTTACTTTTCAACAAATTTGTCAAACATGGAATGTCACAAAATTAAGACAAACAAGGAATGTCACAAAATTAAGACTCTACAACCACTTTTAACAAAAAAACAAAGCATTTATCCCAAATTTCTGGTATAAGCTCTTTGAATCATCTTCTTCCATTCAAACTCTGTTAAAGGCCATGTCGTATGTAATGCTAACAAGATTCATATCCTTCTTTAACACTTCAAATTAAGAGTATATGAAGTGCTATTTTAACCCAAAGTAAAAGAGAAATGTGGGCGAAGCCCATATAGATGGACAAGAGATACCTAAGAGTGATAACTTTCGAATTTAGGTTAATCATTACTCATGATAGAGAGATTGAGAAGTATGTCATGTATACAATTAAAATAAGATGAGGAGTGCTTTTAGAGTACTTTGTGATCACAAGATATCTCTGAAGTTGAAAGAATTTTTTGGGATATTTTGTAAAACCTCCCCTAAATAATGGGATAATTTGCGAAATACCCCCTAAAGATCTCGAATTGGTAAAACCCCCTTTCCGTCAAGACGGTGTTTGATTTTGGGTGACGTGGCAATCCGTGTGTGTTGTTAAGTAAGAAAATTAATGTTTGACGAAAATACCCTTCCCCAAAAGCCCGCCCAAAACCCAACTGAGAAGACGTTTCGACAGTGGAGAGAGAAAGAAAGAAAGAAGGAGGAGGAGGAAAATTTTTCCAAAATTCTGGCAAAATTGGAGGTCTGAAGGCGAGGAGAAGGCTCGAAGGAGAGGAGAACCCAACATGCAGTCTCTAGATCCACGAACGTTGTAAGTTTCTTTTCGATTCTGTGTTATTTTTCGAACATGCAATATTTGTTTCTTCAATTCTTTGTTTTCCTTCGATTCTTGGTTTTTAAACCAACTATTATTTCTTCGATGTTAGATTTGGTAGAAATTTGTAGCCTAATGTTAGATTTGGTAGAAATTTGTGCCCTAATGTTAGAAATTTGTGTCCTAATGTTAGATTTGATAGAAATTTGTGCCCTAATGTTAGAAATTTGTGCCCTAAATTTGTACCCTGTTTTACAAAATCTGTGCCCTAAATTTGTACCCTGTTTTGCTAATTTGTAGTGCTAGAGTAGATTTTGGCAAGAAACATCTACTCATTCATTATGGGGGCTCTTGGCCGAAAGAACAACCATTTGGTGGACTAAGATACTATGATTACAAGAATGGAGAAGTAGTAGATTTTGGAGTCTTTGATGGAGATGAATTGTGTATGCTAGATTTGATCAATGGGATGGGAAAGCATCTGCATGGTTTGGGAGGGCTAATAACATTTCAATATTTGGAGGGTGGATTTTTAATTGATGCAGATGGAGACAAAGACTTGTTGAGGTTTTGGACTGATTCAGATCATGAAGGACCTGATAAAGTTCATTTATTTATGGTGCATACCAATCCAATTAAGGTAGCTACAAATGAGGGAGTTGAAGATTTGATTAGGTTTTTACAATCTGAAGGAGTTGCTGAAGAACTCTTCAATGACCTTGTTGGTCTTCCTGTGAATGAGCAGCCAAGTCAGCCTCCCAGTGGGCAGAGAAGAAGATTTTCACCAAGAGTTCCACCTAGAAGAGTTCCTTCTAGTGAGCAGCCAACAAAGCCAACTCAGCCAAGCCAACCAGAGGAGCCAGTCACTCGAAAGCCAGTAACACCTACTAAGAAATGCTACAAGAAAAGAGTTGCTAGTAAGGGAGAAAGACCTGAGAATGTGGCTACAGCAAGCAATGTGGTATATGCCACATCTCCTGCAAGAAGAGCTTCACCTAGAAAACATTCACAAAGGGAGCAGCAGACACCACAGAAGAGGGTAAAGGAAAATGTAGATGGAAGAGCTGCAACAAGCAAGAAGAAAGCACAAGTAGAGTTTGATGAAGAGCATGAGACTGCAGAGGAGCTTCTAGGCATGGATGAAGAAGAGTTGGATGTGCTCCCTGAGAGTACTAATCTCAATGAGGTTGACATTAATGATTTGTCAATTGAACATGAATATCATAGTGCTAGGTCTGACAGCTCTACATCCGAGGAAGAGTCTGATTCTGAATCTGAGTCAGAAGAGTCAGATGAGCCTGAGAGATTTGGAGAATACCACAAAGTTGATGACAAGTATGATGATATGTATGGAGATGTTGAGGGTGAAGACCATGTACCATAGTCTTGTGACACAGACGAGTGTTCAGTTGGTATGACATGGCCAACTATGAAGGAGTACAAGATGTGGGTGACCAGGCTATGCATTGACAATATGTTTGAAGTGAAGAAAGTGAAGGATGACCCCAAAAGGCTATGGTGCAAGTGTGTGGATCCTAAATGTTCCTTCCAACTGAATGGTAACTTGTAAGTTTCCCAATTTATTTGAATTCAGTTTCTAAATGTACCATATTTTCTTGAATTCAGTTAACTAATATTTTTTCCCAAATGTTGTTCATGTTTGCAGGCAAGGTGATGGTCACACAATAAAGATCACCAAATATGTAGAGAGGCACACATGCACAAACAGGACTGGGTCAGGAAAGAACAGAATGGCCAATGCATCATGGATAGCTGCTATTATAGAAGAGGATATCAGAGAAGATGGATACAGCTTGAAGCCAAGGAGGATTCAGGAGAGGGTACTAAACAGGCATGGAGTCCCAGTGAAGTACTGGGTCTGTTGGAAGGCTCTAGGTAAAGCCTTAACAAAAGTTTTTGGGTCTTATGAAGATGGTTACAAGTGGACACCAGAGGTGTGTAGGCAGATTTTGCTTAAAAATCAAGGCAGTATAGCCTCAGTTGCTACTGATAGTGATGGGGCTTTCAGCTATTGCTGTCTGGGCTTTGATGCCTACTTGAAGGGCTTCAAAGAGGGTTGCAGACCATTTGTTGGCCTTGATGGATGTCATCTCAAAGGAAAATATGGTGGGGTTTTGTTGTCAGCAGTGGCTCTAGATGCAAACAATGGTATGTATCCCTTAGCCATTTTCATATGTGATTCTGAGAACAAGGAAAATTGGACCCTGTTTCTTAATGCCATTAGAGATAGGGTTAATGAGCATCCTTTGCCACTGACATTCATATCTGATAGGCAAAAGGGGCTCATTCCATCTGTAAAGGATGTTTTCCCCTCTAGTAGGCATAGATTTTGTTTTAGACACATGTTTGAGAATTTTAAAGCCACACACAAGGGAAGTCACCTGAAAACCCTTGCTTGGGGGGCATCTAAAGCCTATAGAGAGGTTGACCACAAGAGGTACATGGATCAACTTGAGAATGACTCAAAGAGTGCATTTGAGTGGTTTTCCAGTGTGGAAACTAATACTTGGGCTAGGTCAACATTTGACTTAACCTCAAAGTGTGAGCATGTGACAAACAATTTCAGTGAGAGTTTCAACAGTTGGATGTTGGATGTGAGATCAAAGCCCTTACACAGAATTATGGAGGGTTTTAATTTGAAGGTAATGGGATTGATGTTTGAGAGAAAAATGAAAGTCAAGATGTGGGAGGGTGAGGGTATGATTTTGGTGCCAAGGGCAGATAGAATTGTAAAGAATAGAATGGAGAAGAAGAAGAGATATAGATTGTTTGGTGCTAGTGAATATAATTGGTGTGTAGTGAACAACAAGAGTTCCAGTAGGTGGGATGTGGACATGAAGGAGAAGTCTTGCAGTTGTTGTGTTTGGGATATCACTGGAATTCCATGTGTGCATGCAGTTGCAGTGGCCACACACTTGAGGATTGATGTTATTAGGTACACTTTCAGTTTTACTTTTCTATATCTACACTTTAGCTGTCTTATATATTAACTTATGGCTTTACTTACATTTTTGCAGTTTGGTAGATGACTTGCACAAGGTAAAGTCCTACAAGAAGGCTTATGCTGGGGTGGTAAAGGCATGTGCAAGCCAAGAGAATTGGGTAGAGGTAAAGTTTGTGTTGTGTGTCATCAATTTACTTACATTTATGCTCTAAATATTTTGGGTGATCAGTAGGCATAAAGGTAAAGTTTGTGTTTTGTACCCAGCCTGAAATGATAGTGCTAAAACCAAAACACAAGACATCTGCTGGAAGACCAAGGATAAATAGAATAAGGTCTGATATTGAAGGCACACCTAGCTCAAAGAAAGGTAAGAGAAAGTGTGGACATTGTCACTCTCTAAGTCACAATATAAGAACTTGCCCAACAAGGAATGCTGCAAAGATTGATGCACAGACTCCTGGAAGGGACAGAGGAAGAGGCAGAGGAGGAGGCAATCCTCCAGCTCAGCAACAGACTACTGGAAGGTACAATAAACATGTTATTTAATAGTTAGGATGTTTTTTATGCTTTCTTATTACTTGTTCTGGTCAACATTTAGTGGCATGGAACCTGGTGCTTCTCAAACAAGAGGTAGAGGCCCAAATGCTGCTGGAAGAGGAGTTAATGTGCCTCCTTATACAGGGGTGGGTGCAGCTGGAAGAGCAGCAACAGCAGCAAACTTTCATAGCATGTATGGATTTAAAGCTGATGGCATGAGGGAAGCAACAAGACCCCAATCCCAGATCTTCAGGCCACCTAGATGGAGGCCTTAACTGAAGTTGTACTTTGGTTTTTTTTGGTTGTGGACATTTTGTACAGAGGTTATTCTCTGCTTTAAGTATTTTGTGCAGTGATAGCATGTAAAAGTTTGTCTTTTAACTGCAGCTGATAGCATGTATTTTTGGGTTGTGGACATTTAGATACTCTGGAAAGTTTGTCTTCTGTAAGGATTCTATGTTTACATACTATGGACATGAAAGAGAAGTCTTGCAGTTTGTCTTTTGTAATGATACTATGTTTGGTGCATGTATTTTTCGACAGTTTATGGATGACGGCTGATTACCTAGAGTGTATGTCTAGAAACTGTGGACATGAAAGAGAAGACTACAGCTGATAGTTGATAGCATGTTTATATATAACAAATGTCTATTTTACATTGATCTTCTTTTCATTTGGTCTAACTTCAGTGAACCTTGAAACTGACCACACAATTCACCAATTTCTTCAGGACAATCTTTGGCCCAATGTACACGACTACCACACTTAGCACACCCCTTTGCTGAATGTTGTCTTGGTGGTGGCAACTTCACAGCTTCATCTAACCACTGGAATTCAGCACAATTGAAGTGTTGACATCTCAAAAATCTTCTGTGCGGATTAGCTCGAGTGTTTCCTTCCCAAACTCTTCTTATCCCGTCACATCTTCGGCATTTTGAGTACATAAATGGGCACCCTATTGCTGAATGTGTCGACTGGCAACAAATTTGGCATTTAATCTGATCACTTTCATCAATCTCATCACTTTCATCACTCGATTTCTGCAAATTTAGAAATTAAAAATTAGTGTTTCCTCCTAACTGTAAATATAATAATTTGTATTTCCTCCTTACTGTAAATATAATAATTTGCGTTTCCTCCTTTAATGGCAGAAATTACCTCTTTCTCTATAGATGAAGGAGCACCCCCCATGCTTGTAGGAACCTGATCTTCGGTAGACAAGTTGCACGCTGGAAGAGGATCAAGTGAAAGAGGAGGATGATGATCGGTATAAATAGGTTGGAGAGAGGAAGAAGATCGGAATAAATAGGTTCGAAGAAGATGACCGTTAGAGAGAGAGAGAAGACCGTTGGAGGACCCCTGCCACGTACGCAGGGGTATTTTCGTCAAACATTAATTTTCTTACTTAACAACACACACGGATTGCCACGTCACCCAAAATCAAACACCGTCTTGACGGAAAGGGGGTTTTACCAATTCGAGATCTTTAGGGGGTATTTCGCAAATTAGCCCATTATTTAGGGGAGGTTTTACAAAATACCCCGAATTTTTTTTCTACAAGACCAATATAAGACCAACCATACTTTATGTATCAGAGTATTGGGCAATTTACAAATAACATATCCAAAAAGTTGGTGTAGCTGAAATGAGAATGCTACGATGGATGAGTGACAATACATTAAGGATATGGTAAGAAATGATTTTATCTATGGAAAATTAGAGGTGGCGCCAATTAAGGACAAGATGGAAAACATCGATTTAGGTGGTTGGGACATATGCAACGCAGACCTATAGATGCCCTCGTGAGGAGCGATGATATAAGAGTTAATTGAGCCTCTAGGACGCGAGGCATGTCTGACTAACATGGTTTGAAGTATTAAAAAATGATATGAACCTTGTTAGTGTCACTATTTTGCATTACCACAACCACTTTCAATGCCAACCAAACAAATACTATTTGCATTACCACTTGTAAGAAATTCCAAAACTTCCAATATAGGAAATCTAAATTCACTTCATTATCCATTTTCAAGCAATCAAATAGATTCCATAAGAACTGACATAGATACTTAAGGATGTCTTTGCAAATATTTGGTGCGGCCTATGACACAAATGTGCGGTTTTGGATTTTTACAAGAGCCACAAATGAGCCCGTGAGGATCCAAGAAGTTGTGAGAAAGATGTGGAATAAACTTTAAAGTATCATGCGACTCTGAAAGGAGAGAACTTAGTACAATTTTAGGATAAATTGATAAAGAAAGATGGGACATACAAGTAATTTTTAATTTTATGTAGCGTAATATGTCAAATTGCATTAAAAAGTAGCAAATGAGATTTTAAGAGTTGGTAGTAAAACGAAGAAGTCCTAAAGGTAATTAATTAAGGCAAAAAAAGTTCCTATACACACCAAAAAAATCTTACAATGAGGAAACTTTGAGAAAGATAAATTAGAAAAGAAGGATCTAGGAAAATAATTACTGAAGCTAAATCCAAGACATGATTATTTGTATAGGAGGTTAGAAATTAAGGAGGGAGAAAAATATATATTTTATAGGCTTGCAGATATATGTATATTAAATGTATCGAGAGCAAGAACCAAAAGGTATTAGTAAAAAAATGATATTAAGGAGAGGTGTTTTATGTCAGCAACATCATGATGAATTAACATATCATATATTTATTCAATGATCTTTAGCTAGACAGATTTGGCAGTATTTCTTAAAAAATGGAAGTTAATTAGAAGACCGAGTTCAGTCCAGAGTTGGCTGGGCGATTGGAGGTAAATAAAGATTTCTCGTTCTACTAAAAAACAATGGGAAGTTGTGATGGCAACATACATTTCGACAATATGGAAAGAAAGAAGTAATAGGACTTTGAAGGTAAGCATAGATCATGTAATAATATTATATCTCAGATTATTGAACTTTCTACTGTATTTGGCAGGAACCCTTTCAAGCATGAAGAAAGATTTTTTTTTTTTAATGCTATAAATGATAAAGTCGGGCAATCTCAATTCTGCAGGCTCCAAGGAGGTTGGAAATCAAGTGGCTAGTCACCTGGGTAATTAAAAGCTGGAAGTCTTGGGTTAAATTTAAAGGCAGAAAGCCAGTTTGATGTTTCTGTGTTAAAAGAGTGCAGTAATAGTTACTTTAAAAGTCTTAGTGATGCACATTTTGGTTTGTAATATTCGGAACAGCTAGTTGGGTTGTATGTGAAGGAAACAGTTAGCTAGTTTCCAGGATTTTCTTGTAACATGGTTTACTATTAATAAAATTAGAAAATACTGGATATTTAGCCTAGTTTACTAGGTGAATTATCTCTCGAATTATCAAAATAAAAATAAAAATAAAAATATTTAAGGAGAGGTGGATGAATTATTTTTACAAAGTTATTTAACAAGAACAATGTAGAAGAGCTTAATTTAGATATGAGCGATAGGAGATATTACTATTGTCGAAATTAGAATTTATGAAGTTAATGATACTTCAAAGAAAATAAAAAAACGGAAAAGTGGTAGTACATGATGTATAGTTGTGAAAAGTGTGCCTCTTGCTCGAGGCTCATGAGATTGATCTCTTCAACGCCTCAATGTAGGTGGAGCGAGGCTCCGTCCATGAGGCTCACACCTCATAGCACTTAAAGCAAGATTCAAGCCCATTTGACATATTCTACTTTATATGTCACTTTTACTCTACTTTTTACTGATCTAGTACTTAAGTTCCTTTTCCATTTAGTTTGGATTTTGGGTACTAGTATTAGAATATTAGTATGCTATTACCTATTGTTCACCATGAAGCAAAAATAAAAAAATGAGTCAATCATATTATTGTGTAAAAAAGGAAAACAATAAATCATCAATAATTTAGAAGCTCATTTGCCTACCTGTAATATTTATTACACATTATCTACAAATAAATTTTGTATACTTTTCAATAAGTGTGCACTTCCCCTTTATGAGGCTCGCGGTTTTGCCTCACGCTTTGTGCCTCAATAAACCATAATTTGCAATATCGAGCAATACTGATCCGATACGACCGATACCGATCTGATACGGCCGATACCAATACGGTTTGGTATGTTTCGATCGGATACCGACCGATAGTGTTACCGACCAATACCAACATTGGGGGGGGGGGGGGGGTGGTTTTCTTCTTTTCAGTCAATTCGGCAAAAAAATTGAACGAAAAAGACCAATCGGCAAGGGTGTAAAAGCATAGTAAGATTGTAAAGCATGTAAAGAAACAAATTTATCTATCGCAGGTAAACCAATCAGTAAGGATGACTACTATTTCATTCAATTTCAAAATTACTAAGAAACAACACATGAAATACTTAAAATTATGTCTAAATGTATAAAATATTTTGTCTAAAATTTTAATAATTTATTAATAATTATTTGTTTTCCGATACCAAAAAATTTGATACTCCAATCCGAAACCGCGGATCCGAATACTCATAGGAAGGGTCCGATACTGATATTGTGAACCTACTTGAACATCCTCTGCACAACAATGTTTTGTGCCCTTAATAACTAAAGTACTTCTTGTGCCCTTGATAACTAGACTTTGATAATATTGCTATTGAGGTTTGGAAATATTTAGATGATAAATGATTGATATGGTTTACTGATTTATTAAATGAAATCCTAGAAAATGTCCAATAAACAGAGAATCAATATTATAATACCCATATATAAAAATAAAAGAGATACAAAGTTGTAACAACTATCGGAAAATTAAGATTATGGGCCATACCATGAAGCTGTGAGAGAAAATGAACAAAGATTTGAGATTAAATGGACAAAGATTGAGGACTATAGTAGGTAGGCCTAAATAAACATGGATTGGGGTTCAAAGAAGGATTTTTTTTTTTGTTAGTGTTACAGACGACATGGCCCTTAATAGAGAAGACATGGCCCTTAATAGGGCTGAATAGAAGAAAATGATTCAAATAGCTCACCCCCAACATTTGGGATATATGCTTTGCTGTTGTTGTATCATGTGACTCTGAAATTAAAATATCTAGTGACTGTTGAAATCCTTGTTACCAAGTACTAGAATTCAGAAATATATGCTACCATCTATATTACATTTTTTTTTCTTTTTTTTATGGGCACGGATGCGGACACGATAAGGATACAAGATACAAGCATTTTCAAATAGATACAAAAGTAGTTACCTACATTGCATGAGTACGGATATGAATACGAACACCATACAGGTAGGGGCATCATTTTGCTGTGTCCGTACAACATACACAGCCTTGCACCCACCCCCATCATATGCACGTGCTAATTGAGCACTTCTACTAGCTTGCTTATCCAGTTTCTAAAAGGAACAACAAACACAAGACATATTCTTCTATAATTCATTGTAAATATAGATTAGAAAGCAAAGGCTGATGTTTTACCATATTTTTGGTTTCAGCTTCAATCACAAGACAGAGGCTGAGAATGTTCATTTTACAAATTCCTTGTCCCAGTCAGATGATGAAGGTGATAGTGACCTCACCACTGCATCTGATGAAGGTAAATCGTTTATTGAAATTTATGTATTCGCTGCTCAGATTGCAATATGAACATGCTCTTTCCATATAAAAAAGGATTTGCTTCCTTAGTTTTGGAAGAAATTAACTTTTTGATATTGGTTTCTCATGAAATTCAGGAGGTGATCCTAGAAATTCTGAAGATGGTCCTAAAAGTTCTGAAAGTGATTCTACCACTCTAGAAATGATAGTTGTGAGAGAGGTTGAAGCTGGAGCTGAGGTTAGCATATTCCAACTGATTCTGGCCTTTTACAGAAAATTGCATGTAGATTAAGGTTCAGTACATTCAGTTTATATAACATGGTTACTATGGTGAATGCTTCGACTAGTCGATTTTTACACCCAGTCTGTAAGGTTTAGGTTCAACCCACCCACAAATATACCATGAACTGTTGAAGGTCTGGTTTGCATTGCTTTTGCTTTCAAAAGCTGTCCAAAATTGAACTAGCTTATCAAAAGAATAAGCAGAAGCAATTGCTATCAAACACCTTTTGCTGTCGCTTTTCAAAAAAAATAAGCTTTTCAAAAAATAAGTAAGCAATATCAAACCCATCTAAAGGATGGTCATCTTGTGTTCTAAGAAGCCAAATAAGACCAGACGGCTTCTGTTGCCCAACTCTAACCCTACCCATCTATATCTTCCAAAAACCATAACCATCTCAAAAACCCTAGCTCCATTACCTCAACCCCTAAATCCTAGCCGATCATCACCCAAACCCAAAATCTACCCTCGTTCTCTCTCCCTCATTTCCAAAGCTCTAAATCAAACCCTATCCTCTTCCTATCCCAAACCGTACCCTATCCCTCTTTAAAAACCCTACCCGCCATTCTCCAAAGCGACTTCACACTCTAGCTTCTACTCCAAACCCTCCAAGCAATGACCGTCACAATACTCACCCATGCTCCTAAAGTTGAAATCTATGTTGTCAACTCACTTACTGTATCGTGTATCGATTTTCTTGTGTGTTGTATCACGTATCGTGTATCATGTATCATATGATACAATAACTCAAAGAGTTAGGTATGTACTTCTAAATTTTCGTATAAGAACGTGATTTAATATAAGTTTCTCATTATATTTTTTATTAATTCATCTTTACAACTCTATGTAGTTCGAAAATTAGATTCTTAAGTATATACATTGCAGGACGAGTAAAAAAAAATGATACTATCTATTAGCCTATATGTATCATATTAGATCAACCGATACGTAACAAATTGTAGTATATTGTATCGTTAGATAAATATCATGTACCATAAGATACAAGATAGGTTGAAACTCAAAAGTAAATGCTAATATAAAATTAAAGAACCTCAAAAACAAAAATGTCAACCAAAAAATATTCCTGAAACCCTAGCGACCAACTTTTGTCATTTTCAGTGTTGTTAATACACGATTGAAAGTTTATGGCTCGGAAGCCTTTGTCGTGCGTCTATCCTCCATGATGTGATCTGCCTTGCCTTGGTCTAATATGCTTATGTGCCTCTCCTCCACGAGATGATGTACTATCTACTACTATTTCTATTGATGCTTGTATTGTTCAATTCGTTCCTTGGATGTACTTGTGAAAAAATTTGTATCCAACTTGAACATGCTTGACATGTCCAACTTGAGAGGGAGTGTCAACCATATATGTTGATACCAATCTCTACCCATTTACTACTCTATATGTACTTTTGATCTTTGATCTTTTTTGTCTCTATTGTTATTTGGATTGATATGTGATCTTTCTGTCTCAATTGTTATTTTTGGTTGATCTTTGATCCGTGTCTATTGTTATTTTTGGCCGTGCGTGCTCATGCCCCTTTGTTATTTTTGGTCGTATGTCCTAGTGTGTCGATCACTGCTATTTCTGGTCGTGCTTCCTCATGCATAGATGTATGCTACGGATCTTTGCTATTCCTAGTTGTGTTATCGTGCGACAATCTTTTTGTTATTTTTGGTCATGCACCCTTCTTTGATGATTTTTTTGTTCTCTCATCATGCACCCTTGTGTGCTATTTTCTAGTTGGACTTCCTCGTGCACCGCTCTCTCTCCTATTCATTAGTCGTGCGTCCTCGTGTGCAAGCTTATGCTGTTTATGGTCGTGCGTCCTTGCATTCCGATCTCTACTGCTCTCTTGGGACGTTTGTCGATACTTTGCTGATACTATTGTTTCTACTCATGATTGTGACATGCACCCTTCTCTGCTGATGTTTTTGTTCTCTCATCATGCGTCCTTGTGTGCTATTTTCTAGTTGAGCATCCTTGTGTGCACCTCTCTACTATTCATAGTCATGCGTCCTCGTGTGCTAGCTTATGCTGATTATGGTAGTGCGTCTTCGCATTCCAATCTCTACTACTCTCTTGGGACATTGTCGACCTTTGTTACTGTCACTTTGCTAATACTATTGTTTCTACTCATGATGGTGACTTTGTTGATGTTGTTGTTTCTGCTAATGAGGGTTACTATGATGATGTAGATTACGTCTTTTAGCTGTAATAGTGTTTTCTTTTTCTCCGTTATGTAATAAATTGGACATGTTTCACATGCTCCAACATGAGAAGCGTTAAGAGTTAGTATGCAAGTTTACGTTAGTCCCACATTTGTTAGGTTTGTACGAGGAAGGTTCTATATATATGTACTCAAACAACATCAAGGAAGCACCTCAATCCTGAGAGCAAATTATGTCAACAATCATTGCCAACCCAAAATGCCTAGGCTGGTCCATCATCCATCCTTATCCTCTTGGTATCGAGGGATTAGAGCTACCTTCCCTGCTGCGATCACTGCTGTGGGTCCATATTAGCTGCCTGGACTGTGAAAACTTTCCTTTCTTCATTGGTTATTGGCTTTGATGGTATTATCTTCTCTGAATAAGGGCATGGTCTATAGGGAAATAATCTGTTAAATCTTTTTCTTGTTTTAATTCTGAAGATTCTCCTGTTGTTTCTTTGTATATGCCATCATATTGCTGCAGGCACCATAGCCAATAGCTACCTGCTCCTTCTCTAAACCCTCATAGATCACCATAGCCCAAAAAACTCCTTAACTGACCCGACATTTCATTGTGTAACTTGACCCCTTTTAGAGTGTATCCAATATCTACATGTTTCTACACTGAAGAAAGTTGGTATCCTTCCTTGCATAGTTATCAGAACGGGACATCGACCCGGTCAAAACTCTGGGCCATTGGGTTACTGGTCCAACCGGCAGGTCAACGGTCGGACGAGTTATATGTATATATATATACAGCCCCCTTCTTATACGGGATAAGTTTACGGGAAGAGTTTATGGGATAGGCTAATTTCTTACGGAGAGAAAAGAAACTCAAAATATCTGGCCGAAATGTACGTAAGTTTCTCTTCTGAACTTATTTCTCTTTGAAATTTAAATCTCTACTCTCTACTCTTAAAAATAAACATATCTCTATCTTCAAAAATAAGACTTATCTATCAATATATTTTTAAACACATAGAGATTTATTTATTTTTAAAAATATAGATAGATAAATTATTCCATTTATTTTTTAAAATAGAGATAATTTAAAAAAAATCTATCCTTAGACATTTAAAAATTATATTTAAAATATTAATTTTAATGTTAATCTTAATATTAATGTTGATATTAATTTTAATTTATTTTTACATTAATTTTAAATTTAATGTTAAAGTTAATTTTAATGTTAATGTTAATATTAATGTTAATGTTAATGTTAAATTTAATTTAAATTTAAATCTATTTTTATTTTTAAATAAATTTAAATCTAAATCTAAATCTAAATTTAAATTTTAATCTTAATTTATATTTAAATTTAAATTTTATTCTTATTCTTAATCTTAATTTTAATTTTAATTTTAATGTTAATGTTAATGTTAATGTTAATGTTAATATTAATTTTAATGTTAATGTTAAATTAAACTTAATGTTAATGTTAAAATTAAAATTAATATTAATATCAACAATAAAGTTACACCAAAAAATTATCGTGAGAAATAATATTAAAATTAACATTAATATTAAGTATATTTTTAAATATCATTTTAAAAATATATTTACGTTTAGAGATAATATTTTTTTAAAACAATCCATCTCTATTTTTAAAAAAGTATAAAATTAACTTTTCTATCTCTATTTTTTAAAATAAATAAATAAATAAATTTCTCACTATTTAAAAAATAAATAGATTTATCTTTAAGATAGAGATAGGTTCATTTTTTAAAGGAGAGATCTAACTTTTTTTAAGTGAAAGAAATAAAGAAGAGAACCGTACGTGTTTTCTCATCCCGTAAGTTTGTCCCGTAAGTTATTCCCGTAGGAGAAGCTTTATATATATATGTGTGTGTGTGTGTGTGTAATATATATATATATATATATATATATATATATATATATATATATATATATATATATATGTGTGTGTGTGTGTGTAATATATATATATATATATATATATATATATGTGTGTGTGTGTGTGTGTGTGTGTGTGTCCTTTCTCCAAGTCGGACCGTGGCCCAAAGCCACCTAGTCGTCCGAGGGGGGATTTGAACCCGAGACCTATGCTCGGGCGGCCCCCCGCACTACCACTAGGCTAGTGCCTAAGGGACGAGTTATATATATATATATATATATATATATATATATATATATATTTGGACAATGGGCCACTAGGCTAGTGCCTTAGGGACGAGTTATATATATATATATATATATATATATATATATATATATATATATATATATGGCGGCTGCGGGAGAATCCGGAAACCCTAGCTCTGCTAGGGCATCGCCAAATCGTGGTGTGGAGGCGGCCAACCGCCCCCCGGACCGGGGGAAAGGCAAGGGGGTGGCGGTGGCGGTCGGTGGTCGGCGGCGGCCGGCCGCCGGAGACGCGCGCAGCAGCTGCTGCTCGCCCGCGCGCGGGAGCAGGAGCCCAGAGGGCCGACCGGGGAGGTCCGGCGACCCTCCCCCGGGGGCAGGCGGCTGCCAGCGACCCTCCCCAGGCGGGGGGGAGGGGGTGGCCGGGGAGGGCTGCGGTCGGCAGGTTCTCATCCGAGCACGGGTTCGGTTGGGTGTTCGACGGCGGTGGACCCCGGGGGCTCCTCGATGGTGTTCACCGCCCAAAGGACATCGTCTGGATTGGAGGATGAGGAGGGGGCTTGGACTACGGTCCAGAATCGGAGGGTAAGGCGAGGAGGAGGGCAACGATCGCAGATCCCTGCGGCTAGGAGAGGCTCAGCTTATCCGCAGGGATCGGACAGGAGGGCGGGGTTAGCCAGGAGAACGGGTCCAACGGTGGGTCAGGCTCACTTGGGGGAACGGGAGGGACAAGCCAGGATTGCGTGGCGGCCTCGTGCGAAGGGGTCAGCGGGGACGGCTGTCCCAGTTATCGGGGGAAGAGGGACTGCTGCGAACATGAGTGCCCGGCCAACCCCGACGATTCCACCTCGGAGTCCGGGCCCGCGGCCTGTATCCTGGGCAGATGCATGCAAGGTGGGGGTCGCCAAGACTCCGGCATCGATGGAGTATGTTGCACCTATGGCGATTGGGGGTGAGCTCTGCGCCGACTTCCCGGCCGACGAAGTGGCGAAGGTGACGGCATTCTGGAAGAATACTTTAGTGCTATATGTGTTGGGGAGCAAGCCCTTCTACGGGCAGATCCGAGGATATGCGGACAGAGTCTGGCGGCCGAAGGGTAGCATGGAGTTCTTCTCCAAGGAAAACGGCTTCTACTTCGTTAAATTTGGGTTGGCGGAAGATGTGACTCGGATACTCCAGGGAGGGCCATGGACGTTTGACGGCCGCCTCATTATTCTGAAGCAATGGTCTCCCGACTTGAGGTGTGAGAAGGAGGTGCTTAATGCGGTGCCTGTGTGGGTTCGGTTTCCTGAGTTCCCGGTACGCTTCTGGAGTGTCCCACTTCTTATGAGACTTGCCAGCCTCATTGGCAAGCCGATTAAGGCGGATGATGCCACCGCCTTCAGGTCTAGATTGATGTATGCTCGGGTATTTGTGGAGATTGATGCCAGGTTGGACCTGCCTGAGCAGTTGAAGTACAGGACCCCTTCTGGCCAGTTACTTATGCAGAAGGTGGAGTATGAGTGGGTTCCCCCCAGATGTCCGGCGTGTGCCTGCTTTGGGCATCTCCCGAGTGCTTGTAGGCGTGGAGGAGCTTCTGAGGTGGTGACGGAGGAGGTAGTGTAGGAGGCAGGTGGTGCAGATGACTCCCCAGTAGTTGACCAGGTGGGCTTGATGGAGGATGAGATGGAGGCAGACCCTTCCCCCATCTCTGGGGAATATGAGGGGTCTCCGACGGAGGTTCTTGCTGGAGCGATGGTTGAGTATATGGGGACGAGGACCATGACCACCAGGAGTATGGGACAGGAGGACAGGCGAAATGGAGATAAAGACACGCTAGCTCTTCAGGTTTACAGTCGGAAGCGCCAGGCTACGGAGTCGCATAGTGAGGACAGCAGACAGGGTGGGACGGAGAGAGTGTGGAAGGTCAATCCTAAATGGGTGGCGGTCCTAGCTCAGCCTCCCCCACAGGGGGACCCACAAGGGGCTGCGGCCCCTGCTCTGCCCCTTCTTCTTCAGGGGGATAGAGTTGAGGATACCAGAGATATGGAGGTTGCACTCTCCCCGGGTGCCCCTTCAGAGGATGTTCAGGGGACCCCACCCGCGGTTTAGATGTCGGCCCTTGCCTGGAATGTCCGGGGGGGGTGTTCTCTGGGGAGATGGAGGGAGATTAGTGAGGTGCTGAGGAAGGAAAAGTGTGAAATCTCGATCTTACTAGAGACTAAGATCAGGGGGACGAAAACTCTGTCCCGTAGAACTCCTACGGACTGGGTCCAGCTCCACAACCTTGGCCTCTGTGATATGGCGAGGATCTGGGTTAGATGGAATGGAGCTAGTTGGGAGGGAGAGGAGGTTTTCATGTCTGACCAGCTGGTGGCTATCTCCTTCACCAACAAGGGTGGGTTCCGATTCTTACTTGGTGCTGTCTACGGGCACAACGACAGGAGGCGCCGGGAGACCTTGTGGCAGGACATCATCAGGCTGAGTTCCTTAGCGATGCATCGTCATCTCCCCTTACTTATTATGGGAGACTTCAATGCTACGCTATACAGGGGGGAGAAGCTGGGGGGGAGGCCGGTCCCGGACCAGATCCTCTCAGATTTTCAGTCTTGCCTGCTCCAGTCCGGGCTCAGGGATCTGGAGAGGGTAGGGCACATATGGACATGGCACAACAAGGCGATGGTGAGCAGGGTGGCATGCCAGCTCGATCGTGCTTTGGGGAACAGTGATTGGTTCCGCCTATTCCCCTCTTCTGTGGCTGAGGGGCTCCCTGCGGGGACCAGTGACCACTCGCCGATCCTGGTGCGCTTCGTAGAGAGTCCCAGATGGAGAGCCCGTCCGTTCCGGTATGATAACAGTTGGTTCCTATCGGCTGGATATGAGGAGACTGTGGCGGGAGGTCTTTGCCAGGAGGCGGTCAGCACTGCCCAGTTTTGTATGGTTCACAGGCTGAAGGAGACCAAACGCGCCATCAGAGACTGGGTGAGGGCTCTCCCCCGGACTTCCTTACAGGAGAAGGAGGCGGAGTTGAGAGACCTGCAGTCAGATCTTCAGGGCGACATGATGAGTGGGGAGATGGCGGCTAGAGAGAAGAAGTTGGCTGCAGAGGTCAACACCTTGCGGCTCCAGCAGGAGATTAGTGCGGCCCAACGGGCCAAATGCTCCTGGCTCAAGGATGGGGATCGCTGCACCAGATTCTTCTATGATGTCATCCGGGTTCGCCAGTACCGGAACCGTATTCAGAGACTGATTGGCAGGGACGGGCGTCTTGTGACCGACCAGGTTGCTATCCAGGAGGAGGCTGTCCGGTTCTATTCTGAGCTCTATCATCAGACGGACTATCCTTCGGTATTCCCGCAGCTGACTACGAAGACGTTGATTACGGAGTATGGCAATAGTCTTCTTATGGCTCCTATCCGGATGGCGGAGGTGGAGGCGATTGTGATGCAGGCTGATGGTTCCAAGTCCCCTGGGCCGGATGGTTTCTCCAGTGGCTTCTACAAGCGTCATTGGGGTATCCTCAAGGTCCAGGTCCTTGCGGCTGTTCAGGAGTTCTTTGATACGGGCAAACTCCTGAAGGAGCTGAACCACACCTTCCTGACGCTAGTGCCCAAGAAGGAGGGGGCGACTTCTCTTGTTGACTTCCGACCGATTGCTTGTTGTAATTATTTGTATAAAATAATTACTCATCTTATGTGCAGGAGGATGGAGGATGCTATGCAGGGCCTGGTTTCTCGGAATCAGGCGGCATTCATCAAGGGGCGGTCTATTGCGGAGCATAGCCTGCTGGCTCATGAGCTGATTCGGGAGTTCCACAAGCCTGGAGGGATGAAGGCCTGTGTGAAGCTCGACCTGAGGAAAGCCTACGACACCGTCAACAGAGACTTCCTCTGTCATTTGATGGGTGCGATGGGATTCTCCGAGACATGGGTGGACAGAGTCAGAGAGTGCATCACCTCTCCTACTTTCTCGGTCCTCATTCAGGGTATTCCATACGGGTTCTTCGGCAGCAGCAGGGGGCTTCGGCAGGGGGACCCGCTTTCCCCCTACCTATTCACCCTCGTGATGGAGTATTTCACCTGTTTGATGGACATTGCGGTGCATCGGGAGAGGATTGTACCGATATACAGCAGGGTCTCTCCGGTGGTCTCACATCTCATTTATGCGGATGACCTATTGGTTTTGTTGAGGCCTTCCATGCGAGGGATGAGGGAGCTTGCGGCGGTGATGGAAGAGTTCGGTCAGCTATCGGGCCTTCAGTTAAATAGGGACAAGAGCAAAGTTTACTTCAGCAACTCTTGCACTTTGAAGGAGGAGCGGGCCATGGAGCTTGGGGTGGAAAAGGGGGACCTCCCGGTGAAATATCTGGGGGTGCCCCTTTCCGTCAACTACGCGAAGGACCGAGAATGTCAGAGTCTGGTGGACTTTGCACAGAGGAGGGTAGAGGGCTGGCAGGCGGCTGGCCTATCTTTTGGAGGGCGTATTGAGCTGGTTCGATCGGTCATCTCTGCTATTGCTTTGTTCTGGCTCCAATCTATTATGGTTCCTTTGGCTACTATCAGAAAGATTGAGGGCATATGTGCCAAGTTCATTTGGCATGGGGGGATTCATGCCATCTCTTGGGAGTAGCTCTGTCGGCCCAGGAAGGAGGGAGGTGTGGGTCTGCGATCCCTTGTATCTGTCAGGGAGGCGGCGGGGATCAAGCTGGCATGGAGGTTCCTTCAGGGCGATTCTCTCTGGTCGGCCTGGATGACTAGTCGGTATCTCCGGGGCAGGAACTTCTGGGTATGTGAAATTGACAACAACTTCTCTGTGTCTTTCAAGCATATCCTGAGGAACCGTCATGTACTTCGGACGGCTATTCGGCGGAAGATGAGGGAGGGAGGGGAGACGGACCTTTGGCTCGATCCGTGGATTTCAGGTCAGTCTTTTCTGGAGATTCTGGGTCCCCAGAGGGACGGTGTGGCGTACAGAGGTCTGACTTGTAGGCACATCATCAGTGGTGGGGTATGGAGGCCAGAGGAGTATCGTTTCACTGCTCAGTTAGGTGAGGAGATCAGACAGGTGCAGATCACTCCTACGGCACTGTCTGATGTCTGGGTTTGGGCCCCTCCCGGCCGCTCGGAGGGTGTGGGGGAGTTCAGATTTAGCAGCTGCTACGACCTTGTTCGCTCCCACTTCGATGATATTGAGGAGTACGACTTTGTCTGGGGGAAGGGGCTTGCCAGGAAGATGCAACTGTCTGCTTATAAACTGGTGCTGGGCCGGTTACTCACTAGGGACCGACTACTTCGGTTCGGGGTCCCTGTCCCTGACCCTAAGTGTGTTTTGTGTGAGACAGAGAATGAATCCATTGGGCATCTGTTCTTTCAGTGCCACGTGGCATGGAGCATCTGGGCGGAGCAGAGCCGGAGACACTTGGGAGGGGTTGGAAGGGAGCGGGACTTCAGAGAAATCCTTAAGTAGATTGGTGATTGCAGGGGCCAGGAGCAGAGCTGGGCCAGATGTGCCAGATTGAGACTTGCTGCATCTGTTTGGCATGTCTGGAAGGAGAGGAACCGGCGCATTTATGAGGGGCTGTCCACTACACCAGTGGACATCCTTCAAAACATTGAGTCGGATGTACTAGTAATGTCCCCCTGAGTTGGGACTGTATCTCTATGTTGTAACCTATTGCGATGATAGTGGAATAAAATTTACCCTTTTTCCAAATATATATATATATATGTATATATATATATATATATATATGTATATATATATATATATATATGTATATATATATATGAAGAAGGTAATTACCGTAATTTTATAAGAATTAAATAAGATACATATTTGGACAATGGGATTCAACTGCCCACCGCCCAAGCAACTCACAAGATCAACTCGACTAAACAACAAGAGGACAACCTAACCCATCCTTAGTACTACGAGAACTAACATGGACAGAGGAAGAAGGATCCTTCTGCAAACCAGACCTCATGTTGCTTGTCCTCGGGGAAACAGATCATAGTCAGCTTATAGGAGTGATAACCACTTACATTCAACTTAGTTAGCTGAAGGTCCTCTACGTGGCAAACAACACTTGCTTCATCATTCGTAGAGCTATCCTCCTCCGAAGAACCGTCGTTAAACTCGCATCAAAATTCCAACTTTTGGCAGCAGGTTGTTTACCAGCCCTTTAGTGGAGCTCCTGGTGCTGGATCTGCTCCAGGTTCAGATGACGTCCGGCCCCCAGTCGATCTCCGTGTTTGGCACCTCCCTAGAGGTTCTCAGCATGGGGCTCAAGTACCATGCTGGCGCTCCCTCCACGCACCATCCTTGGAGGGATGGGCTCTTCCACCATACCCGTGTCCTCTCCTTGTATGACTTTCCATGCGTTGGACAAGTCATTTGGAAGAACCTTCGTAGAGGGCCTGACGACTACGACAACTTCTTGCCCTGGACAAGCTCCAAGGACACTTTGTCTAGCCTGAGTAAACAACCCATATTGCAAAATATTAGACAAGTTATTTGAAAGAAGACCATTAGTATTCCTCTCTCCCCCATTAACCGGAGCAAGCCTCCCCCAATCCACCAAATTGGGAGGCAGAGCCATTGTCGCTTCTCAGAGGACCTCCTACAACTTCTCGTGAATAACCTCTCGGTCATAACGCTGAGACTACACATGATTGAGACATCGACATACTACACATATTGGAGGTAACTATTCATAGAGAACATGTTGCTCGATACGTCGTCCATCAGGTAGTCGTATCGGGACAACTTTAGGGAGGGTATGTGTAGTCGTAACCTCAAAAAACACTCGGGCAAATGCTAGCCGCTAGCATCGTATAGTTGGCACGTCCATCCGAAGCGAATTCTCGAATGCACTAGTGATCTTAAGAAGAGTCGTCTCGTTCTAGAGCTGTAGAGGCCCAGATGGAGCTTTGGGTACCATTGGGTACCTTCTTCAGACATGTGACTAGCGAGAACTTGACGAAGTATCCGTTCTTGTGGGAGAACACATCTACGTTCCCATCCGGATGCCAAATGTGTCACGCAAACGCGATATGGCAAGTAGGAGGACCGTGTTCTTACTACATACATCATCAACGTTAAGATTCCATACCGTTACCTACATCACAAGGTTGTCAAAAGAGATATCCGTCGTATACCAATGCTGACGAGTAAATCGCCGCCTAATACATCGGTTTGGTCTTGGCAAAAACTAGCTCCTCTCCCTATACAGAGCTCGACCACTTCCTGCTCCTAGTCTCTCTCTCCCTACACCAATTAAACCTTGGAAATGAGAGCCACCTTTGGGAACGATCCCTAGTCTCCTCCAGATCATGCCTCCCCATAGGAGTCTTAGGTTGGCCGACCCAGGTCGACCCGAAGCCCTAAGTTTGCTCCAACTAGTCACAAGCGAGGCCCCCCTCTGTCCCTGCAATGAACACCTAGGGACTCGCACCTTTGGCTCTACATTGTTGCATACTCTTATCGACGGTTGGGAACGCCAACGACGATATGACACACGAACTCTGTTGACCGTCATGGGCCGATGTCTCTGCATTCATCAGCCGATGAGGAGGATCGGTTGCTCTCGAGGAATGGATCAGAACTAAGAATCACTACCACCCACCTCTATTATCTAGGGTTATTATTATTATTATTTTATCTAGGGTTATATATATATATATATATATATATATATATATATATATATATATATAAACGCAAAAAGAAATTCTAGCATGCGCGCTCTGGGCGATCCGGATGACCTAGATGAGCGAGGACTTGGGGGCCTCAACGGCGGTGACAGGGCCATAACGGCGGCCATGGGATGCACGGCTGCGGGGCCGGGGGTTACGGAAGCGGACCTGGGGCCACGACCGCGAGGATGGGGGCCATGGCGGCGGCCCAGGAGACGTCGGCGGCCATGGGGGCGACGACAGTGGTGAGGAGCTGCCCGAAAAATTGTGTTGTGGACGTTTTAGGGGCTGGCCTCGGGCTAGGGGCTTGCCTGGCGGCTTTACTGTCGGTGTGTCGGGGTCGATGAGTAGGTGCGACGGTGCCGGAGTAGGACCGGCAGCAGCGGCGGGCGGTAGTAGGGGGGACGTGATGGCGGTGGAGCCGGGTGATGCTCATATTGACGGAGGAGGTTGGTCTACTATCATCTACAAGCGGAGAGACAGCGATTAGGAGCATCTGGTCGGCTCTAGGGAAGGCTGTTCCCGGTGGTTGCGGGACGTTCGCAGGGACGCCCGGGCAACGGAGCAACAACTGGAAGAACGACGAGGCCGGCTGCACATCTGCGGCCGCCACTGCCGGCTGGGCGGACCCAGTCGGTGAATAGGAATACCACCCCGTTATGGCAGACGAAGGCTACGACAACGGGCTCTAACAAAGGAAAAGAGATTCTTGGTACCGTAGAGGATCAGAGCCAAAGTGGGTGCAACCCCAATATCCGGAGAGTTCGGAGGGGAGGAGTTACTTTGGGAGGGAGTCATCTAGCACTCCGGTTGCCAGTAAATTGTAGGCAGATGTATGCCGCCCAAGAACATCCCTCTCGGTCACGGGAATAAACTTTGTGGCGCCGAAGAAGGTGGGAGGTGGTTACCGAGGTTCATTCTCAGCAGAGGGGATAGATGAGGTGATGAAATACTGGAAGAACACGCTCATCTTATATGTGCTTGGTGACAAACCATTCTATAGTCAGATTCATGCTTATGCCTACAGGGTCTGGCGCCCAAAGGGTAGTATGGAGATATATGCTAGGGAGAATGGCTTTTACTTTGCCAAATAAGGCCTGCATGAGGATGTGGAGCGCATTATAAGGGGGGCCATGAACATTTGATGGTCGCTAAGACGTGACGCCGCGCGAGCCTAGGTTGCTCTCGTGCAAGACGGATTCCATAACAACCGATTACATCAGCTTGTGAAGGGGTCATCGCACAGAAGTCCCAAGCAGATAAGTTGAATAACACAAAGACATGTAGAAAATGATACTCTTTATTGATATTGAAAATAAGATTTATAAGGACGCGAAACCAAGATTACAACTCACTCAAGCTCACTTTCTCTCTTGATATAAACACTCAGCTCTCTCTCTTCTATCGATTACAATCGCTCATGCCCGAAGGCTTACAACTTTGCGGGTGCTTCAGAAGGCGATGTCCATACATTACGTCCCGTATAGGTGAAGACTTCAACGCGGCCGCACGCCTCGAAACGCCAAGGAACTTCATGGCTCAGCGCATCCAAGCGAGTTCCGCATCGAGCGAGCAGGTACCTGTCGTCTGCGTATGAAAACTGGTGGGTTGTCAGTACACAACCGTACTGGTGAGTGAGCTCCTCGTCCACCCATACAAAACCAACACGTTTATTTAGTGAGTGCAACTATTCTTTTGATTGTCTTTCTATTCTTGTCTTAGGATCAATTTTATGCTTAAACTCCTGGCCTATTCGTATTGCAACCAACGTGATCATACTATCAGATTCTTTAAGATCATGCTACAAAATCAGTCGTGCAAATATTGTGGTCGTGCCATAAGACCCATTTTTGTGACAATATCGAGGTCGTGCCTCGCTACACTGTATAACCCATTCATACTCGCCTTACGATCTTTCCCGTTCCAACATAAAACCGACTCAAACCATACTCATAAACTTGTGTCATTGACTCAAACAACGACACCACATCTCGTGCCGAAGCACGTGTCTCTGCTATAGCTAAATCTTAGGCTCCATATTTATGTTGCAAGCCGTGCACACATTTGTTTGACTCACTCGTGCCGTGCTTCCACTTCTTGTGACTCAACCGACACCGTGCATGCGGATTGCTGCTCAGCACACCGACTCATCTATATGAAGGGTCATTGGCACTTCAAGCCATCTTGGACATAGCTTAGGATAGACGGCGATCATCCAGTGCACGTAGCTAGCCCCACTGGAAGCCTCGAATCTTCTATACGGTACAATCCAACATTTTGCTTAGCCATCTCTCTTCTTCCTAGGCCGACATGATCCCGGTGTCCCGACGATTCATTCGAGGAAGTATACGTCTTGTGCACAAGTTGTCCATGACCACACACCTACGACGATATCTAGACTCAACGTAAATGCATGGCCTACTGATGATACTGCTCAAATCTTTGTTCCTCATCTCTTCTTTCCATACTCAATACAAATTCCAAGTCAGTGACTGCCTCGGCGACCGACGGTCGCGATGACTTTTCATGTTACATCTTTAAAATTTTCAAAAATGGCTACTACATAGCCTTCCTGCCAATTGAACAGACTCACAATTTTAACCAAGCTCGGGAACGACTATTTGAGATCCTTCCTACTTAATATTGAACCGACTGTGCTCTGTGCGACATTGCCAGCCAAGTCATACTCTATATGACGAGCCTTGAGATCGTGGGACTGTATGGCCAAGCTATGAAACCGTGGGAATATGCCTGCTATGACTTCGAGAGCCCGTGACATAACTTTGTCTAACTCAATCGTGCGGTCGAAGGACCTAATGCCAACTTTGAAAACCATCGTGGAGAACATCTAAGCAACATTATGACACTTTTTCCATGTTCTACACACATACTTGACTCAATGAGATTATTTTCTTAGCTATGTAGATTCATCTCTTTTATTATCAAGCCTATTCAGTGCAATAGAAACTTCCTTTTTATTAGTGTGAAGGTCAAACTGAGGTAAGTTTACCGAAGCCACCTACATGAACGAGGAATTGCCTCGACCGTGCAGGACTTCGAGCAAGCCGTTGCATGGTTAAGTCCAAATGCCGTTGCGTTTCGATTCCTCCGATTGAACTGAGCGGGACGGGACAATACAGGCTGCACAAGGGTAGATGATTGTGTTCCAAGCACAACGGGGATGGTTATCAGGGGTATGTCTGCTTTGTTCAATAGGGGCACTTCTGACTATGAGGCTTCTAAGGGTGGGTCGTTCACAAGCAGAAAGCGGTATGTTGGGCCGTTACATGAGGAGTCTGCTCGGGCGGCCACTTCTACTGGAACTATTGAGGAGGATGTATGTATGGACAACCCTACGTAGACCAAATTACTTCTTATGCAATCGGCGAATGAGAATAATGGTGTTGTGCATGGTATGAGTCGCGAAGCTCCAGTATATACCCCAGATGCTGAATCTGATGCGTTATAAGGGGATGCGACTATTTCTTAATGTCTTTCCTCTCATGGAATGTTCGTGGAGCTTGCTCGTTAGGAAGATAGGAGATTTGCGAGGGGATTAATTTTGGGCAGTGTTCTGTCAATGTGCTGCTGGAGACAAAGATCAAGGCGAAAAGAATATTGGGGAGAACTCCTAGGTACTGGGCACAAGTGCATAATCTTAATTTATGCAACATGGACAGTATCTGGGTTCGGTGGGACTGTCGCATCTGGGATGGTTGGGTGGTTCTCCTGTCTGAGCAATTAGTCGTGGTGGAGCTCTCTAATAAGGGAGGTTTCAAGTTTATGTTTGGTGCGGTATACGGGCACAATGATAGGTGGATGCAAGAGGATTTATGGCGTGAAATCATCTATGTGAGAGCGTGTTGGATGATGCTTCAAAGCTTCCACTCTTACTGATGGGGGACTTTAATGCTCTCTTGTACGGGAGGGAGAAAGTGGGGGGGGGGGGGGAGGCTGGTTCCGGATCCCATCTTGCATGACTTTCTGCAATGTCTATTGCAGTCTGGCTTACTAGGTTTGGAGAGATCTGGACATATATGGATGTGGCACAACAAAGCTGTTCGGAAGAGAGTTGCCTGTCAGTTGGATAGAGCCTTGGGCAATAGCGCCTTGTTTGACGTATTCCCCCACTGTGTGGCGGAGGGATTATCTGCGGGGACGAGTGACCACTCTCCTATTTGTGTTAGGCTCTCAGAAAAGCCTGCCTGGAAGGCCCGACTTTTTCGGTACAACAACAGCTAGCACTTATCCGAGGCTTATCAAGATGCGGTTGCATGGGGTCTACCACAGGTGACTTCGGGTACGACCCAATTTTACACGGTAAATTTACTTAAATGTGTAAAGGGTGCTTTAAAGAGTTGGCTCAGGAAGCGTCCTCGGAAGTTATTAGGAGCTGGAGTTCAGAACGGTCCAGGCTGCTCTCCAGGCGGACATGATGAACGATTCCTAAGCGGCGCGTGAGAAGGCCCTGACCCAGGAGGTCAATCTTCTTCGGCTTCAGGATGAGATTCAGATTGCACAACGAGCCAAATGTTCCTGACTTAGGGATGGAGACCAGTGTTCGAAGTTTTTCTATGATGTGGTTCGTGCTCGTCAGCATCGTAATAGTCTTCACGAACTATTAGATGCGGATGGCAAGTTGGTGGAATCACAACGTGGTATTCAGGAGGAGGCGGTCAGGTACTATTCTCTGCTCTATAATCAATCTGATTATGCTAATACCTTCCATGATCTTGTGTGCAAGAAGTTGGTTACGTCCAATGGCAATGCTATCTTGTTAGCTCCGGTTCAGATGGAGGTGACACGGATTTTTAAGGACGCTGATCCTAACAAAGAGCCTAGCCCGGACGGATTCAACAAGTTCTTCAAAGTCCAATGGAAGTTCATTAAACATCCAATCTTGGCGGCAGTACAAGAGTTTTTCACTAGTAGCAAATTGTTGAAGGAGTTCAACCACACTTTCCTCACATTGGTGCCTAAGAAAGAAGGGACATCCTCCTTGGCGGACTTCAGATCCATTGCATGTTGTAATTATTTGTATAAAATAATTACTCATCTTATGTGTCGGAAGATGGAGAAGATCATGCAGGGCCTGATATCATCGAATCAGGCAGCATTTATCAAGGGTAGATCAATTGCGGAGCATAGTCTGCTTGTCCATGAGATGGTGCGTGAGTTTAATAAGCCTGGTGGTATGAAGGACAAATCAAACTGGACTTGAGGAAGGCTTATGACATGGTTAATCGTTACTTCGTCTGCCAACTGATGCTGGTTATGGGATTTGACAGGAGGTGGGTTGACATGGTCCGCGAGTGCACTACTACCCCTAAATTCTTGGTCCTTATACGTGGTCACCCACATGGTTTCTTCCGTAGCAATCGGAGACTTCGGAAGGGCAACCTACTCTTCCCATATCTGTTTACATTAGTGATGGAGTATTTTACTTGTAGGATGGATCTGGTGGTCCACCAGAGGCGGATCATTCCACTGTACAAGATGGTCACCCCACATATTCCCATCTCATATATGCGGATGACTTATTAGTCTTCATGCGGCCTACTTCTGTGGGACTTGCTACTATCTTGGAGATAATGGAAGAGTTTAGAAGTGTTTCTGGGCTCCAGATGAACATGGACAAGAGTAGAGTGTACTTTAGCTCTCAATGCACTCGCAAGGAGGAACGGGCGGCGGAGTTGGGGTTTGAGAAAGGGGAGCTTCCTGTTAAATTTCTGGGAGTCCCATTGTCTATCAATTATGCGAGGGATATTGATTGCCATAGCTTGGTGGAGTTCACTCAACGCCGGGTGTAGGACTGACAGGCTCATAGTCTCTCATTTGGCGGTCAGATTGAGCTGGTTTGATCAGTTATATTAGCTTTTGTCCTATTCTTGCTCCAGTCCATTATCCTTCCTACTGCCACTATCCGAAAAATTGAGCGCCTATGAGCTAATTTTATATGACGCGGTGGAGTACATGCTATTGCCTGGGATCAATTGTGTCGGCCTCGGAAGGAAAGGGGGTTGGATTGAGACCTCTGCAGGTGCTTAGAGAGGTAGTATGGATGAAACTGGCATGAGAGTTTGTTCAAGGGGGTTCCTTATGGGTGAAGTGGATGAGTAGTAGATATTTGAAGGGAGGTAACTTCTGGTCCTGCAGGTACAATAACAATACCTCAGTTACTTTCAAGTGCCTATTGCAACAACATGCTTCTATGAAAAATGCCATTCATTGTATCTTCCGAGATGGACGAAGTACGGACCTGTGACTCGATCCATGGATCAACCACATGAGCTGGATGGAGAAGGTTGGAGATCATATGCTACGAGAGGTAGGCAGGAGATTACGAGTTCAGCACATTCTACGACAAGGGGAGTGGAAGGCTGAGAGTTACCAGTAAACGCCAGGTTCGCTAAGATTATCTGGGCAGTACCCGTGGACTCCGATGCACAGGGTGATAGGTGGGGTTGGCAGCCGTCTACAGCGGCCACTGGGTCTGGAGGGTTCGACTTTAAATCATGTTATAATTTTCTACGAACGTCTTATACTAGATTTGAGAAGTTTGATTTCATATGGGTCAGCGGATTGGCCCGAAAAATGCAACTGTGCATGTATAAATTGCTATTAGGTCGGCTTCTGACCATGGATAGATTTGCTCGGTTTGGAGTTCAAATTAATTCACAAAGGTGTGTCCTATGCAACCAACACGATGAATCGATTCAGAATCTATTCTTTGAGTGCGTGGCGTCCTGGTCCATATGGCAGGCACATAGTAGAAGATGATTGGGTGGCTGTACTGATTCGAGGAGAGCTTGCGACATTGTTGCTTGGATTAGAGCGCAGAAAAATCGAGGTGGGATGTTGTATATGGAAGCACGAATCAGACTTGATGTGTCGGTTTGGTATGTGTGAAGAGAGCGAAACAGACGAATTTTTGAGGGACTAACTACCCCACTATAGGAATTTTACACAATATTGATTTTCATGTATCTGTTTTGAAGAGGCCGTCGGTTTGGTATGTGTGAAGAGAGCGAAACAGACGAATTTTTGAGGGACTAACTACCCCACTATAGGAATTTTACACAATATTGATTTTCATGTATCTGTTTTGAAGAGGCCTACGAAGTCTTGAAAGTGTGGAAGTTGTATTTGACGATTTGATTATATGATATCTGTTTTCAATATATATATATATATATATATATATATATATATATATAATATGGAAAAGATGGAGAGCTCTGCTAGGGTTTCCCCTATGGCGGCAACCACGCCTCCACCCCGGCCCCCTGATCCGCTTGCGGGGGGGGGGGTTCGGCGGGTTGGAGGAAAGGGCGACGGCGGCGGCAACTGGACCCCCCCGATCGGGGGGGAGGGGGGGTCGGGCGGCGGCGGCGGCAATAAGGGGACCCCCCCCGATGGGGGGGAGGTCGGGCGGCAGCAGCGGCAAGGGGACCCCCCCCCCCCCCCCCCCCCCGATCGGGGGGGGGGGGGGGTCGGGCGGCAGCGGCGGCAAGGGGACCCCCCCGATCGGGGGGGGGGGGTCGGGCGGCAACGGCGGCAAGGGGACCCCCCCGATCGGGGGGGGGGATCGGGCGGCGGCGGGACCCCTCAAGGCTGGGAGGGGTCGGGCGGAGGCGGCGGCGGGACCCCCCCCGGGCGGGGATGGGTCGGGGGGGGGGGTCGGGCGGCACGGGACGTTCCTCTTCCGGCGGAGCGGCTTCAGTGTTCGAGTTCGGGTCCGGGAGGGACAACACTGGTGATACAGGCTGGCAGACGGTGACGAGACGACGGGCTGGAGGGCGGCGAGGGGCCCAGACCCAAGTTTCGGGGCGGGCAGGGCCAGGAAATTATGGGAATCGATCTTCGATCGGCACAGTGGATCCCCGTCGTCGTAGGGGAGGTACGGTGCGCTCGGTTTCGGGTTGGAGGCCAAAGGCGACGGCGGCCGAGAAGGCTAAGGGTATTGCTACTGATACCGGCAGGACAGGCCCGGGTCCTGTGAACCCCCCGACCAGGCCGCTCGTTGAGGAGCAGAGGCCTCGGTCATGGAAGGAGGTCTGCACGCCTGTGGTTACGAAAAGCCCGATGTCGATGGAGTTTGTCCCACCGATGTCGGTTGGAGGAGGGCTTCGGGCGTATTTTCCCGCCGAAGAAATAGCGGTGGTCTCAGAATTCTGGAAGAACACCCTGGTGCTGTATGTGTAGGGAACAAGCCGTTCTATGGCCAAATTCGGGGTCATGCGGAGCGTGTCTGGAGACCCAAAGGTAGCATGGAATTCTTCTCCTGGGAGAACGGGTTCTATTATGTCAAATTTGGACTAGCGGAGGATGTGTCCAGGATCCTGCAGGGAGGGCCTTGGTCATTTGATGGGAGACTCATTATATTGAAGGAGTGGACGTTGGAGCTGAGGTGTGAGAAGGAGGTGCTGAACGCTATTCCCATCTGGGTCAGATTCCCTGAGTTTCCAGTAAAGTATTGGAGCATCCCGCTTCTCATGAGACTTGCCAGCCTTGTGGGGAAGCCGATCAAAGCAGACGAGGCCACTACTTTTCGCATCAGACTGATGTATGCCAGGGTCTTCGTGGAGATCAAGGAGGGCTCGGAGCTACCGAGTATGCTTGAGTATCAGGTACCGTCAGGGGAGGTTCTGACACAAGCGGTGGAGTATGACTGGGTCCCTCCTATGTGTTCTTCCTGCGAGTGCTTTGGGCACACTACCAGTGCGTACAAATACAAGGGGAAGGAGACTGCCAGGCCACAGGCGGTTCAGACGGAGGCACCTGGGAAGGAGACGGCCCCCAGTCACTTGCCTGGGGAGACGGAGCCAGACAGACATATGGAGGAGGACACACTGATGGAGGTCGATAGGAGGCTGGAGTCAGGTTCACCGCAGAGACAGGAGAGCACGCAGGGTGCACTGGTCCCGTTTAGGCCACAGAGGACCATCGTGACCAGGGGTATGAGCGCGGCTGGTAGTGGTCAGATGGTGATGGAGGCCTCCCCGGCGATCATGGTATACAGCAGCAGGAAAAGACATGCTCCGGCCACACGGGAGGATATCCCTCAGGCGAGGGGTATGGAGGACCAGACTGAAGACAATCCTGACTGGGCACTTACTCTTAGCAGGATTCAGGCCCATCTTGCTCTTTCCTCCATGGTAGATGCGGTCATTGATCAGGCGGATGAGACACTTCCCTCGAGTGTCGATCCAGACGAGTTCCAGGGGGACCCCTCATTTATTAATTAGATGTCGGTCCTAGCATGGAACATTAGGGGGGGTGTTCCATTGGACGATGGAGAGAGATTGGAGGGGTTCCGAGGAGAGAGTCGTGTGACATTGCTATCCTGCTGGAGACGAAGATTAGAGGGGCCGCTATGCTCTCGCGTAGGACTCCGGCAAACTGGGATCACATTCACAACTTAGATCTTTGCGGTATGGCGAGGATCTGGGTTAGGTGGAACAAAGGTAGCTGGGAGGGGGTGCAGATCCATAAATCAGAACAACTTATCGACGTTACCTTTGAGAACAAAGGTGGGTTCCATTTCATCCTGGGTGCTGTATATGGACACAATGACTGGAGACTCCGGGAGGCTTTGTGGGAGGACATTGTGCATCTGGGTCTTATGGCGGACAACATGCATCTCCCTCTGCTCATCATGGGGGACTTCTGCTATGCTGCTTCGTCAAGAGAAGGTGGGAGGTCGACCTGTTCCGGACTCGATCTTATATGACTTCCAGAGGTGTCTGCTTATGTCAGGGATGCGAGGGCTGGAGCGAGCTGGACATATTTGGACCTGGCACAACAAGGCTACTCATAATCAGATTTCTTGTCAGTTGGATCGGGCCTTGGGCAATAGTGAGTGGTTCAGGTGCTTTCCGAACTCGGTGGCGGAAGGTCTTGCGGCGGGTACTAGCGACCATTCTCCTATCCGGGTTGGCCTCTGTGAGAGACCCACTTTAAGGGCGAGGCCGTTTCTGTATGACAACAGCTGGTATTTGTCGGCTGGATATGAGGAGGTGGTTACGGGAGAGATGCAGTACTTCCGGGAAGGCACGGCTCAGTTCCGCATGGTTCACAAACTCAAGCAGCTCAAGCGGGCCATCAGGGGGTGGGTGAAGACGAGACCGCGGACTTCCCTAGCGGATAAGGAAGCCGAGCTCCGGGTCACCCAGGTGGCCCTCTAAGCTGACATTCTGAACGGGGAGCTGGCGGCTAAGGAGAAGATCCTGATTGAGGAGGTCAGTATCATGAGACTGCAGGAGGAGATTAGTGCGGCACAGAGGGCCAAATGTACCTGGCTCAAAGATGGAGACCGCTGCACCAAATTCTTCTACGATGTGATCCGCACCCGTCAGCACCGGAACAGCATCCCCAGACTTCTGAATGCTGAGGGACGTCTTGTAGGGGACCCGGTGGAGATCCAGGAGGAGGCCGTTAGATTTTACACTGACTTATATCAGCAGACGGACTACACTAGCACGTTCCCAGCCCTTGTCCCGAAGAGACTGGTGTCCTGCCATGGGAACAGGCTGCTTTTGGCACCTGTGAGGATGGAGGAGGTGGAAGACAGCGATGAAGGCTAATCCCAACAAAGCTCCCGGACCTGATGTCTTCTCTTCAGGGTTCTTTAAGCGACACTGGGGTTTGCTTAAGGTCCCGGTTCTGGCGGCGGTTCAGGAGTTCTTTGTGGAGGGCAGGCTTCTGAAGGAGATGAACCACACATTCTTGACGCTGGTTCCTAAGAAGGAGGGAGCGACCTCACTTGGAGATTTTCGGCCCATTGCTTGCTGTAATTTTCTTTACAAGATTATCACTCATCTTATGTGCAGGCGTATGGAGGGGATTATGCATGAATTGGTGTTCCAGAACCAAGCAGCGTTCATCAAGGGCCGGTCGATAGCGGAGTACAGCCTGCTAGCTCATGAGATGGTGAGGGAGTTCAGCAAACCTGGGGGGATGAAGGCTTGTGTGAAGCTTGACCTCTGGAAAGCCTATGATACGGTCAACAGGGACTTCCTGTGTCACTTGATGCTTGCCATGGGGTTCGACGAGAGGTGGGTTGAGAGGGTGAGGGAGTGCATTTGCTCCCCTACCTTCTCAGTCCTCATCCAGGGCATGCCGCATGGCTACTTCAGGAGCAACAGGGGGCTGAGGCAGGGGGACCCCCTCTCCCCGTATCTATTTACCTTGGTGATGGAGTACTTTACATGCATGATGGATACGGCAGTGCATAGCAAGAGGATCGTTCCCCTTTTCCGGTTGGTGAGACCGGTTGTATCACATTTGATCTATGCTGACGACCTATTGGTGCTACTCCAGCCTTCCATGCGGGGAATGAGAGCGCTCTCTGACATTATGGAGGAGTTCGGGCGGCTTTCTGGACTACAGTTAAACAGGGAGAAAAGCAGAGTCTACTTCAGCTCCCGGTGTACACAGCAGGAGGAGAGAGCCTTCGCCTTGGGAGTGGACAGAGGCGAGCTTCCAGTGAAATACCTGGGGGTCCCGCTGACGGTCAACTATGCCAGAGAGCAGGATTGTCACAGCTTGGTGGATTTTGCTCAGAGGAGAGTGGAAGGCTGGCAAGCTGCGGGTTTATCATTTGGCGAATAGATACCTAAGGAGGACTAACTTCTGGGCCGGCAGGATAGACAACAATTTCTCGGTCACGTTTAAGGCCATTCTGAGGTGTCGACCGGTGCTTCAGACCGCTATCTGCAGGACCATGAAGGATGGGACGACTACCGACCTCTGGCTAGACCCTTGGTTGGGTTCCAGATCCCTGCTCGAGCTATTGGGAGGACAGCTGGACAGAGAAGCTGGCAGGGGGCTCACATGCAGTCGGATCATCAGAGATGGAGTTTGGAGGCCAGAAGGATATCCATATACTGCTCAGCTTGCCGAGGAGATTCGCCTTATTACTATTGACGCTAGCCAGCATGAGGATTTCTGGAGCTGGGCCGGCCCAGGTACGGGAGGCGGGTCTGGCCTATTCTGCTTTCGTAGCTGCTACGACTTGGTTCGGACCCACCACGACCGGGCTGAGGAGGTGGACTTCATTTGGGGCAAGGGGGTTGTCCGAAAAATGCAACTATGTGCATACCGACTTCTACGGGGTAGACTGATGACGAGCGACAGACTCCTCAGGTTTGGGATGCAGATCCCTGATGTCAAATGTGTGCTATGTAATGAAGAGGATGAATCTATGGAGCATCTCTACTTTGTATGTCCGGTGACCTGGCACATTTGGACTGAGCAGTGCGCGCAGCTGAGAGGAGGAGTTGGGGTGGATAGAGACATCCGGAGCATTCTCAGCTGGATCCGAGATCACAGAGGCCGGGATCCGGGGTGGGCCAGAAGAGCCAGAGTTCGTCTCGCCGCGTCCGTTTGACACATCTGGAAGGAGCGGTACAGACGTATTTTCGAGGGCTTGACTACCCCCCTATTGGAATTCTACATAACATAGAATTCGATGTATCAGTAATGGCCCCATAATACTATAATTTGGGGCTTGGGAAGTTGTGATATTATGTACTGTAATACCTTTTCCGCTATATGCGAGGAATAAATTCACCCTTATTCCAAAATATATATATATATATATATATATATATATATATATATATATATATATAACCCTAGATTGTAGGTGCATCACCAAGTAGAATGTACTATTTAGTCTATTCTTTATTGCATTTCTTAGCTTATACATTCAAATAGGAAGGGAGGACCAGACCATATATGGTTGTGATGGTTGATGGATGCAAAATTTGGACTATTAGGACACTTTAGTTCCACATTGGATGTGAGCAAAAGAGTTGGTTGTGTTTTGCTTAGAAATACAGTGGAGATCCTTGGTGCTTAAATTCATAGTGAGGTCTTTTCTGGATAACGGCCCACCAGACCACTAGCCTAGCTCTAAGCTGGCTCATTTCTAAAAGGTTGAATAATTTTCTACGGGTACGGTTTTGTAAAACCCGTCAAAAATCCGCCTGGGTCAAATGGTTTATGACCCGGTTTATGGCTAAACAGTCTAATGGGCTAACCATGCCGGACTAGCCATTGGCCCACAGGTTTTCCAGTCTGACCGGCATTCCGGTCCAGGTTTGATAACTATGCTTCCTCGAGGCTTGTCATCTTGTTGAGGTTCCTGCCAATACTCCACTCTTGGAAAGTAGCACATAGATACTTTACTTTATTTGGCACTTTGCTACTGGCTCACATGCGAAACAAATTTATCTGCAGTTCCACCTGCAGAACTGTGCAGATCAGACTTACCGCCATCACAAATATGCTTAGCAGGAATTTAGTTGGTGTGGAGGTGATCTTAATCTCTGGTGTTACCTGAGACCAAAAAGGTTCTGAGACTGTGTCGTTGCTGGTCACTTTTTCTTTTTGGTATCATCAAATATAATCAAGTAATCGATCAAATAATAATCTCTAGCTTCTTAACCATGCAATTTCTGATGTGGTTTCCCTATACTTTCCATTGAAGGGAAAATCCCCAGGAGGACTCTGCCTTCGGCTAATAGTAGGTGATAAATTACTTGTTGCAGCCTCTATTTATCGTTTGAGATTTCATATAAGTTTTTTTTTTTTTCATCTGAGCTTTCATATAGGAAGGTACTCGACTTTTTCTGTGATTTGACTTGTAGTATAAGCCAAAATGGAAATTGCTGAGACAACTTGATCTGCCATGTTGCTAAATAATTTGACTGCAGTCTCAAATTAAGATGGGGGGTACAAGGTGAACAGGATCAGCCTGAGCATCTACATAGATACTAGATATGTAGCCTGAGCATCTGCCATGTTGCTAAATAATTTGACTACAGTCTCAAAAACATAACCTTCTGTTGGAAAATTAAGTAAACTAAAGAGAATATTTCAACCCTTCGACATCTCCAATTTTACCATTCCTACAGCGGATAATCATATTTATGTGAAGCAGAAGCCAGGTCACATATCTTCCAATCTGAAAGTTCTCTCAATTTACTGAATTTCATAGACACGTTTTATATTTACATCGAAGGTTCTTAAAAGTTCAACTCTTTTTTTGTGTGAGAATCTTACAGTACTAGGCATTTTGTTGTCACTCTGTTCACAGTATAAAATTGTATTTTCTTACTGCCCTAAACCTGGCCATCCACAGATCACAATTATGTTAACTAGGCCTTTCCCTTTTCTAGAATATCAGTCAAAGCAGATTCTTTATGTGCTACGCATTGTATACTTTATACACCATATTCTTTAATTTAAAGATGAATAAATGGTATACTAGGTCTTGATGGGCTTGCAGATTGTGCTAACTCGTGCCTGATTTTTTCAAGTGAGTGACAGTTTTATAGCCTAGGCCTGGTCTGGACCAAGTGCTATGCAAGCTGTTCTATGCTGGCCCATTGGCCGCAACTTCTAGGGTCTGTTTGGTATGAGGGAAAAGATGGAGGAAGTAAAATGAGATGGAAGGATACATTTTTACTTGTTTGGTATAGATAGGAAAATGGGAGGGAAAGAAAAGTAGAGGGGTTACTTTTCCCTCGTAACCTAAGAAATTCAATTCCGCCAAAAATGAAAGAAAAAGTGGAGGCTTATCCTAATTTACAATTGTAGAATGGAAAATGGATGATTATTATTGAGGGAGAGATTACATATATAGGAGAGGCTAGCCTCCTCTCCTATTATTCTAAGCAATGTGGGACTAAAGCCCAATAACTCTAATATAACACTTAACACCCTCCCTCAAGCTGGAGCATAGATGTCAATCATGCCCAGCTTGTTACATAAAAATTGAACCCGAGAACCCCGAAGAGGCTTTGTGAAGATATCAGCTATCTGGTCGCCGGTCCTCACATGTTGAAACTTTATCACTCCCTTTGTATATTCATCACGAACAAAATGAATGTCAATTTCAATATGCTTTGTCCGTTCATTAAATACTGGGTTGGTGGCAATGTGAATAGCAGATTGGTTATCACACCATAGATCTGCCACTTGAGATCCTGCATCTTCTCCCAGTTCTTGTAGGAGATGCTTCATATATAATATTTCTGACGTGCTATGAGCAATAGCTCGATATTCTGCTTTTGAGCTTGAGCGTGCTATCACACTTTGTTTCTTGCTTTTCCATGATACTAGATTTCCGTCAATAAATACTGAGTAGCCAGATGTAGACCGTCTATCTGTCAGGCTTGTTTTCCAGTCAGCATCAGTAAAACACTCAATGCGAGTGTGTCCATTATTTTTCATTCGAATTCATTTTTTTGGATTCTTTACTAAATAACACAGAATTCTGAGAACTGCCTGCCAGTGTGGAACTCTTGGAGAAGCTATAAATCTACTTGCAACGCTCACTGCAAAAGAAATGTCCGGACGCGTCATGACTGCTAAGTAGTTGAGCTTTCCAACTACTCGACGATACTGATCTGGATTGGTCATCAGGACCCCTTCGTCTGGAAGTAACTTCGTCCCTGGATCCATAGGTGAGGTTGCTCCCTTTGCTTGCATCATGCCTGCATCATTTAGTATGTCCAACACATACTTTTTTTGAGACATTACAATGTCCCGCTTACCGCGTGTGACCTCAATGCCCAAGAAATAGTTCAAGGATTCCATATCCTTAGTTTGAAATTGTTCTCCAAGAAACTTCTTGAGACTTACAATACCCTGGCTGTCATCTCCCGTGATTACAATATCATCAACGTAGACACCAAGAAGTATTCTTCCAGCAGATATGTGTCGATAGAAGATTGAATGGTCCTTCGATTGGCACATTCCAAATTGAGTAACAACCTGTGTAAATCTACCAAACCATGCACGAGGTGATTGTTTCAGACCATAGAGGGCCTTCCTCAGATGACACACTTTACCCTCCCTTACAACGAACCCGGGAGGTTGCATCACATATACTTCTTCATTAAGATCCCCGTGGAGGAAAGCATTCTTTATATCAAGATGGAGTAACGGCCAATCATATCGGACGGCCAAGGTCATGAGGACACGAACGGATGTCATTTTGGCCACATGAGAGAATGTCTCGAAGTAATCCTCACCATAGGTTTGAGAGTATCCTTTGGCCACCAGCCGAGCCTTCAGTCGATCAAGAGTGCCATCCGGTTTGACCTTAATCGTGAACACCCATTTGCAGCCGACTGCCTGTTTACCGGTAGGTAAGTCGACTAAGTCCCAGGTATGATTCTCCTGGAGAGCTTTCATCTCCTCGTTCATAGCAGCACGCCAAGCAGGATGTCGGAGACCCTCCTCAGCGGTCTTGGGGATCTGAATCCCATCAATAGTAGCCACCAGAGACTGAGTGTGACTGATAAGACCTTTGTAGCTGTCAACATATAAGGGATGATCACGATGAGGACGTTCTGGAGGCGGGACCGCCGGAGCTGCTGGCGGAACTGGTGGAGCTGCTAGTGGAACAGAAGGAGGCAACTCATTTGAGCCGGAACTGCTGATGGAACCAGAGGAGGATGAATCTGTGGGCGATGTTGGCAATGGCTGAATCGGTGTACGTGGACCATCTGACTGGGAGACTGGCTCGGTAAGGGAGGGCACCCGTACGGGAGGCTGTTGTGTTTGAGGAGAAAATAACAAAAAATCATCTTCTGGATAGACCATAGGAGCCTAGAACCGGCACACGCGCATAGAAAGCAGAGAGCGTGGATCACAAGCCAGGACAGAGAGATAGCCCATGGTATCCTCTGTTAAATCCTGGTGTGGAGATCAAGAAAAGAAACAAAGATTCATGCACAACAAACCATATGTGTGCTCTTTGTTAAATTTTTAGCATTGAAGGACAGAGGTTCATACAAGTGTTTTCCGTCTGAGATTCCCAACAATTTTTTTAACCTAAACTAGGGTTTGGAGGGTGTGGGTGGCGGCTGATGGAAGTAGAGGGTTAGGTATTGTCGGCATGGGGGGGGGGCAGGGGGAAGGGGTGGGGTACTGTAACAGCGGGTGGGGGGGGGGGGGTACTGTAGCAGCCGGGGGGGGGGGGGGGGGGGGGGGAGTGGGTACTGTAGCAGCGAGGGGGGGTACTGTAGCAGCCGGGGGTGGGGTGGGGGGGGGGGGGGGGCGGTACCTTAGCTGCGGGGTTGGGGGGAATAGGAGTTTGTGGAGGGAAGGAGAGTGGTGGGTGACGGCTAGGGTTTTCGCTCTGATACCATGTAGAATGAAAAATGGATGATTATTATTGAGGGAGAGATTACATATATATAGGAGAGGCTAGCCTCCTCTCCTATTATTCTAAGCAATGTGGGACTAAAGTCCAATAACTCTAATATAACACTTAACAACAATTATACCCTATAGTAATTATATTATTTTAAATTTGTTCAATAAAGTCAAATGGTAAAGTAGTGTTTTTAGTTGAGGATATAATTGGTAAAGCCTATATTTTTTTTTCTTCCTTCAACTTTTCCTTCCATACCAAACAAAGTAAAATGTATCTCTTCTATTTTCTATCCCTTCTACCAAATAAAAATGAAGGAAATATTATTTCCTTTCCATATGGATGGAAAGCATATCTATACTTTTTTCTTCCTCCCACTTTTCCATCATTCCTACCAAACGGAGCTCTAGATTTGGACAATTGAGAATCCACCATACGAGATTGTTTGGTTGGGATGAAAAGGGGTGGCAGTGGAGGAATGTGGTGGCCCCCACCCAAATTATTTTTATTTATCGTGTTTGATAGAGGAGTTTGGATGACAAAATTAATGCACAACAATTTTCACCCCCTTTATGGTTTCTAGTCTAACATTGAGTTCCAAGCTCCATAGCTTTGAACTATATGGATTCCTAGAATTATATTTGTTTACTAATACATTTGTTAGTTAGAACTAGGAGTACTTATTTACCTGTGAATCCATTTTTTTAATTATAATTTTTGTTCGTGTGTGTGTGTGTGTCTCCTCTCTCTCTCTCTCTCTCTCTCTCTCTCTCTCTCTATATATATATATATATATATATATATTTTTTTTTTTTTTTTTTTTATATATATATATATATATATATATATCACAATATCGATATCGGAATCGGTATCGGACTATTCCTATGAGTATTGGTATCGGCGATATCGGTAGTATCGGCGGTCTCGGATCGGAGTATGGGATTGTTTGGTATCGGAAAACAAATAATTATTAATATATTATTTACATTTAAAAACATATATTTTATACATTTAGGCATAATTTTAAGTATTTTCAGTGTTATTTCTTAGTAGTTTTGAAATTAAATGAAATAGTACTCACCCTTAGCGATTGGTTTACATACAATAGATTGATTTTCTTCTTTTACATGTCTTTACAACCTTATTATGCTTTAAACTCTTGCTGATTTGTCTTTTTCGTTTAATTTTCTTTGCCGAATTGACCGGAAAGGAGACCCACAATGTCGGTATCGGTCAGTATCCGGTATCGGTCGGTATCAGATCGGGACATGCCAAGCCGTATCGGATCGATATCGGCCGATACTTTAAACCATTATATATATATATATATATATATATATATATATATATATATGGAAAGAGGTAAAATTTTATAAATAAACTGGGTGAGACACCACTGCAAACCAAATACAAAAGACAACTAAGCATAATACAAGGAGGGCTAATTAGACAACTCCTCCATGTATCTTAGCATCTTCCTCTATACAAACAACCCCCCCAATTTTTGAATTACTCAACTTGTCAAATATCCAACGGTTTCGCTCTCTCCAAGTATGCCAAACATCACATAGTAACCGTAAACTAGCTTCTCTGAACCATTTGCTACCTCTGTGCCGCATCATAAATAGATACCCGATCGTCTCGAGCACATTTTCATCTGGAGTAAGTGGGATTCCTAAATTCCCCTGTTGCAAATTCTATATAGATCTGCTAAAATCACATTTGAAAAACAAATGATCAGCATTTTCATCATGTCGTGTACACATGACGCACAACTTTCCTTCTATTTTAACTCCAAATTTGAGAAAGTCTATCCATGGTCAACAACCGGCCTTTGACAACTTTGTAAAAATGCAACTGAAATTTAACTGCAGCTCCTTTGAGACATGAATTCAACCCAGTCTGCAGACTCTCGGCTGCTTTGGACGAAGCTCCTCGTACATATTCCGTAATCTGAACCCAGTTTGGTTTCGTCCTCCATTGCCTATATGTCTACATGGAAAATCCACTAGTCTATGGCAGCAACGACATCAATAGGAATAGATATAATTTTGTTTTCCATCAACTGTTCAACCTGTCTACCTTGTAGACTCCATTTGCCATCAGACAACAAAACTGCCACCTTTTTCCTGTGACCAAGTTGCTCATACAGCCCCAAACCAAGCCAATCAATAGCCGATGTGTCTCTCCCATTGCCAAATACTCTAGAGCTATAATTCTGCACTTTTTCCCGCCTATTGATATTATTTTTAAAACTTACCGAGTAATTATTGTCAATCGAAGCATCCAAAAATTTGTTTCCGATGCATATTTGTTGTTCATCCAAGTAGCCCAAAGAAAATTACCTTCCAAGATCGCCAGGTTAGTTTAAAAGACGACGCTTCACTCACCGTATCCAAGTTTCTCAGCCCGACCCCACCATCCTTCAGACGACAGAGCTCCTTTCAAGCAATAGAATGAATGCCTCAACGCCAAATGAAGTTTGCACATAAGCATTCAATCCTCCTAATAATTGAGACACTAAGCATAATAACCTGCATCCAATAACTGACAATAGCACTAATCACAGTCCGAACCGGTTCTATCCCCGAACCGGTTCTATCCATCCCCCGAATGAAAGCATATGGACCTGCCATCCTTCAAGACGGGATTGGATGGCTTCCGGGAGACTACTACACTCTGTAGCTTTGGCATACGAGATGGAGAGTGGCAAACCCAAATACTTTACTGGCAAACTTCCCTCTTCAATTTGTATAAGCTGTTGAAGTCTCTCCCTATTCTGACAAAGCCTATTAAAGTATATCCTACTTTTATCCTTGTTCAACTTCAGCTCAGATAATCTGCCGAATACCGCAAGAACCAAGTGCAGCTTACGAATACTATATTTTGACGGATGAATAAAAACCAATAAGTCATCAACATAAATCAAGTGCAACACAACATGAACCACCTTTTTGAACAGAGGAACTATCCTTCTAGTATGCACTGCAAGGTCCATCAAACATGTATAATACTCCATAACAATGGTGAATAGGTAAGGGGACAGGGGATCCCCTTGCCGCAAACCTCTGTTGCTGGAAATAAACCCATATGGTTGGTCTTTTATAAGAACAGAAAAAAGCGACGTCATAATACATTCCTCAACTCTTTGCACCCACCAATCATCAAATCCCATGTCTCTCATCAAGTGACACAAGAATCTGCGATTGACCGTATCATAATACGCTTTGCTAAGATCGAGTTTAATGCAAGCTTTGCCCCCGGCTTATTAAAGTCTCTCACTTGTTTATGCGCTACAAGATAGTTCTCTGAAATGACTCTGCCCTGGGCACATGCCAATTGATTTGGAGAAATCAGCCATGGCATCAAATCCTGCATTCTCTCGCATATAATATGGGTAATAATTTTGTAGACAAAATTACAACATGCAATAGGTCGAAAGTCAGTAAGCGATGTAGCCCCCTCCTTTTTGGAATCAATGTGAGGAAAGTATGGTTTAATTCATTCAAAAGCTTGCCAGTACGAAAGAATTCATGGACTGCATCATATACGAGACATTTAAGATTTTCCCAATGAATTTGGAAAAAAATTAGCAGTGAAACATATGGTCCCGGGGATTTATTTTGCTTCGCATAATTAATAATACTCTCAATCTCTTGCATATTAATAGGTAATAGGTTGTCAAAGAATATTTACCTGCCGCTGAGACGACCTTCTTACAGACCAACTTTGGAAACTCCTTGGAATAGTCGTGCTGATTATACAATTTTCGGTAAAAGTTAACAACTTCATTTGATACATCCTAGGCATCGATAACATCAACTCCAAACGCATTAATCAGCTTGGCGATATGATTACGATGTTGACGAGCTTTGATAACATAGAGAAAAATTTAGAACATTTATCACCTTCTTTCAGCCAATCACACTTAGTACGTTGTCTTAATTGAACCAATCACACTTAGCACGTTGTCTTAATTGAACATCTTCAATATGTTGCAAATTATTAACTTAACCTCTAAGAACCTGCTCTTGCATAATGATATTGGTATTATCCAACTGAAGCTGAGCACTTATTTGGATGTCTTCCAATTCCTCTTCTTTATCCACTAGGGACGATCTGAGATGTTTATGATTCCATCCCTTTAAGGACTTTCTTCACCTCCTTCAACTGACCACACAACCGAAACTGAGCAAACCCCCTCCTTAGGCTGCCCAAGTCCACCATTCACAGACTCCTCGTAGCCTGACAGAAGATGCCAAGCATTATTATTTTTAAATGGCAGCTTCTTTGCAATAGAAGATGGGACAATACGTACCAGGAGAGGTGAATGATCTCTAGAGGATGCCAACAGACCCTCATCATGTGATTTATGAAAAGTGTTGAACCAAATATCATCATTATCCAACGCCCGATCAAGTTGACATGAAATTTGATTAATTGCCGATAGATTATTCCAAGTCCAAATAAGTCAACTACGTCTCAGACAGTGCAATTTCGACCGAAGTAGGCAGTTCTGCAAATCTTTTAGGATAGAGTCCGGAAGAGGACGACCACCCCGCTTTTCTTTACCGCTGATCATAGTGTTGAAATCTCCCATCAACAAAAACAGCATATGCCGACCCATATCTTGACTAACAACGATAATATCTTTCCGCACTTGAAGCCGAAGGCGTCTCTCACTATAGCCATACACAGCACCAACTAAAAGTTTGAAACCACCTTGGTTAGTGAATTCCACTACCAGTAGTTATTCACATTCGAAACGAACTACTCCATTCCACATATTACACTCCCAAATCACCCAAATACGAGCAATATAGCACAACAAAAGATACTGCACGGACATCAAATTTCTTGGTGTACGAGGCTCAATCATTTTCACATATCTAAGCTTTGATTCCAAAATAATACCAATAGTACATTGGTATTTAAAAAGATGTTCTTTGATCGAACTCCATCTGCCCATGAAATTTGCACCACGAACATTCCAAGCCAGCACAAACATTAAAAACTGCTTCATGATTTCCCTAACATTCCACGGACTTACCCGTAGAGGGATGAGTGATCCATATTCTTGAAATTGTGTACCAAACTGAAAAATCTTTATCCCGGTATCTTCGTGACGTAAAAACGTCTTCCAATTTGGATTATCTTCCGTTAGGGGATCAAAAATTTCTTTCCGAGCATCTTCCGTTGGGAATTTAGTCCATCACTCATGACAAACTTCTTCCTCAATTTCGGATCTTTTGCTGTGGTGTTCCAGAGCTATTGAGATTGGCAGCAGTAAGTATTCTCCTTTTATCTTCTCATGCCGAAAACACAAGAAGCTGAGAATTGCCTTCTCCTACAATATCATCCAACATCTCTGACTCTCCTATAGGCCGTGTCTGAATTAGCATATCCGTTTCATTTCTATCTCGATGGACTCCATAGTTTGCACCTGGTTGCTGAACATGTTGTAGGCCGCCCCAGCTCCTTGGCGTTTCCCTAGGATGCTATTGGGGTCATTTTATTTACTCGTGCCCTCTCCAGAGGCACGACTATCCTCTACAGAAGCACGACTATCCCGGAGACTAGAATCCTCCTCTATATTCATATTATGCCTCGTAGAGTCATTATCTTCATCCTCTCTTCTATTTTCGGGCCTCCATTTATGAAGCTCCGCCTCCTTATCGGTTTCCCTAGTCTTCTTAATGCAGATGTGTTTTGTATGGCCAAAGCAATGGCATATAGAGCATGTAGGGGGAACCCATTTATACTCTACTCTTTGTTCAATAACTTCACCTTCTGGTAGCTCTATTTGAACAGGAGGAGGAAGAACCTCAGTAGCAGAAATTTCAACAAGACCCGGACATATGGCAAACGTGAAAGCGAAGCCGTAGGATCATCAATCGTCAAGGGCATTCCTACTAAGCTAGCAAGCTTTCATTATAGCAGTCCCACTTCACAATCTATGATGTAGGTTGGGAAACTGTATCCAGATTGGAATATATGTCAACTTTTCTTTTTCAAATTTAGAATCAGTTAACCATCTCCTCATAATAACAAGTCAATCAAACGTCCACGGCCCATGTTGTATAATTCTTTCTAAATAATCCTGTCTCTCAAAATGGATCATATAGTACCCGCTCTCACGAGCATAGTTATCCAGATGACCCACAGGTTTCCATAGGCTTGTAGGTGTTCGTAGTATGACCGACTTCTCAAGACGTATAGCATCGAAGTATTTTTCCATGCGTCTGCAGTAGATTCCCAATCATCACTGCCGCCTTTCAGACTCCCATTACCTTCGGAATAAAGAATTTGGGGACATTGTACCCGAATAGAAGGTGATTTACACATCTCCGCCCATGAGATATGATCTTCTCTAGATAATTGTATATTTGCCAAAGGTTTCCTATGGCCCTCACCCAGTCTAGTCCCTTGAAAATCTGTCGGAGGAGTCTGTACAACTACTGCAGGTTTAAGAATTTGTAGGTATCGACTTGGAGCCTTAGATGTTGAAGGATTGAGCACCTTCTGCCACCCCTTCCATACAAGAACTCCTCTCCCCGTGACACTGACCATCTGCCCTGTATCACCACAGCTATCTGTCATGTTTTGAGATTAGAATATTATGTAATATTTCAATAAGTGTGGACCTATATGTAAATGTGACATTCCTATTCCTATATATATGAGTCCAATCCCTCTCTAAAGAGTTGAGAGGTTTATTATTTTCTTCATGGTATAAGAGCCAAAATTCTAACGCCAGCCGTTACCCCTCTTTTCTCTCCCCCTCAAACCCTAATCCTTCTCCTAGCCGCCAACCTTCTCCTCCACCTTAACCATCGCCCCTCACCACCACCACCCCTCATCACCACAGTTGCCAACCTTACCACCTCAACAACATCCCCGCCCCTTTTCCCTACCAAAACCTAGCTGCTGTCCCAGAATCCTTAGTTGTTGTATAATCTTTTTTTATTGGAGTTGAGTCCTTCAAAGAGCAAATTGTGGTAGTTTGTGTGAATTTTTGAACCTCGACAACAACATTAGGAGTAAACAGAGAGCAAACTGTGATAGTTTGTGTGAATCTCTGTTCCTAGCTCAGTATCCACAACAGGATCTAATAGATAGCAAACTAGTTTTGTATGAATCTTTGTTCCTGTCTTGTGTGATCCATCTTCGATCTCTGTTAAGAATGCGCAAGCCAGTATTGGCAAAGTTGATGTGAACATCGCGCATTGGCGGAGTTGATACGAATATCGAGCTGCGCCGAGCAATGATAGTCGAATCAAGAACCTGAAGGATGTCTAACACTGAGGTGAATAGCAATATTAGGGTGTCAGGAACATAGATTTGGACATCGAGCACTGGTACGACGATTTCATCGATACGATTTGTCGATCGGAGACTGGATGTGTAGTGCCTCGTCCTGCTCAGGTCAACCGAATGATTCGAAACACAATGACGTTTGGATTTGGCTGTGCAACGGCTTGCTCGAAGTCTCGTTCGGCCGAGGCAACTCCTCGCTCAGGTGGGTGGCTTCGATGAACTTGCCTTAGCTTGGCTTTTACACTAATAAATGGAAGTTTTCACTTGCACTGAGTATGCTTGGTAATAAAAGAGATGAACCCACATAGTTAAGGGAATAATTCTATTGCGTCAGATGTATGTGTAGAACATGGACATGTCAAATTGCTACTTAGATGTCTCTCCATGAAGTCTTTTCAAAGTTGGCACTGGGTCCTTCGATCGCACGATTGAGTTAAGTTGAATTCTGCCACGGGCTATCGACTTGATGTCATAGCAGTCATGTTTGTACGTTCCCACGGTCTCAAAGCTCATCATATAGAGTATGACTTGGTTAGGAGTGTTGCATGGAATACGATTAGTTTATGGCACCGAATACGGTTGGTTCAAGTTGAGTAAGCATGGGGACGATCAAATAGTCGTTCTTGAGTTTGAGTTAAAGGTATGAAAAACATGGAAGTGTTTGGGACTATGGGTTGCCAAGGCAAACCCTCGTTTGGGAATTGCGTGAAAGTATGAAAGTAAAAGATGAGAAATGGTACAAAGCAGGATGAGTTGAGTTGAGTCTTGCATTGTTATTGGACAACTTGTGCACAAGGTATTGGTCCTCGAACGATCGTCAGGGCACCGGGTTCGTGTCGGCCTAGGAGGAATTGCAGGTATCGCGGACCTTCAGTAGGCGTGCGATTGACCACTGAAGAGTGTGCCGCTGATACGAGTATTTTGGAACCTTCGGGGGAGACCGTACCTCACGAAGCATTTTCGTCTTACATTTAGTCCAAGATGACTTGTGGTACCAGTGACTATCACATAGTTTGAGTCGGCTTGATAGCGGCAATCCGTGTGCATGCCTTAGAATGAGTCGAGAAGAGTGCACCGACACGAATGAGTCAAAAAGTGTGTGCACGATACGAATGAGTCAAGAAGTATATGTGCAGCACGAAGGAGTCAAGAAATGGGTACACAGTATACAACACACGTTTGGAACCTAAGATTTGGCTATAGTAGAAACACGTGCTTCGGCACGAGATATGGTGTCGTGTTTTAAGTCGTGGTCACTGAGTTCACAAGTGTATTATTGAGCAAGTTACACGATGAAATGAAGAAAGGCCATAAGGTGAGTATTGAGTAAATTATACTAAGTTGCGAGGCATGTCCTCTATGTTGTTACACCAATGGGTTTTAGGGCACGGCGATGTCAGTGCATCACAAGAGTAGACCAAGAGTATATCTTAAAACTGGTCCTAAAAAAGATTAGAAAGACTACAAAAGAATAAATTGCACTCACTAAAATAACGTATTAGTTTTGTATGGGTGGACGAGGGGCTCACTCACCAGTACGGTTGTATACTTATATCCCACCAGTTTTTCATGCGCAGGTTACAGGAACCTGCTCGTTCGAGACGGAGCTCGTTTGGAAGCGCTGAGGAATGAAGTTCTTTGACATTTCGAGGCGTGCGGCCGCATTGAAGATTTCACCTGTATGGAACAATGTATGGACATCGCCTTTTTCCAGTTGTATGTCCCGAGGCATGATCTTTTGTAATTGAGAGATGAGAGAGAGAGCGCTAAGTGATTGTATTCAGAGAATGTGAGCTTGAGTGACTTGTAAACTTAGTCCGCGCCCTTGTAATCTTATTTTCAATATCAATAAAGAGTATCATTTTGTATATATGTCTTTGAGATGTTCAACTTTTTCGCTTGGGACTTCTGTGCGACGATTCCGTCGCTTAGCCTGTAATCGGCTGTTATGGAACCCGTCTTGCGCGAGCGCAATTTAGACTCGCGTAACATCATGCCCTAGCTAGGACGAACAGTTCTACGGAACCAGGGCGTGACATAATGGTATCAGAGCACAGCTTTACGTCCTTGGACTTTCGATTGAATTCTTTTCAACTCTGATGTTGTAGGACCATTAAGCACCCCTAGAGGGGGGTGAATAGAGTGCGTGTGTGTGCAGCGGAATAAAATCACCACTTAAAAATTAATTATGGCAGTAATCAAACTGATATGAAGCAGGCAATGTATAAGTAAATGCGTAAAGTAAATGAGTAGAGAAAAAGCAAATGCAAACACCGAGGTTTATACTGGTTTTCCTCTGAGAGGACTAGTCCAGTCTCGAGAACTCTCGCTCGATGTTTAATCCACTATTTGAAATAGCAGTTACATCGCGTGCTTTACTCCAAAAGACACGTCGACTTCTTACAACCTCGTGCTTTTATCCGAAGGACACGACGACTTCAACCACAAGCTTTAATACGAAGGACTCGCGATTTCACAAAAGCAAGTGTAGAGACAAAATTTTGAAATCCAAACTTTTACAACTCGATCCAACTTCTAAATCAAGACCGCACTGGCATATAGTTGGCTGTGGGTTGTAAACTTGGTAGATAGAAAGGTTGAAGCTCAGGTAGAACTCTTGAATAGATAGAAGAAGAAATAATAAGTGAGTTGAAATGAATGTGATTTTCTTCTCTATTTATAAGGGTTCTGGGGACCGAACTCGGGCAGATTTCGGTTCCCTAACGTTCAGAAAATCGAACGTTGGAGCCGATTCTACAGGGAGACATGATCTCTTGGGAACTGGGTCGGGGGGACCGAGTTCGGTCCGAGTTCGGGCAGAATTCGGACCGAGTTCGGCTGCCCTGTACCAGGCTGGGTTATGAAGAATGGACTTTCGGTTTCAAGTTGATTTTTGGCTCTTTTTGAATCGGCTGGCTTTTTGATTTATGGACGGAACTAATAGGTAGGCTTTTTGGTAATGGGGTATAGGAAGCCAACCAAGTGCCAACATGACTCAATGCACATTTTGTCCTATAAAAGAAAGATAAAATACAGAATAAAATATAAGGACGAGCACTTTGATGGCGCCTTTCTCCTGACATTTGAGCAGACTTGAAGACGTCTTTTTCTTTGACGGCAGTTGTCCAAAGATAAACATATTTGGAAATTTGAATAACTTTTGGAGGCTTCGCCCCCGAACCCCCATGGGGGCACTGCCCTCTCGACCACTGTCCGTTGACCGGGCAGCGGAACCCCCGAGAGCGAGGCTCCGAATAGGTCATTGGGTGGTTCAGAGAAATCTTCTTGTATAACTCCGTTTTTTGGCCCATCATTAATTTTTCATTGCATATGTCCTGGTTTGATCATGCTTACTGTTTGTCTGCAAGTACATGTTAGACGAACAAAGTAGTAGCAGTATGATAAATTTAATGAACAGTAGGACAATGTTCAGTTTCATTAGCAACATGATAGTGATTACATGAATATTAGCGACATCATTATGTAAAACTTAATCAATTAGCCATATTCAAAAACATGATACAATCATTAGGTTAACAGTTGTTGCTTCCGTACTCTATATTTATAACGCTCTCTCAATGTTCCGCGGGCTATACAATAAGTTTATATATTTTGTAAAATCTCACGAAGGAAAATTTGGTTGAACAAAGATAGTTTCACGTTAGGCACGGTTGGCCGAGTTGTGCTGGGCAATAAACACCAAGAATTGCGTTGACCGTAGCAAAGTTGTGTGTAGGATTCAATTTGTTTCGAACGAGAATGAGTTGGACTCGATTTGAGTATGTGGGATAACTATCGATTGAGGTACTATCGAAAAGATGATATCATCGGTGCGATATAGGTAGAACATGCTTGCAATATGAGGAATGGTTCGAACAGAGATTCGAAGTGATTGGTTGTGATTCGAATAATTGTTTCGAGAATTTGTCGAGTGACTTCATCCCTGAGTGGTCTATGGGATAACCTTGGGGATATTCGATCGACTAAGGTTCGGGGTGGCAATGAGTCTATCACTAAGCGATAAAATTATGCAAAGCCTTAGAAAGGATGTTTCAAAGTTAGTCGTGACTTGATAGCTAGTAAGAGTTTGATTCAAATGAACAAGAAAACGATGCGCATCGAATTGGGATTGCACTGAGTATGAAATGCAAAATGATTAAGTAGAAGGAACCAAGAAAAAGTTAAGGTGCAATGGAATGGATGACTCAATCGAGGAAATCGATATAAATCATATACAAAAATGTTGATACAGAACTGAACGAAATTGAATTTTGAATTTGACTAAGAAAAGATAATACGATTGGAAGTTAATGTACATGGAAATTGGATTTGAAGATACGAAAATGACTCTCAAGGATTTGGATAAAATTGCTCGATGACTTAAAGATAGATAGATGAACATACGTGATTTTAGACTAAAACGATTTAATCAGATAACTAGTTCGGAAGATAGCTATAACAAAATTGATTTTGAATTTGTAAGAGCTGATCGTATATCCAGTATGAATGGTAGTATTAGTTGCACGACTCGGAGTTCGTTGCAAAGGAAGATCATCAGGTTATGTATATCATCGATGGTATTGAGGCGTATCAAAGATTGATGTGCGATAACTCGAGGGTACTCTGATTCGAGGAATGATGATTGTATCAAATATTGTTGTTGAAATGGATTATGTACTTTGGGATTTTTATTTTTATGAATGTTTGGATGACTTGATAAGATGAACTTGAAGTTTGCATGAATAGATACTACTCGGATTATGCGAAACAAAAATATTGATGGGATTGATGATTATTGATATGAGGATTATATGACTCGAAGATTTATAGTAGACGATCTTGCGTTGTGCGATGAGATAGACATACGAAATTGAGGACAAGTAGGATTAGGATTTGAGTAAAGTCAGAATTAGCGAATGTATGATTGAGATTTTATGACTCAGAGTTAGAATCGACATTGTGACTTGTGATCGATAGATTATGACTTGTGATTTTGTAATCGAGGTATACGAATTTGGATTGATAGGTCTATTGAACGAATTGAGGATTGCGAGTTTGGAGTTGTGAGATTTTGCGTCATTGAAACACATGTAATCGAGGATTATCGAGAATGGAGTTAACCTACAAATGACTTTGCTGAATGACTCGGATCCCTTGGACTAAAAATTACGAATTTGAATGGGAGAAATCTATGCTCGAAGTTTAGAAATCGGAGTGATGCGAGCTTGGGTAGGAAACCCTATACTATCGACTATGGTTTGACCTTAGAATTGGGGGATTAGTGTTTTGATATCGTTGTTTGGAAATGGTAATCCCAACACTGACTTTGTCTTTAGCCTAGTGAAGATAGCCTAGCGATTAGGCAGACGTCCCTGTGCGGAGAGGTAGAATTGTGCAATCGACCCTAGTGAGAGTTGCCTGGGTAGATTATAGAGCTGGGGGTAGTTAGCTATGGAATTGAGACTTGAAAGTTGGACAGATGATCTTAAAATGTTTTGAATGACCGATAACATTAGACTGAATGATGAGATTGGATATTGATGTTGGTTGACAGGATGATTCAGTTATGTGGGATCAGATTCTCTACCACGAGGCTTGGTTGAAATGCATATATTTCGGAAACGTCTTAAATGTGTGCACGATCCAATAGTGGTATGCCGAATTCAAATAAAACTGAAGGAAGGATCGAGATGTGATAAGAAAATTGTGAAATTGTATGCTAAGGAAAAATATTGATGAAAGTATTGATTGGATGAGTTATCATATGTTGATTGAACAAATCAAATTGTTGGATCGGATTTTGAGTATAGAAGAAAGTTGGTGATCGAAAATAAATTCGTATGTCGATGAAATCGAATGTGTTTCGAGGATTGATTGAAAGCAAGTTTACTTGGTTGGATTTGAAACATATTATCGTGATTAAGATTATAATCGGAAGAGTGAAATCGAGTTGTGCATGATTTGAAATTCGGATTTTGATTGGTTGTTTCATGGGTTTGGAAAATTTTGGAAGATGGAACGTAGACAGTGCAAATGATGACGTTGAAGATAGTGAAATCTATTAGCGAGAATTTAGTATTAATACGTGCGATTGTGATTAAGCCATTGATGCTGTCGGGTTTGAAAGATCAGTGAGTTGAAGACTTGAAATGTTTTGTTCGTTGGATTTGGTTAAGATGTGACACTGGGTTTCGACTAAGAGATAGTGAATGATCGATTTTGTTATATTTGGATTCAGAATGAATAAGGAACAACATTCGTTTGGGTTTGCCCTAAAGTTAAGTTGTCCGTATATGCGGCGAGTATAGTTGTCCCGTGTTTTGAGATATAGCAGCGCGAAGCGCATTATGGATAGAGACATGACCTGATGATTATGTTGCAAAATGTCTAGAATGACTTAGTTGTTCGATAAAATTAGCTAAGATGCGGAGCGCGACTTTGATTGATAAAACAACTAAGAAGTGTATTCGAGAGATTTTAAAAGTATGCCAGGTTGAGTTCGAGTTGAATATGAGTGATAGAGTTGATGAGGGTGTTGGCCCATTCCACGGTCACACCCGATTTCGATAATCAACATATACTTTAGTCAATACACAAAAATATAGAAAATGCTGCTAACTATTTCAGGATGCATGAAATCATATTCAACGGACGATGTACTGCATAAATCAAAGCGTCAAAGTCATCAAAATCTTCTGAAGACTCTTTTCTACTTTTATTCTGTATTTTACATTTTATTGAGTCTAGGAATTACTTTGTAAAATCAATTATGGTAATACTGGCTTAGGGTTAAAATTGTCCCCCTTTCTAGAATCCTAATTTTTACCCTTTCATATTTTCGGTTACAAATATTTCAAAAACATATTTCGAAAATATTCTTTTCAAATGATTTTACAAATAACCAAAAACAAGTTTGAAAACTGTTTTTACAAAAGATTTTTTAAATATCTCCTGACAGAACTCCAAGCCGAGTTCGGCCCGAGTTCGGTCCGAACTCTGACCGAGTTCGGTCAGTATGTATTCAAACTTCAGTTGCCTCCAAATCTGCGAGCAACGTCTATTTTGCGAGATATTTGCACCCGAACTCTGCCCGAGTTCTGCCCGAGTTCGGTTGGTGAAAACACCTATAAATAGAGAAGAACTTTTCACTTCAAATCATCAATTCATTCTTCATCTTCTCTTCTCTACTATTCAAGTGTTTTCTAAACGATCTAAGATTTTCAAATCTCACCTACACATCTCTTAGCCAAAAGCCAGTACTATCAGAGTTGATTTAGAGTCTTTTGGTTACTCAAGAGTTGTAAGAGGTCGTTCAAGTTTCAACAACTTTCCTGTTGTGGAGCTGGTCGTGCGCTCGCCTCCAAGCACGGTGTTGTGAAGCCGGTCGTGCGCTTGTCACCAAGCATGGTGTTGTAAGAGATTGCAAGCTCTCAGTTAAAGCTTGTGCCATAGTGGATTAACATCGAGCAAGAGTACTCGAGACTGGATTAGTCCTCTCAGAGGGATACCAGTATACATCGCTGTGTCACTGAGTTTGATTCTCCTATCTTTATTTACTGTCTCTTACATATCTGCCATAGTTTAATTTTTTAATTGGTGATAATTTTCCGCTGCACACACGCACTCTATTCACCCCCCCTCTAGAGGTGCTCAACGATCCTACAATTGCTGATGCTCATCCTGCTCCGGCCCCTGCCCCAGGACTTGATCAGGCATTCTACCAGCGGTTTGATGATTTCGTTGCCGTTTCCATGCAACGTTATCAGGACTCCGAGTTCCGGCACATTTCTCAGGCCTAGGTGCTGAGAAACAGTATTGCCGATCTCCACTACAGCCTGGTTCAGGATCCAGTCCGTCCACTCACTATCCTTCCACACCCGGCTTTCCCTGGTCCTCGTTTTACTGATGAGGTCACTTTTCAGTATTTCGACCCGACCACTGCCTATTTCCCTCATGATCCTCCCGGTGCGGACGACCCAGCGTTGTGATATGGATTCAGCCATGGGATAGTGGATTTAGTTTTCATTAGTTGATGCAGTTTATGTAGTAGTTTTATTTTTATTTCATGTCTAAACTGTTTCAGTTAGACTTTATCAGTTGTACTTTTTGGATTATTAGTGGAACCTCTATGATATTTCAGTTTATTATAGTTCATTTTATTCCAGTTGTCTATGCTGTGATTACTTCTTTTTACTTCACTTTGTCGTGTCTATTCTATTGTTGGCTTCATGATTTACGGGGGAGCCTATTCATTTTACTACTTGACAAAGGGGGAGAAAAAGAGTACCAAACGCATATCCAAAACAAAAACAATTCAATTTTCAGGTATTTTTGTTATTTTGTTCTATTTGATATAAATATATTTTGGTATAGACTCAAGTTTGTCAATTATCAAAATGGGGGAGATTGTTGGCCCATTCCACGGTCACACCCGATTTCGATAATCAACATATATTTTAGTCAATACACAAAAATATAGAAAATGCTGCTAACTATTTCAGGATGCATGAAATCATATTCAACGGACGATGTACTGCATAAATCAAAGCGTCAAAGTCATCAAAATCTTCTGAAGACTCTTTTCTACTTTTATTCTGTATTTTACATTTTATTGAGTCTAGGAATTACTTTGTAAAATCAATTATGGTAATACTGGCTTAGGGTTAAAATTGTCCCCCTTTCTAGAATCCTAATTTTTACCCTTTCATATTTTCGGTTACAAATATTTCAAAAACATATTTCGAAAATATTCTTTTCAAATGATTTTACAAATAACCAAAAACAAGTTTGAAAACTGTTTTTACAAAAGATTTTTTAAATATCTCCTGACAGAACTCCAAGCCGAGTTCGGCCCGAGTTCGGTCCGAACTCTGACCGAGTTCGGTCAGTATGTATTCAAACTTCAGTTGCCTCCAAATCTGCGAGCAACGTCTATTTTGCGAGATATTTGCACCCGAACTCTGCCCGAGTTTTGCCCGAGTTCGGTTGGTGAAAACACCTATAAATAGAGAAGAACTTTTCACTTCAAATCATCAATTCATTCTTCATCTTCTCTACTATTCAAGTGTTTTCTAAACGATCTAAGATTTTCAAATCTCACCTACACATCTCTTAGCCAAAAGCCAGTACTATCAGAGTTGATTTAGAGTCTTTTGGTTACTCAAGAGTTGTAAGAGGTCGTTCAAGTTTCAACAACTTTCCTGTTGTGGAGCTGGTCGTGCGCTCGCCTCCAAGCACGGTGTTGTGAAGCCGGTCGTGCGCTTGTCACCAAGCACGGTGTTGTAAGAGATTGCAAGCTCTCAGTTAAAGCTTGTGCCATAGTGGATTAACATCGAGCAAGAGTACTCGAGACTGGATTAGTCCTCTCAGAGGGATACCAGTATACATCGCTGTGTCACTGAGTTTGATTCTCCTATCTTTATTTACCGTCTCTTACATATCTGCCATAGTTTAATTTTTTAATTGGTGATAATTTTCCGCTGCACACACGCACTCTATTCACCCCCCCCTCTAGAGGTGCTCAACGATCCTACAGAGGGTGTATTCAGTTAGTTTCGACGACGAAACTTGTTCTGAGTGGTGTATAATATAGTGCCCCGCCCTGCTCAGGTCAGCCAGATGCTTCGAAACGCAACGGTGTTTGTACTTGGCTATGCAATGGCTTGCTCGAAGTGCTGCTCGGTTGAGGCAACTTCTCGCTCAGATGGGTGGCTTCGATGAACTTGTCTCAACTTGGCCTTCACACTATTAAATGAAAGTTTTCATTTGCACTGAGTAGACTTGTTAATAAAAGAGATGAACCCACGTAGCTAAGGAAATAATTCCATTGAGTCGGATGTATGTGTAGAATATGAAAATGTCAACTGCTTAGATGTCTCTCCACGAAGTGTTTTCAAAGTTAGCATTGGGTCCTTTGACCGCACAATTGAGTTAAGTAGAATTCTGCTACGGGCTATCGACTTGATGTCATAGCAGGCATGTTTGCACGTTCCCACGGCTTCAAAGTTCATCATATAGAGTATGTCTTGGTTAGGAGTGTTGCATGGAACACGGTTGGTTTATGGTACGGTACACGGTTGGTTCAAGTTGAGTAAGCATGAGGACTATCAAATAGTCGTTCTTGAGTTTGAGTTAAATGTATGGAAAACATGAAAGTGTTCGGGACTATAGGTCGTCGAGGCAGACCCTCGTTTGGGAACCGCATGCAAGTATGAAAGTAAAAGATGAGAATTGGTACAAAGCAGGATGAGTTGACTTGTCTTGCATTGTCATTGGACAACTTGTGCACAAGGTATTGGTTCCTCGAACGATCGCCAGGGTACCGGACTTGTGTCGGCCTAGGAGGAATTGTAGGTATCGCAGACCTTCAGTGGACGTGCGATTAAGCATTGAAGAGTGTGCGACTGATACGAGTATTTTGGAACCTTCGGGGGAGACCGTGCCTCTTACACGAAGCATTTCCGTCTTATATTTAATCCAAGATGGCTTGTGGTGCCAGTGACTATTATATAGTCGGCTTGATAGCGGCAATCCGCGTGCATACCTTATAATGAGTCAAGAAGAGTGCACAGCACGAATGAGTCAAAAAGTGTATGCACGATACGAATGAGTCAAGGAATATATGCACGACACGAAGGAGTCAAGGAATGGGTACACAGTATACAACACAAGTTTGGATCCTAAGATTTGGCTATAGCAGAAACACGTGCTTCGGCACGAGATGTGGTGTCGTGTTTTGAGTCGTGGTCACTAAGTTCACAAGTGTATGATATTGCAAGTTACACGATGAAACGGAGAAAGGCCATAAGGCTAGTATTGAGTAAATTGTACTAAGTTGCGAGACACGGCCTCTATGTCGTTACCCGAATGGGGTTTAAGGCACGACGATGTCGTTGCATCACAGAGTAGACCAAGAGTATGTCTTAAAATTGATCCTAAGACAAGATTATAAAGACCACAAAAGAATAAGTTGCACTCACTTAAATAACGTGTTAGTTTTGTATGGGTTGGCGAGGGGCTCACTCACCAATACGGTTGTGTACTGATACCCCACCAGTTTTTCATGCGCAGGTTATATGTATCTGCTCATTCGAGGCGGAGCTCGCTTCAGCGTGCTGAGGCATGGAGTTTCTTAGCAATTTGAGGCATGCGACCGCATTGAAGACTTCACCTATACGGGATGTAATGTATGGACATCGCCTTCTTCCAGTTGTATGCCCCGAGGTATGATATTTTGTAATTGAGAGATGAGAGAGGGCTGAGTGATTATATTCAGATAATTTGAGCTTGAGTGACTTGTAAACTTGGCATCGTGCCCTTGTAATCATATTTTCAGTATCAATAAAGAGTATCATTTTGTACATGTTTTTGAAATGTTCAACTTTTCTGCTTGGGATTTGCCTGTAATTGGCCGTTATGGAACCCGCCTTGCGCGAGCACAACCTAGGTTCGTGCGACATCACGCCCTAGCGTGGACGAACGGTTCTGCGGAAACGGAGAGTGATAGGATGGTCCAGATGGCTACTCCACGTGGCACAAGGTCGAGAAGACGCTTAGGAGAATACGGTTGTCAAAACATCTCATTGACAACCCTCCAAAGGCGGATGATCCCACATACGAGCAGTAGGAAACAAATGATAGCAGACTGATTACATAGTTGATGAATTCGATGGAACTATCAGTCGTGAATATGGTTCAGAATACGGATCCAGTGAAGAATTAAGGGAGGCCCTATCGGCTGCGTATGATGGAAAACACGATTTGTCTTAAATTTATGACTCAGTTGTCAGCATCTGTCTATCGAGCTGATCAAAGGGACAAATCACATAAGGATCACTGTCGAGCATTTAATGCCCTGACTGATGAAGTGGATTGCATATTACCTTTGACGACGGATCTCAATGAGGTGATGACCCAAAGCCAGCAACTATATATTATTGGTATATCTAGTCTTACTTCGTCCTGATGCAGATTCTGTACGGTCTCAGATTATTGTTGGGACTAAGGTTCCAAATCTGATGGAAGCCTACTTTCGTGTCATACGGACAACGAAAGTAGTTGGAACTGATAGGAGCGATACACCTGCTGATCGATCTGCCTTGGGTGCTGTTCGGGGTAGATTCTGCGGTGGTCGCGGTGGTAGACATAGTGGTCGAAATGTTGGTCGTGACGGTGGACGAGGTAGTGGCGGCCATGATGGAGGACGACCATGCACTCTTCAATTGTGGTCAACCAGGACATTTTCAGTCGCAGTATACTACAACTCTTACCGCCAACGTTGTATCGACGCTCATGATGAAGAGCGATCCGTGAAGATGACTGCAGATGCCTATGCAGAATTCGTTGAATTCCAAGCTCAGTAGAATGTTGGAGCCTCTACATCTGGATCCACAGTCGAATACTTTACGCCATGTGCGGTAAGGCCGAAACAATAGGTGATAGATTCGGGTGCGTCTGATCACATGACAGGCGATGGAAATATTTTGCATGATTATGTCTCTGTAGGTCGTATGAAAGATATTATTGTTGCGAATGTCAGTTCTCTGAAAGTTTGTAGAAAAGTGAGTACCCTTCTCTCTTCCAACCTGCTACTCACTTTAGTTTTACACATGAAAACCCATTCAGTTTATTATCTATTAGTCGGATTACTCATGACTTGCATTGCTTGGTAACATTCTTTTCTGATTGTTGTGTTTTTAGGACCTGAAGACGGAAAAGACTATTAGTATGAGGCATGTGACTGGAGGCTTGTATCTAGTTGAATTGAATTCTATGTCCGTTGCCTGTGCCAACGTGTCCCTCAATCCATTTGAGTTGCACTATTGGTTAGGTCATCCGTCTATCCAAGCTCTCAAGAAAATGTGTCTATCACTTGATCTTCGAGTTTTATTTAATTGTGAGTCATGTAGTCTAGCTAAACATCATCGTGCACCTTATCCAGTGAGTATGAATAAAGTTGTTTCATCTCTCTTTGATTTAGTATATTCGGATATATAGGGTCCATGTCCTGTTGAATCGGTGTTAGGGTTCAAATATTTTGTTTCATTTGTTGATGCTTACTCACGAGTCACATTTGTCTACTTAATGAAACATCGTCCCAAATTACATGATATCTGGTGTAATTTTTATGTTGAAATAAAAACTTAATTTGGGGTTTCCACTAAATCTCTTTGGAGCAACAACGGTCGTATGTGTCTCGAGAGTTCACTTCCCATTTTCCTAGACATTGAATTATTCACCAAACTTTGTCCCTACCACCACAATAAAATGGTGTGACAGAACATAAGAACCGTCACTTGGAAACAACTTGAGCACTTATGTTTCATGCCAGTGTACACCCAGAAAATTTTGGTCATATGCTGTTCTTACGGCTTGTTATCTGATCAAATCATATGTCATATGCTGTCTTCAATGACACCACTCCTTTTGCTAGGTTATATCCCAATCGTATATCATTTTCTCTACCTCTCAAAATTTTTGGATGCTTGTGTTACGTTCGTGATACTCGTACTACTATTTCTAAATTGGATCTGAAGGCACTCAAATGTGTTTTCCTTAGGTATCCTAAGGATCAGAAAGGGTATCGTTTTTTTTTCGACTTTGAGGAGGTATATTATGTCTTGGGATGTTACCTTTGTCGAGGCTAAGTTCCCCTCATCCCCTAGTTAAAGAATCTGTCCACAAAATTTATTCAGATGAGAACTTTCTTCTGTATTCAGTTCAAGTACAACATCCGCCCGTAAGGGTGCCCTCCTCTATCGAACTAGTCTTACCGTCCCATGGTTCGCGAATACCAACTCTGCCAGAACGGGAATCACCAGGCATGCACACAACCATAGAGCTGGTGTCGTCATCAGAGTCCTCCGGCTCTACAGTTTTACTACCACCTGATTTATTGACTCGTACTAGTCGTGCATGTCATGGCCATTATTTGTATGTTGGCAACTACAAAGGACTCTCGAGTCAAACTCCTTCCTTGGTGGTTACTATTGATGGAATTTAGATCCCACAATCTGCCGAGGAGGGACTCCAACATCCTGGTTGGCGCGCTGCTATGGAAGAAGAGATGCGGCGCTAAGGGAGAACCGTATATGGGACTTGGTGGATTTGTTTTCTGGTAAGAAGGCGGTAGGTTGCAAATGGGTGTTCACAATTAAGGTGAAATTGGATGACACTCTTGATCGTCTGAAGGCTCGTCTTGTGGCAAAAGGGTATTCTCAGACTTATGACGTGTTATTTTGAGTCCTTCTCTCCGGTTGCCAGGATGACCTCCTCTGTGCAATTGCTCTTGTCGTTAGTTGTTCGCTATAATTGGCTCTTTCTTCAGTTGGATTTGAATAATGCCTTTCTCCATGGTGATCTTGAAGAGGAAGTGTATATGGTGCAACCTTGCAAGGGAGGGTAAAGTATGTCAATCTGCGAAAGGCACTCTACGGCCTCAAACAATCACCTCGTGCTTGGTTTGGTTGATTTACACATGTCGTTACCCAGTTTGACATGAGCCAATCGAAGAAGGATAATTCAGTGTTTTACCGATGGACATCAGCCGGACGGATGCTACTTGTTTTTTTTTTGTTGATGACATCGTGATTACGGGGGATGATAATCTGGGTATTGCCGAGATGAAAAAGTTTATGGACGAGCAATTTCAGACCAAAGATATGTGAGCATTGAAGTACTTCTTGGGCATCGAAGTTACACGGAACGAGCAAGACATTGTAATATCTTAGAGAAAGTATGTTCTTGACATACTAACGAAAGCATGGATGATGCAGACTAAGGTAGCAACCTCATCCATGTATATAGGGATAAAGTTACTCCCCGATGAGGGGATACTGGTGACTGATCCTGAATTAGTATCGTCGGCTGGTTGGAAAACTCAATTACTTGGCAGTTATGACTCGTCCGGACATTTCTTTTGCTGTAAGTGCAGTCAGCAGATTCATGGCTTCTCTATGAGTTTCTCATTGGCTGACACTTCTCAGGACCTTGTGTTGTCTAGCTCAAAATCTGTGAAAAGAAATTCGTATGGAAAATCAGGGGCATACTCATCTCGAGTGTTTTACAGATGTTGACTGGATACGAGTGTTACATATCGACGGTCTACATTCGGCTATTCAGTATTTATTGGCGGGAACTTAGTGTTATGAGAGAGCAAGAAACAGAGTGTGATCTCATGATCGAGTTCAGAAACGGAATACTGAGCCATTGCTAATAGCTACATCAGAGGTGTTATATTTGCAACGTCTCCTAAAAGAGCTAGGAGAAGAAGTTGGATCGGAAGCAGCAGATTTGTGGTATGATAACTAGTCAGCCATCCACACTACTACAAATCTTGTATTCCATGAAAGGACGAAACACATTGAGATCGACGTTCACTTCGTTCGTGATGAATACCAAAAGGGCTCCTAACATAGAACCAAAGATCAGATAACAGATATCTTTACGAAGTATTTTTAGGCTCTCATGTTCGATTTTTTTGTAACAAGTTGGACATGATTGATATCTATGCTCCAGCTTGAGGGAGGATGTTAAGATACTAATACTATTATGTAATATCTCAATAAGTGTAAAACTATATGTAAATGTGACATTCATATTCCTATAAATATGAGTCCAAACAATCTCTAAAGAGTTGAGGAGGTTATTATTTTCTTCACGTCCTGTGTCGTGGCCATCCTCCTTGCCTCCCTGACACCAGAGGGTGGACAATTTTGGGAACCACCATCGCCTCCATGAAGAGGGCCTTGCCCTTACGCCGAGCCACCACCGTCTGTTGCCCACGCAAGTCATCCTTAGTCCTCGGCACCAAGGAGTTTTCTCTATCCGCCATAGTAATCCCCAAATCGCCTGGAGGGACAAGCCCTAATTGCCCACCGCCTGGATCGCCCTCTTCAGAATTAAAAATAACTAGTATATGTGCACGTGCGTTACAGATATTTTATACTACTTGGAAAGCAAATAATAGTAGTATATTATTATTATGAAGACTAAAAGTCATCAATATTAATTATTGTAAACTTATCACTATATTACTATTATTATATTATTTTATACATGCATATAAGACTATTTAGAAAGACCCAAAAACACCTCTCGTAATTACCTAGTTACCCCTATTAACTTTAACTAATCTTTTTAATTAGTAAATATAAGTAAAGATATTTTTGGAAATAAAATTTCCACGGTGAAGCCTAACTTTTGGCATTATATATATATTAATATTATTATATATATAATTTTGACTATGGTCTATCTGCAAATCTTTTACCATCCTACTACCAAACAAGAAGTTTAGAAGGAAAGTAAAAAAAAATTTCTTATCCGGCCCTGCTACACTGAACCCAAATGAGTTGCATCCTGTCTCCTCTCTAATTTTTGTAACCAAAGAGGCCCTATCCATTCATATATATTCAGATAATCACCTTAAAAGCAAAAACTGAATTAGGCAATTGACCAGCAAAGGAATAACAATCGACAAAATCTTTATTGGAAGTCTTTTGGGGCAGCAAAAGTTGATATCCCGTGTCACATTCGTGGTCTATAAAACATCGTAATAATTGTTATCCATTATGCCAAGCTGGCTATTAATGATTTGAACTGTACAAAACATTTCTATATATTTCATCTTTTATTGACATCACTGTTCGAAATACCGGTTCTAGGCGGTGCCTAGGCGCTAGGCGGTCATGGGGCGCCTACACGCTAGGCGGTCATGGGGCGCCTAGACGCCAATTGGCTCCTAGACAGAATTAGTCGAAATTGGGCGGCTCCTAGGCGGAATTTCGCGGCGCTTAATGCCCGTCCGACTACCTTGATTGACATATTGATATTAATTTAATTTCTGGTCTGCTGAAACCGTCTCAGGTCCTCGACCCTAGTTGCCTCTCTAAAATGCCAACAACAGCTTTTTCTATCCAGAGAAAAATGTTCATGAGTGCACCATTGCTTTACCTTTATGTTTGTACTTGAGCAAAGTCTAATAATTTTCTCTTGTATACTTTTCCTGGTTTTCCCCTTCACAGTAATTATTGTTATAACACCACACGTTGATCTAGGCAAAAATTGAGCTAAATCTTCCACTATTTTTTTTTTTCTTCCAGGTCTTCAACACTTACGGCATCATGGGGAATGCTGCACTCTTTCACAGATATGGGTTTACAGAAGCTGACAATACGTTTGACATTGTTAACATTGATCTAACCTTGGTACTTAAATGGTCTTCATCCATTTTCTCTAATCGACACACAAGAGCCAGACTCTCTTTGTGGAGGCGGCTTAATTTTTGTGGCTGCACCAGCCAAGATTCGGAATATTTCGAAATTTCTTTCGACGGCGTGCCTCAGATAGAACTTCCAGTTCTTCTCTTCATCATTTTCTTACTGGACGACGCATCTGAGAAGCTAAACTGTTTGGTAGATTCTTTTGCCGAAGCTGACGAAACTACAAACTTAAAGAAGTTGGCAAATATCGGCAATATCAAGTGTTGTAAGGATCCAGATAATGTTGGGGCGTCATTGCTGACAAAGGATGTTTGCAATGCTCTTGTAGATTTAGCTGATATAAGGGAGAATCTGTACGGACCAAATTCTTTGGCAGATGACACGGAGAAGATGAGAAATTGCTGTCCAACTAAGGAGAGAAAGTTGTATAATTCTCTGGTGTTGCGTGTTTGTGAAAGGAAGATACTTAGGAGGCTACGAGTTTATGCCTCAAAATACTCTATTAGTAAGAAGAGAAGGTGAGATCGAAGTAATTGGCTCTTGCCTTGAAGGCAATTGTTTAATCTTTCTTTTTCTACGAGATCATTGTTTGTATCTTGACACAGTAGTATGATTTTTCTGAGCTTTATTTTACTTTCTGTTGTATGCATGTCTATCGAAAATTGCAATTTTGGCAATACGAAGTTGTGCAACTGTTCTTGATAAATTACAAATGACCGAATTTCTGCAACTTTGTTTGATAACTTGAACAGATCTTTATGTTAGGCCTTTCTTGTACTCAAACTTACAATCAGCTCTAGCTTGGAACGGTTTATTTTGTGTGATAATGGTAGTACAAAGTGTAATAACAGTATAGTTAGGATCTGTCGCTTGCACCATTGATGATGCAGGTTTGAGTTGCGGAAACATACTTTATGTTGGGGTGGGGTGGGGTGGGGTGGGGTGGGGTGGGGTTGGGTTGGGTTGGGTTGGGTACCTGAGATTTAGAGGCGTAGTGGGAAGTGTTGGGATTTAGAGAGGTTGTGGGAATTGTTGGAGTCCTGAGCGTGGACAACGGATGTTGAAAGTCGACCACCGAAATTCACACAAACAAAGCAATGGACTTGCTACACTTGACCCAAGAACAAATCAACAAACCTAGACAAATTTCAATCTTTAATGTAATAAAAAAACGTAAATATAATTTGTCAGCTCCTTCTGTCCCAAGAGCCCACCTCCTAAAATGTTCTCAAGGAGATACAAAAGTATTACAAAGAGAACTCAATCGTCCAAACCCCAAGTAGTACTTCGTACCTAGGAAGCGGTTGCCTATCTACGTAAATTGAGGATAAATCTGAACAAAACCTTCCTCCACTCTCGAAGTGAAAGACCTACGAACACGAATATTGTAGAAGTAGTGCTGGAATCTCCCTAGTAACTCCTTGAGAGCACACAAGAGAATTACAACATTAGACTCCTTTAATAGAGCTAAAAAAAAAATCCTAACTTAAATCTCTAAGCTAGCACCAACCTAATCTGGACTGTTAAGACAAATTCAACAACCCAAAAACGTGCTTAAAAAAATCACACCGCACAGGAACACTCAATACCAACATATCACAAGAATATCAATTGGCATGGCGGTCCAAATCTGTGTTGCTCTCGGAAAATAGTATTTGCTAGTATATCAGTTAAGTTGTTATTTTCCATCAAAACAAAGAAATACGATTTCTTTTGCTTGAAAATTAAGATTATTGCTTCCAAGTACAAAGAATCTTACTACAAATAATATCTAAGTACAAGCAATTACAAAGATTTTGGGGACGAGTAGCAATGGAGTCGCAATTACAAAAATTTTGGGGACGAGTAGCAATGGAGGTCGACTCGATATGTCACTCCTTTGCTCTTTGGACTACTCGATACGAAGATGGGAAAAACTTGCAAAGTCTTGAAGTCACGAACACTGAGAGAAGAGAAACCGACAGCAAGTAAGCTTTGGCACAAGACACGAAGCTTTCGATGCCCCCCTAGCAGCACAAATTCCAAGGTATTTATAGCCATAAGTACTGTAACGACCAACTTTTAGAATTCTGCGCAGGAAATAAGCAAAATGCACTATTTTTATTTTTCTGCGCATGTGCAGAGATGGTCGCATTTACTATGCTAGGAGCCCGATCTGAATGCCTGAGCGCGGTCTGCACGACATGTGGCGTCGGTTAAGAGGATTATGTTAAATCCCTTTAAGTACTACGTCGTCTCGAACTCTGAAATACACGTCATGATTTGCGCATAAAATGCACTGGATTTCCTCGAAATCCAAAAATCTGACAACTGTGCAATATTGAAGCGAGAGAAATCAGTGGTGTCTGCACCGGGATTCGCTCTCTCTTACAAAGGATTCTGTGCTTCTTGCACAAAGATGACAACTTCTAATCCGGCGCTGGTACTGTTATGGAGAAAAGTGGGTAAAGTGCATTTAAATCCTCTTTAGCTGTCACGAAAATACAAATAAAGACTCGCTGATCCGAAAAACTCAAAAGGTTACGAAAATGCTCAAATCACCCCCTCCGCTAACTTTTCTGTTAACGGGTGTTAAAATGGGGTTGTTTTGACCATTTTACCCCTGGGCTATCTAATATTAACTTGTTAAAAACGGTTAGTTCTAAAATTATTTTGTTAAAAACGGTTACGCAAAAATACTTGTTAAAAAGTGGATAAATATTAACAAAAGAAAAATGGTCTTTGCTAGTAAAATTATTTATTAAAATTATTTTAATTAATATTAACTTGTTAAAAACGTTTAGTTCTGTCAAAAAAGTGGATAAATATTATTTAAAATTATTTTGTCATAAATTATTTTTTATTTAACAAATATATAAATATTTTTGGTAAAAACAAAACTGATAAATACAAAAAAAAAATCAATTCTTAAAAATAGAAATGATGAAAAACTGAAAAAAAAACCAAATAAAAAACAAAAAAATACTATTAAAATATGAAAAAAATAAAAAATAGACAAAATATTCCAAAAAACCAAAAAATGAGGATAAATCTTAAACAATAAAAAAAGACAAAAACAAAAACTATACAAATTTGAAAATAAAAGTCACTCTTAAAAAACAAGAAAAGATGATGAAAAAAAAATGAAATAAGAACTAAAAAAATGGAAACAAAAAACAAAATATTAAAAAGATTATTAAAATAACCTCCCGTTCTTAAAAAGATAGAATTCTCATGCTTGACGTCATTTTCGAAAATAAATGTTCATAATCTAAATAGTAGGTTTTCATCTTAAATTTTTTCTTGAAAAAAAAAAATCTTTTAACAAATGTCCGGTTAGTCCTGAACTATCCAGCCATTTAACTTAGGGCATGTTTGGTAAACCGTATTTGGAGCTAGATAACTGTAACTAATATTATATTATTTAATATTTTATAATAATTATAATCTTAATTAATAATTATAATCTTAGTTAATAATTTATTAATTACAATTTTATTATAATATTAATTAATAATAATTTAATCATAATTATAATTATAGTTAATATTTTATATATTATAATAATTTTAATTAATAATTTAGTAATCATCATTATAATCATCATTATAGTCTTACTTAATAATTTATTAGTCATGACTATTATCTTAATTATTTATTTATTAATTCTAACTAAAATTGTAAATCTTGGTACAAATTTATTTTCATCACATGTATTACTTAAACAAATAACTTAAATATTACTAAACGTGTCAAAAATCCAAAAATAAATTACAAAACATGTATGTCGAAGCATGGTCCGGTTTCTCATCCTCCCATAGTAAAAAATCACAAAAATTTGTTCGAAAATTTGCACTCCCGTAGAATCAACTTCCAGAATTTGTTGGTGTCAATAAAGCTTTCAATGGGCTAATTAATCCACAATAGCAATAAATTGTTCTTCCATAATTTTTATTTGGACGTCTTGAGAAAAAAAAGGAATAAGTAGAAAATAGCTTCAAACATTAAATGAGAGCAAATAAGTAAAAAAAATGGAATATAAAAAAAATTTGCAGTTGGATTTGAGATCTGTAGGTAAAAAAAGCTTCAATATATTAAATGAGAGCAAATAAGTAAAAAAAAGAATATAAAAAAAATTAAATATTATTTTTCCTTCCAACCAACCGGTCAAAAAATAGAAAATATAAAGCTTAGGTTTTATGTTTCAAACAAACATTCTTATATATTGAGAATGAAAGAGAGCCAGCAGCAGCCACAATGTAAGCATTAGGGGTATTTTGGGTAGTGCACATTTTTTTCTCTCCAAAATATAGCTCTAACGGCAACTTCTAACGTCATTTTGACGGAAAGGGGCTTTCCGAGCAAAAACGGTTTTGCGGGAGGTGCAAACTGCTTAAGTTTTCTAAAAGGTCTTATTTTGCGAACGAGGCAACTCTAAGGAGGGTTTAAATGCACTTTACCCTGGAGAAAAGTAACAAAGCACCATCATTAAATTAAAGTAAGCACTGCCAACGCTTCATTTTCTGTCACATCTGTTCGTTTCAGAGCACGATAAATATCAGAAATATGTCAGAGATCAGCCTTTAGAGCATCTCCAACCCTATTGTCTTGTTAAGTGTTGTAAGTCTTAGGTGGCTCATATGTGGCATGAGGCACAAGACAATGTCTTGTTTATGTGGCAAAATTATATCTCAAAAGACAATGAGATAGAAAAACTCTCTCCAATGCAAAAGTATTGAGGAGACAATAAAAAGTATTTTTCCAACTTCCAAGGCAACTCCTCCACTTCTTCAATTTTTTTATAAATATTTCTATTCATAATTGATGATGTGGAGACAAAGTAATTGTGAAGTGCATTGTCTAGATCTAGACAACCAACTTCACATTCTCCTTGCCATGTCAACTTCATGTTTCAGAACTCACAATAGGGTTGGAGATGCTCTTAATGCACCACCATTAATGAAGAAACTCAAAGAGTTTTCTCTTTTCTTCCTACACAGCGTAGGTATTCAGCCTCTTGACCCTGCGTAGGCTCATGGATACTTGATCCTATGTAGGCATTCAAAATTCAATCCATATGCTTGTATTTGAATATTCAATCCAGCTTCAGTTGAGGACTTATTCTCCTATGCTGGTAGCTTTGCCTTCTGTTTGGGCATGCACAGAGACTTGAAAATGTCCTTCAAAGCATGGGATTTTGGGAACATAGGAGTGGAGGGAGAGGAAAATTTGAGAGGAAGGAAAATTGAGGGAGAGGAAAGTTAACTTTACCTTTTCTTGTTTGGATGACAGAAAAATGAGGAGAGGAAGAGTAAAAAATTAACTTTTGTTTGTTTGTGGAAGAAAGATAAAATTACTGATTTGTCCTTAACTTTTTCATGATTTTTAAAATAATCAATTGATAGGAGTTAAACTCATCCGTAAGTTTTATTTATGAGGTGTCTCATAACGTGAGTTGTAGATTAACTAATCCAGTAATATATATGAAGTTAACTAATAAATAAATCTATAAAACACCTCATAAACAAAAAAAATCTTATATTTATGATTTTTTTTTTGCTAGAGATATCTCAAAAATCATAAATATATTTATGAGGTGTCTACAACTCACGTTTATAAGGTGAGTTGTAGATTTTTTTAAGATTAACTATATATACGTGAGTTGTAGATTAACTATACATGTGAGTTGTAGATTTTTTTTAAGATTAACTATATACGTGAGTTGTAGATTAACTAGATTTTTTTAAGATTAGCTATATATGTTTATATTTATATTTTTATTATTAGAGATAATACAGTAATGTAAAAAATTTAACTAATAAATAAATCAAAATACAAAATCTTATATTTGAATTAAGATTTAAATAATAAAATATTATCTTTAAAATAATAAAATTTATAGCAATTAAACTCCTACGATATTTATTTATTTATTTATTTTTGAGATGTCTTATACGTGAGTTGTAGATAAAATCAATATTTGCTTAAGATTTAAAAATTGACTTTTTCGATTTATATTATATTTTTATTGTTAGAAATAATACAGCAGTTTATATGAATTTAAACTGTAAATAAATCAAAATACAAAGTCTTATATTCGATTTAAGATTTAAATGATGAAATATTATCTTTAAAATAATCAAATTAATAGACTCATACATGAATATTTTTATGAGAGTTTTAGATTAACTTATCAAAGAATTTCAAAAAATGATTCGATTTTTGTGATATGTAAGCTGATAGAAGAGAAATATATATACTATCCGAAGAAAAAAATAAGAAAAAAGAATATGAAAGGACAACCTAGAAAAAGAAAGAGAATTGATTGAGAGGTAATTGGGTAAACTGGAAATTGCTGAGAAGCCCAATTTCGGGGTGGGCTTTTATGAAATGTCCACCCGCTGGATTATTTTTATGAAATGCCCAGAATTAAGTTTTTACACGTTAAATATTTCAAGATTCTCTCTAGTTGCTATGTATTTACAAAATTTGCCATTATCATAATTCCAAAAATACCCCTTCGCGTAAATTTGGACATCTATATATAATTATGAATTCGCAAACTCAGATTTGGATTGAGAAATTCGTATTCTTCTTCTTCTTCACGAGAAATTTGAAATCTATTGATATAATCTTTATTAGAAGAGATCGCAGAATCGTTCGTAGTTCACTGTGATTTTCGTCAGTCGAACGTCGATCATCCTTCATCATCATCGATCATCATCATCATCAACATCATCTTCGTGGTTTCCGACGATTAGGTCAATTGTGGATAGAAGATCTTCTTCTTTTCTTTTTATAGATCTTAAAACAAGGTGAGAGTTCAGATCTGTAGAAATTCATCCATCAGCTTCGTATATCTCGAAATTTATGCTGAATTTGATTTTGTTATGAAGATTATTAACTTAGAAAATGTTAGTGAGATATTTAATCTTGTTATTTTATGCGAATAGCATTCTCCGTTATATTTTAAAGGAGAATGACAATTACTTCTTATAAAGATCATTATCCGTATATTTTTAGGACGAAGAATGCCATTCTCCGTCTTAATTAGGACGGAGAATGCCATTCTCCGTCTTAATTTGAACGGAGAATGACATTATCCGTCTTAGTTAGAACGGAGAATGACATTCTCCGTCTTAATTAGGACGGAGAATGACATTCTCCGTTTTACTTTAGACGGATAATGATCTTTATAAGTTAGTTCCAACTGAGGATATTTATTCTCCGTTATTTTTAGACGGAGAATAATCATTATTAGATGAGAATTTTATTGTTCTATTTGTGGCCTCTTATGTTTTTATGTTATCAGGGGGGGAAGATATGGAATCAAGTTGTTTAGTTAACATTTGTTTCAAGGGAGACATAGTTTCCTGCCGTGTCACACATGAAAGTACCGTAGATTTTTTAAAGAATAAAGTGTGCGATCGATGGACTTCTTTGGATCCACTTTCCTTCCGTTTCAGGTTTTTGCACTCTGATGGGACTGAACTGTATGTTGAAAGTGATTTTTGGCTTCGCTCATTGGTTGGTGGTTTTAACGGTACTCATGATGTGAGTTTTGATCTATATGTGGAGCAAATACACTCTCCATGTTCTTCATCAACATCTTTTCCTTGTCAAAGCTTTCACATGAGTCCTTCGTCTTCCTCTTCTAGTTCTTTGAGTAGATGTTCTCCTACTGTAAAGGACAAACGAGTAGTACAATTTTATGAGGGCTCAACTGAGACAGTGAAGAAGAGGAAATCAGATATGTGGCCTGGATCAATTACTGGTGTTGGTCAGATTTTTCTAAATGGTGTTGAAGAAGTTAGGAATGCTGTTAGAAAGGTATGTTTTGAATCTCGTCATCCATTCCACATTTTGAAATCTGAGCCGGGGAGGTATACTGTTTGTTGCAAGAATTACAAGACACATGTTTGTTTGTGGAGCTTCCATGCTATATCTATTTCGAAAGATAATCAAATTTTTGAGGTGAGGAGGTATGTGGGAGAACATAATTGTGGAGCTGGCTATATGGATAAAGGTAATCTGGTTGTTCCAGCAAAGTTTGTAAAAGTTTGGTTAGTGACATTGTTCGAATGCATCCTAAAAAGTCCGCAAAATCTGTTATCGATGATTTCAAGGTCGACTACGGCTTATCTGTTACATATGGACAGGCATACCACGGAATTAGGCTGGTGCACCAGGAAATGTACGGAGATGATGTTAGATCTTACAGTGACTTGTGTTGGTATGTGAACAAGGTAAAGGAAACCAATAATGGTTCCGTTATCGACTTCTAGAAAGATGATTCATCAATGAGGTTTGAGCGACTTTTTCTTTCATATGGGGCTTGCGTAGAAGGCTTTCAATAATGTCGTCCGATGCTATATTTGGATGCCACTTTCCTTACAGGGAGGTTTAGAGGATGTTTGATGTCTGCTACAGCGAAGAATGGTAACCAACAGTTCTACCCTATTGCATACGGTATAGTCTCAGGCGAAGATGGCGATAATTGGGAATGGTTCCTTAGAAATCTAAAGAATATTGTTGGATGTAGTAGGCGTATTATTTTTCTTTCGGATCAAGGCACCGGTCTAGTTTCTGAAGTCCCTAAAGTGTTTCCTAATGATTATCATAGCTATTGCTATTATCACATGAAGAATAACATACCGCTGAAAGAGAAAGGAAATGAAAGAGTGTATCCGCATGTACTTGAAGCTTGGAGGCAAGCAGTATATGCTCTAACTCCAGGTGTGTTAATGAGACAGATATATGCACATTTTCTATGCATTTACCATTAATTTAACAAGAAAAATGACCATTGTCCGCGTCAGTAAGACGGAGAATAGTCATTCTCCGTGTGTTTTAAAACGGAGAATGGCCATTCTCCGTCCTGCATAGAACGGAGAATGTCATTCTCCGTTAGCTTTTGAACGGAGAATGACTATTCTCCGTCTTGCATAGAACGGAGAATATCATTCTCCGTTAGCTTTTGAACGGAGAATGACTATTATCCTTATGAGAATGCACTTATTTTTTCATAATTTTGTGAATTGACCTAATTCTTTATTACTTATTTGTTTTTCTGTATAAAGGTGGGTATAGACAAGCAATCAAGAAGATTTATGATCTGAATTGTGGTCATGTTGTAAATTGGATGAATAAACAAAAATCTGAACACTGGTCAAACGCATTCTTCCCGGGATGTAGATACGGTGAGGTTGCTTCTAGTTATGCAGAGTCATTCAATGCATGGATAAAGGCTGAGAAGAAATTGTCTATATTAGCAATTGTAAATGTCATCCGTGTGAAGATGATGAAGATGATTTCGGATCGCCACAAGGATACAATTGGTTTGAATAGCAAATTGACTCCATACGCTGAGGATATGCTGAAGCAGCTTACAGATGATGGCATGTGTTATAGGGTATATCGGTCCGGTGATTTCGAATTTGAGGTGATCGCAGATACTTCCTCCCATATGGTGAATCTTCTTGATTGTCATTGTAGTTGTCGTAGATGGAAGGTATATGGATTCCCATGCAGCCATGCAATATAATGCATCAGAGTTGGTTCAGATAAATCTGTTTACGACTTTGTGGAGCAGTATTGGACATCAGATTATTATCAGAAGTTATATTCCTGTGCCATTCGTCCAGTTCCAGATTGCGAAAAACAGTTTGAAAATAATCCCACTGATGTTGTTCTACCCCCTGTTCCGAAACGGGGTCCTGGACGACCAAAAGCGGACCGTTACAAGAGCAAATATGAGAACAATGGAAAAGAGAAGAGAAAGATTAGGTGCCAGAATTGTTTTGAATTATGCAATCACAATCGCAGCACTTGTCCTCTGCCTCCACATGCTGCTACGGTGGTCAAGGGGGCAGCGCCCCCTCGTTAATACATACACATATATTCCTTCTTTTATATAACTGGAAATTGTTTTTTGAATACATATCTTACATTTTTTGATATCAATGGTAATAGTTTAAATTTTGCATATTTGATGTTTCACATATATATTAACAGCATAAGAACTTATTCTCCTTTATACTCTCTGACTTTATAATGTATTGAATGACCATTCTCCGTGTGTTTTAACACGGAGAATAATCATTCTCCGTTTTAGATACACGGAGAATGGCCATTTATAAGTCAAAAATACAAGGAGAATAATCATTCTCCGCGTGTTTTAAAACGGAGAATGCCATTCTCCGTCTCTTTTGACCCGGAGAATGACATTCTCCGTCTATTTTGACACGGAGAATGGCATTCTTCGCGTCCCTAAGACGGATAATGTTCCTTTCTAGGTCAAAAATACAAAGAATAATCATTCTCCGCGTGTTTTAAAACGGAGAATGCCATTCTCAGCGTCAGTAAGACGGAGAATGCTCATTCTCTAGGTCAAAATACAAGGAGAATGGCATTCTCCGCCTCTTTTGACCCGGAGAATGACATTCTCCGTCTCATACGAAACGGAGAATGGCCATTCTCCGCGTCACTAAGACGGACAATGTTCCTTTCTAAGTCAAAAATACAAAGAATAATCATTCTTCGCGTGTTTTAAAACGGAGAATGCCATTCTCCGCATCAGTAAGACGGAGAATGCTCATTTCCTAGGTCAAAATACAAGGAGAATGGCATTCTCCGTCTCTTTTGACCCGGAGAATGACATTCTCCGTCTATTTTGACACGGAGAATGGCATTCTCCGCGTCCCTAAGACGGATAATGTTCCTTTCTAGGTCAAAAATACAAAGAATAATCATTCTTCGCGTGTTTTAAAACGGAGAATGCCATTCTCCGCGTCAGTAAGACGGAGAATGCTCATTCTCTAGGTCAAAATACAAGGAGAATGGCATTCTCCGTCTCTTTTGACCCGGAGAATGACATTCTCCGCGTCACTAAGACGGATAATGTTCCTTTCTAAGTCAAAAATACAAAGAATAATCATTCTTCGCGTGTTTTAAAACGGAGAATGCCATTCTCTGCATCAGTAAGACGGAGAATGCTCATTCTCTAGGTCAAAATACAAGGAGAATGGCATTCTCCGTCTCTTTTGACCCGGAGAATGACATTCTCCGTCTATTTTGACACGGAGAATGGCCATTCTCCGCGTCACTAAGACGGATAATGTTCCTTTCTAAGTCAAAAATACAAAGAATAATCATTCTCCGCGTGTTTTAAAACGGAGAATGCCATTCTCCGCATCAGTAAGACGGAGAATGCTCATTCTCTAGGTCAAAATACAAGGAGAATGGCATTCTTCGTCTCTTTTGACCCGGAGAATGACATTCTCCGTCTCATACGAAACGGAGAATGGCCATTTCTAAGTTCCAAATGCACATATTATAGGTTTGTATTAACACAGATAAAAATTGAATTTCATTACAAAGGAAAACAAATACATTACAAAAGAAACCTGACAAACAGAATATATACAAAGAATTTGTTAGCCAATTTACATTGTCATTTTCTTTTATTGTACAAAAAGAACTGCACATTCACTCATAAGCAAAGCCTTAGCCAAATTTAGCCTTCTCTTTACAATAGTATTGTGAACTTCTTTGTTTGTTTTCTTCTGTAAATCAAATGGAACTCTCGACAACTTTTTAATATAATATGAAACATACAGCAGGCAGCTGGGTGATAGTTGCTGTGGGCATTCTTTGCAAACCTTGAGCTCTGTTGTTTCGTATTCCTGGATTGCTGGGCTTTTATTCCTCATCAATGCAATCTTATTTATTATAATTGGCTCGATTTTATTCTTCATGTATTTTGCATCCTGGATTCCCTTAGCGCCCGTGTTTTTCCGCAATGAGTTGTAGTGCGTCCAAACATAGGAGCTGAAGTTGAATGCCAGCAGCGTATAGTGTTTATTCTCCTCGCGAAAGAGTGGCACGAATAGCCATTCAATGTCATCTTCCAGCTCCATGATAAAATCTTCTATATCAACTTTGAAATTGTACACTGCTCCAGGTGTTGGATTTTTTTCATCGACATACTGGGCAGTACTCTGTTTTCCAGAAGAAAAAAAACAAAAAATAATATCATGAGTTAGTTTTTTACAACACTATTAGTAGCTGTACACATTAATATTTATTTTTCAGTTTCGATTCTTACCAATGAATGGGGCATCATGATTGCAAACCATTTACATTGTGCACCCTGCGAGCTTGACTGAATGTTCTGCCTTAATTCGGCTTGAACTTCGTTCATAAGCTTTATTAAGTAGTTCATAACATCGGCTTCTATATCCGCCTCATTTAGTATGTCTTGAAAATCTTTAGCATTTAACAACATGCTGACATCATTGTTTCTTCTTCTTATTTTACATTCTTCTGGAGCATTTGGAATGTACATGTATACATAATCACTGCACATAAATTTAGTTTCGATTATGATAATAATATAGGCTAATGATAAAATTGTATAAAAAATAACTCCAATAGAGAATGATCATTCTCCGTTATGAAATGGACGGAGAATGTCATTCTCCGTTATGAATTGGACGGAGAATGTCATTCTCCGTTTTAAATGGGACGGAGAATGATCATTCTCCGTTTTAAAATAGACGGAGAATGTCATTCTCCGTCATTCTCCGTGTTAAAATAGACGGAGAATGTCATTCTCCGTATTAAAATAGACGGCGAATGGTATTCTCCATTTTGTATTAACACGGGAAATGACATTCTCCCTTTATTTTGACCCAGAGAATGACATTCTCCGTCTCAATAAGGCGGAGAATGCTCATTCTCTAGGTCAAAATACAAGGAGAATGTCATTCTCCGTTATAAAATAGACGGAGAATGGCATTCTCCGTGTCAGTGAGACGGAGAATGTTCATTTCTCTAGGTTAATGCAAGAAGAAAGGTCATTCTCCGTCTATTTTATAACGGAGAATGACATTCTTCGTCTCATATTAGACGGAGAATGCTCGTTCTTTAGGTCAAAAACACAGAAAATGCCATTCTCCGTATGTTTAAACACGGAGAATGCCATTCTCCGTCTCAAAATAGACGGAGAATGGCCATTTCTAGTTCAAATGACACAGAAAGGGCATCCTCCGTGTATTTTATAGACGGAGAATGATCATTTTCATTTGCCGCGTCAATATAAACGGAGAATGTCATTCTCCGTTTTAAATGAGACGGAGAATGATCATTCTCCCTTGTGAATTGTACAGAAATTGGTTCAAGTTTAGAATACTTACGTTGGAGACATCCTTCTTTGGTATACGATGCTCCTGTATAGTTGCATCAGCTCATCGTCTGCAAGGTTCCAAAGTCTGAGCTTCGGACATTGCATCAGCATTTTCTCCTCTTTAACAAGCTTTGCTGTTTGAGGAAATTCTTCCTCAAGTTCTTCAGGAGCTGACATCTCCTTTTTATTGTCTACCTTCTCGGGGCTGGAAGGAGCTTTTTTTTTCCCAGCAGGAGCTACTTTCTTTCTGGGACTGGAAGGATCTTTTCTTTTTCGACCAGGACCTGCCTTCTTACTTGTTGTAGCTGTCACGCCCCAGATCCAGAATACTGGAGAGCGGGGGCGTACATAGCCAGCTACGTATATTGAAGTGCAACCCACCTCGCTATACGGTCACGGCTGTCTAGATACATGAGGGTTTAACTACAAGCCAACAGTCTCCTATGGTCATGAACAAGCCTATTGTCTCAATCTCAAGCAAGCAATAATAGTTACAAGATGTCAGAGCACCAAATACATAATAGCAAGGCATCCCATACATTATATATTGGATGATCATGAAGCTAGTCATACAAAATGTCAAGACTAGCAAGAGTTTCAGTCATACATGATCAACCCTAGGATTTGTCAATCATGTTACAGCCCGTAGGCAGATAGTAAATAAAGGTACAATACGAGCTAACACGTGCTTGTCGGCTAAACGCCTCAAAAGAATAATTTTACAATAAAGTGGGAGGACAAAAAGAAACCCACTCGTTGCCCTGGTTACGCCTGGTGGTCACCATCGGGCTGGAAGACAGGTGGATCCGCTGTTGCTGCTCCGATATCTGGCCACACAAAACCAGCTGGGTCAGACCCCAGAAAGAGCAAGTGCCACAAAGGAGGCTTCACTTAGGAACTAAAACCAGCATATCACAAATAAATAGTTAAGGTAATTAAAAGATAGTGATAATAGCTGAGATAACAATAATATATTGAACACGGAGAAACCATTCAAGTAGCCAGACTGCAACCCTTAAACCAAACAAGGACCGGGGTTGCAATCCTTCGCCTGAATAGAAACCCGCCTCAATTACTATTGATAAGGTGACAAGACAATAAACGAAGAGAGGACACAGAACTGCTCCGGAAGCCAGGTTACAACCCTTAAACAAAACAAGGACCGGGGTTGTAACCCTTCGCCTGAACAGAACTGGACCCCTGATCTTTATTGTTAAGGCCAGCATAATAATCATGGTATTGAAGTAAAGGTAAAACATGACGAGCATGACAGGGGGTTACAATAAGACAATAAACGAAGAGAGGACACAGAACTGCTCCGGAAGCCAGGTTACAACCCTTAAACCAAACAAGGACCGGGGTTGTAAACCTTCGCCTAAACAGAACTGGACCCCTGATCTTTATTGTTAATGCGGGCACAATAAGCATGACGATATATGATAAGATAACCATGGAACTATTCAGATAGCCAAGTTACAACCCTTAAACCAAACAAGGACCGGGGTTGTAACCCTTTATTTGAGCAAAACTTGGTATCCCATCATTTATCGATACAAGAATTCATGTCCTGATACAATCTTGTACAGGATCAGGATAAGACTAAGCTGGAATAAACTTCATCCAATCAATTACGGCTAATCAAGAGTACGGCTTGATACTTTTAACTAACTAGGGTTATCACAGGCCTAGTTACTAGCAAGATGCAATGAGATTACCCCAACAGCCACAAGCCCTGCAGACCATCCGGTTATCCGGGTCGAATGTCCGTTTATGAAGGGTGCACCATATGACTGTGTGCTGGAAATGTGCCCTACTCGTCGGTAGGCTACAAGTCCACTTAATGCGCCCAGATAACGGGATTGTCTGTAGCTAGGAATCTCTTCATGACTACTGAATCGTTCTAGTTAATTAGCCTTAGTCAATTTCAGTAGGTAACCCTGACCGTGGTACTCAGGGATCCCCATCCTAGACATGATGCAAGACAGTACCAGTTTATTTGTACAAACACAATCGCCCACGGTGTCCAGGTCATCCATACTTGTCATGTCAGGCTAGCTGTCATAACAGCATGTCGAGACATATCATGCTAGTTTACTTGTCAAGAGTGCACCACAGCGGACCACTATCGTGTTCTATTTTTACATTATCATGAGTGAGAGACTTGCATAAAATAATTAGTGACCTATTCTTGAAGCCAAGGAAAAGATCTACAACTTTTATGTCGGGAGTTGGGAGAAATTCTGACCACAAATCATGCAAATCAGACATAAAATAGCCAAAACAGGTACTATGCGGCCTATTCTGCGACATGCGCCTCATGCGGCTCATGGGGCTCAATAGCGACTTCATATGCGCCAACAGCGACATCATATTCGTCAACTGCGACATGCGTCAACAGAGACATCATATGCGCCAACTGCGACATGCGCCAACAGCGACATCATATTCGTCAACTGCGACATGCGTCAACAGAGACATCATATGCGCCAACTGCGACATGCGCCAACAGCGACATCATATTCGTCAACTGCGACATGCGTCAACAGAGACATCATATGCGCCAACTGCGACATGCGCCAACAGCGACATCATATTCGTCAACTGCGACATGCGTCAACAGAGACATCATATGCGCCAACTGCGACATGCGCCAACAGCGACATCATATTCGTCAACTGCGACATGCGTCAACAGAGACATCATATGCGCCAACTGCGACATGATAAGCGCCTACCGCGACATGCGCTTCATTGCAACATGCGCCTTCTGCGACATGCGCCTTCTGCGACATGCTGTTCATGCTGCAGATGAACATAGAAATGACCAGAAATTGTGTTGGCCATAACTTCCTCATCCGAAGTCGAAATCTAGCGAAACAAAAGCCAAAACTGCATGAAATTGAATTCTCTACAACATGGAACAATCAAAATATGAAAATAATGAAGTTTGGTAGATCAAAACCCAAGAAATCCGAAAATAATATAAACTTAGATCTACAAGAAAATATCCATCAAAATAGAAAATGCCAAGCTCTAAAGAGGCCTAGAATCAAGTAAGGAAGAGAATGGAACAATAAAACTTGAGATCCATCATGAAGCAAGTTTGTACTTGCCTAAGCTCTCTCTCTCTTTCTCCTGGTGGTTGAAGAAGTTATGATAGGGAAGAAGAAGAATAATGAAGAGAGAGAAAGGGGAAATGGGTTAATAAAGGGTAGTGGTGGTGGTAGGTAGGGATTTTCTTTTGGTTCATGATAAACCCAAAAGCAAACCAAACCAAGCTAAGCCGAACCAAGTTAAGCCACAACCAATGACATGCCAAAATAACCATGTAGAAAAATATGCAATACGAGTCAAGAATACGTACACGTATACCAAGATACGTAACACGAACCACAGGCATTACAACTCTACCCACCTTCAAAGAATTCTGTTCTCGGAATTTAATCAAGAGGCTAGAATTGCAAGGACAAGCTATACTAATTGTAAGCTATAACAAGCAGTCTATCATGCAGTCATTTATTCAAGCAAGGAATTGAAAACATAAGGCATAAGGAAGATATTATACCTTACGAGTCAAACAGGTCGGGATATCGCGATCGGATATCATCCTCACGCTTCCACGTCGACTCACCCAAAGAGTGATGACCCCAAGCAACTCGGACTAACTTGATAGTCTTATTCTTGAGTATCTTCTCTCTTCGGTCCAATATAGACACGGGCCTCTCCTCATACGAAAGGTTGGTACCAACAACCAATTTCGAATGATCCAGGATGTGGCTCGGGTCCGGGATATACCGTCGCAGTTGGGATACATGAAATACGTCATGCACCTCACGTAGCGATGGTGGAAGAGCGAGACGATAGGATACATCTCCTACTCGCTCCAGAATGTCGAATGGCCCTATATACCTAGGACTAAGCTTTCCTCGCACGCCGAAACGAATGACGCCGCGGTTAGGCGAAATCCTCAGGAATACATGGTCGCCGACAGAAAACTCAAGAGGGCGCCGATGAGAATCGGCCAATGACGTTGGCGATCTTGGGCAACTCGAAGATGATCTCTGACTCTTCTGACCACTTCAACAGTCTGAGCAATCATTTCTGGACCAAGCATCTGCTTCTCTCCGACATCGTCCCATGCTAGCGGGGATCGGCACTTCCTACCATATAGTGCCTCGAACGGTGCCATCTGGATACTAGCTTGGAAACTATTGTTGTACGAGAACTCCACCAGGTGCAGGTGATCTTCCCACGAACCACCGAAGTCGAGTGTACAAGATCTCAACATATCTTCAAGAGTCTGGATCGTGCGTTCTGACTGGCCATCAGTCTGCGGATGATAAGCGGAGCTGAACTGGAGGCGAGTTCCCAAACTCTCTTGCAAGCTACGCTAAAAGTGCGACGTAAATCTTGAATCTCTGTCTGAAGTGATACTGACTGGTACACCGTGCAACCTGACAATCTGCCGGAGATACATCTCCGCTAGCTGAGCCGTCGACTGACCAACTCTGAACGGGAGAAAGTGAGCCACCTTCGTGAGCTTGTCTATGACAACCCAAATAGCGTCTCTGCCCGCCGGGGATCTAGGCAATCCAGTCACAAAATCTATGGTTACATGCTCCCATTTCCACTCGAGAATCGGCAATGGTTGAAGTAGTCCAGCTGGTCTCTGATGTTCAGCCTTAACTTGTTGGCAGACTAAACAACTAGAGACAAACCGGGCTATCTCCCTCTTCATGCCATTCCACCAAAAGTGCTGGCGGATATCACGGTACATCTTCGTGCCACCAGGATGAATAGAATACTGCGAACTGTGAGCTTCCGTCATGATCTCCTGTCTAATATCTCCACTGGGTACACAAAGACGCTTACCATGTCGAAGTGTACCGTCTTCATGGATACATAACTCTGGTCTTCGTCCCGCCTCACACTCTGCTCTGAGTCGCTGAAGCTTGGAATCTGCTGACTGCGCCATCCGGATCCTCTCGACTATAGTGGACTGAACTTACATGCTGGCCATCAATGCCACACTGGAAGGGAGAACAACTTCTATACCTATCTTCTGAAGATCGGCTAACAGCTCTGGTTGCGCTGTCAGAAAATAAACTCCTGCCCTCCTGCTCAATGCATCTGCAACAACGTTGGCCTTTCCTGGGTGATACTGCAGGTTGATATCATAATCCACAAGCAGCTCTAGCCATCTCCTCTGACGCATGTTAAGATCCTTCTGGGTGAAAACATACTTCAGGCTCTTGTGGTCGGTGAAAATTTCCACCCTATCTCCGTATAGGTAGTGCCTCCACAACTTAAGTGCAAACACTACTGCTGCCAGCTCCAAGTCATGGGTCGGGTAATTCCTCTCATGATCACGAAGTTGTCGTGACGCATAAGCTATTACCTTCCCATGCTGCATCAGAACACATCCTAAACCTCTGCCCGAAGCATCACAATACACTGAGAATCCTCCAGTTCCATCTGGAAGCGTGAGAATAGGAGCCGTCATCAAGCCTCGCTTCAACCTCTCAAAAGAATCCTGGCATTCTGCTGTCCAAGCAAACTGCACATCCTTGCGGGTCAACTGGGTCAATGGCGCAGAAATTCGAGCAAAGTCTGAAACAAATCTCCGGTAGTAGCCGGCCAAGCCAAGAAAACTACGGACTTCTGCCACTATGCTAGGTACCGACCACGTTTCAATGGCCACGATCGTCTGGGGATCCACTTCTACTCCTCCTCTGGTGATGATATGACCCAAGTATGAAATGCGATCGAGCCAGAACTCGTATTTACTAAACTTGGCATACAACTGGTGCCCTCTGAGAATCTGAAGAACAACTCTGAGGTGCTGCTCATGCTCCGCTTCGCTCTTGCTGTAGACCAGGATGTCGTCTAGGAACACAATTACGAACTGATCCAAATAAGGCATGAAGATGCGATTCATGAGGTCCATGAACACAGCCGGCGCATTGGTTGCTCCAAATGGCATCACAAGGAACTCCCAATGTCCATACCTAGATCTAAAAGCTGTCTTCGGGATGTCCTGCTCTCTGTCTCTGATCTGGTGGTATCCTGGCCGCAAGTCGATCTTCGAAAATACTGCTGCCCCCTTGAGTTGATCAAATAAGTCATCTATCTTCGGGAGAGGATATCTGTTCTTGATTGTCACTGAGTTCAAGGTACGATAATCAACACACAATCTAGACGTACCATCCTTCTTTTTTACAAGAAGCATCGGGGCTCCCCAAGGTAATCCACTAGTACGAATAAATCCCTTGGTTCGGAGTTCTTCAATCATCTTGTACAATATCTCTAGCTCTGACGGCGCCATCCTGTAGACTCTCTCTGACACTGGGGCTGTTCCGGGAATCAAGTCGATGGTGAACTCGATCTCCCGCTCTGGCGGCATCCCTGGAAGCTCTTCGGGGAAAACATCCGGAAACTCTTCGACTATCCGAGGCAACTGCACTGCTGCTACTGCCATCCGCAACACTGAAGGAGAAGGTTCAACTTCGCCTCGGGAGAAGGAAAACTCCGGCTCGCCTGGAATGCTAAAAATAACCCTGCCAATGTGGCAGTCTATCCTAGCATACTGGTCCCTCAACCAATCCATCCCTAAGACCACATCATAATCGGCCATCGGGAACTCTATCAATCTAGCGGAGAATTCTCTACCACTAATTACGATCCGACACGAGAAAAATACTCTATCTACTCCCACAAGTCCATTACCAGTAAGTATATTGAGCCTTACTGATAATGACTCGATTTCCAGTCCTACCCGTGTCGTAAATCGTGCAGACATAAATGAATGCGAGGCACCAGAATCAAATAATACTGAAGCTAGAAAGGTGTTGACGAGAATAGTACCTGCCACCACCTCACCTGGTGCTATTCCTTCTTCTCCCATGGTCAAAGCCAGCACTTGACCATGTCCTCTGGGTGCGGGTCCCCTCTGCTGAAAATTTCTCTGCCTGCTCTGGATCAGGGCTTGGGCTTGGGCATACTGTTGCGGTCTCTGCTGGTGGAACGCCTGGGCCTGCGTCGACAATGGCCTCGGAAATGGGTACTGCAGCTGTTGCTGCTGCTGGATTGGTGCTGGTCCTCTAACTGAAGGACTAGAGAAGGCGGATGAACTCCCTCTGTTCGGGCAATTCCCAACCCTGTGGTCCGGGGCACCACAAACCAAGCACAAACCCTGTGCTCTACGACACTCTGACACCACATGCCCTGGCTTCCCGCAGTGTGAACATCCCACTGCGGAAGACTGCTTCTGCTTCTGCTGCTGAGGGTGCGTCGGGGTGGAATGCTGAACCGACGTCACTGAGGCCGCCCGCCTCGGAGCTCCAATGGTCAAGGCCCTGGCTGCCGGGGCTGGTGCTGATGACTGATTCATCTGGCCGTGAAATCGCTTTCGACCTCCGGTCCTATCCACGATCCTCTGGGATGTATACTCATGCCTCCGGACTGCTCTCAACACTGCATCAAAAGTCTGATGCTCAAACTGCTCCACCGCCAATAGAATCTCCAGATGAAGCCCCTGCTGGAACCGCTGGGCTCTATCGAACTCGGTCGCCACCAAGGTGGGAGCAAACCGACTAAGCCTGGAGAACTCGGTCGCATATCCATCGACCGTCCTGCCCATCTGCTTCAGATTAGTGAACCTCGTCTGTAGATCATACCGAGCTACAGCATCAAAATACTTGGTCTGGAATCTATTCCTGAATACTGCCCATGAAATAGGGGCCAGTAATCCATCGGCCTGCGCTGCCCACCACCTGCGGGCAAGATCTAGTAACTGCAGGCGCACTACAGCTACCTTCTCATTCTCTGGAGTCTTGGCTGCTTCTAGAATCACCTCTGTGTCCTGAAGCCAAGCATCTGCAGCGATCGCATCTTCACTGCCGTCGAAGAAGGGAGGGTTCAAGCGCTTGAAGCTGTTGGCCGTGCTATTACCCTGATGACCTCCTCTGGTCAAAGCATCTGCCACCGCCTGGTGTAAGGCATCTCCGCGACGATCCTGGGAAGCTAATAGGGACCTGATGAGACCCGCCAAAGTGCCATCATCAGGCTCTGCAGGCTGGACGGGCTGAACTGGTGGCTCTCCTTCAGTAGGCATAACTCTGGAGGCTACTCCTGAATGCTGGGCTTGATCTCCAGGTTGTTGCTGGTCCGCGGGAGGTGCTCTGCCTTGCTGATCGGCAGGTCCAGGAACAATGCCGCTGAAGAAGACGACATAGGGAACAATAAGGAAGGACCAGGACAGATCAACGATACAAGCATGTGATCAGGTCAAGATTTTCAGGGATCAAGAGGATACGAGTAGAGATCAAGGGCGAGTACTGATTGAGACATCTATTCGATAAACCCTCACATATCTTGATTTACAAGACCTGTATGGGCCACCACTAAAACCATGTCACGCCCCAGATCCAGAATACTGGAGAGCGGGGGCGTACATAGCCAGCTACGTATATTGAAGTGCAACCCACCTCGCTATACGGTCACGTCTGTCTAGATACATGAGGGTTTAACTACAAGCCAACAGTCTCCTATGGTCATGAACAAGCCTATTGTCTCAATCTCAAGCAAGCAATAATAGTTACAAGATGTCAGAGCACCAAATACATAATAGCAAGGCGTCCCATACATTACATATTGGATGATCATGAAGCTAGTCATACAAAATGTCAAGACTAGCAAGAGTTTCAGTCATACATGATCAACCCTAGGATTTGTCAATCATGTTACAGCCCGTAGGCAGATAGTAAATAAAGGTACAATACGAGCTAACACGTGCTCGTCGGCTAAACGCCTCAAAAGAATAATTTTACAATAAAGTGGGAGGACAAAAAGAAACCCACTCGTTGCCCTGGTTACGCCTGGTGGTCACCATCGGACTGGAAGACAGGTAGATCCGCTGTTGCTGCTCCAATATCTGGCCACACAAAACCAGCTGGGTCAGACCCCAGAAAGAGCAAGTGCCACAAAGGAGGCTTCACTTAGGAACTAAAACCAGTATATCACAAATAAATAGTTAAGGTAATTAAAAGATAGTGATAATAGCTGAGATAACAATAATATATTGAACACGGAGAAACCATTCAAGTAGCCAGACTGCAACCCTTAAACCAAACAAGGACCGGGGTTGCAATCCTTCGCCTGAATAGAAACCCGCCTCAATTACTATTGATAAGGTGACAAGACAATAAACGAAGAGAGGACACAGAACTGCTCCGGAAGCCAGGTTACAACCCTTAAACCAAACAAGGACCGGTGTTGTAACCCTTCGCCTGAACAGAACTGGACCCCTGATCTTTATTGTTAAGGCCAGCATAATAATCATGGTATTGAAGTAAAGGTAAAACATGACGAGCATGACAGGGGGTTACAATAAGACAATAAACGAAGAGAGGACACAGAACTGCTCCAGAAGCCAGGTTACAATCCTTAAACCAAACAAGGACCGGGGTTGTAACCCTTCGCCTGAACAGAACTGGACCCCTGATCTTTATTGTTAATGCGGGCACAATAAGCATGACGATATATGATAAGATAACCATGGAACTATTCAGATAGCCAAGTTACAACCCTTAAACCAAACAAGGACCGGGGTTGTAACCCTTCATCTGAGCAGAACTTGGTATCCCATCATTTATCGATACAAGAATTCATGTCCTGATACAATCTTGTACAGGATCAGGATAAGACTAAGCTGGAATAAACTTCATCCAATCAATCACGGCCAATCAAGAGTACGGCTTGATACTTTTAACTAACTAGGGTTATCACAGGCCTAGTTACTAGCAAGATGCAATAAGATTACCCCAACAGCCACAAGCCCTGCAGACCATCTGGTTATCCGGGTCGAATGTCCGTTTATGAAGGGTGCACCATATGACTGTGTGCTGGAAATGTGCCCTACTCGTCGGTAGGCTACAAGTCCACTTAATGCGCCCAGATAACGGGATTGCCTGTAGCTAGGAATCTCTTCATGACTACTGAATCGTTCTAGTTAATTAGCCTTAGTCAATTTCAGTAGGTAACCCTGACCGTGGTACTCAGGGATCCCCATCCTAGACATGATGCAAGACAGTACTAGTTTATTTGTACAAACACAATCGCCCACGGTGTCCAGGTCATTCATACTTGTCATGTCAGGCTAGCTGTCATAACAGCATGTCGAGACATATCATGCCAGCTTACTTGTCAAGAGTGCACCACAGCGGGCCACTATCGTGTTCTATTCTTACATTATCATGAGTGAGAGACTTGCATAAAATAATTAGTGACCTATTCTTGAAGCCAAGGAAAAGATCTACAACTTTCATGTCGGGAGTTGGGAGAAATTCTGACCACAAATCATGCAAATCAGACATAAAATAGCCAAAACAGGTACTATGCGGCCTATTCTGCGACATGCGCCTCATGCGGCTCATGGGGCTCAATAGCGACTTCATATGCGCCAACAGCGACATCATATTCGTCAACTGCGACATGCGTCAACAGAGACATCATATGCGCCAACTGCGACATGCGCCAACAGCGACATCATATTCGTCAACTGCGACATGCGTCAACAGAGACATCATATGCGCCAACTGCGACATGCGCCAACAGCGACATCATATTCATCAACTGCGACATGCGTCAACAAAGACATCATATGCGCCAACTGCGACATGCGCCAACAGCGACATCATATTCGTCAACTGCGACATGCGTCAACAGAGACATCATATGCGCCAACTGCGACATGCGCCAACAGCGACATCATATTCGTCAACTGCGACATGCGTCAACAGAGACATCATATGCGCCAACTGCGACATGATAAGCGCCTACTGCGACATGCGCTTCATTGCAACATGCGTCTTCTGCGACATGCGCCTTCTGCGACATGCTGTTCATGCTGCAGATGAACATAGAAATGATCAGAAATTGTGTTGGCCAGAACTTCCTCATCCGAAGTCGAAATCTAGCGAAACAAAAGCCAAAACTGCATGAAATTGAATTCTCTACAACATGAAACAATCAAAATATGAAAATAATGAAGTTTGGTAGATCAAAACCCAAAAAATCCGAAAATAATATAAACTTAGATCTACAAGAAAATATCCATCAAAATAGAAAATGCCAAGCTTTAAAGAGACTTAGAATCAAGTAAGGAAGAGAATGGAACAATAAAACTTGAGATCCATCATGAAGCAAGTTTGCACTTGCCTAAGCTCTCTCTCTCTTTCTCCTGGTGGTTGAAGAAGTTATGATAGGGAAGAAGAAGAATAATGAAGAGAGAGAAAGGGGAAATGGGTTAATAAAGGGTAGTGGTGGTGGTAGGTAGGGGTTTTCTTTTGGTTCATGATGAACCCAAAAGCAAACCAAACCAAGCTAAGCCGAACCAAGTTAAGCCACAACCAATGACATGCCAAAATAACCATGTAGAAAAATACGCAATACGAGTCAAGAATACGTACACGTATACCAAGATACGTAACACGAACCACAGGCATTACAGTAGCATCGGATGTTTTCTTCTTTTGCAATGTAGTAAAATCATCCTCATCTGCAGCATTTGATTGTTTTTTAGTTCCAGCAGGTTCATTTGCTCTTGTGTAATGCTTTTGGGGAACTGCTTGAGTCTCCCCACTTTGCAATGCTTTAGCCATTGCTTCAAGGTTAACAATTGTATCATTCTTCTGTGTGATTTCGTCTTTCAACGATGCAACTTTCTCTAGAAGTTTGTTGTTATCATCATTGAGCTTTTCATTCTCTTTTTTGAGATCCTCTGTCATTTTCACTGATATAAAAACAAACAACAACAAGAGGTATGATGTCAATATTATATAATCTTCTTTTTAAAAATAATGAAAAATATTATTATCCGTTTACTTTAATCTGGAGAATGTCATTCTCCGTGTCAAAATAGACGGAGAATGGCAATCTCCGCGTAAAAAATAGACGGAGAATGTCATTCTCCGTGTCAATTTAGACGGAGAATGTCATTCTCCGTGTCAAAAGAGACGGAGAATGTCATTCTCCGTGTCAAAATAGACGGAGAATGCTATTCTCCGTTTCCAAATAGACAGAGAATGTCATTCTCCGTGTCAATTTAGACGGAGAATGACATTCTCTGTCTAAATTGACACGGAGAATGGCATTCTACGTGTCAAAACAGACGGAGAATGTCATTTCTATGTCAAAATACAGAAAATGTCATTCTCCGTGTTAAAATACTAGCGGAGAATGTCATTCTCCGTGTCAAAATAGACGGAGAATGTCATTCTAAGTGTGTTTTAATACGGAGAATGATATTCTCCGTCTATTTTGACACGGAGAATGACATTTTATAGGTCAAAACACACAGAAAACTTCATTCTCCGTGTACTTTGACACGGAGAATGGTCATTCTCCTTGTTAGATACAGGTAATTACAGATTAAAATAGACAAAAAAATATAAAATATTACCTTTTAGAAGTAGCTCCTCAACACGTTGACGAAGCTTCTCATTATCAGCAGTAAGCTCAGACTTCTGCTTTCTCAGGGAGTCTAGTTCCGACCCCTGTGCCTCCAGTTCTTCAACTCGCTTACTGAGTTTCTTATTATCATCAATAAGGAGCGATTTCTCGTTCCTTAAAGAGTCTAACTCCTTCTCCAAGCCATCAGCAACGAGCCCCACAGCACGTTGTTGGGCTACATCTGCCGCTAGTTGCTGGGCTCTTTCCTGGAGTTGCTCATTCTCAGCGATAAGCTGAGATTTCTCCTGCAAGACACGTAACATATCTACATTGTCAGCTGTAGAGGGTGCTGGTGCTTGAGCTTCAGTTTGCGGTTCTTCTTCATCAACAGAATTATCTCCACCTTCTATACATTGCTGCTCTGCTGGGACTTCTTCAAGTTCATCAACATTCAATGCAACAAGATCCTTGAATATCAAATCCGAATCCATTTGAGCACCTTGATATTCATTTTTTAGGAATATCGAGATTCTATTCCCATCCCATGTATCGAATCTCGGAGATGCGACTGTTGGTTTGCACTTCCTCTCTATCAGTTGACTGTGCTCTGCAAACCAATACAAGAAGTATATCGTACAACCTTCAATCTTCTTGTACGATATATCAACATCACCATCTTCAGATTTTGTGACAGCCCTCTTTATGCTGTCCATGACGTACCCCAGTATAATCCGAGGCCAACAGATGTTTTTTATAACATCTGTGCTCTCCACCAGAGCGAAGAACTTGTATGGCAAGTTCGACCCCTCCATTCTGGTGAAGAATGCTGTTTGGCACAAGTTGAATACTATTAACTTGGCCAATTCATCAGGACTTGCATTTTCGCCCCCCAGCAGCTCTAAGATCCTTTTCCTAACTTCTGCGTTTGAGACTTCAGCATTTTTTCCCTTGGAATTTTTCAGCAATCTTGTGAAGTGTTCTGTACACATGCTGAATGAGTCTGCTGGTGGGGGGGGGGGTCTTCTGCTTTTCAGTGATGATCTTCAAATACTTCTCATCAACTTCAGTGTCATCATTCATTGGCAGACCGAAAATGGTTGCCATCTCATCAGCAGTTGGTGCTACCTTGACACTGCTGCTCAATTGGAAATATTCAATTCCATCTTCTTCCAAATAAGTCCCCATCAAGTTCTCCAGACCTTGGGTGACTTTAGATAGTTCTAATTTTTTCACCTTAGTTCTGTAGAATACATTTACGAAGTTGTAGAATCCTACATTCTTCAAGCTTTCAACAACTGCTTCAGGCAAATGGCCAAACTTTTCCTTCATCTCATCCATGAGAGAGAGTATTGGGGTGAATGTTGCACGAAAAAGTCTTTCTTCTTTGTTCCTGACAGTTTTTTTTTTCCTAAAAACAACAACAATTAGGTTTACGTCAACATTCTTTTTTATTATAATAAGGAGAAAGTCATTCTCCGTCTAATATTAGACGGAGAATGTCATTCTCCGTGTCAAAATAGACGGCGAATGAGCATTCTCCGTTTTGTATTCACACGGAGAATGCCATTCTCCGTGTCAAAATAGACGGAGAATATCATTCTCCGTCTATTTTGACACGGAGAATGGCATTCTCCGTTTTGTATTCATACGGAGAATGAGCATTCTCCGTCTCAGTAAGGCGGAGAATGCCATTCTCCGTCTCATATTAGGCGGAGAATGCTCGTTCTTTAGATCGAAATAAAGGGAGAATGCCATTCTCCGTGTCAAAATAGACGGAGAATGTGATTCTCCGTTTTAAAATAGACGGAGAATGTCATTCTCCGTTTTGTATTAACACGGGGAATGACATTCTCCCTTTATTTTGACCCAGAGAATGACATTCTCCGTCTCAATAAGGCGGAGAATGCTCATTCTTTAGGTCAAAATACAAGAAGAATGACATTCTCCGCGTATTTTAATACGGAGAATGCCATTCTCCGTCTCATATTAGGCGGAGAATGCTCGTTCTTTAGATCGAAATAAAGGGAGAATGCCATTCTCCGTGTCAAAATAGACGGAGAATGTGATTCTCCGTTTTAAAATAGATGGAGAATGCCATTCTCCGTTTTGTATTAACACGGGGAATGGCATTCTCCCTTTATTTTGACCCAGAGAATGACATTCTCCGTCTCAATAAGGCGGAGAATGCTCATTCTTTAGGTCAAAATACAAGGAGAATGAAATTCTCCGCGTGTTTTAATACGGAGAATGCCATTCTCCATCTCATATTAGGCGGAGAATGCTCGTTCTTTAGATAAAAATAAAGGGAGAATGCCATTCTCCGTGTTAATACAAAACGAAGAATGATTTCTCCGTATTAAAATAGACGGCGAATGGCATTCTCCGTTTTGTATTAACACGGAAAATGGCATTCTCCCATTATTTTGACCCAGAGAATGACATTCTCCGTCTCAATAAAGCGAAGAATGCTCATTCTTTAGGTCAAAATACAAGAAGAATGTCATTCTCCGGGTCAAAAGAGACGGAGAATGCCATTCTCCGTTATAAAATAGACGGAGAATGGCATTCTCCGTGTCAGTAAGACGGAGAATGTTCATTTCTCTAGGTTAATGCAAGAAGAAAGGTCATTCTCCGTCTATTTTATAATGGAGAATGACATTCTCCATCTCATATTAGGCGGAGAATGCTCGTTCTTTAGGTCAAAAACACAGAAAATGCTATTCTTCGTGTGTTTAAACACGGAGAATGCCATTCTCCGTCTCAAAATAGACGGAGAATGGCCATTTCTAGTTCAAATGACACAGAAAGGGCATCCTCCGTGTATTTTATAGACGGAGAATGATCATTTTCATTTGCCGCGTCAATATAAACGGAGAATGAACAGGTCTCAAAGTTTTACCTTTTTTCTTCCCTTTTTCTTGATCTTCTTCTTCCTCCCCTGCTACTTCTTGTTCTTGTTGTTCTTGTTCTTCTACTGCTTCTTGCACTTCTTTTTCTTTTGGAGCATTTTGTCTACGAGCAACCTTCTTAACTTTCATCCCTCCTTTCGTTTGCTTTCCAACAACTACTTTATCTCCTTCTTCTCTAACTTGGTCTACATCTATTGCTGATGATTGCGACATTGTGATGGAGATTCGCTAGCGATTTCTTGTAAGAAATTTCTAAGATTTTTGGAGGAGATGACCTAAAATCGCAACCGAACAGAGTATGGAAGAGGAGGGAGCGATAGAGACACTTTTTTGAAGAGTCGTTTGGTTTTGTATTTAATTCTCAAGCTTCTGGAATCGAACTGATTTTCATAAAACTTGCTGGGTTTGTTGATATTCTTAATAAATTAGAAGGGCAAAAGGGTCATGCCGTGTCCTTTTTTTAATTTTTAAGTTAATGCTGGGCACGCGTTGAAAGTTTATTTTGGGGTGGGTTTTTCATAAAACTTTTTAAATTTTTCGGCATTTCATAAATTTTTCCATAAATATTATCCAATTCCCTCAAGCACGTACATTTTCCTCCCGGTTTTGGGAGAAAAATTTTTTGGTGGGGCCTACCAAAATTTTTCCTCCAGATTCCTCTCCTCCTATTTCTTTCCCCCCTTTCCAAACCTCGTTTGGTTCACTGTAATGTAATCGTAATCGTAATGTAATCAAATGAAAAAAATAATTTTTTTTCATTTAATTACATTGCGATTACGATTACATTACAGTGAACCAAACGGGGTTCAGTTTCTAATTTTCTCTCCACTTTTCCCTCAAATTTCTCCTTCCTCTATTTTCCCTCCTTCCCAAACGTAGTGTTAAAGTTTGAGAATTTTCACATGAATTCGAAGCACTTTGAACTAGTAAGCATAGAAAATCAAAGTATCTCGTTTCTGTGTGTTGAAATGTCTTCTACGCAAGAACCTGGCCAAATCGTTGTGTAGAATCGTTTATAATCAACAAATCTACGGTAGATCTGCTTTATCAGCACAAATTACTATGCCAGCCTGTCAATCATCCTTAAATGCGTTATCTATCTTGTACGATCTGTGAGGTGTAAGTAATCTTCTGTGTGACTGAAGGGTCATCCCAATACAAATTTCGAGGCATCGTCAGCGCAGGCATGCAAGCCAAAGTTCCATCAGCGTGCACATTGTGCACAATTTACAAAGCGCTATTAGCACAGGCGAAGGGTCACTTCTTCCCCTATAAATATGGGTTGGTGTGGAGAGAGAGAGAGAGAAGCTTTACGCTTTTGAATACTCTAAAATCTCCCCAAACTCTCTGCCTCGAACCTTCATCTTTAATTCCTCAATCTTTTCAATGGCGCCCAAGGCCTATTTGAATAAGACAACCAAGGGAAAGGATCCCTACTGCGACCTGCTACACACGAGGGCGCCCACCCGGCCATAGAAAGTAGGAAGGAGCTGCTTCTTCGTCTTTCTTTTTCTTCATATTTTTTGTTGACTTTGTTATTTCTTCATTTTCTTCTATTTTTCCTCCATTTATGAATACTGTAACTAAAGTATTAATGAAAACGAGAGAACACAGAGACACGATGTACACACAAGAACTCGTATAATCGTCTCATTCTTCACGCAGAGGATAAATCTTATCTATGTGCAAAATTTGGGCTCTCTACTAGGCTTGATTTTGTTTACGTCTATGCAAACAAGGAATGATCCTTCCTTGGCATGAAACCTGCTTAAGAAAAAATGTGAGGGCACTTGCCTCCATCCACATTTGACCATGCAAAAGATGTGAGGACACTTGCATCTATTCTAATTCAACGTGCAAAAATGCGAGGGCAAGCTATCTCTTACATTTAATTATGCTCTAGAATTGAACACTATCGTTTCTGTTATTCCCTTGGCGAACAATCGATGGAAAAACACAATTTCAGAAACTATTATAAAGACAATGTTTCCAGCAACAACACCCTAAAGAAGGTGATGTTGTATTACGAGAATCTAAAAAGATTATTTCGTAATATTTCTCGAAGGCAACAGAACCGTATAACTTCTAAAGGGAAGCGACGGTATTCTCGAAGGCAACAGAGGAAGAAGAAAGCCTACTGGGGTGAAAGATCACCGGCGCTCAAAGCTATATCCGCCTTACGGACAAGCCTCCAGGAACCAGCAAGTTCGAAGAGAACTTTAGAACGCTGGCCAAAAATGTCGACGACTCCTCGGAATAGCAGCAGCACTTCTCTTTCTCTCTGGAAATTCTTTGATTATTTTCTGTAACCCTGTGCAGAGGCTCGCGCACGAGCGCAACTAAAGCGCACAATGCGCCTTGCGACGAGCTGTCGTGCTAAGTGCAAAGTGCCATCAAAAAGCCACAATAAGCCTCAAAAGCCCATTAGCCCAAGCCCAAGCCCAAGCCCAAGCCCAAGCCCGAGTCCGAGTCCGAGTCCGAGTCCGAGTCCGAGTCGCTAAGCCCCTTCGGGGCTTAGCTCCAATAGATTTAAATCTATTTTCATTTGGCCAAAAGTTGGTTTCTTATTCTAACCTCTATGTAAAATCCTCCCACATGGCACCCTCCATTGGGCCTCAACCCATGTGCATCTCTCTATTCCTTCATAAGTAATATATAGAGATACATATTGGTGTAATATTCCGATGTGGGACTATCTTTTAACAATAGAGTGTTGTGAACACACAACTCATAGAATAAAACACCAACAATCCCCCACATATCTCTATATATATGAGTTAAGCGTTCCACATAATAACTGTCCATTATGCATTAGGATAGATGTCGCTGACGACTTGAATCTTTTCGCATGGGTTGAACAACAGTATGATACAAGAATGGACTACGCCTTGAATTCTGTACCACAGCTGTAATTTTTCCCACTCACATAATGTAGTTATCTGTGCTTCTGGCTGCACATTAAAGGCCTTGTGCCAGCCTGGATTTCAATGTATGTATTTTTGGGCGTCTACAAATTTACCCTCAAGAGACGGCCTATTTCTCTTTCCATACATTATAGGTGAGTTCTTTATAAAGAGTCATGGCATGAAGCATTGCGCTCCTTTGCGGTGCTACGCCGCTATGACATGGCTCAACGCCGAGGCTTTACCCCACCTGGGTACCTCATCGTAGTGTCATACTACTGTAGCATGAGGTCACAATCCTCTTTGTAGTGCCAAACTACTCAGCATGAAGCCTTGCGCTTCCGTGCGGTGTTACGCCGCTATGACATGGCTTACAAAGCCGAGGATTTACCCTTCCTGGTACCTCTTCGTGGTGTCATGCCACTGTAACATGAGGATACTGTCCTCTTTGTAGTGCTGTCTACACCTCTTTATGATTATGCAACATTAGGCTACCTGCCTATATGCGGTGCTACGCCGCCTGTGACTTGGCTAACAAAGTCGAGGCATTACCCCTACCTGGAAACCTCATGGTGGAGTCACCCCACTGTAGCATGGAGTTGTAACACTCCTTTGTGGTTGTTGCGCCACCATGCTTCCTGTAAAGCATAACAGACATTCACTCAGTCTGAGAACTCATTAAGGCATTATGCCATCCTTTCCACAGGATCAATTTTCCGTAGAAAATTCATAGTAGACAACAGTGGTTCTGGGTCCGAAACCTTTACATGTTCCGCAGAACAAGTACCCACTGTTAACTAATATTTTTCCAGTCAATAGTCCTCCCTTGAATCAAAAATTAGATATCTGGTAGATTTCTCTTTGAACCAATAACATAAAATTTATTGATAGGATTATAATGACACAATATTAGAATGCCTTCAAACCCATCTTCCTTGCTGTGTCCTCGACCAACTGTCGTTTGAGGCCTTTCGTGAACGGATCCGCCAGGTTCTCCTGACTCCGAACATCGATCACTGCAATGACGCCTCGTTTGATGAGATCGTTCACTGCTCTGTGCTTTAACCGCACAGTCCTCTTCTTTCCGTTAAAGAGTTCATTTGATGCTACTGCTGCTGCCGCCTGGTTGTCACAGTATATCGGGATTGCCGGTATCTGAGCTCCAACCACTGAAAGATCATACATGAGCTCCCGAAGCCACTCTGCTTCATCTGCAGCAGCATCCAATGCAAAGAATTCAGATTCCATGGAGGAGCGAGATAACATTGTCTGCTTCTTAGATTTCCACGATATAGCAGCTCCGTCCAAAGCGAATATGAATCCACCAGTCGAATACTCGCTCTCCACCTCTGAACACCAGCTAGCATCACTGAAGCCTTCCACTACTGACGGATCTCCGCTGTAGTATAGTGTAAATGTCTGAGTCTTTTTTAGATATCTCATAACACGCTTCACAGCGTTCTAGTGTTCAATGCCTGGGTTGCTAGTGAACCGACTCAGCATTCCCACCGCAAAAGCTATGTCAGGCCTTGTGGCAGTAGTAGCGTACATCAAGCTTCCGATGACGCTAGCGTACTCCAACTGCCTGACGCTTTCCCTCGAATTTGGCTCCAGCTTCTGATCACTCCGGTACGGTGTATCAATTATAGGAAGATCTTGATACCCGTAGCGAGTGAGCATCTTCTCAATATAATGAGATTGTGACAGCGCTATTCCAGTACCTGTCCGGATGATCTTGAGCCCCAAGATTACGTCGGCATCCCCCAAGTCCTTCATACTGAACTTGGTCGAGAGGAATTTCTTTGTCTCTGTGACGCAGTCTAAATCCGTACCTAGGATTAGCATGTCGTCCACGTAAAGACAAACGATTACTCCTCTTCCGTCAGTAAACTTCGTATAGACACACTTGTCTGTTTCACTGACCCTGTAGCCATTTGACCTTATCACCTTGTCAAACTTCTCATGCCATATTTTGGGAGCTTGTTTCAAACCATATAGAGACTTCATCAACTTGCAGACTTTGTCTTCCAGACCTCTGACGACAAAACCTTCTGGTTGTTGCATGTAGATCTCTTCGGTCAGCTCGCCATTAAGGAATGCCGTTTTCACATCCATCTGATGTATCACCAGCTTGTGTATTGCTGCTAGTGCAATTAACAATCTGATGGTTGTCATCCGAGCTACTGGAGCATAAGTGTCAAAGTAGTCGATCCCCTGCTTCTGAGCAAACCCCTTAGCCACTAGCCTGGCCTTGAACTTGTCAATGGTTCCATCTGCTTTCATCTTCTTCTTGAAGATCCATTTGCATCCGATGGGTCTAGCTCCTTCTGGCAGGTCAACTAACACCCATGTGTTGTTGGAGGTGATTGAGTCAATCTCGTTGTCTATCGCCTCCTTCCAGAATACAGCATCTCTGGTCTTCATCGCCTCATCATAGGTAAGCGGATCTGCTTCCACATGATAGGTGACGAAGTCATCTCCGAAGTCTTTCGGCCTCCTTACTCGCTTAGTTGACGGCTCAGCGAGTTCTGGTTCAACTGGTGTCTCTTCGACAATAGCTTCTTCTTGGACTACTGGTTCGATAAGGACTTCTGTCTGCTTTGCACTCTCATCATTCTCCGGAAGATCCGCGAGAACAATATTTTTGTGCCTTGCAAACTTGTCTTCAAAATATTCAGCATCGCGAGATTCAATGATATGATTTGATTTTATATCAAGGAATCTCCGAGCGTCACTCTTCTCGGCATAACCCAAGAAGATAGCCTTAGTAGTCCTTGTCCCCAGCTTCTGAATCTTCAGATCTGGGAGCTTCACATAAGCCAGACACCCCCACACTCGAATGACATTCAAGTTAGGTCTGACTTTGAACCAGAGTTCATGAGGGGTTATATCCGAAGTTGCATACGGTACTCTATTGAGAATGAAAGTAGCCGTTAATGCAGCTTCTCCCCAGAAGCTCTTTGGAAGACCCGCAGTCAACAGCATAGAGTTCATCATCTCTGTCAACGTTCTGTTCTTCCTTTCTGCTACTCCGTTGGATTGAGGAGAGTACGGAGCCGTCGTCTCATTTATGATTCCATGTTCTTTACAGAATGATGAGAAATCATGAGACCGATACTCCCCGCCTCGATCACTCCTTAGCCTTTTGAGTTGTTGTCCAGTTTGCCGTTCAGCCTCGGCCCTGAACTCCTTGAACTTCTCGAATGCTTCGTCTTTAGACTTGAGCAAGTAGACAAAAGCATACTTTGAGAAGTCGTCGATGAAAGTAATAAAATACTTCATCCCGGCTTTTGTAGAGAATTGCGTGAAATCACAGATATCTGAGTGAACCAACTCCAGAAGATCTGTGCTTCGATGGACCCTGTGAAAGGGTTTCCTTGTGATCTTCATCTGAGCACACACTTCACATTTCTCTACCTTACCCCCACACTTGGAGATAAGTCATAGGCTAGACATTTTGTTAATTCTTTTACAATGAACATGTCCTAGCCTATTATGCCACAACTCAAAAGAATAGTTCAAAGTAGAAATAGCATTAATATCATTTTTCTGGGTTACAACAAGCTGAATTTTGTACATTTCTTCAGTCTGGAAAGCTTTTCCGAAGAATGTACCCTTCTTGGACATCACCATCTGGCCAGCATTGATGTCCATCCTCAAGCCTGCATTACAAAGCAGGCTCCCAGAGATCAGGTTCTTAGCAATTGCAGGAACATGCTTCACTCCTTGAAGCGTCAGAGTGTTCCCCGATGTGAGTTTCAGCTCCACCGTCCCGATCCCCAGTACTTCAGCTTGTGCCTGGTTTGCCATTAAGACTTTCTCGGAAGTTGGCTCATATGACTCGAACCATTCCTTGTCTGAGTAGACATGACATGTCGCACCAGTGTCTATCCACCAGTCCGAGTCAACTCTCGTATTTGCAACCTGTGCTATCATTGCAACCAGATTAGTAACCAACGAAACCTTACTAGGCTCACCTTTTTCTGGTTCCTTGCAGTCACTTTTGTAGTGGCCCTTCTTGCCACATTTGAAACAAGTCACATGGGACTTGGATTTCTGATTCTTGAATGAAGGACTCTTCACTTTCAGATTAGTGAAGTCCTTCTTCTTCTTATGAGGAGAAGCCGCCTGCTTCCCCTTGTACTCTCTGGTTTGGACCAGATTTGCTTTCGCCAGTTGTTTGGACAGAGAATCCATCTTCTGTTGAGAGCGCATCTCGTCCTTAACATGGATCTCTTGCAGGAGATCTTCCATACATATGTCCAGCTTCTTGCGGTGCATCCTTGCATAGAAGTTGCTCCACCCCGCAGGAAGTTTAGAGACGATTCCTCCAACGACAAACTTGTCGACAAGAGGCATCTTCTCGTCATCTAATTTATGGCGCAGCTTCAGAAACTCCTTTACTTGGGGCAGCATAGCCTTCTCATCTTCGAAGGTCCACTTGTGGTATCTTTCAACCAAGAAGATCTTGGACCGATTCTTGTCATCTTCGTACAATTTCCCCAAGGAGTCCCAAATCTCTTTGGCAGAATTCTTCTTGGAATAAGACTCTGCCAGAGAGTCTTCCATGCTATTGAGAATCAACAGTTTACAGATACTGTTTTCTCTAATCCATTTTGCCTGCTTGGACTTAGCAGCGACAATAACTTCTGCGGTTCCGGTTGTTGGAACGACCGGTTCTTCCTCATTCAGCACGTGATCAACTTCCACGAGTTGAATGTTTAATGTTACTTTCTGTTTCCAGATTTGGAAATGTTCGCCGTCAAATTTCTCCAACTTGTTAAAGTCGGTATTGATGAGCGATGCACGTGAGTTATCCATCTTTTCGATATAGCTTTGAGATTGTTATTCCCTTGGCGAACAATCGATGGAAAAACACGATTTCAGAAACTATTGTAAAGACAATATTTCCAGCAACAATACCCTAAAGAAGGTGATGTTGTATTACGAGAATCTAAAAAGATTATTTCATAATATTTCTCGAAGGCAACAGAACCGTATAACTTCTAAAGAGAAGCGACGGTATTCTCGAAGGCAACAGAGGAAGAAGAAAGCCTGCTGGGGTGAAAGATCACCGGCGCTCAAAGCTATATCCGCCTTACGGACAAGCCTCTAGGAACCAGCAAGTTCGAAGAGAACTTTAGAACGCTGGCCAAAAATGTCGACGACTCCTCGGAATAGCAGCAGCACTTCTCTCTCTCTCTGGAAATTCTTTGATTATTTTCTGTAACCCTGGAGAGAGGAGATGCTGCTGATATTATAGGCACGAGGTGGGCTTTTCAAATAGATTTAAAAGCCACAATAAGCCTCAAAAGCCCGAGCCCGAGCCCGAGCCCGAGCCCGAGCCCGAGTCGCTAAGCCCCTTCGGGACTTAGCTCTAATAGATTTAAATCTATTTTCATTTGGCCAAAAGTTGGTTTCTTATTCTCACCTCTATGTAAAATCCTCCCACATGGCACCCTCCATTGGGCCTCAACCCATGTGCATCTCTCTATTCCTTCATAAGTAATATATAGAGATACATATTGGTGTGATTTTCCGATGTGGGACTATCTTTTAACAATAGAGTGTTGTGAACACACAACTCATAGAATAAAACACCAACAATTTCTAAGGAAATTTACATATGAGTATTTTCTGTGCACAAATTTCCTTATCAGACACCTTTTTGCGTAGTTCACTTTCCTACATAGAGAGCAACCTTTCGCATAACTTTTGAGTGTTTGTGCGCAAACCTTGGTTCCCCAATGGAACTTTATTAATATGAATAGAGCCCATACATGCTCATCTTTCGTTACATGATGGTGATGAAATATGTTTTTTTATGCACGGGTCGCCTTGATTTGCTGCGTATACGATGGAGCATGAAAGGATATCATAAACCTCCTTGTTCGAAGTGAGTCATAAATTACCCCTACAATTAGAATAGCCTAGTCGTATGCACCTGAAAAGTGTGAACGAGCTTTGTTCAAACAAGCAAAGTGATCCCGTCCATGTAGCACTCTAGCTGTATACAACCCCGAAACTAGGGCTGCAAACGAGCCAAGCCGAGCCAAGCTTTTGTAAGCTTGAGCTTGGCTTGACTAGAATTAATCAAGCTCGAGCTCGAGCTTGATAAATTTTTTATTTTAGAGCTTGAGCTTGGCTCAAGCTTGTTTATATTAAGCTTTAGCTTGGCTTGGTTTGAGCTCGAGCTTGGCTTGATAAGCAAACTTGATTCAAGCTTGATAAACAAGCTCGATTCAAGCTTGATAAACAAGCTCGATAAACTCAAAATCAAGCTCGTTAAGCTTGATTTCAAGCTTGTTCAACTTTATTTCAAGCTCATTAAGCTTAATTTCAAGCTTAATTAGCTCGATTTGAAGCTAGTTAAGCTTGAATTCAAGTACCTGTAATATTAATAATTTATTTATAAAAATTTAATTAAAAAAGTTCCTTAATATCAATTATTAAGGACATATAAATATATAATGCATACAACCATATTATTTTACAAACATACATAAAATTAGAATTCAACAAGCAAATGAACTCCTAAACGAGCTTCTAAACGAGCCAGCTCGCAAGCTCATAAACGAGCCAGCTTGTGAGCTCAAACGAGTCGAGTACTTATAAGCTTGAGCTTGGCTCGTTTATTAAACGAGCTCGAAAATGAAGCTTGAGCTCAGCTTGTTTACTAAATGAACCGAGCTCAAACGAGCTTTTATCGAGCCGAGCTTCGAGCAGCTCGCGAACGGCTTGGCTCATTTGCAGCCCTATCCGAAACTAGGCCCGACATTGGTTGGTTGTGCAACCATGATGTTGATTACAAGGTTGAGATTTTTCTTGAATCCCAATAAACTATTCTGACGATGCAAGGTGGCAACAGAGGGCTTTTTTTGTTCTTGAATAACTTATGTGAGCCTAATTTTGTATCCTCCCTCTATGTTCCTTCTTCCAACGCTGTCCTTCAGGCAATATTTTTCATATACCGAGGCTTGCACTAAGGAGCACTTGATGGAGAAGGTTCTGAATATAACAAATTTCATAATATGTAATCATGATCTTGAATATCAGTGAAAATTCTCATGTAATACATTTTTATTATATGTAATCATGATCTAGAATATCAATGAAAATCTTCTTTTGGCTTTTCTGAAATATAAACTTTGTATCTTCCCTTTTTGCATTGGAAAAATAAAATTTAGATCTCTTATGGCCAAATTTGTTTGTGTACATTTGATTTAAATATGGAACCTTTAAGAGTGTATGAGTTTACCAGAATTAATGTGGACGTGATAAATATTGATGACTCTTTTGGGGAATAAAATAAAGATAACTCCACTGAGGAGTTTATTTAAGTGGACTTACTATCCATGACATACCCAAAACTAGGTACATATCGTAAATAAAATGAGTGAGACTATCAGAGGTAACATGGACGTGATAACTGAGCTTAAATAAATGACCAATTTGTTCAAAGGTAAATGGACATCACAAAGAGGATCTGAGAATTCTGCTGGGGAACGGGTTAGTAGAAAATAGTTTAGAAGTAATATGGACATAACTATTTTCTGACAATACTACCTCAACTAGAGATTAGCAATAAGCTTGTTACGAGAGCATCTCACAAACTTGGATTATTCCTAACCTACCTGGGAATTAGAAATAAGGAATCTTTATAACAACTGGGCTCTTGAAGATTATGTTTTTGATCACTTGTGTAAAAGACAACTTATGATCTCAAGGAGAACATTTCGTCAGATATGAGGATAATTCTACTGGGTAATTTTTATAAATCTATTATCGGTTGTGTATTCAAGACTCTTGAATACTAATAATAGCATGAAAATTTTCTAGGTAGAATGAGGTTTTATAAATGCAGTACTATACATTTTACATCACAATGTTAACCCGACTTTGTTTAAACATAGTATTTCATGAGAAATTTGCCATTGATAGGTATTACGAGCAAGTCGTTGTTTGGTTTTGCGAGCCTATAAGCTCCTATTTATCTTAGAATTTTACTTTGTTTATGTGCTTCATGACCATCGATCTTCTCACTGCTAAAACTAGGTCACCCACTTTAAATATCCTTTCCTTCTCCATCTTATTAAAGGCTTTGGAGATGCATGCCTGATATAGTTCAATTCTCTATTGATCTTGCAGATGTTTCTTATCAAGTGCTTCCAACTCTTGCAATCGTAAGCGATCGTTGTCTTCGGTATTCAATTCGTTAGAAAAAACTACTCCGAGAGAAGGAATCTAAATTTCCAGAGGAATAACAATTTCACATTCATAAACCAGAGAGTATGGCGTGCTACCTGTTGGTGTTCTAACCATTGTCCAGTGAGCCTATAAACATTAGCCAAGCTTGTCATTCCAGTAGCGTTTGTTAGACAAAACGAGCTTTTTGAGCAACTTTCTAATTGCATGAAACTTTCTGCTAACCCATTGAAGGCAATATGCTGTAGAAGCTATGTTCTGAATCCGATTCTTATCGCATAATCGATAGAATGTGTGGCATGCAAACTACAGCCCATTGTTATGTATGATCATTCGATGAACATCGGACCGGTACATGACATGGTGCTTGACAAAGCTGATCGCATTAGACGTCTTAATTTCAACGACTGCTATAGCTTTCACATATTTGAAAAACTAATTGGTTATTGCCAGAATGAACCGATGTCCTTTGGTTGACAAGAGATTAATGGACTAATGATGTATATACCCCAAGCTTCAAATGGCCATGCATGAAGTCTACATGGATTTGACATACTTTACATTTTCTGGCATAATCTACGACGTCTACTACCATAGTAGGCAAAATAACACATTCGTCTAAAGTGGTCCTGAAGTTTAGGACCCAGTTGGTGTGCGGTACATGTACCATCTTGAGCCTCTTGAAGGGATTCTTTTGCTTCTGTATCATACAAACATCGAAGCAGAAGTTCGTCAAAGGAACGCGATACAACATTTTTGTCACTGTATCATAATAGAACCGGAGAGAGCGTCTTTTGATAAAAATTTCTTTCTTTACATCATAATAGAACGTCAATACAACATAAAAAGGAACCTCCAATCTCGAGGTTCAAGATCAATCCTTTTCGTGTAGCTTCGGTGAACATCCAAATTATTCTTGGCACAAAATAATTATCGACCCATCACGGTGACAGAATGTTGTGTTTTGACTAGGGAAGAAAGGAGGCTGCAAGCCCAGTCAGAGCGTCTGCTTCAGTGTTCTGTAATCGTGGCACATGATCGATATAGAATCCTTTAAAAGCTACGGCTAGTTCGAGAGTAGCTTGATAGTAAAGAATAAGGTCTTTATGTCGTACTTTATAGTCTCTTCTGACTTGATTAACTATCAGCTTATAATTGTTGTATGCTTCTAGATAGTCTACCCCCAATTGATGTGCTAATTAGAGTCCAACAAGTAAAGCATTGTACTATGCTACATTATTGGAACATGGTTCCATAAGGGAATATGCACGATGTATGACAAGATTATCAGGGGAGACAAGTACTACCCCTACTCCTTCAACAATATTGACTTTTGGTCTTGTCCTTGATGCACGTCAAAAAATATTTGCCAAATATCTTCATCTGATGTTGTGTTAGACTCTAATACTTTGTTTGAAATATCTTCATACATCTTTGACGTTTCCAGAAAATAGGCCAAATCTTGACCTTTAACTGCCTTCGTGGAATAAACACCATGTCGTATGGAGATAACAACATCGCCCATATAGCTAGACGAGAATTGAGTGCACTTGGCTTTGTCATGAGTGCCCTCAATGAATTGACTTTAGAGATGACATGTATCGTTTTTCCAGTCACATAATGTCGCATCTTTTGAATGGAAAATACCAAAGCAAGACACTCATTCTCTACAAGATTATTTTCTTCTTTTGACTTGCATAATATAATTAATCAGAAGCACAGGGAAGTAGAGATTGTGCCTTCGGCAACACCATCTTCACCATAGTGTTGCTGCCACAAATTCTTGATCAACTATTGTTGCTCAAAAACAGTTGAGAAATCGGTCAAACGATCAGTATTTGAAATATTACAAGCTCGCCTACCGGAAGTGACCCCGAAGGCGTAGACGATCTTATGATGAAGACCTACTCTTTGCTTCCATCAACATGATACGTAGGTCTTCCCATAAAAAACAAGAACAAGATAAGGGGATGGCATCTCACCTTCCGTCTACTCTATCAAACTTTTTCGATTCTGAGTATCAACCCATAATTAATATGTGGTCCATTCCCATGTAGGGGCTATTCAAGGCACTTGTTCTAGGACTATCTCTCTCTAATCCAGTAAAGTTTATCCAACTGGGGGTAGTATACTTACGTAGTCAGAACCTGACATTATAGGCTCTAACTACACAACACTATGAACTGCCCCTTCCACCAACAAGTGAGCGGTGACCTCATATGTCACTAAAGAAAAAGAAGTCGAAGGCAATAGTGGCAGGATAAACCAGCACCTTGACCTCATAGATATTACTATCTGAGAGCTCTGGGCTATAATGCAATAAATGATGGCCTTCTAACATGCCACTTTGCCAACACCACAACCATCTCCAGTTCATCCAACCCTAGAGGTGGATGATCAACATGAGTTTGCAGCTCCTCCCCCAAATACAACAACTGCATGGGTGAGTTCCAACTAGTGATGCCGGTGGCCTAACCAACTATTGTCCAACCAGCTATTGTAACACAAATTCCATATGTTAATTATCTTCCGTAATCTAAGGTGTAGTCCCTTACCGACATGACAAACTTTCAAAGGATGGTGTCTCTCAGCCTTACCCAACTGAGTGGAATGAGGTGGACTGCCTACCTAGCTTCAAGCCACAGTAACTACTACCATATGAAGGGTTGACTTTACCTCGCAAAAACCTCTACATCTTTCGGTAGCAAACACAACATATCGCAAGGAATGACGTTCTCATGATGACGACGTTTGTCAAAACCTTACGATGGGTAGCATTTGAATGGTTTCAAAGTTTTTTGAATGCTCCATCAAAACTTGAAAAGACCTGGAGTCAATACTAGGTTTTATAGGGGTACGTTTGAGGTCACCATGTCAACTTTGATCTCAACCACTCAAAAGAAGAAATAATGCAACCTTAACCAAATGGATCTTAAAAAGGCTAACTCTGAAGACAAGAGCAAGCATCCTCAAAATAACTCCGAATGCAATAACAACAATAAAGGGAAGGAGTCTCTGACTATAGATGTCTTAGCTGCTGTCATCTAATAGAAGACGAAGGGTAATATGAGGCCACCTCGTGAGTACACCTTCAATGAGGAATATACCATGGCTATATTCCACATCTTGATGAAAGAAAATAACCTGAAGCTTCCTGACATCAGGTGACCTGATAAAGTTAGGTGTACCAACGATCCGAAGTATAGCTTATACCATCGATACATACACCATACGACGCATGATTTGTCGTGCCCTGCTGTGCAAAGACACTATATAGACAAAGAAATCTGTGCTGGCTTGAGAGGAAGCCTCGAAGACGATTAATCTGGGTTAGTAGCCAAGGACTTCACTTTCTGATTCTTTTACGCCTAATAAAGAATCCATTATTTTGAATATATACTTGCGTAATGAACAAACCATTGCTATGCTAAGTCAAGATAAGAAGTTTGCATGCTAAAGTAGACCGTTGTTATAACTAAAATGACTATTGCTATGCTTAAAAAGAAGAAGAAGAGAATACTTACATGTCCTTATCGTATGCTGTCAAGAGTAAAGTTACTGCATAACATTATAGAATCATTGTCATGCTTGCGTAAGTAAGATTGTTTACATGTTCCTATTGTATGATGCAAAGATAGAAATGTATGGAAGGTACTTGTTCTGTATGAAAGAGATGATATGGCTTGTCCGTATAGAGAAAAGAAGAGAAGAGCTATCGGCTCTGTGATATAAAAAGAAGAGAAAAATGAAATGTTTGCTGATCGATAGACTGTGCATTGTAGAGTTTATATGATAAAAGTTGCATTCATGCATACTCTGGACAACTTATGTAATCTCTCGATCGATTTTTGGGGCACCGGGATTGCTCGGCCTAGGAGGGAGCAGCACACCCTGAGGCTTGAAGTCCTAGCGATTAGGGGTGTGTTAGTCTATTAGTGAGATGGGGTTGTGCATGCCAACTGCTAATCATGGGGAGTAACCTATGGACCAACATATAGATATGTATCGATTAGTGTGGAACTGAACACTGAGTTACAGCTGCTAGTACGTGTGTATATCAGTACAAAACTGAACGGTGAGTCACAACTATTAGTATGAGTGAATACTGGTGAAGAGCTGAACCGTGAGTCACAGCTGCTAGTATGAATGAATACTAAACCGTGAGTCACAACTGCTGGTATGTGTATGTATTAGTGCATAGCTGAGCATTGAGTCACAGTTGCTAATCGAGTTCATGCATATATAAAGATTTATTATAAGTCTAACAATGCAAAAACGAACAAGAAACTTATTGTACATATTCTTTTTATTCTAATCCTTATCTTGTGCAGGGATAAATCACTGATAATGGGTAAGAGTCACTGATTAAGTGATATTTTCTTTATGATTATATATGTTCCTATCATGAACTACTCCTTGGAATATTCAGTTTATATGAGATGTTGTCCCATTCAATAAGAAGTAACATTGTCACCTGTATGCTGCAAGTTGTTCACAAGAAGGATAAGTAATACATGATATGTTCTTGCTACTCTTGCTATAGTCCCTAATGAAATAATATGGCTCATGAAACATGCTACGCACAACAAGATAGATAAAATTGTTATCGTACATGCAATTGACTCGATAGTTTACATGAATGAAGAATATGTAATATGGTTTTGAAGAAGTTTTCAAAATAAGTACATTGATTATGGTCCTGTACTGCATGAAATGAACGTGGGTTAAAGATAGCAAGATCACTAATAATGCAACGTTTCTCACATGAATACTTAGTGATTGTTTCGGACGGTATAGCCTTTGTATTTCACCAATACGTTAATGTACTGATCCCCCACCAGTTTGTCCGTAAGTACGATATGTTCGAATGGATGGTCCGAAGCGATAGCCATATCCTCATCCTTAAGGGTCGAAAATCAGAAGAAGATGCGAAAGAGCTGGTTTTCTATATAAAGTGATGTAATGTAAGGAACGATATCATTGTAATTTTGTATAGTTCACGAGCGATGTAAGCCAAGTATGTCAAGTATCAAAGAGATATTGAGTGCTTTGTAATCGATTCAAAATTTATTAATAAAGGAGATATGTTCTTTATACTATTGTGTTCATTTTGGTTTTATACAATATTGTCCGCTGCGTCAATTTCTGCATGGAAGTTCTTCTGCGTTGTTGTCAATTCTGTCTATTTTATTATTATACAGGTCTTGGTCTTGTGAAAGTGCAACTTAGGCTTGTACGACACACGCCCAATGGTGACTTTACGGTCCTCCGGGATCGGAGCATGACAAAATGGTATCAGAGAAACTCGATCTTTTGGCCATTCGTTGATCAAAATCCTTTGTCTACTTCATATCATTGATGAGATGAATGTTCCATACAATCAGTCAATAAATATTTTTATGATGTCGACATATATTTTATTGATTTATTAATTGAGATGTGTTATAGAATCGATTGATGATGGCGAAGGATGAGTACTATCGCTGCTATGGATATCATAAGTTTCGATGATGAAACTTTTTATCGGTAGGTAATTTTGTAGTGCCCGCTTCGCAAAGGCACTATATGGATGGAGAAATTGGTGCTGGCTCGAGAAGAAGCCTTCGCGAAGATGATTAATCTGGGGGAGTGGACAAGGACTTCACTTTCTGATTCTTTTATACCTAATAAAGAATCCATTGTTTTGAATGTATACTTGCGTAATGAACGAATCATTGCTATGCTAAGTCAAGATAAGAAGTTTGCATGTTAAAGTAGACTGTCGCTATAATTGAAATGACTATTTCTATGCTTAATAAGAAGAAAACGAGAATGCTTACATGTCCTTATTGTATGCTGTCAAGTGTAGAGTTATTGCTTAATGTTATAGACTCATTGTCGTGCTTGTGTAAGTAAGATTGTTTACATGTTCCTTATTGTATGATGCAAAGATAAAAATGTATGGAAGGCACTTATGCTATTTAAAAGAGATGATACGGCTTGTTCGCATAGAGAAAAGAAGAGAAAAGCTATTGGCTCAGTGGTATGAAAAGAAGAGAAAATATGGAATATTTTCTGATTACTATGCATCGCAGAGTTTATATGATAGAAGTTGTATTCATGCATTGGTCTGGGCAACTTGTGCACAAGGATATAATCTCTCGATCGATCTCCAGGACACCGAGATACCTCGGCCTAGGAGGGAATATGACACCCCGAGGTTAGAAGTCCTTGCGATCAGGGAGTGGTTAGTCTATTAGTGAGATGGGCTTGTACGTCCTAACTGCTAATCACGAGGAGTAACCCATGGGCCAACATATAGATAGGTGTCGATTAGTGAAGAGCTGAACCCTGAGCCGCAGCTGTTAGTACGTGTGTATATCAGTGTAGAGGTGAATCATGAGTCACAACTGCTAGTATGAGTGAATACTAGTAAAGAGCTGAATTGCGAGTCACAGCTGCTAGTATAAGCGAATACTAGTGAAGATCTGAACTGTGAGTCACAGCTACTAGTATATGTATTAGTGCAGAGCTGAGCCTTGAGTCACAGCTGCTAATTGAGTTTATGCATATATAGAGATTTATTACAAGTCTAACAATGCAAAGATGAACATGAAACTTATTGTACATATTTTGTTTATTCTAATCCTTGTCTTGTGCAAGGATGGATCGCCAATCGTAAGTAAGACTCACTGATTAAGTGATGTTCTCTTTATGATTATATATGTTCCTACCGTGAACTGCGCCTTAGAATATTCAGTTTACATGAGATGTTGTCCTATTCAATAAGAAGTAATCTTGTTACCTGTATGTTGCTAGTTGTTCACAAGTAGAATAAGTAATATATGATATGTTCCTACTATAGTCCCTAATGAAATGATATGGCTCATAAAATACACTGCACACATCAAGATAGATAAAATTGTTATCGTACATGTAATTGACCCGATAGTTTGCTAAAATAAAGAATATGAAATGTGGTTTCAAAATGTTTTCAAAATAAGTAAATTGACTATGGTCCTATACTACATGAAATGAACACAGGTAAACGATAGCAAGATCAATAATAATGCAACATTTTCTCACATGAATACTTAGTGATCGTTTTAGATGGTGTAGCCTTTGTCTTTCACCAGTACGTTAATGTACTAATTCTCTGCCAGTGCGAGATGTTCTAATGGATAGTTCAAAGCGATAGCCAGATCCTCATCCTCAGGAGACAAAAATCAGAAGAAGATGCAAAAGAGATGTGTTTCTATATAAAGGGACATAATGTATGGAACAATATCATTATAATGTTGCATAATTCATGAGAGATGTAAGCCAAGTATGGCATGTATCAGAGGGATATTGAGTGCTTTGTAATCGATTCAAAAGTTATCAATGAAAGAGAGATGTTCCTTATATCATTTGTGTTCAATTTGGTTTTCTGCAATATTGTTCGTTGCCTCAATTTCTACATCAAAGTTCCACTGCGTTGTTGTAATATGTCTATTTTGTTATTTTACATGTCCTGGCCTTGTGCAAGCGCAACTTAGGCTTACACAAAATTACGTCCAGTGGCGACTTTACGGTCCTTCTGGATCGGGTCATGACATGATTGATATGTATTAAAGGACAAGATCCTGCAGTTGATAGACTCCAAGGCTATCATACTTCGTGTTGACCTGGAGAAGGTCACCGCCAAGATGGTCACATTATAGTTTGGTGACTTTCCAAAGGTAGCGGCTAAGGATGATGTAGTTCCAACACATGTAGTCCGAATAGAGATCATCAATCTTCCTCCTTCTAGGAAAAACTAGTAGTCTGGTACTATTGACCACTAAAACCTACAAAATGATGTGGGTCTATCCCAACATCACCCAAGATCAGTAGTGGAAGGGTGTCACCCATGCTTCAAAATCAAAGTCAAAGAAGAATGGCAAGTGTTGCTTGTCCTTTAAACGAGGCTCTTCTTGTAGAGACTATGTCCGGTAAAACATATTTATGGATTTATGACTCGATCCAGGAGAATGCTTCTCCTTCTGCGTCTACAGATACTCCGGCAAAGAACCCAATGGCGGATAAATACAAACAAAATAAGGTCTTGTTTGACAAGTCTGTAGAAGAATCCACCTCAAGACTTGATAAGACGTACAACTACGACATATTGGCACAACTTGCTAATACACTAGCTCGACCGTCAATCTACGAGCTCCTTTGTCTCTCCAAAGAGACCAAAGATGCGCTAATTGAGGCATTGTTGCACGCCGATTCTTATCTGACGTTTGTCAATCCTTCAGTTGAAGATCCTGCAGCCTGCCCTTATTGCCACAATGTGATATAGCGGGTACCCAACATAACCTTCTCTCAGGAGAATATGTTACTTAAAATCAACTGACACTATAGACCGTTATACTATACTGGGTACATCGGTGCTATCAAAATGGACTAAATACACATTGATCAAGTTCTATCACTTAGCATCATACCCAGGAGCTTGCTATAGATCTTGGAAATCCCAATACATCGGCTTGCAGCTACCAACACTACCATTCTGGGCTTCAATGTTGGAAGAAGCCATCCATTAGGGAAGATCCGCGTTAGATGGAAAATAGGCGATCTTCGTATATAGGTCACTTGCTATGAGATCGATGTGGATGTATCCTACAATATCCTGCTTGGACGACTGTAGACACATGAAAACCTAATTGTGTTATCTACTCTCTACCAAAGCTTCAAAAATGTGGACAATGAGAGGGTAATAAGAACGAAGTTCGTTGACGTCGATCCATTCAAAGATGTTAAAGCTTACATCTCGGATACAGTGCTATATAAACGATACTATCCAGAGGAAGAAATTGGCAATAACGTCGATGATGAAGCTGATGCTGATGCAGCTGAAGAAGAAGGTCCTTTGATCATCTACCTTGAAGGATATACCAAAAGTGCTTCCCATCATGGTAATACAAAGACTTTGTTGTAGACCTCGGTGGATTGGATCTCGATGCGGGACCAATTCTAATCAACCATTTATGGTTAACCTATCCAATTTTGAAGCTTACGTTACATTGGAGAAGTATATGAATAACCAGCTAGATACATGCCATATTGATGCCAATGTAATCTCTGATGACGAGATTCAATTTACTTCAATAAAATAAATAATTTGAACTACTATGGTGTCAATAATAGGTTTAGACAAGTAGTGTATACCCTATATTACCACACATCATTGTATATGCTTGTGTCAACTACTTTGTAAGCAAGGGCATCCTGTCATCCTTGTAAGGATTCTTACTTCTTTATTCTAGTAAGAAAAGCAAGACAAAAACCAATCAGATTCGGAAGAGCTAAGCCTCGCAAGAAGTTATATGAAGACAACTCTGAAGATGAGAGAGACAAAGACAAGACGCAATTTTTTTTGCTATAGTTAACAAGCCCAGAATATAAACAAAAGATGGGCTATAACATCAAAAGCAATAAAGGTCTCAACTTCGTTAAAAGGCTATCTAACGTTGCATCCCTTTGTACCAAAAGGCAAGTTTGAAGACTAGTACTATCTTACTGGTAGGAGATTGGGCTACGTGACACCTCCACCAACTCCTAAAAGTTCAGAGGCGGAGGAAAAAGTGTATTTACATTCCTCGGAGTCATCAGTATAGGACTTTAATATTAATATGGGAGCAATTTTCAAAAGTCCCAATGTCAACATGACGTAAATTGACCAAGCCATCGAAGAAGATGACCGAGCATTGGAATCCTTTGAAGTAGACACTTGGACCCAAATGATTGAGTCATAGTAGGAAATATGTCTTGAGCAGGGAGAGTCACCTACTGAATAGGAAGTCATTCAGGCTGACCTGGGAGATGAGTCTTCTTTATCAGTAAGAGTCTTTCTGATTGAGAAAAGAAATTGCTTATAACACTTATAAGATAAAACATTGATATCTTCGCATGGAGTTATGAGGCATGCCAAGTCTAGATCCCAGATAGTTATGCACTGGTTGAACATTCGTCCAAATGCTAAACCAATCAAGCAACAACAAGGAAGGTTTTGCGAAGATATCACGTAAGCCATCAAAAATCAAATCTAAGCGGATGATAACAAGCGACCTTACTCACGAAGAACAATATCCCTTGGGTAGCAAATATTGTTCTTGTAATAATGAAGAACAAAAAGATCAGAGCTTGCGTCAATTATCGTGATCTAAACTTCCCAAAAGATGAGTTCCTTTTTCCTATTGCCGATGTTATGATCAAGAATACTTGTGGCTTCGAATGAATGTCTTCCATGGGTGGCTTCTCTGGATATATCTAAATTAAAATGTATTTAGACAATGAAAATCATACCTCATTCCAAACACCATTAGGGGTATATTGCTGTAAGGTGCTACCTCTCAGATCTAAAAATGTTAGTACGATATACTAACGGACTATGAGGATAATATTTTGTGAGCATTTATGCAAAATAGTGGAGTGTTGTGTGACGATATAACTATCAAGGGTCACCACAAGCATGATCATCTTTAAGATCTCATAATGGTATTCAAACTGATATGTGCTCACCAGCTCAAGATGAACCCAACCAAGTATTTCCTGGGAGTCTCTATTGGTAAATTCCTTGGGTTTGTCATCACATCAAAAGGCATTCACCTCGACCCGAAAAAATTCAAAGCTATTCTTAAAATATGTCTACCGAAAAATCTGAAGGAGATCCGAGGATTCAAAATACGTCTTGCCTATATCAGAAGATTCATATCAAATCTTTCTGGATGGTCCCAACTATTTACAAGGTTGATGAAGAAAGGCGACACGTTCGTGTGGAACAAAGAATATCAAAATGACTTCAGAGATATTAAAAAATATCTTACCAACCCTCCAGTATTGGTGGCTCCCATCACAAGGAAACTTTTTTGCTTTACCTTCGAGCGATATATCACTCTCTTAGAGAGCTCTTAGCATAGAAAGTGAATAAGATCACGAACAAGCGATATATTATCTTAGCCGTATGGTGATTAGGGCTGAGCATTGATATAATCATGTGGAGATAGAATACCTAGTGCTAGTATTTGAAATCTAGAAGATGCAAGTATTATGTGATCGGGCAGACGATCCATGTCATCTCCAGAGTTAATCCCTTGAGGGTTCTCATGATCAAGCCGAGTGTGATAAATTCTTAACTAAAAAATGGGGCAATGATGTTATTGTAATATGACATTATTTGTCCCACAAAAAGTAATGAAGGGTCATGCTTTGGTAAACTTTTTGGCTGCTCATCCAATTCTGGAAACATCAAAGTTATACGAAGATATTCTAGATGAGGTGTAAGGGTCTAACACAGCGACAAATGAAGATATTTGGTAGATGTTCTTTGATAGTGCATCAAGGACAGAATCAGAAAGCAATATTATTGTAGGAGTGGGTGTTGTGCTCATCTTTCCTGACAACCTTGTGATACATCATGCTTACTATTTGGTGGAACCATATTCTAACAATGTGGCAGAGTACAACACTAAGCTCATCGGACTCCTGTTAGCTAGTCAACTGGGGTAGAATACCTTGACGTTCATGATTATTCCAAGTTAACCGTCAGCCAAGTTTGAGGTGAATATAAAGTGCGAATGAAGATTTCATTCCGTATTATCAAGCTGCTATTGAGTTTGCAGGAAAGTTCAAAATATTTTACATCGATCATGTGCCTCGACTATAGAACTCTGAAGCTGATGCTCTAGCAGGACTTGTAGCTTCTATGTCTGTGCTAGTTAAGATGCAATATTATGTTACATTAATGGGTCCTCGGTTATTATATGCAAAAAAAAATCTTGGCATCCAGCGAAGGTATACAACGGAGATAGACTTTGAACCTTGAGACTGGAGGTTTCCACTCATTGACTATATTTTCTATAGAATTCTTTCAGATGATTTGAAGGAAACATTTTCATCCAGAGACGTTCCATCATATTTTACTACGATGTTGTAAAGAAGATGCTATATCGACATTTGTATGATGGACTTTTGCTACAATACTTGTCAAATATAGAAGGAAATGAGGCTTTTAAAGAGCCTCGTAATGGTACATGTGGTACATGCCAACCATGTCCTAAGCTTCAGGATCGCCTCAGAAGAATGGGTTATTACTAGCCCACCATGATAAATGATGCTTTAGAATATACCAAAAAGGTACAGGGTATGCCAAATCTATGCAAATTTTATACATCAACCATTAGAGTTCTTATATCCAACAGTTTCTTCGTGGCCATTTGAAGCATGGGGTATGGATATCATTAGTCCTATCAGTCCCTCCTATATCAAAGGATATCGGTTAATCTTAGCAATGACTAATTACTTCTCTAAATGGGTGGAAGAACCACCCAGTTGTAGAAGCATGAAAAATCTCCAAGGCCGACTAAAGTCCAAACTGTATCAAGTCATGCGGCTAAGAGGCAACAAGCCTACATGCGGCTCTCCCTGCGGCTACCTAGAAGGACCTTCTCCCTTTAAGTTGTCACGACCCACACCCTAGAGTAAATATTTCAAAGGAACATAAACTGAAACATTCTGGAGCTACAAAGATAGTTATTAAATCGTTAGCACCACATAAAAACATTCCTCCTAGAGTAGCTGTTAATACGAATAACAGAAACTCTGTTATAGCCATTTCTGTACATTCAATGTACTCTACGGATAGAGGAATACATAGAGTTGAACATAGTAAAATAAGAAATTGAAAGATTTCGTTGAAATTGTTCGTTTGGAAATTTCCCGAAAAGCTAATTATAGGTTCTTCTTTCCATCGGAACAATAGGGCCGTTATGCTCATTACTAAACTTGTTGAAGAGATGAAATAGAACCAAGGTCTATCTTTTTGATCAGAGGTTGAATCGATCATCAGAAGAAGAATTAGGCCAAAAATGAGGATACATTCTGGGAAAATGAAACTTCTATGGAAGAGAAGCAAATGAAACACTTTCATAAAAATTCTCGTAGAATCGAGAATGAAACCTTCATTCTGTACATGCCAGATCATGAATTAGTAACTGCATCCAATCTCCGAAAAAGTCCCAATTGTTTCGAACTTTCTATTTTTGGAATGGGATATTTATCGAGATGTATGGATCCACGGATTTATGTGTCTATATAGATCCTGTTCATGGATTAACGAAAATGTGCAAAAGCTCTATTTGCCTCTGCCATTCTATGGGTCTCTTTCTTTTTGCGTATGGCATCGCCACTTCCTTTGGCAGCATCTACTAATTCGGAACTTAATTTGAAAGCCATATTTCGACCCGGACGTTTTCGGGATGCCCTTAATAACCAACGAATGGCAAGTGCTTTTCCTTGTGTAGATCCTATTTCAATAGGAACTTGATGAGTCGATCCGCCTACACGTCTTGCTTTTACTGCTATATCGGGAGTTACTCCACGTATTGCTTGACGTAAAATAGATAGTGGATTTATTTCTGTCTTTTGTTGAATCTTTTTCACGGCTCGATAGATAATTTGATAAGCCAATGATTTTTTTTCGTGTTTCAGAATACGGTTAACCAACATGTTAACTAATCGATTACGATAAATTGGATCAGATTTTGCAGTTTTTTCTTCTGCAGTACCTCGACGTGACATGAGCGTGAAAGAGGTTCCAGAATCAGTTTTCTTTTTATAAGGGCTAAAAATGAATCACTTATTTTGGCTTTTTGACCCCATATTGTAGGGCACGAAAAGTGGGTACGTTCAGCCTACGTCGCAGTGTTGGCGGTAGAACGTTGTCCTTGGTCAATCATCTAACATTATAAGGTACCTGTATAGTATATACACTCCGAATGGAGGTAACATAGCAAAATACAGTCTCAATCACATCTAAGGCAGAAATGATAAGATAGATAGATAGATAAGAAATGAAATGAATCCACAGAGATATAACCAGATAGAAGTCTAAGTGTCTAAGATATCACAAATCCAGATAACATCACAAATCTCAAATACAGTAATCCATAGAGTAAATACAATAAAAGACAACCTAGACTAAAGGTGTGTCATCCACTGCTAAGGGGTCCTGCTGCTGGTCCAGGTCACAGCAGTCCTCTAGGGTAGTCCCGTAATATATGGTACAGAGCGCCTCATCCTCGTCCTCATCCTCTGTAATATTTTCAACAGGTCCAGTCAGGACAAGAGCGAGCATAATACATCTCAACAAATTATAACAGGTTAGGAAATATAAACATGCTAGAGAGTAAGATACATGAAACTGAAGAACTGTATGATATAAAGAGAGACTGTAAGTAAATCTATAATATATATAGAGAACTAATCAGTGCTAGTGATTCAGAGTACAAGATGAACATGTGAACAACTGGAGGGTGATTCATGACTATACTAAAGAGGTAATTCATGACTATTCTACTTTGGAATTATTCACATGTTCAGTTTCTACTCCCACATCCCCAATCAATACACAAAGATCTAATCAAGTTACGTTAAGATTCATGACTATACTACTTGGCTCATAAAGAGTGATTCATGAATAGATTCGTGAAGGCTCTGTGATTCATGAGAGTACAGGAATCACAAGCTGATACATGAAGATTCATGATAATGGAAGCATGAGATACATGATGTAAGTGAAACACACGAGACATGAGTATCCGATGCTCCCGAGGGGGATAACATCTCATGAAGGGATCCATATAGTACTAATCCGTGTTATCAACGTGTCAGCATCAAGTAAAGTAATCTAAAGCAGGAAATATATTCCTAAACAAGATATGAAATGATCAGAGAATGTACTCGTCTGGTATCCTGAATATCTGAAGAGAATATACTGTCCGTGGAGTGGTGTCTGGCTCCTATAGAACAGTACAAGTCACTACATGTCTAAAATAGTATAATAGACTGCTACAATGCATCTACATGATGTTTGGGACAATCTAGGCTAAAATTAACCTTTGGTCAACTCTAGTCAACTACACTAGTCAAACTAGGTCAACTAGGTCAAGCCTAACCCAAACAAGTCTCACTAAGCCTAACCAGTCTATCCTAGCAGGCACACATCATTACAAGGCTATACAAGCCAACAACACACATTCATATATAACATATTTTTTTTATAACATATATGTATATACACTCATATATACATAGCATGTATACATATTCAACAATAGGCATATTCCTACATTAGGAACCATAGGCTATATGCCATATCTAATCCCACACATGATAATATATATATATATATATATATATATATATATATATATATATATATATATATATATATATATATATATATATTTTTTTTTTTTATAATATATATATATATATAGTGAAATATATATATATATATATATATATATATATATATATATATATATATATATATATATATATATATATATATATATATATATATATATATATATATATATATATTGAAATATATATATATATATATATATATATATATATATATATATATATATATATATATATATAGTGATAGGGGGGTAAGTGGCATGTGTGTATGTAGTGAATATAGGAAAACTGTGATCAATGTGTGTGAGACAATGTGTGTATATGAGTGTGTGAACAACTAACATGTGTGTGTGTGACTAACATGTGTGTGTTCTCATTTTACAGTGCTATGTGTCATTGTGTCAATGTGTTCACAGATAAACATGGCAATGTAGATAGGTTAGTGTGTGTGTAGGGGCACATGTAACAGTGTGTAATAATCTTAGGTTAACATGACAGTGTGTAGGTTCTCATACCAGTCCATTCCCATGTTTCAAACTCAGTTTTGTGTGTGTGTAAACTAACAGGAAGGGTGTCAATGTGTGTAATATAATGTGTGTGTGTGTGTATGTGATAGGTTTTAGGCATATGTGTGTAATAGAGAAACATGAAAGGGTGTGTGATAATCTCAGGTTTTTCAGTGTGTCATCAGTCCAGCTATGTGTGTGTTAATAGTGTAATGTGGAGGTTATCAGTAGGGTGCACAAAATCTCAGGTTTGGTTCTCAGGAATAAATGACAGTTTGATTTCCAGTTTACACAGTTCACACATTCAGTCCAAACCCATTTCGAAATCACAATCTAATCCATGAATCTCCTAGCAAGTCATGAACCCATCATTTAAGTAATATAATACATATGTAAATGAATTAACATGGTAATTAAATCAGGGAATTTAGTTGAAATTACTTTTAATTTTAGATATTACATAACAGTTAAACATGTATCAGTGAAAATAGGGAATTGCAAATCGACAATTAAAAACATGTTAATATGACAAATTAATGGTTGATAATCAAGGACACACATGTGCACGTGTCCCTCGAGTCGACTCGTGTCCTGGGGAAGCAGGACATGATGTGCCCCAGCTCACGAACACACACAGGCACACGCACACAATGCAGTGTCGTACGGTGAGTCCAAGGACTCGTGCACCCGACACAGGCCACGTGGATACACGTGACCGTGCACACGTGTAGCCTACATGTAGGGCTACACGGTTGACACCGTGCACTGTGTCCAAAACGTGTATCGTGTCATGTCCAGCCACGTATCAGTGGCCAAAAATGCGTGTGTCTGCCTGTGCGTGCGACCAGTGCGAGGAGGAGAACTCCTCGAATACTGAACCACTCGAGCCCAAATTTTGGGAGACTAATGTCAGACATTGCCCTGACATTCTCCCCAAAATCTTGTGTCCCCGTGTCCTGTGCACGGAGAACCAACCATCGGGCAGCAGGACAGTATCCCGCGGCCTATACAGCATGTTCGTGTCCTCGTATGGACACGACACGACTCCAAAACCACTGATTAAGGACAAGAACATAAAGACAAACCCTAGATCTAGAAATCCATTCAAAAATATTTTCAAAAACAACACAAAAGGTTGGTTGTGGCATTTTATCAAACACCTAGACTAGGAAATTGATACGTGCCCGATACGGACACGAAACCACATGCAAATGACACCAAACCTTTACTACAGCTAGGGGACACCTAGATCTAGGCTACCATGCAAGAAAAATATAATGAAAATGGAATTAGAAGGGTTTACCTATAGGTTGCAAGGATCAAGAAAAATCCCTAAATCAAACGGTTCCCGTTGCTAGCTAAATCCTTCAAATTGCACAAAAACTGAAATCACTCTCCATGAACATCAAATAGAGGGTGATTAGAAACTTTTGCAAAAGATTTAGATGAAAAAGGAATTAAAATGGATTTAATAGGAATTTGGGAAGTTGGGGATTTACCTTTCCTTCCTAAAAGTTGGTTCAGCACAAAAGAGGCAAGAACAAGTGAATAGGTATTTAAATAGGAGGGGAAACCCTAGGTTGGCCGGCCACTATGGGTTGGTTAGGGTTAGGGTTCAAGTCATGGGCCATGGGCTAAGTTCATAAGTCATGGAATTAAAATTCCTAAGTCACTAGTCATTGCACCTATTTATTAATCCTTCTATTTTAACTAGGTTCTAAATAACTAAAATAGAGGTTAACTTAAGTTAGACTAGGGTCACACCAATGCCTACTAAGTCATCAAAGCTAGGGTTAGCTTCTAGTCAGTCTACATAGTCTCAACTAGTCATGTCAAAGATAGAATCACCAATTCAATAAATCAAAATAAATTCAAAAAATTCACCAAATGACCAAAATACTCTCAAGCTAAAATGTGGTATTGACAAATCTACCCTCCTTAAAATAATTTTGTCCTCAAAATTAAAAGGCGAAACTAAACTGATGAGAAGGATAGATAATCATACCTCAGGGTCCAAAAAGATATGGGTATCGCTCGCGCATCTCATCCTCCCGCTCCCAGGTAGACTCTCCTGGAGAATGATGCCTCCATGCGACGTGAACCAAGGGTATCACCTGGTTTCTCAGTACCTTCTCTCGGCGATCCAGAATCTCCACATGCTGCTCTGGATAACTGAGAGTAGGTCCCACCTCGATCCTCGAATGGTCAAGTACATGGCTAGGGTCAGCCACATACCGTCTCAACTGTAATACTTGGAATACGTTGTGGACACCCACTAGTGCCGGTGGCAAGTCTAGCCTGTATGCCACATCACCGCCCTCCCGCTGATCACGAAAGGTCCGATGAAGCACGGACTAAGCTTTCCACCTCCACCAAAACGTATGGTACTACGAGTCGGAGATATCCTCAGAAAAACCATGTCTCCGACCTAATCACAAACAAGGTCTCAAGTTACTAAATAATTAACATGATCAAACAAAACACAAAAACAAACAACCTACTTCTAATCCTATCTCTAATCTGTATCTCAAACTCCAAAGGCCTCCGGTGGCTATCGGCCCACTGCCGATGTCTGTCCTACGACACGCGAAGTCTATCCATAATGAGCTTCACCTTCTCGGCTGCGTCAATAACCATCTCAGGTCCCAATAAATCTCGTTCTCCAACATCATCCCAAGATAAGGGTGTACGATATCTCCGCCCGTACAGAGCCTTGAAAGGTGACATCTTAATGCTAACCTGATAACTGTTGTTGTAAGCAAACTCCACCAAGTGTAGGTGATCCTCCCAGGAACCTCCAAAATCCAAGACACACGTCCGCAGCATGTCCTCGAGCATCTGAATAGTCCTCTCTGACTGTCCGTCCGTCTGAGGGTGGTATACAGTACTAAACTTGAGCTGAGTGCCCAAACTAGTCTGCAGACTCCTCCAGAAATGGAAAGTAAAGCGACGATCCCGATTTGAGACAATGCTGACCGGAACCCCATGAATCCTGACAATCTGCCGCATGTATATCTCTGCAAGCCTCTCAGTAGACGTACCCACTTTAAATGACAAAAAGTGGGCCGATTTGGTCAACCTGTCTACGATGACCCAAATCACGTCTTTCCCTCCTGGTGTACGCGGTAATCCAGATACAAAATCTATCATGATATGCTCCCACTTTCACTCTGGAAAGGGCAATGGCTGCAACAAACCTCCTGGCCTCTGCCTCTCTGCCTTGATCTGCTGACAGACCAAGCATCTGGCTACGAAGCTAGCTACCTCCCGCTTCATCCCAAACCACCAGACGTGCTCTCTCAGATCCCTGTACATCTTGTTGGCACCAGGATGTATAGAGTACTGAGATCTATGAGCCTCCTGCATGACCTGCTTCCTGAGCTCTCTACTAGGCACACACAGCCTGGGACCGTGCCTCAAAGCGCCATACTCTGTAAAAGAAAACTCACCATCCACTAGCCCTGCTCGAACTTGCTCTCGGATACACCGCAGAGCAACATCCTCAAACTGCGTCGACTTGATCCTCTCCATCAAGTCCGACTGAATCTGAAGGCCCCACATCTACATCTGTACTCTAGGCACAATCACCTCAATCCAAGGCTCTTCAAGTCTGCCAACAAGTGACGATCCATAGTCAAATAGATGGCTGTCGGATACCTACTCAAGGCATCGGTAACCACGTTGGCCTTTCCTGGGTGATACTGTAGTGAGGTGTCGAAGTCCTTCATCAGCTCTAACCACCTACGCTACCTCATGTTGAGCTCCTTCTGTGTAAACACATACTTTAAGCTCTTATGATCTGTGAAGATCTCCACCCTCTCTCCATACAAGTAGTGCTTCCACAACTTCAAAGCAAAAATAACTGCTGCCAACTCCAAGTCGTGGGTAGGATAGTTCTTCTCATGGGAACGTAACTGCCTGGAAGCATAGACAATCACCTTCCCATGTTGCTGTAAGACACAACCCAACCCCTTCCCTGAAACGTCACTATAGATAGTGAACCCTCCTAAACCTGATGGCAATGTCAGAATCGGAGCTGTCGTAAGCCGCTTCTTCAACTCATCGAAAGTAGCCTGACACTCCTCTGACCAAACAAACACAGCATCCTTCCGGGTCAGCCTAGTCAACGGCTCTGCAATCCAGAAGAAATCCTGTACGAACCTCCTGTAATATCCTGCCAGCCCCAAGAAGCTCCTGATCTCTGCTACTGAACTCGGCGCCGACCAAGCCTCAACTGCTTTGATCTTCTTCGGGTCTACAGATGTCCCATCTCCAGTCACCATATGACCCAAGAAGTCAACTCTATCCAGAAAGAACTCACACTTCGAGAGCTTTCCATACAGCCTCTCCCTCCTGAGTGTCTTCAGAACCACTCTCAAGTGCTCCTCATGCTCCTCTTCAGTCTTCAAATACACCAGGATATCATCGATGAATACCACCACGAACTTGTCCAAGTACTGGTGGAACACCTTGTTCATCAAGTTCATAAATACTGTCGGTGCATTGGTCCGTCCAAACGGCATCACCAAGAACTCAAACTGCCCATACCGCATCCTAAAAGTGGTCTTCGAAATATCCTTCTTCTTCACGTTCACCTGATGATAACCTGACCGTAGATCAATCTTGGAGAAAACCCGAGCTCTGCTCAACTGATCAAAGAGATCATTGATCCACGGCAGTGGGTATCTGTTCTTGATCGTCAGGTTGTTGAGTGCCCTGTAGTCAATACACATTCGTACTAACCCATCCTTCTTGGGTACAAAGAGTACCGGTGCACCCCAAGGTGAAAAACTCGATCGGATGAAGCCCTTGTCCTGCAACTCATCCACCTGCTTCTTCAGTTCCACCAACTCACTGTTGTTCACTCGATAGACATGCTGAGAAATTAATTTCACGTCGGGAATCAAGTCTATCGAGAACTCAACATCCCTGTCTGGTGAAAGTCCTGGCAACTCCTCAGAAAAGACGTCCATGAACTCTGCAATCAAAGGATGTGGAGCCACCTGCTCCTCAACTGAAGCTTCGCAGAAAAGTCTGCTGTCCTGCTCCGCCTGCCGTCGGGTGTACTCGAACTCTGGCTCTCTTGGCGCTCCAAATAGAACTCTACCCCCACGACAATCTATGCTGGCGTGATGCCTTCTCAACCAATCCATACCTAATACGATATCGTAGTTCGGTAGTGGCATGACGAGCAGACTCACCTCCAACTCTCAGCCTCCCAAAATAACACTCCGCCCTCTGCAAACATCACTCACGAGGATAACACCACCCCCGGTCGTGATCTTGCTGGTCCTAGGCAATGGTTCAGATACAAGGCAGTGTCTACTAGCAAATAATACCGACACAAAACTATGGGAAGCCCCGAAATCAAATAAGGCAAAAGCTGGAATGGAGTCGAGAAGAACCGAACCTGCAATCAACTCCCCGATGGCCTCTGCATCCTCGGCCGCCATGTCGAAAGCTCGCCCCTACGAACCTCCCCGAGCCTGCTGCTGGTGCTGGATAAACCTCTGCTGCTGAGTCTGCAATGGTCCCCTCTGCTGCCCTGCAGGAGCCTTGGCTCCCGCTTCCTGTACTGCTCTGCCTATGAACTGAGCGCACTCCTTCAGCTGATGGTCAGCTGCTCCACATAGAAGGCACCTGTCCAATCTCTTCCTGCACTCATTCCACCCGTGCCCCAGCTTTTTGTAATAAGCACAGCTGGTGGTCTGCTATCTCGGTGCCTGCTGCTGCACCTTCGGCTGCTGATGCTGCACCTGCTGGAAAGGTGCCCGACCATGCTGCTGGAACTGCTGCTGATGCACCTGCCTCTGCGGCTGTTGGAACTGCTGCGGCTGCTGGTGCTAAAAATGAGGCCTCTTGGCTTGGCCCCCGCTGCTGCTAGCTCCCTGGAAGTCCCGACCTCTCTTTAGTTTCAACCCCATGTCGTCATCTACTGCCATAGCTCCAGTGAAGATCTTTGCGAAGGTAGCATTCCGGTCACTCTTAGTCAGTGACCGAACCTCCTTGATCAAACCTCGACAGAACTTCCTAGCCTTCGTCTTCTCCGTCAGATCATCAAAAAACCTGGCCAACCGGCAAAACTCTCCGGCGTACTCAGCAACTGTCTGGTTCCCCTGAACCAGACTCTCAAACTGCGCCTCAATGCCTTCTAGTATCATATCTGGGAAGAACTGTTCCTGGAACAGCTCCTTGAACTGCTCCCATGTCTGACCCTCTACTCCCACTCTGGGATCTGTCTGGTACCAGGTACAGGCTAAGTCCTACATCTGACTGCCCGCCGCCTCAATATGAAGTCTGGCTGGTATCTCCACCAGCCAGAAAATCTCCTCGATATGCTTAATCCAATCATCTGCATAGTGAATGCCCTCGGTACCCAGGAAGTCTCTAGGATGCATCTTCTGGAAGTCCTGGATATCCTTCTCCCTCCGACGAGGCTGCTGCTACGCCCCCTGAGCAGATACCATCTCCACAGTCGTATAGACCAGCTGATGTGCCTCGTCAATCCCCTGACAGAAATCGGCAGTCTACCGCCGCTGCTGGTGGTGGTGAGACTCCAGAATCCTCTCCACGAAGGAGAACAGATGTACAGCATCTACCATCCTCACAGGTGGAGGCTGCTGTAACTGAAGGATCTCAGGAATCACTGGGCTCTGCCTCCTAACTACAGGAGGTGCTCCTCCAAAAGTAGCTGAAATGCCCAATCCTGAGGGCTGTACTGGTGCTGCGGTACCGGGAACTGGCTGCTGAGGACGAAAGGTGGCAGACCCCTCTGCAGCGTCCCCCGGTCCGGGGCGATGCGATCTTGTCTCGACCATCCAGGAGACACAGATCAAACAAAAAACAATTTTTGAGAATGAGTCAAAATATCAAAGAAGGACAGTTTATATTCAAAGGAAGACAATAAGCAGCAAAATGTAGATATACGAAATCTGATAAGGAGTTTTTCCTAGTGTGATTGAGTACCTTCAAATTATCCTAATCCTACTATAGGCTGTAGTGATACTCAAGTTCGAATAGCACTACATTAAACTAGACCTGCATGGGCCACCCCTAAAAATGTGTCACGACCCGCACCCTAGAGTAAGGGCACGAGAAGTGGGTACGTCCAGCCTACGCCGCAGTGTCGGCGGTAGAACGCTGTCCTAGGTCAATCATCTAACAATATAAGGTACCTGTAAAGTATATACACTCCGAATGGAGGTGACATAGCAGAATACAGTCTCAATCACATCTAAGACAGAAATGATAAGATAGATAGATAGATAGATAGATAAGAAATGAAATGAATCCATAGAGATACAACCAGATAGAATTCTAAGTGTCTAAGATATCACAAATCCAGATAACACCACAAATCTCAAATACAGTAATCCATAGAGTAAATACAATGAAAGACATCCTAGAGTAAAGGTGTGTCATCCACTGCTAAGGGGTCCTGTTGCTGGTCCAGGTCACATCAGTCCTCTAGGGTAGTCCCGTAATATGTGGTACAGAGCGCCTCGTCCTCATCCTCTGTAATATTTTCAACAGGTCCAGTCAGGACAGGAGCGAGCATAATACATCTCAACAAATCATAACAGGTTAGGAAATATAAACATGCTAGAGAGTAAGATACATGAAACCGAAGAACTGCATGATATAAAGAGTCTACAATATATATAGAGAACTAATCAGTGCTAGTGATTCAGAGTACAATATGAACATATGAACAACTGGAGGGTGATTCATGACTATACTAAAGTGGTGATTCATGACTATTCTACTTTAGAATTATTCACATATTCAGTTTCTACTCCCCCATCCCCAATCAATACACAAAGATCCAGTCAAGTTACGTTAAGATTCATGACTATACTACTTGGCTCATAAAGAGTAATTCATGAATAGATTCGTGAAGGCTCTGTGATTCATGAGAGTACAGGAATCATAAGCTATTACATGAAGATTCATGATAATAGAAGCATGGAATACATGATGTAAGTGAAACATACGAGACATGAGTATCTGATGCTCCCGAGGGGGATAACATCTCATGAAGGGATCCATATAGTACTAATCCGTGTTACCAACGTGTCAGCATCAATTAAAGTAATCTAAAGCAGGAAATATATTCCTAAACAAGATATGAAATGATCAGATAATGTACTCGCATGGTATCCTGAATATCTGAAGAGAATATACTGTCCGAGGAGTGGTGTCTGGCTCCTATAGAACAGTACAAGTCACTACATGTCTAAAATAGTATAATAGACTGCTACAATGTATTTACATAATGTTTGGGTTCAATCTAGGCTAAAGTCAACCTTTGGTCAACTCTAGTCAACTACACTAGTCAAACTAGGTCAAGCCTAACCCAAACAAGTCTCACTAAGCCTAACCAGTCTATCCTAGCAGGCACACATCATTACAAGGCTATACAAGCCAACAACACACATTCATATATAACATATATGTATATACACTCATATAAACATAGCATGTATACATATTCAACAATAGGCATATTCCTACATTAGGAACCATTGGCTATATGCCATATCTAATCCCACACATTTCACACATTATATATATATATATATCACATTATTATTATCAACATATAGATAATATATATATATATATATATATATATATATATATATATATATATATATATATATATATATATATATATATATATATATATATATATAGTGATAGGGGGTAAGTGGCATGTGTGTATGTAGTGAATATAGAAAAACTGTGATCAATGTGTGTGTGAGACAATGTGTGTATATGAGTGTGTGAACAACTAACATGTGTGTGTGTGTGTGTGACTAACATGTGTGTGTTCTCAGTTTACAGTGTTATGTGTTAATGTGTCAATGTGTTCACAGATAAACATGGCAATGTAGATAGGTTAGTGTGTGTGTAGGGGCACATGTAACAGTGTGTAATAATCTCAGGTTAACATGACAGTGTGTAGGTTCTCATAGCAGTCCATTCCCATGTGTCAAACTCAGTTTTGTGTGTGTGTAAACTAACAGGAAGGGTGTCAATGTGTGTAATATAATGTGTGTGTGTGTATGTGATAGGTTTTAGGCATATGTGTATAATAGAGAAACATGAAAGATTGTGTGATAATCTCAGGTTTTTCAGTGTGTCATCAGTCCAGCTATGTGTGTGTTAACAGTATAATATAGAGGTTGTCAGTAGGGAGCACAAAATCTCAAGTTTGGTTCTCAGGAATAAATGACAGTTTGGTTTCCAGTTTACACAGTTCACACATTCAGTCCAAACCCATTTCGAAATCCCAATCTAATCCATGAATCTCCTAGCAAGTCATGAACCCATCATTTAAGTAATCTAATACATATGTAAATGAATTAACATGGTAATTAAATCAGGGAATTTAGTTGAAATCACTTTTAATTTTAGAAATTACATAACAGTAAAACATGTATCAGTAAAAAATGGGGAATTACAAATCGATAATTAAAAACATGTTAATATGACAAATTAATGGTTGATAATCAAGGACACACATGTGCACGTGTCCCTCGAGTCGACTCGTGTCCTGGGGAAGCAGGATACGACGTGTCCTAGCTGACGAACACACACAGACACGCGCACACAGCGCAGTGTCGTACGGTGAGTCAAAGGAATCGTGCACCCGACACAGGCCACGTGGATACACGTGACCGTGCACACGTGTAGCCTACACGTAGGGCTACACGGTCGACACCCTGGACTGTGTCCAAAACGTGTATCGTGTCGTGTCCAGCCACGTATCAGTGGCCAAAAATTCGTGTGTCTGCCTATACATGCGACCAGTACGAGGAGGAGAACTCCTCGAATACTGAACCACTCGAGCCCAGATTTTGGGAGACTAATGTCAGACATTGGCCTAACATTCTCCCCAAAAATCTTGTGTCCCCGTGTCCTGTGCACGGAGAACCAACCATCGGGCAGCAGGACAGTGTCCCACGGCCTGCACAGCGTGTTCGTGTCCTCGTGTGGACACGACACGACTCCAAAACCACTGACTAAGGACACAAACATCAAGACAAACCCTAGATCTAGAAATTCATTCAAAAATATTTTCAAAAACAGCACAAAAGGTTGGTTGTGGCATTTCATCAAACACCTAGACTAGAAAATTGATACGTGTCCGATACGGACACGAAACCACATGCAAATGACACCAAACCTTTACTATAGCTAGGGAACACCTAGATCTAGGCTACCATGGAAGAAAAATAAAATTAAAATGGAATTAGAAGGGTTAACCTATAGGTTGCAAGGATCAAGAAAAAGTCCCAAATCAAACGGTTCCCGTAGCTAGCCAAATCCTCCAAATTGCACAAAAACTGAAATCACTCTCCATTAACATCAAGTAGACGGTGATTAGAAACTACTGGAAAAGATTTGGATGAAAAAGGAATTAAAATGGATTTAATAGGAATTTGGGAAGTTGGGGATTTACATTTCCTTCCTAAAAGTTGGTTGAGCGCAAAAGAGGCAAGAACAAGTGAATAGGTGTTTAAATAGGAGGGGAAACCCTAGGTTGGCCGGCCATTATAGGTTGGTTAGGGTAGGGTTCAAGTCATTGGCCATGGGCTAAGTTCATAAGTCATGGAATTAAAATTCCTAAGTCACTAGTCATTGTACCTATTTATTGATCCTTCTATTTCAACTAGGTTCTAAATGACTAAAGTAGAGGTTAACTTAAGTTAGACTAGGGTCACACCATTGCCTACTAAGTCACCATAGCTAAGGTTAGCTTCTAGGTCAGTCTACATAGTCTCAACTAGTCAAGTCAAAGATAGAAGATCACCAATTCAATAAATCAAAATAAATTCAAAAAATTCACCAAATGACCAAAATACCCTCAAGCTAAAATATGGTAGTGACAAATCTACCCTCCTATTGATAAAACCACATGTCTATCTCCTATGTGTCCCTGTTCTGCCTCTACGTTTGTGTCTAGGAAGGAGGAGGCTCGACGCCCTGGTTCCAGCAGAGGAAAGCACCACGATATTGGGAACATAGCGGCGGATGCCCCTCCCAAACCTCGTAACGACAAGCCCCGAAGAAGACTAATATTGACTCTCGGACCACGTGCCTACAATAAGAGGCACAGAGGCATAACGCGTGTAAATCAAGACACACGAAGCTTCCGATGCATGTTGATGCCCAAGAAGATGCAGCCGGTGCTCCTCAACGGAGGTACATAAAGGAAAAGAAGGGAAAATCTGTCTTCCACATAATTTCTCGAAAAACTATAATCCAACCTTCGGGTCATGACATGTACTCCTTGTACTATACGCCAGTGGACGTTAGTCCAAATAAGTCTAAGACGAGGCGGGCCATGCACGCCCAAGCTGATGTCCATCATGTTGATCGCCAACATGGATATTTGACAATAATACGTGCTTCAGAGGGCATGCTTTACAAGATCGGCCCATGCGACCAACCTGGTCGTATGCATGCTATCGATCATGAGTTAGACTCTTCTACGCTTCTATGCACTCGATTCAACGATCCACATGCTGAAAGCAAAAAGGTGAAATCTTCCTCATTCGACTGCATGATGTGATAAACCACAAACGCAAGTCAAGATATGATGCTGAGCACAACATGCCTTCTATAGGACCCTGTGCCAGTATCACTATCAACTACAACTATACTTGAGTAGCAGTCAACACGATGAACCAGTCAGTATTTTAGCGACTGTAACGAAGTACGAAGGATGAGCTACCTCACGCTTCATGCTACTCCATCCAAAATACCCCTTCCCTCAAGAAGAAGGTCAGGACATCGAACCTTTCGATCTTGACTAGCGTGTCAGATCGTGCCAACTGAAGGAGTGCTCCTAGATACCCGAGCAAGAACTAAGGCTTCATGACAAAAAGCCTTATCCTAGTCTGGGGTACCATCCCTCCATATCTCTACAAACTGGGGGTGGCAATCCTCAAGACCTCTCTACCGCTTGGGGTGATTCCAAACATGATCATACTGTCGCATCGGCTTGGGGTATCTATTTTCTCGAGTCCGAGGATTACGCAAAAATATACGCCTACCCTGACAGTGCAACTCAAGGGTCCAAGTCGAAAAGTGAGGGCTTCACAATTCCCATAACCATTCCACATGACAAGATGATCCACATGATCGGCGATGATGAAGCAGTGGTTGAGGAGACTAGGTCGGACAAGGCCTATCTACGTAACCATAACACAGCTCAGGAGAAGGCAACCTTCCTAGATCCTCCAGCCATCATTTGCAGCGCTAGAAGCTACTTCGTCTAAGCCTCCTGCGGCAGATAAAATAAACTAAAAAGAGTCTCGCTTCGACAAGTCTCTAAAAGATAATACCGTACTAGGGCTTGACAGGCCCTATAATTTTGATATACTGGCCCAGCTTGTTAATAAACTAGCCAGGTTGTCACTCTTTAAGCTCCTCCTATTATTCAAGGAACCGAGATACTCTGAGTGAAGCCCTCCAACACGCGGACTCCTACTTTACGCATATCAAAGAGCCAACAAAGGATCTCGTGGCGTGTCCCCATTGCTACAGTGTGATAGACAACATGCCTAATATCACGTTCTTCCAACAAGATATGCTATTAAAAAATAATACACACGACTTATCCCTGTACTATACAGGGTATGTTGGTGCAATCCAGGTAGATTGGATGTACATCGATCCGGGCTCCTTTCTCAACATCATCCTACGGAGCATACTCCAGAATTTTGGGATTCCTATACGTCGACTATCTGCCACAAGCATTACTATTAGTGACTTCAATACTGGAAAAAGCTACCATCTCGACAAGATTCTCCTGAAATGCCAGATAGGCGATCTAAAGACAGAGGCCACCTGCTATATTATCGAAACAACATGTGTTATAACATCTTATTGGGACGACCATGGATACACAGACATATGATTGTTCCATCAACCCTCCATCAGTGCCTGAAGTACACCGACTATGATGGAGTCGTCAAGATGGAGTTTGCCGACGTTGACCCATTCATAGGGTTGAGGCATACTACTCCGTTCCGCTCTTATATCAACCACTAGATCAAAAGGAGCCTCAAAATATTGATGCTGACAATGAAGCTGAAGAAAATCCTATTGCTAGCAAGCCTATGGGGATTTATGCCAAAGAACGTGCTCCAAACTTTGACGTAGACGATGAAACTGGATAGGATCCTTTTACTAGGGAACCTTTATGGATGCATATAAAGGGACGAGCCTAAACACTCTCTCTCCTCTGGTCGTCAGAATCTGCAAGAAGTCTACCCAGCCCCTTGTGGTCAGTCTTCCCAAGACCCTACATAGAGAACACACCGGTATCCCCCTTAAGGAGGCTTCCAAGCCTTTAGTGATAAAGCTCTGTCGACCCAGCAAAAAGGCCCCCATCAACATCAAACTTAAAGAAAGCAAGGTGGTTCAAATTGATGTACCCTCTTTTGATGATGTAATGCTAAAGTGGACATATCTTACTTTTCGAATAAAGAAATGACTTTCAATTATCTGTATGTGCAAAATGTAGAACAACGCACTCCATAGAACATGACCTAGGTCAAAACCTCACGTACCAATGACATCAATACATATGGTGCACCAACCCTTCATCCACGAAGGAGCTTGTATCATTGTTCCAGCAAGGAAGAAGGCGCATAAACCTATCATCTTCGGAAGGGTTGAAGGCTGTCGAGATTATCACATGACTGAGCATGAGACAGATATCAGAAGGATGCAACTCCATCGCTACACTGCTCAAGCCAAAAGTGATATAGGCCTGAATTATTGTAAGGGTCGATGCCTGCCAATACGTCTCACCACTCCAAAAGGGAGATCAGACGTTTATTATCACCGCACTCACTGTGTGTTGGCTATGGGGCATCCACAATAACCCCCGAATGCTTAGAAGCCAAACTCGAGACACATTCTCATTCATCATTGTCTTCCCTATGGGACTTCGACACAAGCATCGGTGATATATTTTGAAAAAGGATTCTCGGTCAACATGGTGTTAGCTGATCAAGACCAAGATGATGATCAACTCCCTGAACTTTTCGAGGTTGAACCTTGGGTCTAGCTACTAGAATCATAGTGGGAGCAGCACTTTGAGAAAAAACAACCTCCTACCAAAGACGAAGTTGTGCAGGTTAATCTGGACGACGAGTCATCTCCCAAGCCCATCTTTATTAGTAAAAGTTTGTCAGAAGACGATCAAGAATCCCTTATCAAGCTGATAAGAGACTACAATGTCTTTGCATGGAACTATGAAGACATGTCGGGTTAGACCCCCATATTTCTGTCCACAAGTTGAACATTCGGCCTGATGCTAAACCAGTAAAACAACAACAACGATGATTGCGTCTAGATGTAATGGATTGAATTGAGATCGAAGTGAATAAGCTGATATCAAGCAGCTTTATTCGCGAGGAGCAACACCTAAATTGGGTAGCAAATATTGTTCCTGTCGTAAAGAAGAATGACAAGATTCAGATCTGTATAGACTACCACGATTTGAATGACACATGTCCAAAGGATGAGTCTCCTCTTCCTATCACAAACATGATGATCAACAACACCGGAGGCTTAGAACTAATATCCATTATGGATGGATTCTCGGGTTACAATCAAATTAAAATATTTTGCGATGATGAAAAGCACATGTCCTTTCGTACCCCATGAGGCGTCTACTACTACACAGTGATGCCATTTGGCCTAAAGAATGCATGTGTAACATACCAAAGGGCCGTGACCAACATCTTTCGAGAGCATCTTCAAAAGACAGTCGAGTGCTACATTGATGACATTGCAGTAAAAAGCCGTTTGAAGATCACCTTTAAAATCTAAAGGCAGTATTCGAGTTGATGCCCACACTGAACCAAACCAAGTCCTTTTCGGGGGTTTCTAGTGGCAAGTTCCTCGGCTTCGTCATAACACTAGAGGGCATCCATATAGATCCTGAGAAGACGCGAGCCATTCTCGATATAAGTTCTACAAAGAATGTTAGAAAGCTTCGTGGCCTTCAAGGAAGATTGGCATACATCAGAAGATTCATATCTAATCTTTTCGGACGATGCCAGTCCTTCACCATCTCATGAAGAAAGGCGTATCATTTGTCTGGACGGAAGAATGCTAAAAAGCCATAAACAGTATCAAATAATACTTTACACATCCCCTAGTATTAGTCGCTCAGGTGATGGGGAAACCTTTCCTACTGTATGTCCAAGCAATGGACCACTCTCTTGGGGCCCTGTTAGCCCAGAAGAGTGACACGTGTCATAAATAGGCTTTACTACCTTAGCAGGATGATGATCGATGTTGAACACAGGTATAACCCTATTGATAAGAGTGTCTTGTGGTGATATTGGCCATCCATAAGACAAGCCACTACGTGACATGATAGACAATACATGTCATCTCCCGCATTAACCTACTTTGGGTGCTTATGACCAAGCCAGGGGCATTGAGTTCTCGCTTGGCCACTTGGGCTATGCTGCTCTCTCTGTACGACATGGTGTTCATTCCATAAAGGGCCGTAAAAAGCCAAGCGTTATTCGACTTCCTGGCGGCACATCCAGTCCCAGAGACATCAAAGCTATACGATGACATCCCCGACGAAGTGTTGGAATCTAACACGTCCATAGCTAAATCTGTCTGGTAGATGTTATTTGATGGTACTTCGAGGACAAGACCCAATGACAAGATTATTGCTGGAGTGACAGTGGTGCTTATCTACCCTAACGATCTGGTCCTCCAATGCGCTTACTTTCTTGTGGAACCATGTTCCAATAATGTGGCAGAATATAATGTACTTATTAACGGACTTCAATTGGCTAAATAGCTCGGGGTGGATCATCTAGAAGCCTTTGGGGACTCCAAGTTAATAGTAAGCTAAGTTCAACGAAAATAAGAGGTCCGACATGAAGACCTGGTACCCTACTACCAAGCGGTGACCAATATAATCTCGACCTTCACAATATTCTTCATAGAACATGTGCCCAGGTTACAAAATATCGAAGTCGATACCCTTGCAAGGCTGGCATCTTCCTTAGATGCTCTTGTCAAAGTCCAGTATTCGATCATAGTGATCGATCGAGAGTTAGTACATACAAAAAACAACTTGCACTAGTGTCATAGCTACTCTATGGAGACAGATGTTAGCATCAAAGATTGGAGGTTCGCCTTCATAGACTATGCAACCTATACGACCCTACTTGATGACCGAAAATAAGCCACCTCCATTAGAAGGCACTCCCTCAGATTCTACTACGACACAGCTACCAAACACTGTATCGCCGTTCGTATGACGGACTCCTGCTACGATGCTTATCGGACACAGAAGCCATGCAAATAATTTGTGGGGCACATGATGGTACATACGACACACACTAGTCGGGGCCTAAGCTACAAGACTGCCTTCGTAGCATGTGCTACTACTGGCCTATGATGGTCACAGACGACTGGATTACGCAAAGAGCTACAAGATGTGTCAGATACATGCTGACTTCATTCACAGACCCTCGGAGTTCCTGTATTCCACAATCACATCCTGGCCATTCGAAGCATGGGGTATGGACATTATCGGGCCAATTAGCCCACCATCAGCTAGAAGCATCAGTTTACCTTGCCATAATTGATTAATTCTCCATGTGGACAGAGGCCATGCCGCTATTAGAGATGAAGATGTCCAATGTGATTATGTAATACCCTAGTCGCAAAAATATGTAGGATTATGAATGCGGTACATGCCATCAACATTTCACGAATAGGCTAAAACTACCTATCAAACCAATTAGCTAATGCTTAAGTTATAAATCATGATAACAACCCAGAAATATAATACAAGTCATAGGGTCACAACTAATCTCATCCACGCAAAAATAATAAGTTACAAGATATCCAAGTCTAATAAAATAGTAATGATAAAAATATCTGTCCAACAGAAAATAATAACTGTACAGAAAAAGATATCCCGAAACCATAGTAAAAAAATCAACTACAAGTCTGCTAAACTAAAAATAAAGTAAAGTAGCAAGTCTAAGTAAAGTAATGATATGACCAAGAAAAATCCTTTGAAACTATCTCGTCGTCCTGCGAAGGAACGTCTCCAGTCTCGACTCCAGAACCATAAATCTATGGATAGCTCTCCTCTCCGTTTATGCCTAGAGAGATCACCAGGTCCTCCAGGGAATAGCAAGGTACAACAAACATGCCTACTATGACAGTAAAAAATATGTGAGGAAAAATAGGAAACAACTACTAGAACGAGAATGAAGAACACATGGAAGAACTCTATAGATAGTGACATGTCATAAAGGAAATAATACTAAGGATGGCTACAAATAAATCGAATGACCGTAGTCCTGCGTGGTACGTGCTCCCGATCCTATAACTAGTAGTCCTGCGTGGTGCTCCCTAACTCTGGTAGTCTTTACGTAGTCCTGTGTGGGTTTTCGAGTCGAGTGTGGTCAAATAGCCAATCCTAGTATCGGTCGAGGGTCAAGTCAAAGTAACATGGAACACATGATCAAGTCAAGTCACTCAAGCAAATAATACTATCGAAGTCACGTGTGAAAATATATAAAAGAACTAATGTCACGTCCATTTTTCTATTTAAGGGTATTTTGGTAATTATAAATTCTTTTGATTATTTTTAATATATTATATTATTGATGTTGTGATTTTTTGGCCTGTGATAGTATAGCCTTGGTGCAACCTAGCCTAGTGTCTCACCATGAATTAGTGACTTAGTTAGCATGGTTAGTTAGTATTAATGAATCCTATTATAGTTAGTTCAGATTAGAAGCTAGTTAGCATGTTTGATTAGAGGCTAGTTGGAACCCTTTTTAATTAATGAATCATTTTTAATCATAGGAAGAAGCCCAAGCCCAACTATCATGAAACCCTAGCCCACCCATGTTGTGGTCGGCCAGGTTAGGTCTAGGGAGCCTATTTAATATCTCATAGTGAGAATTCCTTCTCTTTTTCATTTCCTTCTTCTCTTGGCAAAACCCTAGGTAAGTATTCTTCCTATTTCTCCATTTCTTCTCCTTTTAAACCCTAGTCTCTTGCATTAGGTTCTGATCTTTGTATATGAATTATTGATGGTGAGAAAATTCAGAATTGAAGTGCATCGAAGTTTTGGAGCCGCAAGGAGGATCTTCACATTTGGAGCTTTCTATAGGAAATTTATCTCAATAGGTAATCTCTCCAAAATCCTTTAATTTCATAAATTCTTCCCGAAGATGCATCCATCTAGGTGTTCCCTGGCTGTAGGATGAGTTTTGTAGGAATTGACAGTGGTTTGGTGTCCGTATCGGACACGTATCAGTGTCTTTGTGAATGTGTTCGATGAAATGCCCCAAAGGGATTTTTGTTCAAAATTTTGAAATCTAATTGAATGGATTTGTAGATCTATACATGGCTTATGGATTTGTGTCACACTGGGGAAATATTCGTGCTGTGTCCGTGTCTAAATTGGGTACGAACTCGCTCGCACGAGAGCCACGCGCGTGTCCTGCTACTCGAGCACTGTAGCGGACACGATAGGACACATCGTGACCCCAAAATTGGTGGACACGTAGGGCACATCACTGACACAGAGCTGATCAAGTTTCGTGAGAATTCATCGAGCGAAACTCGAGAAATCTCATGCGCACGGATTTGGCTGACACTGCGCGCACGCGAGAAATCGCGTCTGATACGCATTCGAATCTCTCGACACGACACGTGTGGGTACTATGCAGGATGACATGTCACTAGTCCTAGACCCCCTCTAGGACTGTGCACGAGCTTGACTCGTCTCGAGCTCTGTGTCGAGTCCAAATCGACTTGACACGCACGTACGAGGAATTCGTTTGGCTGATTCCTGATACATACCCTTTTGTCTGTTTGGACACTGTGTGTCCTAATTTTTGGACATATAAGGACACTACTAGACACGTGGGATATGTCCCTATGCCTGTGTACATGTATTCCCATTTGATTTGAGTTTACTTCTCTAATTTGTTTCGAATTGAAAGTATCAATATCAATGGGTTCATTCTCAGTTTTTTTGACAGTTTTGAATTGGATGTTAAATTCGATTTTGATGGTGAGTTTACTATTTTGAAAAGGTATTTGTTGTTTAGATATAGTTGATTTCAAGTTCATATTGTTTTCATTTCAAGTTAAATTGAAATTGTTTCAATTTAAGATGAGTTGGTGATTGACAATTGAAAATCGGGTTTGAGTATATATACATTTTTTTGATGTTTGCTGAACAGTGGATTCGAATGGATTTTGAATGTTGAGAGAATGTTCAATCTCATGTATGGTTGGGTTCCAGTTTCTGAGATTAGTGTGTAGAGGCACATATTAATATTGAATATATATAGGGTATTGTATCAAATGTTTACATATATATATATATATATATGGTTAAATGATATATTTATGTGAAGCTTGTTCATTCTCAATTCTGAGATTTATTGGGTGATTTCCAGATTTCTAAAAATCTGATTTAAGGGTCAAGTTATATATATATATATATATATATATATATATATATATATATATATATATATATATATATATATATATGTATGTATGTATGTGTTTGTATATATATACATATGTGTGTGAATCTTTTTCGTTTAATTCTAAATTTTGTTTGATGGAATAGGATCTCAGTTTTACTGAGAATGAATGGTTTCCTTCAACACAGTACACACACACAAGCCTCTTCTTCATTGTATTATATGTGTGTATATATATATATATATATATATATATATATATATATATATATATATATATATATATATATATATATATATATATATATATATATATATATATATATAATACAATGAAGAAGAGGCTTGTGATATATATATATATATATATATATATATTTTTTTTTTGTGATATATATATATATATATATATATATATATATATATATATATATATATAAATATATATATATATATATATATATAAAAAATATATATATATATATATATATATATATATATATATATATATATATATATATATATATATATATATATATATATGTATATCCTATTATGAATATTTGAATATAAATGTGTGTATATATATATGTTATTGTTACTAAAGGATATAGTCTAAGGTTAATGAGTCAGATTAGGATTGACCCCATGAGCCTAAATTGGCCGAGTTGACCATCAAGTCGACCAAGTTGACAAAAGTAAACTTTAAGTCAAACTTGATCCAAATCGACTCAGTGAGCTTAGAATGACTAGATAATTTGTGTTTGACCTAAAAATTGGTAGATGGACTAGTTGACTTATGGTTGACTAGGTTTGACCAGAGTTGACCAGGTTTGACCAAAGTTGACCAAGAGTTGACTTTGACCTAGAAGGACATAGAATCATTTAGAATGCATTGTAGACTATTATTATTTCATGTTAGACATGTTGTGACATGTGTTGCTCTAAATAGGCTCAGATACTCCAGCTCAGACTCATATTCTCATGAGACAGTCAGGATATCAGGCGAGTACATTCTCTGATCGTTTCATACTTGTTAGAAATTATATTCTTGTCATAGTTTAATTTACTTGATGCTGACACGACATTATCACGGATTAGTACTATATGGATCTGTACATGAGATGTTATCTCCCGCGGGTGCATCGAATACATCGTGTCATGTGCTTTTCACGAACATCATGTATTCTGTGGACTCTTATTATTCATGTATACTCATGTGCTCTCATGTACTCTCATGATCTCATGAGCTTCATGTATAAACTATCATGTACAATAACATAACCTGTCTAGATCCTTGTGTATTGATTGGGGCATGGAGGAGTAGAAATAGTCATGTGAACAATTCCCAAGTAGTGTAATCATGTATAAACTCTTTAGCATAATCATGTGCAAATCAAGCCGTTCACATGTCTATCTTGTACTCTAAATCACATAGTCACTTACAGTTCTCTATTATCATATATAGATAGCTTTGTTATCAGTTTCTCTCTTCCTTTTCATGCTTATTTCTTACAGCGTTTCATGTATCTTAACCTATCACATGCTTTGTATTTTCTGTCAAGATATGAACTGCGTGAGATATATTGTGCTCGTTTTCGTCCTGATTGAACTGTTGAAAATATTACAGGTGATGAGGAGGAGTTCTGTCCTATATATTATGGCACAGGCTTAGATGACACCGGTGACTTGGAACCTCAAGAGGATCCTACAGTTGCTGAAGACTTGCCTATTGTCTAGATTAGATCTCTAGACGAGTTTCCTATTAGTGGACTTATTCATGTACTTTCAGTTTCTGGATATTGATAGATGTTTGTATATTCAGATATTACTCTCATTTTAGCTGGTTGGAGATCATTATTTTATCTTATCTTTACATCTTTTCTCTTTATTCTACCTTAGATGCTGTGATTGAGTTGTACGTTTATATTGTCCTCCTTTTGGAGTGTATATTATGGTACAGGTATGGTTATTGCTAGATGATGTGACCTAGGACAGCATTTTACCGTCGACACTGTGGCGTAGGCTGGACGTAACCACTTCTCGTGCCATTACACTGGTGTGTGTAACACCCTGTTTCTGAAAATTGGGGATTTTTGAAAATTTATTATTTTTATTATTTATTAGTGGTATTTTAGTCATGGTGTGATTTTCTGGTGAATTTAGTTAAGTTAAACCATTTCTAAAGTCATGCTAAGTCATGACTTATGACTTTGTGACTTTGTTAGTAAACCTTAGTGTAAACCCTAGTTTCTCTAACCTAGAAGTTGCCATGACCATGAGAGCTTGACCATAGGCTTAGAATATCATTTTAGTGATTTTTAGCCATAGGGGTATTTTGGTAATTTTTAGGAATTTATTTGGAATTTAGTGGGATTAGTGAGATTTTACTATTCATGGACTTTTAGATTAGTGACTTGCTAATCCCTAACCTAATTACCCTAATCCATAGGTTAGCTACTAACCTAGAATGACTAAGAGGATTAGATATTTCATGGTAGTCAAGCTATATAAATATCTAGATATTTACTTATTGATATTTTGCTTAATTTATGCAAAATATCTTAAAACCCTTTACAAAGTCCTTCTCTTAGCCTAGAAGCAAGACAACCCCCCCCCCCATACCCCCATGCCTTGGCCATGCTTGGCCGGCCAAGACACCCCCCCCTTGGTTGATCATTCCTATATATTAGTTCATTTCCTTGTATTAAAATTTACATGTTTTAAATCATTGAAAATAGCCTTTTCTTGGAAAATTCACAACTCTCAACATAGTGATCCAAATCACTTCAAACCTCTTGCATTGGGTTCCTACAACCTAGAGGGTGCTAAGGGAGGCTAGCAAGTTGGACACAAGGACTTGGACACACCATAAGTGGACTTGGACACCCCCCTCATTTATTGAGTTTTCAAGGATTTTGCACATATAGGTAAATGTCTCTAAACCATATTAATGTTGTAATTTTTTTCTTCATAAATGCATGCATATAGGTGTATACTAGCTGTGGGTAAAGTTTGGTGAAATCTAGGAATTGTTTGGTGTCGTATCGGACACGTATCCTAATTTAATTTCATTGTATTTTAAGGTTTTTAGCTCACTGTCACATTGATATTTACACACTGTTTTGTAGAACTTTTGAACCAAAATCTAGCCTAGCTAACCCTAAACCTAACCCTAAAACACTGAGCACAAATTGGGTTGTGTCGTGTCCAAAATCTGGACACGAAGCTCTCAGTTTCAACACTGTCTGGACACTGCACAGTACACAAAATATGTCCTGCTACCTAGACACGTTTTCTCGACACATACACCACGTAGACACGCCAAAATTGGCATAGAGCACGGGGCACTGACTGACAGGTCATCCCCAAAGTTTGGGATGACCTCGTGTCGTGTCGGACACGGAATCGTCCCCGCAAGGGTCGTTCAGTGCACAGTATACACACACAGACACCTAACTTTGAGCGTGTCGTGTCCACTGTACACGACACGTGGACACTTCGTAGTGTCATGGACACGAAGCCTATCCTTAGGCGAACACGTGGACACGATTTTGTGGTGTCTCGTGTCCTGTGTCACGAGCACGAGGCTTGTGACAGCGTGCACGACGCTGTCGAACTCGCGCGTATCAGTCGTGTTTTCACGACTGATACGGCTCTCGTGTCGACACTGTGAGACACGTGGACACAGTGCAGGGTGTTGGACACGTACCCTACCCCTAGGTGAACATTCGTGCACGTGCACGAGACACGAGAGTGTCTGTGTCGTGTCCTAGGGTGAGTTGCACGCGTGCACGATACTGTGTGTGTGCGTGTGTATCAGGTTTACCCGATTGGGTTTTGTGAGTCGTGGACACGTCGAAATGTGTCGTGGTGTCGTGTCAGGCCCCCTAGACACTAGAGGACACCTAGGGGCTCAGTTACCAACCCTTCGAATCGAGCCTTAGCTCGGTTTTGTGTGAGAAATCAAGTTTACCTATATTTACCTAAACAGTCCATTTTTTCCAGTTTTGTATTATTTTCCAGTTTTGTAAAATGAATTTCAAACTTAATTTTGATATAAATTATACATTGTATTAGTATATTTTAGTATGTATATGTGTAGTACATATGTATTTGAGGGTGTGGGTCGATTTTTGGGAGAATTGGTGGTGTGTGTGTGTAGTTATATATATATACATATGTGTGTATATATGTGGTGTGTGTGTGTTTTCTGTGGGGGTTTCCTGTCTCAGGAAACCTGAGACACACCCCCCCTACTGTTCAGTCTCTCTCCCTCTCTCACTGATTAGCTCTCTCTCTCATTGAGTCTCCCCTATTCTCTCTCTCTATATGATTCTCTCTCATTACCTCCCTCTATATATATATATATTGTATATAGTATATATTAGGTAATATACATATACATTTTGTATGTATATATATATGTTATAGATATATATTAGTGTATATATATGTTATATAAATATGTGGGGTTATGGGTATATTACATAGTGACCCTTTATATATAGGTTATATATATATTTGTATAGATTCTATTGTAGGTATAAACCTATGAACCCTATGACCATTGACCTAGGAATACTAACCTATGGGCTATGATACTAGCCTATGGCCATTAGGCCTAACCCTAATTGACTAGTAAACCAAGACTTAGCTAGTTTGACCCCAATTTGACTAAGTGTTGACCAAGGTCAACCTTAGGTCAAATTTGAACTACCTTAACCTAGTTTTGACTTAAACTAACCTAGAATGACTAGTTTGACTAACCTTAACTAGTTTAACATTGTTTGACCTAACTTGGACTAGTTTGACCAGTTTGACTTTTAGTGTTGACCAAGGTTGACCAAAGTCAACTATAGGTCAACCATGACCAAATTGACCTAGAAATAGCTTGGATGAACATAGAAGGACTTATTGACTAAGATTTGACTAAACCCTAGGCTATTAACTAGTTGGTTTAGGTTTGACCTATATATAAGTATATTATTGTGACTTGGGTTTGTGGAAGACCTATGTAGATTAAGATATGTATGGGGTTAAGTAGGATATTTAGAGTTGAGTCTTGATTGAGTTAGACTATGGTTTAGCTTGATTATAAGATTAAGTTTGATGTTGTACTAAATATATGTATTTATATGTGGTATACCTTATATAGGAAGTTGGTTATACCTTAGCTTTGTATTATGGTATCTTAGGTAACCTAAGACAAGTTAGCCTATGGTTAGTTGAGTTAACCTTATAGAGTTGACTTGGATAGTTGACCCTTGACCCAATTACCTTGTTGACTAATCTAAATTTGACTTAAGTTGACTTAGTTGACTGTTAGAATTGTCTAGAGTTGACCAAGTTTGACTTTGACCTAGTTTGGCTTAGGAATCATGTAGTATGCATTGTATACTTTATTTTTACCATTGTGGATACATTGTGACTTGTATTGCTCAGATTAGGAGCCAGACACCTCTCCTCAGGCAGTATATCCTCTTCAGACATTCAGTTATCAGGCGAGTACATTCTCTGACCGTTTCATACTTGTTCAGGCTTTACTTCTCGCTCTAGATTACTTTACTTGTTGCTGTCACGTTGGTAACACGGATTGGTACTATATGGATCTTTACATGAGATGTTATCCCCCTCGGGAGCATCGGGTACTTCATGTTATGTGTGTTTCACTATCATCATGTACACCCATGCTTTCATTATTCATGTACACTCATGTGATCATGTACTCTCATGTTTACTGAGCTCTCATGTATACAATTATGTGCACCCTTTCATGGGCCCCATGTGATATCATGTACAATAACGTAACTTGTATAGATCCTTGTGTATTGATTGGGGTACGGGGGAGTAGAAGTGGACATGTGAATAATTCTAAAGTAGTGTAGTCATGTACAAACTCAGTAGTATAGTCATGTATAAATTCTAGCCATTCACATGCCTATCTTGTGCTCTACATCACTAGTCACTACAGTTCTCTAGATACAGTAGATATTTCATTACAGCTATCTCTTTTACATCGTATATTTCCTTTCAGCAGTTCATGTATCTTACTCTATTGCCTGTATCGTATTTCCTAACCTGCTATGCACTGCGTGAGATGTATTGTGCTCGTTCCCGTCCTGATTGGACCTGTTGAAAATATTACAGAGGATGAGGATGAGGCCCTGGTGTCTACCTATTATGGAGCAGGACTAGATGATACTTATGTTGTGGACCCTCAGCAGGATCCACCTGCAGCTGAGGATATTGCCCCAGTAGTCTAGACCAGTTTAGTCTAGGCAGTCTTTTCTATATTTACTTTTTGTCTCACATTCTGAGTTGTATTTTGAGATGTGGAGATGTATAGACTCTTAGACTTATTGTATTATGAGTTGACATTCTGGTGTTATGTTATCCTAGACACTTGGACATTTTCATCTATGCTATGGTTCTCTTTGAGTTACTATCTATCTATCTGTTCTTCATTCTTCTACCCTAGATGTGATTGAGATGTATATTGTTATGTCACCTCCATTCAGAGAGTATAAACTGTACAGGTACTTTTATATGGTTAGATGATTGACCTAGGACAGCGTTCTACCGCCGATACTGCGGCGTAGGCTGGGCGTTATTACGTTCTCGTACCCTGACAGTGGGTGCGGGTCGTGACAGTGTGGGTTGTGACAACTAATGGTAAAAACAAGTAATAAAAGGAACAAGACATGGAAATAAATTATGGCAAGACTGCTGGTACATAATAAAAAAGAAGACATAAACAAGTAAGAATACTAGAAAGCATGCATGTAAATAAATTGTACAAAGTTTGCAAGGTATACTTGCCTGGTGGTACAACCAACAATATCCAATCAATTAATGGGCCACAAAGCCAAACTCCCAAAAATGTCTTCAGATACTGAAATAGACATCACCAATGTTCTTAGCATAAGAAAAATGTCTAAGATTGACTACCCATAAGTCCAATTCTGGACACAGGGGCAAGAAGGTAATTTTGGGTCAAAATAATGTCCGCCGTTGGACCCGCTTTGCATCAAAAAATATGCCAGAACCTAAAGTCGACAAATTAGAAATCTATGAGTCTAATTTACCGATACAAAATCAACGGTATGTCCAATTTTGGATTCTGATGAGCCGTACACAAAATCGTCCGTTGAGTCGGATCGTAGGCCCGCCAAAACAGTAATCCGGTCAAATGTCTCAGAATTGAACTAAACTTGGCTCACAGGACCAAAAAATGATACGAGTCCAGTGACATAAGTTTCGTCACGATGTGACAAACGTGCACGAAGTAATTAGAATTTTTGCAAAGTGGCCGATACAACATTCTTCAACTGATACGTCTCGAATTCGTCGCGAACACACAACAAATTCGAGTTTCACTAAAACATACATGCACGTCTGTAACATCCATATGCACCTTTTGATGCCTTCGGATTGCGGCAAAGTCGTCCTGTTTGTCGGAACGAACCCCGTATCGAGAAATTTTCTAAGTTTTAAAAACTATTTTGCCAAGTTTTTCTTGATTTTTAATTCTGATTTACTTGCAAATCATAACAGAACAAAATAAAGTAATTTAACCATTTGTAGCCGTTTAGGTTGTTTATTTTAAGTAGATTTTAAAAATTCTCTATGGATTGCCATTAATTCGCCTTCCAAAACAGTACCCTTACCTAAAAACTGTGGTTAAGAAATTATAATTTTTTATGATTTTTCAGCTAGATTTCAGGAAAATATGGTGCATTAAAATTAAAACTATTTGAAGGGATTTAAGAAGGGTTGTATAAGATATCCCTAGGAATTTATTGGATCAAAAATGATCGAGTGTAGCTAGAGAGATTGAGGTCGAAAGATGGGTACCTTATCTGTGAGCAAAACAAAGCAATGCTCTATCAGCGGCTCCGTGATTGGATTCCGACGATTATAGCAATCCGCGACAGTGCTCCAATGTGCACATGTGGTTGGGGATGTGCGTGGGGTTATCGGGGTGGACGATGCTAGGGATTAGGCTAGTGTTTGTGTCGTTGTCTCCCTCTCTCCTTCTGCTTATATATAGGCAGGTTTGGTTGTTGTGTACAAATAGCCTAGGTCGAGTCTTAGGCTACGGGTTCTTTTGATTTGAATATCTCGTAAGATTTTGCAAATCTCGTGAGATATTCACTATTTTTTTTCCTTTTGTTTTGCTTTATATTTTTTTTTGCTTTATATATATATATATATATATATATATATATATATATATATATATATATATATATATATATATATAGTCTACATGTACATGCTTTGCACGTATTTTAATTAGAATATCATAGGGTCAGCTGCCGCCTTTTTGTCTTTTTAATTTCAGGTGACTATTCATGTTTGTGTGCTTTCTTTTTACACTGCCAAAATATTCAAAGTACGAATTGTATTTTTTAATTTTCTATTGAGAATAATAACCTTTGGAAAATGCTAAGGACAAAAAAATTTATTAACATTGGAACATGAAGAGTTGTATAAAAAAAGAAAACATCGTAGAATGCAAACTTTATTGCTTTGACTTTAAACATAAATGATATGCAAGTCTTTATAAAAAATACTCGAGGGTATTTTAGAAATTCAAACGTTTCATCACCAAGTTTTCATATTATATAGTAGAATATACATATACTACTCTACATGTACATACTGCTTTGCACGTATTTTAATTAGAATATCATCAGGTCAGTTGTCGTCTTTTTGTCTTTTCTAGGTGACTATTTATGTGTCTGTGCTTTCTTTTTACAATGCCAAGAGATTCGAAGTATAAATTTTGTTCTTTTTTTAATTTTCTATTGAGAATATTAACCTTTGAAAAATGGTAAGGACATAAAAATTTATTGCCATTAGAACATGAAAAGTTGTATGAAAAAATGAAACTTCATAGCATGCAAACTTTATTGCTTTAACTCTTAAACATAAATGACATGCAAGTTGACATAATAACATGTTTATAAAATAGTCAAGGATATTTTAGGAATTCAAAAGTTTCACCAGTACCAAGTTTTCCTATTATGTAGTAGAATAGATATAAAATACTCAAGGGTATTTTAGGAATTCAAAAGTTTCACCACCAAGTTTATATATATATATATATATATATATATATATATATATATATATATATATATATATATATATATATAAATATATATATATATATATGTTGTTGGCCCATTGCCTAAATGGTCGCACCTGATTTTGATAATCAACGATGACTTAAGTCGATACGCAAAATATACAAACTGCTACTAATGTTTCAGGTCACTGAACTCAATATCAAAGAACGTACTTCATCTACAAAAAGCTTTCGAGTCATCATCCAAAAATAATTGTATCGGAATCCAGATCGAGTCATCTTTTATATTTCTTCTGTATTTTACTTTTATTGAGTATATGAAATACAAATGTAAAATCGATCGGGATATTACTAGCTTAGGTTATCTCCCTGTCTACCTATCCAAAAAGCCTACTTATAAATAGAGGACTCAATATCCAAACAACCCACAAAGCCTATGCAATTTGGACCCAAAAATTATATTCTGGATTGACAGAATTCTGACAGAACTCTGCCTGAGTTCGGTCTAATTTTTTTGAAAAATAGTTACCTCCAAATTTGCATCCAACGTTCGTTTGCGGGATCTTCGCATTCGAACTCTGCCCGAGTTCGATCAGGAAAAACACTATAAATAGAGAAGGATTTATTCATTTCTATTCACTCATTCACCCTTCTCTCTATCTATTCCTACAGTGTTTTTCCAGTGATTTAAGGCTTTCACATTTCATCTATACTTCTCTTAGCCAAAGCCAATAATGTCTTGTTCGATTTAGAGTCTTTGGTTTACAGAGTTGTAAAGAGGTTGCAAGTCAGAAAATATCTCAGTTTTCGAAGTTGGTCGTGCGCTCATCACTAAGCACGGTGTTGTGAAGTCGGTCATGCACTTGTCACCAAGCACGGTTCTGTAAAGAGACGACAAGCTCTCATTTAACTTGTAAATAATGGATTAACATCGGGTAAGAGTACTCGCGACTGGATTAGTCCTATCGGAGGGAAACCAGTATATATCACGGTGTTCACTGAGTTTGATCTTCTATCTCTTACTGTAATTTAAATTAATGCCTCTTTATTCTTGCCATAGATTATAACTGTTCATTTTTATTGGTGATTATTTTGCTGCACTCGTACACACTCTATTCACCCTCCTCTAGAGGTACTCAACGATCCTACAATTGGTATGAGAGCGGGTTATATTCTTATATAACACTCTAGAAAGTATATATATGGCGGCCGTGAAATCAATATTCAACGGTGATTGGCAATCCACAAATAGGCCCCTACTATTTGATGGAACAAACTACACGTATTGGAAAACACGAATAAGTTTCTTTCTAAAGTCTCTTGACTTTGATCTTTGGTCTATAGTTATTGACGGTTATAAGAAACTGGCCCCAATAGTAATTGAATGTGTACTTGTAAACAAGTCATACGACAAATGCACAGACGAAGAAAAGACAAAGGCTAGTCTAGATGCACGTGCCATCAATGCACTATTATGTGCAATTGATAAGACGGAGTTTAATCATGTTTCTACCTGTACTAAGTTTCATGATATTTGGAGACCTTGATGTAACTCATGAAGGTACTTCCCAAGTGAAGGAATCCAAAATCAACAGACTAACGCAGGAATATAAATCATTTAAGATGATGCCCGACGAGTCAATTACATAGATGATTACTCGTTTCCAAGATATTAATATCCTTTGCAATCTCTTGGTAAGGATTACAGTAACCATGAGAAGATCAGAAAGGTGCTACGGGCTCTAACCAAGAATTAGAACCCAAATGCAACTGCAATCATTGAAGAAAACGATCTCACCGCAATGACTCTAGAGACACTTATGGGCAAGCTGATGATCCATGAGTTGGACCTAGAAGAATTTGAAGAAGTAACCCCCAAAGAAAAATCTATCGCCTTTAAAGTACAAGCCAAAATAGTTACAAACAATGATTATGACAAAGAATCATCAAGTGGTGATGAGCAAGCCCTGCTAGTAAGGAACTTCAAGAAATTCTTAAAGTTTGGGAGAACAAACCGAAAGAAGAAAGACATCCACGAAAGCAATGAAGAAGAAACAATATGTTTTGGATGCAAAAAGTCAGGGCATATGAAGAAGAACTGTCCGCTGTCAAAGAAAAGCAGTCCATATGATAAATCAAGATCAAGCAGAAAAGCTACAACTGGTCGAAAGTATTCAAACACAAGCATCTGGCACGAAAGTGATGCCACTGAATCAGAGAAAGAGGACAGACCTTGCAGCACTGCTAATGTCTGCCTTATGGCATTCGATAAGGTATTATCTAACCCTCTATATGATGACTTTACTTTCGATGAGTTAGAAAATGCCTTTAGCGAACTACTTGAAGAACACAGAAATGTATTAGACAAGTATAAACAATCTCGCAAAGAGGTTAGGGCATGCACAACCGAAGTAACAAGATTGTCTAATCTTCTCAAAGATATTAAAGAGACATCTACTACCGGTAACATGGATGAGATAGCCAAGCTCAAAGTAGACTATCATGAGGCTATCCTCACCATCGAAAGGAAGAAAAGAGACTATGTCAAAATACAAGAGGTTTATGACATAGAGAAGAAGAGGCACTTAGTCATAGAGCAAAGACTTGTTGATATGACTGCTAAATATGGGGAGTCTTGTGCGATTTCTAAAAGTTAGAGATTAAGTTAGGCAAGCAGGCCATCCCTGTGACACGGCCTAAGATTAGTCCTAATGCTAAGGATACATCTAAGAGGACTAAACCTCATAAAGCATGCAAGCAACACGTTAATCATAATTATGCTTTCACTTACAGGTTTTTAAAGAAGACACAAATGTATGTCAACACAGAAACAAAGAGCAGTTTTTCAAAACTTACTTGTACGATAAAATGTCATCTGGTAATCCCGTATATGAAGGGATTAGGAAAGACAACATTTATGTTTTTTTAGAGAGTACTAACAATGTAGGAAGGTGTCTAGTAGCAAATCAAGATGAAAGCCGGCTATGGCACATGAGGCTAGGACATGCAAATATGGATACTATCTCATAACTATGCACCAAAAAGTTGGTAAAAGAACTTCCTGAAATCACATTCAAGAGAGATATGGTATGTGCTGACTGTGAAAAGAACAAGGCAACAAGGTCAACTTTTAAATCCATCAATACTGTAAGTACTTCTAGACCCTTGCTGTTAATTCATATGGATTTATTTGGTCCTAGTAGAGTCACTAGTCTTGGGGATAAGCTCTACGCCTTTGTGATTGTTGATAATTTCTCTCATTCTACATGGGTTTACTTTTTATCAAATAAAAGTGATACTATTTTTGAATTTCAGATATTTTGTAAAAAGGTACAAAACGAAAAAGGCTTCATGATTACTCGTATCCGAAGTGATCATGGTGGCGAATTCATAAATGCTGGTTTCAAAAAGTTTTACGATGATAGTAGATATTACTATGAGTTTTCTTGTCCTAGAACTCCCCAACAAAATGGTATTATGGAGCGGAAGAATCGTACTCTAAGCGAGATGACTACAGTCATACTGAATCAGCATAATCTTCATAAATATATTTGGGCAGAAGCTGTTAGTACAGTATTTTATGTTTTAAATAGGGTGTTAATTCAACCTATCTCGACGAAAACACCATATGAGCTGTGGTTTGGAAGGATTCCAAATATTTCTTATTTTAGTTTTTGGATGTCGCTATTTTATCCTGAACACCAAGGACAACTTGGAAAAGTTCGACTCTAAAGCAGATGATGGGATATTTCTCGGATATACGGCTAAGAGTAAGGGATATAGAGTATTTAGTAAAAGATCTATAATTGTTGAAGAATCTATTAATGTTACTTTTGATGAGCTCAATAGTCCCAGATCTAGCGACAGTGATGATGAAGATGTATAGGTTAAATCCAAGTCATCTAAAGATACTGCTTCCAAAGAGAGCCATGTGGAAGATCAAACAAATATGTTCAAATCTTAGAAATTCTTGCCAGATCATCTAGAGATGCTCATCATAGGTGATGTATCAAAAGATGTAAGCATACGTTCTTATAATAAAGACACTGATATAGCGGCTAATGCAGCCTTTATATCTCAAGTAGAACCTAAGACATTAGCAGATGCTTTTAATAATGAATTTTGGATTAATGCCATGTAAGAGGAACGTAATCAATTTGAAAGAAACCAAGTTTGGGAACTTGTTCCTGAACCTATTGGTCAATCGATAATTGGTACCAAATGGGTGTTCCAAAATAAATTAAGTGAGGATGGATAAGTTCTACGCAATAAAGCACATCTAGTGGCACAAGGTTATAATCAAGAGGAAGGTATTGATTATAACGAGACATATGCTTCTATTGCTAGACTTGAAGCTATTCGCATGTTTTGTGCATTTGCATATTTTTATGATTTTAAACTATTTCAAATGGACGTAAAAAGTGCATTTTTAAATGGATTTTTGAAACAAGAAGTTTTTGTGAAACAACCCCTAGTTTTGAAGATTTTTCAAAAACCTGATAACGTCTTCAAACTTAGGAAAGCACTCTATGGACTCAAACAAGCACCTCGTGCTTGGTATGAGCGCATAAGTGCTTTTCTACTTGAAAATAGATTTTCAAAAGGAAGAGTTGATACAACCTTATTTATCAAGTCTTCAGATGATACTATTCTTCTTATGCTAATTTATGTAGATGACATAATATTCGATTCTACTAATGAAAAACTTTGTCAAGAATTTGCTAAGTGTATGCAGAATGAGTTTGAGATGAGTATGATGGGAGAACTGAACTACTTCTTAGGACTCCAGATCAAACAACACTCACAGGGAACATTCATCAACTAAGCTAAGTATACGAAGGATTTACTAAAGAAGTATGACTTCGACAACGTAAAGCCTATCAGAACTCCAATGGCTATATCAACCTGGCTTAACATTGATGAAAGTGGCAAACCAATCGACCAGCATAAGTATCAAGGTATGATTGGTAGTTTATTATATTTAACTGCTAGTCACCCTGATATCATGTTTAGCTTTTGCATCTGTGCTATATATCAAGCTAATCCTAAGGAATCACACTTATGTGCCATTAAACGTATCTTCCAATACCTTAAGAAAACTTTTACAGATGGCTTGTGGTATCCAAAAACTACATCTTTTGACCTAATCAATTATTCAGATGCTGATTTTGCAGGCTGCAAAGTAGACCATAAAAGTACCAGCGGTACGTGTCATTTTTTAGGAAAAGTTTTAGTCTTCTGGTTTAGCAAGAAGCAAAATTCTGTAGCGCTATCAATGACTGAGGCTGAGTATATCGCCGTAGGACGTTGTTATGCTCAAGTTTTATGGATGAAGCAAATCCTAGAAGACTACAATCTGCACTACACAAAGATTCCCATATTTTGTGATAACACTAGCACGATTAATTTGACTAAGAATCCTGTTTGTCACTCACGTACAAAGCACATAGAGATACTTCATCACTTTTTACATGATCACCAGCAACACGGGAATATTTGTTTAGAATTTATTGATACAGATCATCAACCAACAAATATTTTCACAAAACCGCTGGCTGAAGACCGTTTCAATTATCTGCGACGCGAACTAGGAATACTTGAATTTTCAGTTCATGATGCATTATGATTAATAAAAAATTCTTATAACTTATGATTTTGACATTTATTAATTAACGTTATTTTGGGTACAAGTCGAATGGGTCCTTCTGCAAAAAGACATAAAATTCTAAGCGACACGGTGTCAAGTGCCTTCGAACTACCGCTAGCCTGGATCTGGCCCCTACAACTAACCCAAAGTAATAAATTTTATTAAATAGAGAAGTTTAAAAGTTATAAGATTATTTATCATTCATTATGCATAAATGAATTGGTAATACAAGTAGCCGAACTCTGGCAGAACTCGGATCGAGTTCGGTTGACGTCGGTTCAATTTCCAGAACAGCAGCAATCGGCCCTAGCTTCTTCTTCTCCTTTCTCCTCCATCCAACCTCAGAAAACTCCACTAAAAACCAAGTTTTTAACTCCTCCAAGATCCCTTCCTCCTTCCTCCTTAGATCTACAAAGCTCAGAGGTGACTCCCTCCATCTATTTCTCCATTCTATTAAGGTATTCCTTTCGCTTTTTTTTCTCCTCTACGGCTCCTAAACAATTTCATAAGAGAAAAAAGTTACTTCCACAGCTGGTTCATCTAATACCTATGAATATGAACCGGTGAACGCATTTAGCCCTGCTCGTCCTTCCGACGAAGAGGATTATGACTCTGGATTATTTTCATCTTTGGAATTTTTGGATTCGTGCATTAACTCTTTCTCGTCTCGGGAAATCTGTCCCGGACGATCTGTTAATTTTACTGTTTTCTCGGAGTACGCCTCCACCTTTGATAGACTTAGTCTTCGTGATTTCCTTCCAACTGCTGACAACATTTATGATAACGCCATTCGAATGTTTATTACAACATGCAAGTAAAATCCTACGGTAGTATCGCCGGACATGAAATTAAATTCAACTCAACTAACCTCAGTGAGTATTTTCATACGTCGGATCTCGACGAGGTGTTAGTTGATATTCACCGTGTCCAATTTCCCAAAGATATGACTCTTGACTCTCTTAAAGTTGTTATGTGTCTTTTTAACCCTGTCCCTCGCAGTGGTAGGATTTTCGTAAAGCACCTTAACCAGAACTTTTATGAGTTACATCGATTTATTTTCTCTGCTTTGCTTCCCAAGACGGGATCTTCTGACGAGATTACATTTTATGAGATGTCCACCATGTACCACCTTCATTTTTGTGTTTCTTTTTCTATCCCCAAGACCTTCATGGCTTGGATGATCGGTTGCAGACGGCTGGGGCGTAACCTTTTGTACCCCACGCATTTCACAGATATCTTTAGGAGATTTCAAATCGACCTTTCATTGTGTCCTATTTCTTCATCATCTTCTGAGTTGACTAGACCTAGGAAATATCCTCTGCCTCCACCTCCTTCCGGTGCTGCTCCTGTTGAGGCTCAGGCCGATCCAGATGTTCCTTCTCCTTTACCTATTGTTCATGCTCCCGGCTTCGACCCGCAGTTCTATCAGTGCTTTGATGATTTTATCACCCTCTCTGGGCAACATCATCAGAGTTATGTTGTGTTGGCCCAATGATGGTATCATGTTTTTGAATATGGTTAATATGTTAAGTTTAGCATTTCATTATCACTAATCTTCATACTATCGCTATAGCATTTCTACTTATACTTATACCTTTGGTGATATGTGCCTATTGGTTTACATATTAGTGATATAAGCTTATCTATCTTAAATTTAATCGGGTTGCCAAAATCAAAACTATGTTTTTGATTGTGGTCATTCAATTAAGTTTAATCATTATGATATCACTAATATTTATGCTATCACCTTAGCAATTATACTTAAACTCAGCATTGTCCTGTGTGCATTAAACTTATCATACTTGCTACTATGTATATTGCTTTATTCGTCTAACATGTACATGCAGAAAAGCAATAAGCAAAATCAATGTGGACATATGCAATGAAGAAATCATGGTCGGCCAAAGACGATGGATCCTACAAGATTTTTCTGAACCACCCGACGACATCTCTGGAGCCATGCACCGGGGGTTCCGCTGCCCGGTCTGCGGACGGGGGTCGAGGGGGCAGCACCCCTCGTCGGGGGTTCGGGGGCGAAGCCCCCGAAAGGTATTCAGTTTTTACAAACTGGATATCTTTGGACAACTGCCGCCAAGGAAAAAAGCCAGCACCTATCAAAGGAAGAAGCCAAGCCATGCCATCATCATTTCAAGACTCTGAAGAAGCCTGCACCTGCCTAAGTTTATCTGGAGTCTGTAATGAGTCTTAGGAATTATTGTAAACACAAGAAATGGATGGCAAAATCGAAAGCTAGGGCAAAAATAAGCCAGGATTATTTTTGGTGGAAAACGACATACCGACGGTATACCGGCATATACCGACGATATACCAGTTTTTGTTCACAGAAAGTTTCTGTTTACAAAACCGGCATACCGGTCCATACCGACGGTATACCGCTTCCGAAACGTTGAAATTCCAACGGTCGGATTTCCAGCCATTAATGATCCAAACGGCTATATTTCTAGCCGTTGCAATCCCAGATCGGTATACCGCCGGTATGCCGGATCATGCCGACGGTATACCGGTTCATGACTGAAAAGTTGCCTTTGGCTTCTTTTCAAGCTTTGGTTATAAATAGCCTTGAACCCCTTCATTCAAGGTTGATGCTTTGAGCCTAAAAATTCCTAAACCACCAAAGCTTATCCACATATAACTCTACAAAGCTTTTATTTGCCATCCACAAATTGTGTTAGAGTTATTGAGTTGAAAAGTGGGATCTTCATCTTATTGTAAGGAGATCAAAACCTATTGTGAAAGGTTGAAGTTGGAGAGTCTTCGTATCCAAACTCTCGGTTGAAGTTAGAGAGTCTTCGTATCCAAACTCTCGGTTGAAGTTGGGGAGTCTTCGTATCCAAACTCTCGGTTGAAGTCGGAGAGGCCTTCGGATTAAAGCTCTCGTGTAAGAAGTTGGCGAGTTCTTCGGATCCAAACTCGTGTGTAACTATTTACTCAAATAGTGGATTAAAGCTGGAGAGAGTTCCGGGACTGGACTGCCTCTCTGGAGGATACCAGGATACATCCGGTGTCGGTATTGTTTTTGCTTCTTCTCTTGTACTTATATTTTTAAATTGCCTATTAGCTTGTGCTAAGTGCTTGATTAGTTAGCTTGACCCTATTCATCCCCCCACTAGGGTTCCTACATGTTGCTGCTTAGTTCCGTCATACCTCACAGGCTCAAGTATTGAGGAACAGCCTTGGTGATTTGCACTAGAGTCTGCTACATCACCCCACTGCTGTCGTTCTGATGTTCCATCATCCTGGCTTCAATGGACCAAGGTTCGATGATCCGACTACCTACGGATACTTTGATCTGACCACCTACTTCAATCCTCAGCCACCTACTCCAGTCGATGATGATGATGCTCATATGTGATACGAGCATTTAGTTTAGAGGTTTTGAGATTTTTTTTTGCTTAGTGATGATCTATGTAGTTGTACATTGTAGCAGTCCAAACTTTTTTGGACCCTTTATTTAGTAGTTTTTAGCAGTCATAAACTCTTTCAGTTATGACTTCTATGCTGTACTTTCTTTCAGTTATGACTTCTATGCTGTACTTTCTTTCAGTTATGACTTCTATGCTGTACTTTCTTTCAGTTTTAGTTCATGCTATATGAGTTTTTTCAGTTTATTCTACTGCTGCTGCTAGTTCTACTATGTTATGACTTGTGTATTATGGATATTACTCTTTTTCTTTCCTTGTCTATATTATTGACTTGACACATTGCGGGAGAGCTACTCATTTTGCGTACATGACAAAGGGGGAGAAGAGCAATTACCAAACTCAAATTTTAAACGATAGAAAATCAATGAACAAGTCAGGTATATTATTTTAAAGTTATATTTTAGTTATATTTTGGTATAGACTCAAGTTTGTCAATTATCAAAATGGAAGAGATTGTTGACTCATTGCCTAAATGGTCACACCTGATTTTGATAATCAACGACGACTTAAGTCGATATGCAAAATATACAAACTGCTACTAATGTTTCAAGTCGCTGAAATCAATATCAAAGAACGTACTGCATCTACAAAAAGCTTTCGAGTCATCATCCAAAAGCAATTGTATCGGAATCCAGATCGAGTCATCTTTTATATTTCTTCTATATTTTACTTTTATTGAGTCTAGGAAATACAAATGTAAAATCGATCGGGATATTACTGGCTTAGGTTATCTCCCAACCCACCTATCCAAAAAGCCAACCTATATTTCAAATCTATGATATCTAAACAGCCCACAAAGCCTAAGCAATTTGGACCCAAAAATTCTATTCTGGATTGACATAATTCTGACAGAACTCTGACCGAGTTCAGTCCAAGTTTAGTCTAAGAATTTTGAAAAATAGTTCCGTCCAAATCTGTATCCAATGTTCGTTTGTGAGATCTTCGCATCTGAACTCTACCTGAACTCTGTCCGAGTTCGGTAAAAAAAATACTATAAATAAAGAAGAATTTATTCATTTCTAATCACTCATTCACTCTTCTCTCTATCTATTCCTAAAGTATTTTTCCAGTGATCTAAAGCTTTCATATTTCACCTATACTTCTCTTAGCCAAAGCCAGTAACAACTTGTTCGATTTAGAGTCTTTGGTTTACAGAGTTGTAAGGAGGTTGCAAATCAGAAAATATCTCAGTTTTCGGAGTCGGTCGTGCGCTCGTCACCAAGCACGGTGTTGTGAAGTCGGTCGTGCACTTGTCGCCAAGCACGGTGTTGTAAAGAGACGACAAGCTCTCATTTAGCCTGCAAATAGTGGATTAACAGCGGGCAAGAGTACTCGCGACTGGATTAGTCATCTCAGAGAGAAACCCGTATATATTATGGTGTTCACTGAGTTTGATCTTCTATCTCTTACATATATCTATAATCAAATACATATACTAAATGTTTATATATTTATGATTATTCACACATATATATTTCCATATATACTCATATATATATATATATATATATATATATATATAAAAATATATATTTATATATATATATATATATATATATATATATATATATATATATATATTTGGAACTAGTTAAATTATTTCTGGAATCGCTCCCACTGGGATTCGAACTTCTGACCACTCGGGCTGCATGCATCTCTCTTAACCACTAGGCTAGAGGTCATCTGCATATATATATATATATATATATATATATATATATATATATATATATATATATATATATATATTTTATATATATATATATATATATATATATATATATATATATATATATATATATTTTATATATATATATATATATATATATATATATATATATATATATATATATATATATATATATATATGAGTATATATGGAAATATAAAAAAATATATATGAGTATATATGGAAATATATATGTGTGAATAATCATAAATATATAAACATTTAGTATATGTATTTGATTATAGATATATGTAAGAGATAGAAGATCAAACTCAGTGAACACCATAATATATACTGGTTTCTCTCTAAGATGACTAATCCAGTCGCGAGTACTCTTGCCCGCTGTTAATCCACTATTTGCAGGCTAAAAATATATAGCGGAGCAAAGAAAGCGGGCTTTGCCCCAGCTACCGCTATCCTTGGGAAACCCAAAGAGCTATCGAAAGAAAGGGATGCAGTCTCTCCCTTGGCCAAGGATTCCATCGCCTTTCTTTGATCCATTTTCCCGGGCAGGAAAGAGAACGAAAATAGGCAAAAGATGGTGGCCGTGGTAGGTTCGAGGATCTTACGTGGCGGAGCGAACTCTTCTATCGTGTTGCATTTTTTTCTTCGCTCCGCTATATATATATATATATATATATATATATAAATAATATATATATATATATATATATATATATATATATATATATATATATATATATATATATATATATATATATAGCGGAGTGAAGAAAGCGGGCTTTGCCCCAGCTACCGCTATCCTTGGGAAACCCAAAGAGCTAACGAAAGAAAGGGATGCAGTCTCTCCCTTGGCTAAGGATTCCATCGCCTTTCTTTGATCCACTTTACCGGGCAGGAAAGAGAACGAAAATAGGCAAAAGATGGTGGCTGTGGTAGGTTCGAGGATCTTACGTGGCGGAGCGAACTCTTCTATCGTGTTGCATTTCTTCTGGCGGCGTAGCAGCACCCCCTCGATCCATCGTACTAGAGCAATCCGAGAAGAACGATTAGGGTCATATTTGATCCTTTCTACAATGCCAATAGACGAAGTCCTTTGTTTCAGGTCAATTTTTTGCTGCAATCGCTTCGATCCACCCCCTCGGTAAAAAACATTAATACGCCCGGAGTAATTCCTCCCCGCGGACTTCCCCGTACTCAAAGTGATATATATATATATATATATATATATATATATATATATATATATATATATATATATATATATATATATATATATATATATATATATATATATATGCTATCCTAATCAAATAACCTAAACAATATTTAATAGGAACATTTATTCCACAATAAAATTCTACAATTAAATATAGTAATAATTCCCAAGTTTATTATTCACAATCTTCAAATAGAAAAATAGTCCAATCAATTTAGGAAAAGTTTCTTCCATAAAAATATTCATTTGATATTAATAACCTTAGTAGAATATCTAATATTTATTTATGGAATTACATAATAGACCATTAAAATAAACTACCAATACATATATAATATATATCTACATGGACGTATTTGGACGCAACACCTGCCTACTTGGATGGGGTTTTGATCGGGTCAAGTCCAGACTAAATTGGTACAACTGGGTCTTCTAGAAAGTCAAAAGTCTTAATAGCTATTTAATTAACTGTTATAGGAGTTAAGTTACAACTTTGGGTGGTTTTCCTAGTAGGGAAACTGTTATGGGTAGGCCTTCCCTTCCATGGCTAATACACTAGTCAAAGCACACAACTACGCTATCCATGCCAAAATTCTGGTCGTCTTGCACTTCAAAACTTACCAATGTCTAAGGCTATATATATATATATATATATATATATATATATAACTATTTTATAAAAATATTTATAAATTCCAAGAATCACTATTCAAGTCAAATAAATAATAATAATAATTAAAAATATAAATTAATTTTTTTGGAATGGTACATTCTATCCTTCTTAAAAGAATTTCATCGTCAAAATTAAAATAACTCACTATGGTAAAGGGATATGTCAGTGGATCTAAGATGTCTCCAAAGGTGTGTTATGTTTCTATGGTTGTTCCTAATCAAACATGTAACAAGCAAGCGTAAATCAATATTCTACTTACTATTCTTATCACAAAATTTCAAGTCGTTACCTTCAGTTGCTTCTTGTGTTGATGTTCTATCTTCAACCATTGTGGCAAAGTCTTGTCCAGGTCATTGTGCAGCCTATTGTCTCGCGTGTACAAACTACATTGCTTCATTGGAAAGCAGTCCACGTGGATATCCTTCTTGTGTTGCGGGCTGATTGGCACTATTGTTGGTATTGGTGGTGCTCGCATAGCGTTACTCCTTGGACAATCACGACTTTGATGCTGATCTGATCCGCAAATTAAACATAGGCCCAGTCTTCGGCGGCAATCTCTTTGGATATGTCATTTCTTTTTACAGTATTGGTAGGTTGGAGTTCTCGATGTGGATATGGGGCGACTCTTGGTTGTTCATGTGTGGAGGTGCATCTCTCGGGTCCTTTTTGTGATACCTTAGCTGATGGTGATGTTGCATGTCAGTGCTTTTAGCTGGCCTCCTTCCGATGGTCTTGCTCTAAATGTCGTACTGCGGTAAGAAGTCCCGAGTAGGTGGTAGGTACTGTAGCTCCGATGAGCTCCTATAGTCTGTACTTCAGCCCGTCGTAGAATTTTTTTGCCTTCTCTTCTTCAGTCTGGATCAATGTAGGTGCAAATCGGTTGAGTCGCAGAAACTTGACATTGTACTCTTCCACCGTCATGTTGTCCTAGGTAAGATGAAGAAATTTATCTCGCAACTCCATTTTAAAAGTGGCCGGGATATATATCTCTTGGAAGAGCTTAGAAAACTCCTCCAAAGTGATATTATCCTGCCCAAGTCTTTTTTTCTCCGTAAGCGACCAATGGTGCGCATTGTCGGCCAACTGTATCCTGAGGGCAATAATCCAACGATCCTTTGGTAACTCCACTGCCTCCAACTGCTGCTGAATGTTGGTAAGCCACTCATGAACATCGGTGGGTTCCTTCTTGCCCGAGAACTTGGCTGGCTTTAGTTGGTGAAAGTTTGTGATAGTTGTCACCCCCAATTTTCAGAAAAAGGGGTATTTTTGTCATTTTTTCATTTTAGAATATTTTTGAAATTATTTATTTATTTATAATATTATTTTGGGGTTATTTGAGTCGGGTTCGAATTTCAGCTCAATCCGACTTGTATCGGGGATCCGGGGTAGTGTTGACTTTAGTGGACCCACACATTAGTTAGCCATGGCCCACATGATAGAAATATTTTAGTTAGAGGTTAGACTAATTATTATGGATAAGGTTAGTGTGATTAGAGACTTTAGAATGACTAATTTAGCCCCAACCAATTAGCCCTTTCCTAATACTGATAGAATAGGTTAGTGGGGGCATTTTGGACCTTACCATAATAGGACAAATAGCCCCATATGGCCGGCCACCTCTAGAGGGGATTGGTACAAGCCCCTTTGATATTTTCTATTCCTTTCTATCTCACTTTCTCTCTCTCGTTCTTCCCCAAATTTCTAGAGAGCAACCTCTATTCATTTCATCTCCAAATCCATCATTTCTTCCACCAAATCTTCTTCTTTCCTTCTCTACTCAAGCCAAGGAGGAAGCTAGCCAAGTTTGGGAGGATTCGGAGCTCGTTCGTGTCCTTTTGGAATTTCTACGTGTTGGTGTCGTGTCGGAAGGCTTTTCCTTTGAATCTCTCTCCCGAAAGGTATAATCTCTCCTCTAAACCACCCCTACATGCATATAAAAATATTTTGAACCCGTAGGAATGACCCCCATGGTTGTGTCTCCATTTGTGTCCGTTTCGTGTCCTTTTGGAGACTTTTAGGAGTGTCCTAGGTATAGGCTTGTGTCCTAGTGGGAAAATCCCTATTTTAGGACACTTATGTTTTGTTATATTGTAGGAATGACTTGTTAGTATATTTAATCTCAGTTTTTATGTTGTTTAGAGATTTGTTCTTTTGGTATCATAGTGTATCATAGTCTAGTTACCTATATATTGAATATATATATGGGTTATATATATGCCATTATATATATATATATATATATATATATTTTTTTTTGCCATTATATATATATATATATATATATATATATATATATATATATATATATATATATATATATATATATATATATATATATATATATATGTATATATATTTTGGCTTATATATATATGTATATATATCATGGTGTGTCTTGTGTTTCATTTTGTTGGGTAGTGTGTGGATTCGGCCAAAGGGCATGGGATTTAGAATGGTGGAGTTGGTATGTGTGTGAGTTTGTGTATAGAAGGTGTTTGAGAAAATGGTGGAGAGTATTAGAGTGTGTGTTTATATTGAGAGTGGTGTGTGTATTTGTATTGGGTGAGAGATTGAAGGGGGGATTAGCCCCTTAGAGTTCAGCCCATAAGTCCCCATGGACAGCCATACATTTAGCCTTGGCAGCCCCAATCCTGGCCCAAACTATCAGCCAAATCACCCCAAACCAGTCCTTAACAGTCCACCTATATTCAGCCCTCTTTTGCCTTATGTTCAGCCCATGTTCAGGGCTTATAGGACCCTCAAAATCAGTCCCATAGCACCCTCAATGATAGCCTATTTGCTGTCCAAAACCACCTTCCCATATCAGCCCCCATTGCAGCTTGTACAGTCCTAAACCTGTCCATTAAACACAGCCCAATTCAGTCCCATAGCTGTCCCTCCTAACCACCCTTTTGACACCCCCATTTCAGTCACTTTACCTGTCCTAAATAGCCCCCAACACAGCCCCTAAAACCTGTCATCGAACCAACCCATATCAGCCATTAAACCTGTCCTACTAACCAGCCTATAGGACACTACATATCAGCCATTAAGCTGCTACAAACCAGTCCATATTAACACCCATATAGCAGTCCTAAAACCTGTCCTATAACAGCCCATGGATAGCAACTTAGCCCCCATACCAGCCCTTGTTCAGCCCTGTTTCAGTCCAATTCCTGTCCCCACAAACAGCCCCCAAGCTGTCCCAAATAGTCCCCTGTTTTCAGTCTAAAACAAGTCCCATACCAGCCCTATTAGCCCCAGGTATCAGTCCAATAGGACAGTACATATTCAGCCCTGTTTAGCCCTACATTTGCCTATTTGTTAGCCCCCAATCCAGGCCATAAATCAGCCCTTAACATACCTACATAACAGCCCCTATAGTTGTCCTTATTTATCCCATTTTTCAGTCCAAAAATCAGCCTACATATATGTATATATATGTATATATATATATGAACCTATATGCCTATATGTATGAGTCCTATTTTTAGCTATGTGTGTGTGTAAGTGCCCATATATGTATTTGTGTGAGTGAACCTATATGTGTGAGCTTGTAGTGTGTGAGTTTAGATATGTGTTTATATATATGAGTTTGTGAGTGTGAGTCTAGATATGGATATATAGTGAGCCTATATATAGCTACTAGCCTATAGGTGTGAGCATGATTGTTAGCCTATATATAAGCCTATAGGTGAGAGCCTATGAGTGTGGTATTATGGGAGTCAATGATGTGAGGGAATGAGTGAGTGTGGTATGTGGGTGTTAACTAGAAGTTAGAGAATATCATGGTAAGGTAATAAGGGTAAACCAACATGAGTTCTAAGATAGGTTAGATATCTAGGAAACCTATGTATCTTGGTAGGTAACCATTAGATAGGATAGTATTTGACTACCCTAAGGAGCCTAGGCTAGTATCTTGGGTATTAGCGGAGTTTTCCTTGTTTTGGGCAAGGTATCGGGATTTACCTTAGTAAGGGTAATGTGGGTTTTACCTAGAAATAGGGTATTTGAGTTTGGAGTCTAAGATATGGTTAGAATTTGGTTCTCTTGGTTGGTAATGATCAAATATAGTGCTCCTAGACTAGTTTTGACGTCGGTTGACCATTTTGACCAAAAGTCAACAAAAGTCAACCGAGAGTCAAACTCAGCCTTTAAGTGACTAGATTTGACCGAAACCAAACCAGAGTTGACCAGTTGACTGAAAGTCAACAGTTGGTCAACATTAGACTAGTATGACCTAGGGTTGACCTAGAGTTGACCAGAGTTGACCAAAGTTGACCAGGGTTGACCAGTTGACCAAAAGTCAAATATAAGTCAACATTTGACCCCGTTTGACCTAGTTTGACTTAGATTGACTCCCAGTGACCTGGTATGATCCAGTATGACCTAGTATGACTTAGGTTTGACCTAGATTGACCTAGATTCATATAGAATGCATTGTAATGCATCTTATTATCATTTTTAGACTCATAGTAACTTGTACTGTTCTGATAGGAGGCAAACACCACTCCTCAGGCAGTAGTTTTCTTCCGGACATTCAGAAGATTAAGCGAGTACCTTCTCTGACCGTTTCATACTTGTCTGGATTTACATTCTTGCTCTAGATTACTGTACTTGATGCTGATACGATTGTTATCACGGATTGGTACTATATGGATCTTCTTTTGAGATGTTATCCCCTTGTATTCACTAAATACATATTGTGATGTGCATTTCACTTACATATTGTATTTATTGAATACCCTTATCCTTGTATACTCATTGTGCATATTGTACTCTCATTATTACATGAGCCCCAGGGATAGACCATTGTACAAATATTGTATAACATTATACATCTATTGTATAACATTGTACACTATTGTATAAGATAACGTAACTGGAGTAGATCCTTGTGTATTGATTGGGAAGGGGGAGTAGAATTGGTTATATAATCAAATCCTATTGTACAACATTGTATAACTATTGTATATGTCTATTGTACACTCACGTATAATGGAGTTACCATTGTATTGTCCTAGACCGTTTACATAACCATATTGTACTCTAAATCACATGTTGCTTACAGTTCTTACTTATCATATATAGATATTTCCTATTATCAAATCTCTGCTATTTTTCATATACATTCTTCTTTCAGCGTTTCATGTACCTTACTCTATTGCATGCTTTATATTTCCTAACTTGATATGAACTGCGTGAGATGTTTTGTGCTTGCTCCTGTCCTGACTGGACATGTTGAAAATATTACAGAGGATGAGGATGAGGCCTGCGTAGACACCTACTATGGGACAGCTGTAGATGACTCTTGTGACCCAGATTTCCAGTCGGATCCACTAGCTATAGAGACTGAGGCTCCCTAGTTTAGGTTTTACTATTTCTGTCATTTGAGATCTGGATTGTATATATTCTTTCATATTCAGTAGTTGAGACTTGTATTCTGGATGTTTGCTGAGATGTTATCTTAGACACTTAGACTCTTTGGTTGTATTTATGTGGATTTTCTCATTTCAGTATCTATCTATCTATCTATCTTCTATCTTATCATTCTGCCCTAGATGTGATTGAAATTGTATATTGCTATGTCACCTCCACTCGGAGTGTATATACTGTACAGGTACCTTTATATTGTTAGATGATTGACCTAGGACAGCGTTCTACCTCCGACACTGCGGCGTAGGCTGGGCGTTGTTACGTTCTCGTACCCTCACAGTGGGTGCGGGTCATGACAATAGTTCTCATCGTCGTCTGGTAAACTGGTGGAGTCACCCGCTCTAGTGCGAACATGATACGGTTCTTGATGTGCACTGTCTGTCTCAGTTAGGTCTCCAACTAGATCTGCTGCTTTGCTTGCATCATCATGTAGAAGGTTTGGAACAACTATTGGGGATCCATCGCTTGTCCTAGTGTAAGCCCACTTCCCGAATTAACTTTTATTATTATTTGATTATGATTAATTTTATGATCATTGGAGTCATGCCGAAGTTTGTAGGTGATCTATGACTATATTAAGGTCATATGACCACTATATATCTTATATATGTATTATTTAGCTATTTTATATTTTTCTATATTTTCATGGATATTTTTAGGTATTTAATATTTAAGGATTTATTTTTTTAAGAAATTTTAGGATTTACTGTAAGGTCATTCGGGGGTATTTTGGGACCAAATATTTTTATTGTGCTCTAGATGACTAAAAATATTTTCTAGAATATTCTAGAATATTTCTTGATTTTTCTAGAATTTTTGGGAATTTTTAGATAATTAAACCCATATAATTTATTTTTAGGATTTACTGTGGGGTCATACGATGATATTTTGAGACCAAACTTTTTATCTAGGCTCTAGACACCTAGATATATTTTATAGACTTTTATGGGGGTTTTTCTGCATTCTTTTGGGATTTATTTGAATTTATTTTGAGGTAAAATAATTTTTAAATGGTTTTATGCAATTAATAATTAATTACCCACTCACCCACATAGGGCGGGCCCATCTATCGACGCCCAGCTATACTAACCGCCTCTCTCTCCTTCGAGACTTTCGACTTTACGGAGCGATTGCGGACATCTCCGACCTCATTTTCGTGCGTCATTTTTTTGTTGGAATCATCTCGAGGTCAGCTTTTAGAATATATATTTTAATTATTGATATTTTATTTGTGAATTTCTGGAGATTTATTTGAGTGTCGATTGTCCCAAACTCGATACATCATACGGTATTCGAGATTTCGGGAGATCCTAAATTTCGTTTTGCGATCCGTTTGAAGTTTGGAAAGACAACATGACGGTCTACAACATATAAAATTTACAGAAGTTCATAAATTCGTTTATTATTTTATTTATTATGTTAAACTCAGATTTGATCGGTAAATCACCGACTTCGTCACGGTTAGCTATAACGGCGATAACTTTTGACCAAGTCGTGATTTTACGGCACGGTCGATTCTGGGCACTTGTGGCACTGAAATCTACCAAGAAGTATGATTAAATTATTGAATTCGTGACATTTGAATAGTTAGTCAATGCTATGCCTCGATTTATGTGTCATGATTTCCAAAATTGGAAACATGACTTTTTATGGCCAAAATTCCTTATTTAAGTTATATTTTAGAATATTATTATGTTAAATTAGATTTTTTTAAGTGATTTATTTCAGAATTAAGTATTATTAGATAGGATAACCCATTAGCCACTTATTCCATAATTTTATAATTAGAATCTTAGAATTGACTTGTGGTTTTCGTGCACGGTTCGTGGTACGGTGGTGTGATATGGGTTGATAGCTTTTAGGTCGGAGTTCCTTTCGTCCTTGATTTGTGAAAACGATTTATCCAGGAAATCAGGCAAGTTTTACTATGACATTATATTACCTTTATTTTATACTGCATGTATCTTTATATCGTCTTTTCATTGTTACTTCTTGTTGTCATCATTCTAGATTCATCATGATTACTGCTTGTGCACGAGAGTTAGAGTTGTTATAGTAATGTACATATTCATGCCTAACTCCTAGTTTATCGTGATTATCGTGTATCGTATTATTAATGTTTATCGTGTTGGACATGTACTTGTGAGTTAGTCGGGTGGAAGAATACAACTAGACATATGGTACCCCAGTGTAGCCCAGAGTTTATTCGGTCAGGGGACCGTCATACAATGTTTGTTCAGTCAATACACCTCACGTGTTGACTGTCTGATTCCTAACCCAACCACATGTTGAACATTTGTATTCTAAAGCACACAGTACACGTGATCTCTTGTAGCTATATTGTTCATTCATTTCCCTTCCATTGAGTCGACTGTCATGTTGCCTTTATGTTATAACTGTACTCTTTTTATCATATCGTGTCATGCATATAGTTCATTTTCCATATAATTGTTTCCTTCATGCATGCATATTATGTTGTGTAGTGTAGTGTTATGGTGAACTTGTTCCATTCCTGACTGGATTTTTTTTCCAGATGACACTCTTGTTGACTACTCTCTTGCTTTGGTTCCTTCAGGTGGAGTTAGAGATATCTTGGATGCCAAACATAGATTCTAGTTAGAGTAGAAAGTTCTTATATTTAATGTTTAGCATATTTGTTCCCAAAAATTATTTTGTTGTATTATTGTTTTTGTAAATAAAGTAGTATTGTGAATGGGCAATTAGATATGATTTTGTTGTATTTGAGATTGATATTGAGACCTAGACAACGTACTACCGGCGATGCTGCGGCGTAGGCTGGACTTGCCCACACACTCGTATCCCAAAAAGAAGGTGCGTGTCGTGACACCAAGCTGGAGGAACATCATTGGCGGCATCGATGGCACTGGCAACTACGGTATAAACTGCGGTGGTGGTGGAATATCATCCCTTCTGAAGCACGATGTCGTCTGATTGTCCGGCTGAGCAGAAGTAACTCCAGTTGGTGGGGGTAGAAGCATCAATGTGGGTAACTACTGCACCTTGTGGAGTATCCATGGAAGCCTCTTCGTCAGCTCGCTGGTCCATTGCACTGCGCCTAAACGAAACTTATAAGCTAAGAGCAAATGATATCAAGTAGGATGCAAGTCAAGAAGATAATTTCGAAGTTGATATATAGAGATCAAGAACGTGGAACGATATAAAGATGCAGATGAGATCCTATGGGTCTTCTATCCTTTTCGCAGGCTCACATCGGTACAGTAACGTAATCGAAGTAATTTAACATAGACCTGCATGGGCCACCACAAAAACTTGTAAGGCCCAGTCCCAAAAATACGTAGGATAGGAATAAGGTACATGCCAACAACATTTCGCTAATAGGCCAAAACTACCTATCAAGCCCATTAGCTAATGTTTAAGCTATAAATCATGATAATAACCCAGAAATATAATACAAGTTATAGGTACACAACTAATCTCATCCACGTAGAAATAATAAGTCATAAGATATCCAAGTCCAATAAAATAGTAATGATAAAAATGTCTGTCAAACAGAAAATAATAACTGTATGGGAAAAGACATCCCAAAACACATTAAAAAGAAATAGAGTAACTAGTCAACTACAAGCCTGCTGAACTAAACATAAAGTAAAGTATCAAGTCTAAGTAAAGTAATGACATGATCACGAGAAATCCTCTAGAACTATCTCGTCGTCCTACGAAGGTATATCTCCAATCTCGACTCCAGAACCATAAACCTCTCGATAGATCTTCTCTATGTCTAAGCCTGGAGAGATCATCAGGTCCTCAGGGGACTAGTAAGATACACATAAACATGCCTACTATGACAGTAAACAATATGCGAGAAAAAAAGGAAACAACTACTAGAACAAGAATGAAGAACAAATGGAAGAACTCTATAGATAATGACATGTCATAAAAGAAATAATACTAAGCATGTTTACAAATAAATTAAATGACCGTAGTCCTGCATGGTGCTCACGGTCCTATAGGTAGTAGTCCTGCGTGGTGCTCCATAACTATAGTAGTCTCTATCGTAGTCCTGTGTGGGTTTTTGAGTCGAGAGTGTTCAAGTAGCCAATCCTAGTATCGGTCGAGGGTCAAGTCAAAGTAACATAGAACACATGATCAAGTCAAGTCACTCAAGTAAACAACACTATAAGTCACGTGTGAAAATATATAAAACAACTAATGATTGTTTCACTTAACAAAATGCCTAAAATTGTCTTTTGAAATAAAATGAGAAAAAGTACAAAAAGTACAAGTTGTTCTGGGAAGTATTGCTATGGAAGTCTGATCTGAAGGCGATCACTTTGTTCCTTGGACCATACGATGATGATGAAGAGTACTGCTAGAAGATGAACAATCGGAAGAACTAAGTCACCAGAAAGGTATCGACGCACTTGGGCACTAATGACGAGGTCGAATGCTTTCCTGCTTTGCTTCACTCTGTTCTGGAAGAAAAGTTGAAGAATAATGCTCTAGAAAATCAAAGTCTCTGGGCTCTAATTTCTATGTATTCTCTCCTACCTCTTGATCCCTTCTTGATTCTGAAAATCAGTCTATTTATAGACTAAAACACATCATGCGTAAAAAGCATCCAAATTGGAGTTTTACGCTAGCAACTGTCATCCATGAACTTTACGTGGGATGACACGTGTCCCATTACTTCAACAAAATAAGGAGGGCATGTACACACGTCTCTCGATAAGTATGGCATGAAAGCCACGTAAGCAAATCACGTTCTCATGTAGCCAGAAACAATCAGCGTAAAAATGACCCAAAATATACTTCCAGCGTAAAGTAGTAGACTAGGCATAAAATAGCCCAAAATAGACTTCTCGCGTAAAGTGGCTGATAAAAATAACCTTGAGCGTAAAAAGTAGCCCAAATAAACTTTACGCACACGTCAACTTTGAGCGTAAAAAGCTCATATAGTATTCGTGCGTAAAAGGAGCCATCTTTTGAGCGTAAAGTAACCTAGTCCACACACTAAACGACAATATTGATTTCTGTGTAAATCAAATCTCTTCGAATTATGTGTTATACTCTGTCAGTAAATCATTATGTCAGAATCATCATCACTTGCATTAAATGCATGATCTGACAGCCTGTCCCCAGCGTAAAGTAGCTTGCGTAAAATAGCTCTCGTAGAGTAGCCTGCGTAGAGTAGCCTGCGTAGAGTATCCTGTTGAGCGTAAAGTTCTATTTCTTTGACTTGGTCTATGAAGCATTTTTTTACGCTCCTACAAGACCCCCTTCAAAGTTTTCAAATATTTTTCAAAATTTGAAATACTTTGAACAGAAGCGTAAAATTCGGGATTTGACCAGTCAGCGTAGAGTTCGGGATATTCAACGGTCATCCGCGTAAAAGTTGGGTTATCCAACAGTCGGCGTAAAATTCGGGAATTTGAACCGATTCGAAATTTTCTATAAATAGGGATTTTCGAAGAGAGATAAGACTTTACTTTGTCTTTCGAAACCTCAATCTTTCCTCACTCTTCTTCCTTCTTCTACTCTTGCTTTGATTCGATGGCCCCCAAGAAGTCGTCCACCATCGGCAGCAAAGGCAAGAAGCCCGCCGTCGATTCCTCGTCGGTCGACCGCGCGCAAAATCCCCTCCGTTCATCAGCAGCATCTCAGCAAAGTAACCCCACCGTGGCTCCTCCAATGAGGTGTAAAGCACTACCCTTTGGCCGAAAACTCGTCGGAGAAGAAGACCTAAATCTTTCATTTCACGCCCATGTTATACGTGTCAGCGTAGAAATTAAGATAACAAAATACGCCCACGTTATACGTGTTAGCGTAAAGTTACGAATATACGCCCACGTTCATACGTGTTAGCGTAAAATTAAGAAATACGCCCACGTCTATACGTGTCAACATAAAATCTAAATTACGCTCATGTCTACACATGCCAGCGTAAAATCTAAAATACGCTCATGTCTATACATGCCAGCGTAAAATCTAAATTACGCTCAAGTCTATACATGCCAGCGTAATTTTTTTAAGAATACGCTCACATCAACATGTGACAGCGCAAAATTCATAATACGCTCACATCAACATGTGCTAGCATAAAGTTTAGAATACGCTCATGTCAATACATGCCAGCGTAAAATTTTGAATACGCTCACATCAACATGTGCTAGCGTAAAATTTCAAAAATGAAAGACTTTGTGTAAAAACAAAGACTTTTTTACACTTTAAAACTTTTTATCAACTTTAATAAGCGTAAACGTCAAAGTCTTTACCCAAAAAATTTCAAATTAGATTTTCACTAACTTGATTTTTCTTTTTCTTTTGGCAGTAGACTTGCAAGCTCATCCACTCGCAGAAGTCTTTGGCTCATCAGTTGGCATGGTGGGCTCGAATTATGTGGAGAATCTGTCTCATGTAGCATTTTCCCAATCGAATCCAGATTACCCCATAGAGAGGGCACAATTGATAGCTGCCCAAGGGGATAGGATGTTGCTATCCATGCTTAATAGAGAATTGTTGACCTCACTGAATGAACAACAATTTGCAAAACCAGCCTTCTTATTTAGGGATGCCATAGACTGCAAGTCACAAACACACCCCAAGAAGGAGTCTTGGGTGTTCAAGTCTGGAGATAGAGCAATGTATCTCCCTGACATGGACATAGATTACCCCTTGTCCCCATTCATCCATGCCACCCACCCCCGACAAATGTTGTGGAATCTGACTCCCAGCAGTCATGGAAGGCCAGGTAGAATCATATTCAAGAGGGATCATGCCAACGATATGGGGTATTACGTCAGTGTTCCCAATGGCGGTGTCACTTCTTTCTCTGGCCTTATGCTAGGATTTACTCCAAGTGAAGACTCGGCTTTAATCCAACCAGTGCAAACCCAGATGTTCGTCAACAAGTTCATAAGGGCTGCGGTACTATATCCCCAGACAAACCCCAGGCTACCGGGATGGTTGACTCCATTCAACCAGAATTGGATCCAGATTAGCGTTTGGATGATGAAGAACTTCCAGACGAGTTGAAAGAAATCGGCTTGTATGAAGCAGTGGCTTCCACTAGTCAGGGTATACCACCGAACGGTAACTTGTTCATGGCCCTGATGGAGATATACATAAGTTCAACTGAAACTTTTGCGACCCCAAAAGGTGAAATGGGTCTCGCACTCCATGAGATGCAATTCATCTCGAAGCTACCAATGAAAGAAGCTCCATATGAAGAATACGTTCCCTCCAACCGGGAACTTGCTGAAATCAGGGAGAAAAACCTTCAGTTGGTTGAGGTGTATGAAGAATTGATGTGCCACGATATGATCTGCACTACTATGCATGAGAGTGTATCTCATCTAGCATATATCAACAAGTGGACAACGTATCTCTTCTTCCATAAGGATAAAATATCCAAGGATAATAAAGAATGATTCCAGGAAAACAAAGCTCAAGCTATCAATACAGATTCAACAATTCCTGTTAACAAAATTCAGGATATGATGACTGTCTACAAATTCTCGAACAAATATTTGTCCACCAAGACTGGGGAATTTCCTGCTGGAACTGAAGCCTTGAGCTTCCTCAGATATGGCAGCCAGAAGATCTCCAGGAAAGCCTTGCTGGTAGGCTTCCTTTCTTTATGGTTGAGAAGATGGGTTGTACCGGAGACCGGTACAGTCGATAGAATCCACCGTAACGTACTATAGCCAGCAGTGCGTTTGGTGTTTAAAGTCAAAATTAACCTGCTATCGGCAATGGTGTGCCGAGTAAATACAGGCTTGAGGACTTTTGGTGAGGAGTTAGTCAATAATGCTCCTCATCCGAACGCATTCCCCAGGGTAGAAATGCCCTATACTTATTTGATGGGCTGGCTGTTGGACCACAACTGCAGATTATTGCCACCAGGCCCGGGTGATGATGCGGAGGTCTTCCTCCAAAAATTCAGCAAAGCTACATGGACTGCCACGACAGTGGCAGATACCCGGGCAGTTTTGAACTATTCTTATGGTTAAAACTTTTTCTGTACACGGCCACAAATTCCAGCCGACTACTTCGGCGTTCAATTTGAAGATGAAGTTGAAGGAGGAGCTTTATTGCCACCATCAGTCTTCAGATGGCTACAGTGCATCAGACCCTCTCACCTGATGTACAGAAATGAAGATAATTGTACGTTCGAACCATATTTACCTAGTAGGTTTGCTCGCCAATTTGGGTATGACCAACTTCATGTTGGTAATCCCTCTACTAGTTTCTGTCACTATAGAAAACTGCTTGATGGTGCAAGGGGTTGGAGATATTTCAGTACTGCCTGTACTGGTGCCAAATTTAGAGTCTCAACCGCTACCAGCACTACAGAGCTACGTATACTTCATACGTATGCTCACTTTTACGCTTCAATCCGTTCCTTTGCCCATGGCTACAACGTGAGAGGTAGTCTGAGATGGCCCAAGAAAGGAAATATTGAAGAACAAATCAGGGTACCAACAGACATCCCTGACGATGTTGCTATTCCAGATCCATATTTGGAAGTTATTGCTACAGGAGTTGTGGAAGAGGCTGCAGAACCTATTATTATTGGCAAATCCCGTAAGCAGAAACAAAGTGTAGCCGTCACACTTCCAGAGAAAACCCCGGAGAAGAAGAAGAAGAAGGCTACCATAAAAAGACCTTCCAGATCAAGAGCCTCTACTCCGGAGAGTGACACTCAGGCGGATGAGCTGCAACATGTAGGATCTTCTTCAGTTCACCCTGGAGAAGGATCTTCAGCACCTCAACCACCAACACCTGCAGTAGTCTTATCTCTCGGACGTCTCAGCTCGGCACTTCATTTAACTCTGCCACAAAAGGCACAAGTTGCTGAAGACGTTGCCCCAGTACAAACTGTTGATTCGGTGCTTATGCCATCCGATGAACCAGCTATCACTTTTGATGACGAAGACTGGGATGGAGATTATGATGTGTACTTGGAGCGTTCCACACATACTCCAGGTAAATATAATTTATACAAAATCCATATAAAACTATGACTTTTGTATATTAACTTATTTTGTTTAATTTTTTGTAGGTATTATCATTTCTCCGAAGGTTGTGGCTCCTCCTCCTCCTCAAGAAGATATTTATGAGGAAAACGAGGAATCTCAGGAGGAGGCTTCTTCTTCAGAAGAAGAAGATGCTCAAAAAGAGGTAGCACGAGAGCCCAAAGTGGAGTCTCAAGAAGAATGTCCTCCATCATTGGAGGTACAACAAGAGCCAGAAATACAGGCTCAGCCAGAAGTGTCCTCTCCTGCTGAGGGCAAGGATAAGGAAGAAACTACAGTAGATCTTGAAGAACAGATGGCAACTCTAGAGGGGGGTGAATAGAGTTTATAGCGATAATAGCCAATTAAAAAATAAACTCTTTCACACGCTAAAAATAATCAGAGTAAATGCGAAAATAAATAAGGAGCAAGAAAGCATACGCAAACACAGCCGATTTTAACCTGGTTTCCCTCGTGGAGGACTAGTCCAGGCCTGAGAACTCTAGCTCAGGATTAAATCCACTATTTGTGAAATAATAGTTACATCCCGTGCCTTTTCTTCAGAAGAGCACGTCAACTTCTTACAAAGATCGCAGTGGCGATGCTTGGAATTTTCCAAGCGACTTCTTGAACTCTTGCACAAACTCCTAACTGAAAAATGTTGAGCACTTGAGGCTTAGGGAGCTTGTGGCTAGTAGATGAAGAAGGGTATGGCTTATATTGAGCTTTAGAGAGAAGAGAAGAGAAGATTGGATGAATGAAAATGAGAGAATTCATGGCCTATTTATAGGATACTAGTCGGCAGAATTCGGCCAGAATTCTGGTAGAAATTTTCAAATATTTGGCCGTTGGACAACTAGCAGCCAGCCAACCCTAAAAATTAGGGTGCTAATTTTTAGGGGACAGAGTTCGGCCCGAACTCTGTGTGGAGGCAGAGTTCGGCCCGAACTCTGTCTCCATAGCACAGAATAGGTCTTATGGTCCAATGGGCTTATTTGGATGTGTGGAACTTATGGATTTTGGGTAGGTTATAGGTTAAGTCTCAAGAGCTCAGCATAACTCAGCTTACATCAGTCTAGACTCAATAAATTTATAAAATACAGACTCAAAAAATGACTTGCATTTGTAAAACTGAGCTGTCGTCTGACTTGAGCTGGATGTAGTCGTCGTGTGTCGTATTAAATTATTACAAGTATTATTTAGTCAATGTTATCAATATTTGGTTGACTGTGACTTTGTGTCAACAATCTCTCCCATATTGATAATTGACAAAATAATAATTGTATATTCAATATTCATACCTGGACACATTTAAAGACAAAAAGCATAGCTCCCCCATAATCAGTGCCGAGCTTAAAAAATAGCTCCCCCGTAAACAATGCTTTGAGTCTTGTTGGCCTGATAAGAACATTCTTCCAAAAGCACATAGACAAAAAGAATATAGAATATACATATCTCCCCCTTTTGGCATTTAGCAATTTAAGATAAACAATTAATAACTGGCAAACACACCAAAAGATAAGAGAAGAAACTACATATAAACTAATATAACGACCAAATGTCTCAAGAGTCATAATAGAAGAAATGGCATATAAACTGATAGAACTACCAAAGTCTCAAGAGTCACAACTCATAATAAGTCTAATACAAACCAAGTACATAAAAGCAACTAAAATCAAAATGCATAAACCATAATCTATGATCCTCAGTAGCAGCAGCAAGTAGCAGTCCATATCCATCATCGAGCTCGTGAAGGCCCAGCGTCGTCTGATGGATCAGTAAAGGAGCGACGTGGGTCCACGAATGCCGTATTCGGATCCATGTAGCGAAGAACCCAAGGGTCATCGATACGAAATCCCTCACGACCAAGGTCTCGCTCCATAGGAATGGGTATGGAAGGATGGCGAGACATGGAATATCGAATATCGTGCAGCTAGTTGCTGATGGCACTCATCTGCAAGGTGGTCCGGTAATCCAGCTGAGTCCAACGATCGTCCTCTAAGGTGAAGCGATCTCGGAGCATAGTCTGAAGAGACTCGAGAGTGGCAGGAGGAGGAGGAGGATCCTATCCAAGAGGAGGGGCATCTGGCTCATCATCAGAATGCTCAGACACGACTGGTGAGCCAACGGCCGCCTGAAGCCTCCGTGCCTTAGAGTGGAAGGCATGGGCAGGTAAGAATGGACACTCATCAAGGGGTACATGAAACGTACGAAAGATTATAGGAAGGTATAATGCATAAACCAAAGATCTTGGTTTCTTCCTACAGTTAATCATGCAGTCCATCATGGTACGTGGAAGATTAAAGGGAACATGAAAGTAGAGATGATACAAGGCCGAGATTTCAAAATAAGTGACTTCATCGTTGGAACCCGCTTTGGGTAGAATGGTATTAAAGATGATCCGATGAAGTTCATAGAAATAGGGATTGAGATATTTGGCCAAAAGCTTACAAGGACGTGTGTTAGGGCTACACAAGTCGTCCTTAAAGCTTTCAAGTGAAATCCCTTCGGGAAATTGAAACGATCGAGCTTCAACAAGCTTTTCCCATGAGTTTGGCTCTTGGAATTCAAGGTATTCGGCCAATTCGAAATTGTCAAAAGAGATATCAATTCCTGCAACCCGTGAATAAATATGTGTATCATCATGGGTTAGGTTGTAGTAGAACATTTGAATAGCACTACGATAAATGACCGAATTTGTGGTGACAAGTTCATCAAGGCAAAGGTAATAAAAAGGTGCATCATATTGAGAGAAAATAGTAAAATTGATAGGGTGTCCCACAAACACCAGACGTGTCCGAAAATCACTAAACCAATCATTTGATGCGTCGAGTGATACAAATATTCGGTCGTCAAAAGTGTTTGGGTCATGTGGACGTGGAGGATTGAACAACGGATGGATAGGTGGTTGTTGTTCAACGGCCGGTGCAATGGGTGGTGCAACGGGCGGTTCAACGCGAGGAGGAGCATTCGACGAGGATGCTCCCTCGGTCCGAAGTCGCTTCCCGTGGTTGAACAAACGCGGAGCCATGACACAATAAAGATAATGAAGGAAATTGAGATATATAAAAGTATGGAATTATACCACAGAGTAGTGATGAACAATGAAGGAGAATTGAAAGAGAGGCCTTCTCCTTGAGTTTGGGGAAGAGATGAGCTCTAGAAGGGAGAAATTAGGGTTAGGGTTTTGAGAAAAAGGTGTTTGAGAAGTGGAAAAGGTGGCAATGGAGGTGAGGAAGAAGGAGATCCCGAATATAAGTGAAGGGTTTCAATTGGTCGGAATCAATAATGGCCATTGGATCAAAATAAGATCAGCGGCTGAGACTGTTCCCGGTTCTGGAACAGTCAGGCCGAATTCGGCCCGAACTCTGGTAAGGGCAGAGTTCGGCCCGAATTCCGGATTCTTGTCACAGAACAGGAATCAGGCTGATATGAAGAAAAATTGGTTAAGTTAGAAAGACCAAAATGAACGTGAGTATAAATACAAGGAAAGATCCAAGTGATAAACAAAGAATGACCAAGAGTGAACTCGAAGCAGCAAGGTGAAGTTGAAAAATTAGTATTTCAACCAGTGATAAATAAAAATGAACCATGTAATAAACAAGAAATTATATCATAATTCAATATTTTGAAGCTGCCATGGGTTAGCTGCAGGGGCCGGATCCCAGCTAGCGGTAGTCCTGAGGACTAGTGCACCGTGTCGCTTAGGCTTTTACACCTTGTTGTCAGAATGACCCTTTCGGCTTGTACCCATAGCAAGTTCATCATAAGAGAATCACGATATACTCGATATTTATGCAGGTTGATTTTAATTTATAACAACTTCATCTAAAATTCTAAGTTTACGACAAAGAAAATTGAAGCGCTCTTCGGATAATGGTTTTGTAAGAAAATCTGCTAACTGATGATCAGTGTCAATAAATTCTAAGTTAATCGTGCCATTTTGCTGATGATCACGCAAAAAGTGATGACGTATTTAAATGTGCTTCGTGCGTGAGTGACAAATGGGGTTCTTAGTGAGATTTATAGCACTAGTGTTGTCACAAAAGATTGGAATGTGCATAAAAGATAAGTTGTAGTCTTCAAGGGTTTGCTTCATCCTCAGAATTTGTGCACAACAACGTCCAGCTGCGATGTATTCAGCTTCTGTTGTGGATAGTGCAACAGAATTCTGCTTCTTGCTAAACCAAGAGACTAAAGCCTTTCCTAATAAATGACACGTACCGCTCGTACTTTTACGGTCGACCTTGCATCCTGCGAAATCAGCATCAGAGTAACCAATGAGGTCAAATGATGTTGACTTGGGATACCATAAGCCCACTGCAACTGTACACTTAAGGTATCGAAAGATACGCTTAACAGCGGTTAAGTGTGATTTCTTAGGATTTGCTTGATATCTAGCACATAGGCAAACGCTAAACATAATATCAGGGCGACTAGCAGTAAGATAGAGTTGACTGCCTATCATACCTCGATAATTACGTTGATCTACGGGTTTGCCGCTATTATCTGGTTCAAGTTTAGTTGAAGTAGCCATTGGAGTGCTGATTGGTTTGACGTTGTCAAGGTCAAATTTTTTTAGCATGTCCTTTGTATACTTCGACTGACAGATGAAGGTTCCATTTGACATTTGTTTCACTTGAAGTCCAAGAAAGTAGTTGAGCTCCCCCATCATGCTCATCTCAAACTCGGTCTGCATACACTTGACAAAATCTTGACAGAGGGTTTCATCAGTAGAACCAAATATAATATCATCTACGTATATTTGTACTAAAAGAATAGTGTCTTTGAAAGATTTTATGAAAAGTGTGATGTCAATTTTCTCTTTTGAAAAACCTTTCTCGAGCAAGAAATTGCTTAGCCATTCATACCAAGCTCTAGGGGCTTGTTTGAGGCCATACAGCACTTTCTTTAGCTTGAACACGTGGTCGGGAAATTTGTGATTTTCAAAACCAGGAGGTTGTTTTACATAAACTTCCTCATTAATAAATCCATTCAAGAAAGCACTTTTAACATCCATTTGAAATAATTTGAAATTTTGAAAATTTGCAAATGCACAAAGCATCCGAATGGATTCCAATCTAGCAACAGGAGCATACGTCTCATCGTAGTCGATACCTTCCTTTTGGTTGTATCCTTGGGCTACTAGACGAGCTTTGTTGCGTGTGACTGAACCATCTTCATTCACTTTGTTTCTAAAAACCCATTTAGTACCAATAATCGAGTGATTAGCCGGTCTAGGAACGAGTTCCCATACTTGGCTCCTCTCGAATTGGTTGAGTTCCTCTTGCATAGCAGAAATCCAAAATTCATCATTGAAAGCTTCTAAAATATTTTTCGGCTCAATTTGTGAAATAAAGGCAGTGCTAGCAATAGAGTCTCTTAATGATGATCTAGTATTTACTCCATGTGAAACCTCACCGATTACCAAATTTTCTGGATGTGACAGCTTGAAAGAGAATTTCTTTGGCAAGCCCTCCAGAGAATTGGTTTCGGTTGTGGTGTTCATTGGAGTAGAAGTTGATGGCTCAACATCATCATCAAGAGTGGCTGCTGCACTGTTATCTTCATCAAAAGTCACATTAGTAGACTCTTCCACAATTAATGAGCGTTTGTTAAATACTCTATATCCCTTGCTCTTAGCAGCATAGCCAAGGAAAATACCTTCGTCAGCTTTGGCATCAAATTTGCCTAAGTTGTCTTTGGTGTTAAGAATAAAACATCTACAACCAAAAACTCTAAAATAAGAAACATTTAGGGTTCTCCCAAACCAAAGCTCATAGGGTGTTTTCTTCGTAATAGGACGAATAAGCACCCTATTTAAAATGTGGCATGCTATACTGACAGTTTCAGCCCAAAAGTATTTCGGAAGTGAAAACTTGTTCAACATGACTCTAGCCATATCGCCAAGAGTCCTATTCTTCCGCTCCACAACACCATTTTGTTGAGGAGTTCTTGGACAAGAAAACTCATGATCAAAACCATTAGAATCACAAAACTTTTCAAAATCAGAATTTTTGAATTCGCCTCCATGATTACTTCGGATTCGAGTAATTATGTAGCCTTTTTCATTTTGAACTTTCTTAACAAAAATCTTGAAAACCGAAATAGCATCACTTTTATTTGTAAGAAAGAAAACCTAAATAAATCTAGAAAAGTCATCAACAATAACAAAGGCATAGAGTTTTCTACCAAGACTGGCAACTCTACTAGGGCCAAATAAATCCATATGGAGTAGTTGTATGGGTCTAGTAGTACTTACAGAGTTAATGGAATGAAATGAGGACTTGGTTGCCTTATTCAATAAATATTCGGCACATACCGTATCCTTTTTGAATGTGATATCGGGCAAGCCTCTAACTAGCTTATTAGTCGATAGCCTGGATATAGTATCCATATTGGCATGACGAAGACGCTGGTGCCATAGTAATCTTTTATCCTTATGAGCATATAGGCATCTACCTGCATTGTTAGTATCTCTAGACAAATAGAAAATATAAATATTATCCTCTCTTATCCCTTCAAAAGCGATGTCTCCTGTTGTCCTATCATAAATAAAGTATTTATTTTGTCCAAAGTTAATGTCATATCCTTGGTCAGCAAGATGACTAATGCTGAGCAGGTTATGCTTTAACTCGGTCACTAGGCAGACATCCTTTATTACGGGAGAGGGAGGTTGACCAATAATACCATTACCTATAATATAACCTTTCAGGTTGTTACCGAAGGATACATATCCTTCCCTCTTCATCGATAGTGATGCGAAAAGATTTGCGTCTCCCGTCATATGCCGCGAGCATCCACTATCGAGAATCCACTTACTCTTAGTTGAGGATGGAAGGTCCACCTACATCAAGAGTAGATGTGACCTTTGGTACCCAAGTTCTTGAGGGTCCTGAAAAGTTAGTTTTTGGAAACCATGCATATATCTTTCTATCTACTAATCTTCTAATTCTACATTGTGGTGAAATGTGTCCATGTAAACTACAATAAGTACATGTAGCATTCCTATTTATATTAGGAGCATGCTGATGATGTCTATAAGTAGAGTGATGATGATATATAGAATTAGCATGGTGATGATGACTATGTATAGAGTGATGTGGAGTGGCATGGTGATATTGTCTATATGGTATTGCATGGTGAGGATGTCTATATGTAGAGTGATGGTGATTGGGTTTTTGTGCAGCATAGTGATGATTGAATCTATATGTAGCATGATGATTTTGTGACAAATAAGAATTATTTCTACGTGCAAGTGGTTTGTGTTCATTGTGGAAGTGTGTGTATATGTATGCATGATTACGTACTACAGGTGGATGACGTGGTTGACTAGAATGAGTAGTGTCATGCTTTGTGTGTGTCTCATGAGATTGGGTTTGAGGTTGAGCAACCTGTTTTCCCAATTTAGTCTCTAGTTTCTTAGAGACAGCCTACAGTTCAGTAACCTTAGCATTCAAACCATATATCTTAGTGATAGAAATCTTGTGTCTGCTCTTTTCTTCTGCAAGCTCCGTGTTGAGTGCTGTGATTTCTTGTGTTTGTTGTTCAATGCGTGCTTCGGCATCATGTAAGCTTATTTTAAGCGTAGATACCTCATCTGTGACATCCGTGGGTGAAGTGTCTCTAATGTTATCAAGCAGTAAAGAAAGTCTTTGAATTTCGACTTCATGACTTTTGATCTTTTCCTTGGCATGTTTATATTTACCAATGGCCTTTTTATGATCATCAAGTAAATCGGTAAAAGTATCGCCAAGTTCATCAAAAGTGAAATCATCAAGAGTTTCGTTTGATACCTTGTCGGACGTTGTCATTAGGCACACATTTGCCATGTCTTGAGGAGAGTCCTTTTCTTCCTCGGAGTCACTAGCCTTGCTTTTATGCCAAATGCTTGTGTTGGCATATTTCTTTGAGGAAGTCTTCTTGTATGGTTTCTCATAACGGCAACTCTTCTTTAAGTATGGACAGTCTTTTCGGATATGTCCCATCTTCTTGCAACCGTAGCAGGTTGGCCCTTCTTCGTCGTCTTCTTGTGGTTCCTTCTTTCTTCGGTTGAAGCGAAGGAATTTCTTGAAGTTGCGGACAAGGAGAGCTTGATCATCACCTTCCGAGTTGTCATCCGTCTCTTCGGGGTCAGCCCTTCGTCGGTGGGCTTTGAGTGCGATCTCCTTAGCCTTAGGAGCAGGCTCTTCGAAGTCTTTGAGGTCAAGCTCATGAGTCATCAGCTTTCCCATCAAAGTCTCTATGGACATGGTTGTGAGATCATTTCCTTCTATGATGGCTGTCACCTTGGGGTTCCAAATCTTTGGTAGCCCCTAAGTATCTTGCGAATCTTCTCGTGATTTGAATATTGTTTGCCGAGAGAAGAGAAGGGGTTGATGATGTCGAGGAATCTTGTAATCATTTGAGTGATCGTCTCATTTGGCTTCATCTTGAAAGCCTCGTATTCTTGAGTGAGACGACTTATCTTTGATTCCTTGACTTGGGTGGTTCCTTCATGCGTCACTTCTAGAAGTCTCCATACTTCATGAGCGGTAGTGCATGTTGAGACCCTGTTGAACTCATTCCTGTCTATAGCACAGAATAAAGTATTAATAGCTCTCGCGTCTAGACTTGCCTGTTTCTTCTCCTCGTCAGAATATTTGTCATGGGTTTTCTCAACGAGATCACCATTGACAACTATCCTGGCGGGCTTTTTGTAACCATCGGTGACGATAGTCCACAGGTCGAAGTCTGGCAACTTGAGATAAAAGCTCATCCTTGTTTTCCAATAGGTGTAGTTGGTTCCATAAAATAGGAGAGGCCTATGAGTGGACTGTCCTTCACCGAGATTGGAAATCAAGGATTGTGTGGTTGCTATGGATCAGCTCTAGGATGTAAGTCCTTGTTGAGAGAACAGAGCTTTGATACCAATTGAAGAACAGATGGCAACTCTAGAGGGGGGTGAATAGAGTTTATAGCGATAATAGCCAATTAAAAAATAAACTCTTTCACACGCTAAAAATAATCAGAGTAAATACGAAAATAAATAAGGAGCAAGAAAGCATACGCAAACACAGCCGATTTTAACCTGGTTTCCCTCGTGGAGGACTAGTCCAGGCCTGAGAACTCTAGCTCAGGATTAAATCCACTATTTATGAAATAATAGTTACACCCTGTGCCTTTTCTTCAGAAGAGCACGTCAACTTCTTACAAAGATCGCAGTAGCGATGCTTGGAATTTTCCAAGCGACTTCTTGAACTCTTGCACAAACTTCTAACTGAAAAATGCTGAGCACTTAAGGCTTAGGGAGCTTGTGGCTAGTAGATGAAGAAGGGTATGGCTTATATTGAGCTTTAGAGAGAAGAGAAGAGAAGATTGGATGAATGAAAATGAGAGAATTCATGGCCTATTTATAGGATACTAGTAGGCATAATTTGGCCAGAATTCTAGTAGAAATTTTCAAATATTTGGCCGTTGGACAACTAGCAGCCAGCCAACCCTAAAAATTAGGGTGCTGATGTTTAGGGGACAGAGTTCGGCTCGAACCCTGTGTGGAGGCAGAGTTCTGCCCGAACCCTGTCTCCAGAGCACAAAATAGGTCTTAGGTCTTATGGTCCAATGGACTTATTTGGATGTGTAGAGCTTATGGATTTTGGGTAGGTTATAGGTTAAGTCTCAAGAGCTCAGCACAACTCAGCTTACATCAGTCTAGACTCAATAATTTATAAAATACAGACTCAAAAAATGACTTGCATTTACAAAACTGAGCTGTCGTCTGACTTGAGCTGGATGTAGTCGTCGTGTGTCGTATTGAATTATTACAAGTATTATTTAGTCAATGTTATCAATATTTGGTTGACTGTGACTTTGTGTCAACAGATCTTACTGTAGATGATGAGGGAGCTGCTGAAGTAGAACTAGATTTTAATGAAGAATCAGTTGTAGAAGAATTCACTACAACTGAAGCACTTGAAGATCCTACGGAGCCAATAGTTGAAGAAGGTAATGAAGGCATACTCAAGTCACCAACTGAAACTAGGGAAATTGTAATAGCATCCTCCGCTATTACTAATGATCCAGTACAAGTCTCTGAAGAATCAATGCCAGAACCGGAGTCAGCTACCACAACTGTCATTCCACCCGCATCTATCACCGCCACTGAAGCTCTTAGTTGAGATTCACACTGAAACTTTTTATAAGACTCTGGCGACTCTAATCAAAATGGTCCTGAATAAGGGCCTCAATTATGAGAGCTTGAAGGCGGCGATGGCTCTTACCATCAGAAATGTTACTATGTTCAATGATGCGACGATAGCAACAACATTAGAGAAAATCGTGGAGGAACTTGAACAACCCATCAGAGAGTATCTTAAGCTGTCAAGTGAAACTATTGTAAGTCTCATCCAAGAAGAGTATGACGCCTTATCGGCTGATTACCTCGCTCGGGATACGAGATATAATGAAGCCCTCCATGAATATAGCATAAAGGTTGCCAAAGAGAAAGCTTTTTTGGCTGGAATAAAGCCCGAGCTGGATAGCCATAGAGCAGCCTATGACACCTCGAATATGAAAATTCATCAACAAAATGATAAAATTCAAGAAGTTGAGGCTGAGCTGGCTCGCTTGAAGGCAGAGAGGGAGCAGATGATCATGGCACGGGACCAGCACCTAACTCAGAGCTCAATTTTGGAAGAACAGGCCTACGGAGCTGAATCTACTATCATGACCCTTGATGAAGCCAAGGATAAACTGATAGTCAGCTTTGCTAGACTTTCTCATATTTGCACTCCCGAAGCTCGACGTGTTGCAGCTACCTAGACTGTTTTGAGCTCTCGTGATAAGCGTCTAGCAGTGCTGCAGAAATTACTTCAAGATATCTCCGCCCCGCCTTAGGAAAAATAAAGAGCTTTTGTAATCTTTTATCTTATTCATTCTGTTATGTTCACAAGAAATGAATAAAATATTTGTTTTGTGATCCTATCATTTATTTTGAAATTAAATAATAGGTATGAGATAGAAAACACTTATCAGAGGTAATATGGACATGACAAGTCTTCTAAACTCAATAAATTGTATCTATCCAGAGGTAATATGGACATGATAGATAATGAAATCTCGTTTTCTGTTTAGAGTATACAATACTATCAGAGGTAATATGGACATGACAGATCGTAACAACTCAAAGAAAAGTAGATTAATATCTATTCAGAGGCCAAATGGACATGATAGATAGGAAAAATAAGCAGACTTAATATTTATTCAGAGGTCAAATAGACATGATAGATAATAAATCCAACTTTTTAACCAACTGGTAAGATAAAAGATTAAAATTTATTTCCAAGGAGACAAGTAATCAGCTTAACCAAACATTGGTAGCTGGGGAATGAGGAAGAAATTCAAACATAATATTTCTTCAGGAATTTGCCATTGATCGGCATCATGAGCAAATCCCCATTAGGTTTAGACAACCTATAGGCACCGTTGGAGAAAACTGTCTCGATGACATAAGGGCCTTCCCATTTTGCTTGGAATTTTTCTTTGCTCTTATGAGTCATCACCATCGGTCTTCGAACAGCTAGTACTAGTTCACCGACTTTGAATACCCTCTCTTTAACTTTACGATTGAAAGTCCGAGATATACGGGCTTGATATAGCTCAATATGATGTTGTGCTTGAAGACGCTTCTCCTCCAATCCTTCAAGTTCTTGGAGTCGTAAGCGATCATTGTTCTCTATAGTTAGCTCATTAGCAATGGCTATTCTAAGAGATGGAATCTGGATTTCCAGTGGAAGGACAGCCTCACATCTATAAACCAGTGAAAATGGTATAAAACTAGTAGGAGTTCGGACTGTCGTTCGATAAGCCCATAAACATTCTCCAAGTTTCTCATTCTAATCACGTTTATTAGAAGAGACGAACTTTTTGAGAAGTTTGATGATCGTCTTATTGAAAGCTTCGGCTAAACCATTAGCAGCTGGATTATAAGCCGTAGAAGCCAGATTTTGAATCCGATTCTTATCACAGAACCGATAAAAAGCCTGACTGGCAAATTGTGGTCCATTATCATGTATTATCCGTCGAGGGATCCCAAAACGATAAATAACATGATGTTTGATGAAAGTAATCGGTTATAGCCAGGATAAACCGATGTCCCTTGACAGAAGGAGGGTTAATCGGACCAATAATGTCCATGCCCCAAGCTTCGAAGGGCCAAGAGGCTGCCGTAGGATGTAGGAATTCAGACGGTTGATGAATAAAATCAACATGAATCTGACATGCTTTACACCGTCTGGCATAGTCCACAGCATCTGCTATCATGGATGGCCAATAATATTCCATTCTTCGAATACGGTCTTGTAATTTCGGACCTGGTTGATGAGCACCACAAACACCACCATGAGCTTCGCGGAGTGTTTGTTTAGCTTCACTTTCTGAGAGACAGCGCATCAAAAGTCTATCATATGAACGACGATATAACATATGTAAAGACGAATCATAATAAAATCGAAATGATCGTCTCTTGATTGATGCAGCTTCTTTTGGACCTTCAGGTAAAATCCCATGAACTGCATAATCAATGAATGGACTTCTCCAATCCCTCTGCTGGGAACTTGACTCTGTAGTATAACTCTGTTCAATATACAGATTATTCTTGACATAGAATAAGCCTCGGTCCAACAAAGTAACGGTATTTTGTCTTCAAATTGGAACATCCAAGTCTGCAGCTAAGCTAGCAAGAGCATCAGCTTCCAAATTCTGAGAACGTGGTACAAATTCGATAAAGAATCCTTTAAATAAAAGGACTAATTCGATTACCACTTGATGATAAGGGATGAGGTCAGGGTTTCTGACTTCATATGTCCTTCTAACCTGATTAACAATCAGTTGAGAATCTCCATAAGCTTCCAGGAATTCAATTTCCAATTGTTTTGCTACTTGGAGACCGATTAGCAGAGCATTGTATTCAGCTACATTGTTGGAGCATGGCTCATTCAGAGAATAAGCACGGTATATGGCCATTTTGTCAGGAGAAACCAAGACGATTCCTATCCCGGAGACAATATTGCCTTTAGGTCCAACCCGTGATGCTCCATCAAAGTATAATTGCCAAATGTCATCCTTTAAAGTCATGTTGCAATCTACGACTTCATCTAGAATATTCTCATATAGCTTCGATGTTTCAGGTATAGGGTGAGCTGCTAAAAAATCAGCTAATGCTTGACCCTTCACTGACTTTTGAGGTACATAGACCATGTCATAAGGAGTGAGCAACATCGCCTAGGTAGCTAACCTGGAGTTAAGAATGCTCGGTTTTCTCATCAGTACCCGAATATGATTTATTCTGGAGATGACATGAATAGTCTGTCCTGACACATAATGTCGTGTCTTTTGAACAGCAAAAACCAAAGCCAGATATTCCTTTTCTACAGGAGTATACCTGTGTTCAGCTCCGACCATCATTCGGCTAAGATAATAAATTGCTTGTTCATGACCCATATCACTTTTCTGTGCAAGAAGAGCACCAAGTGAATGATCTAATGCTCGAACATATAGCAAAAATGGTCTTCCTATCACTGGTGGTACCAGAACAGGTAGATTTGTAAGGTATTGCTTGATGTCATTGAAAGCTTTCTGACATGCTTCATCCTAAACAAATGATACACCTTTCTTTAATAGACGGAAGAAATGTTGACATCTCCCAGAGAGAGTGGATATAAATCTCCTGATATAAGCAATGCGACCTTGGAAGCCGCGGAGTTCTTTTAAATTGCGTGGAAGACGCATTTCAAGAATCACTTTGATTTTATCAGGATCAACATGGATACCCTGAGAAGTGATAAAAAATCCCAGAAACTTGCCACTGGAAACCCCTAAGAAAGACTTAGTAGGATTCATTTTCAATTGATGCTGACGCATCAATTCAAATACTGTCTTCAAGTCTTGAATGTGATCATCTTTTGATCGACTTTTGACAGCAATGTCATCTACATAATATTCAACTGTCTTTCGTAGATGTTCTTGAAAAATGTTGCTCATAGCCCGTTGATATGTAGCACCGGCATTTTCAAGACCAAACGACATAACCGTATAGCAGTAAACTCCAAGGGGTGTACGAAAAGCAGTATGCTTCTCATCTCTTGGATGCATCTTAATCTGATTGTATCCCGAGAATCCGTCCATGAATGATATGCGTTCAAAACCACATGTATTGTCTATCATGGCATCGGTAATAGGAAGTGGAAATTCGTCCTTTGGACAAGCTGCATTAAGATCTCAAAAATCTGTACAAACTCGGACTTTTCCGTTCTTCTTCATAACAGGAACAATATTGGCAACCCAGTCTGGGTGTTGTTTTTCACGAACAAAGACACATGTAAGCAACTTTTTGACTTCTGTTTCAATCGCATCCATCATATCAGGTCGAAAAAGCCGTTGCTGTTGTTTTACAGGCTTGGTATTAGGAAGAATATTAAGTTTATGAGTAGCAACTTTAGGATCTAATCCCGGCATATCCTCATAACGCCATACAAAAATATCGATATAATCTTTAATCAGTTGTATTAACTCTTCCTTTTCATCTTCAGAAAGGTTCTTACTGATAAATATTAGCTTGGACATAGTTCCATCTCCAACATCAATCTGGACAATCTCATCCTTTGTAGGTGGCTGTCGCTGTTCAAAACGAAGCTCCCATTGAGTGTCCATTTGCTGTGCCCAAGGATCATTCTCAAATGACTCAGATTCATCGTCAGTTTGAACCATGTTAACTGAGAAGATACACTCAGATTCATCATAATAGTCTCCTCCAGCATATGAGGAGTGGGATGTATCAGATTCAATGAAATGGATTTTTTCTGAATCTGAGGATTGTGAAGAACTAGAAGAGAATTTCTCTTGTATATCGTCATTAAACATGTAAGACGGATCATATCCCATCCCATGACGAGTTTTCTGGTAAAATGGATCACCACATAATGGTAATCGTCTACCTTTGCCTTGATTTAGACCTTACATAGTCTTCAAATCATATCCCATTTTCTGGATAATCTTGAGAGATTGTTGACTATATTTGTCAATTCTGATTTTCCTTTATCTTTATCTCTAAGATCATCTGTCTGAACAACAGGGATGTTTCTAGCCAGGCCAAACATAATTTGATGCTTGTTTTTCTTATCAGACGGAATCACGAAATAAGATTCTTCGTGACGTCTAAAAGTTACACAAGCTTGTGATGGCGAGGCTACAAGAAGAAGATAGGGGGAAGATGTTAGGAACTTTTGAGCATAAGGTCCAACATCAACATGAGGAGGAAAGAAATTTTTCTTATGGTAAATATACAAGGTTTTCTCTGTATCTATGTTATCCTTATATTGATAACTTTGATCATCAGAAGATAAAGTCATTCTTTCAACAAATTTGACAGCCATATACTCAAAAAGGAAATCTTCATTGATGTTAGAAAGTATAGAATGATCAATATTTACATCATTTATAATTTGACTGCTACACTTCGGATTGATCATTAACGGACTGTCATCCGTCTTCTGCATAGACTTGTCAAGGTTGATGATCAGCGGTGGTTCTGGATCATTCGTACGAGAAGTACATCCCTTGACTTTGATCATGAGAGGTTGAACTTGGCTCTTAGCAGGAATATTCACTGATTCCTCAGATGAAGCTCGAGTTCTTCCTTTGACCATGATCACCAGAGGTTGATCATTGACAGATTGAGATTGGGTTAGATTGGGTTCGGCCTTTGACTTTGATCTTCAAAGGTTGCTCTTTTAGAGGATCTTCATTAACAGACTGATCTTCGGTAGGTGATTGATCTTCAGCCATATCTGATATCTCTTTCACATGCTCTTGTTTGTAGAGTATTGAGTCAGAAAAATAGGCTTCAACACCCTTGAAATGATTGATATCAGCAAACTTAGTCTTTACAACCCCTTGGGAATCCACGTACTTGAAGCATTGGTGGAGAGTTGAAGGCACGATGTTATGCTCGTGTATCCACTGTCTTCCAAGAAGGATGTTGTAGGATACATCTGAGTTAATAACATAGAAGGTTGCCATAATTCGAAGATCACCAATCTTAATCTTCAGACGAATCTTCTCCAGTGGTTTACTCTTATCAGAGTTGAAACCAACTATTGTGGTACTAGTGTAAGTCAAATCACTAGTAGGAATCCTCAAAGGTCTTAGCATACTCTGAAGAATAATGCTAATAGAAGACCAGGATCAATATAAATCCTGTCAATTTCAGTGGATTCAATATACCCAGTGTAGCACAATGGCCTGTCATATTTATTATGCTTCAACAACATATCTTCTTGTGTGAAGGTAATGTTAGGAATTGCCTCCATCACACTATGACATTGTGGACATGATACTGGCGTATTATCAGGACTCTTGAGTTGAGCTAAGCATGAGTCTGCTTGTAGCAAAGCTTCACTCAAAGTCTCTCTGCTTTCTTTAGAAAGACGAAGCAGCTCGAATATAGATAGTCTAGCCGGAGTATTGGCTAACTGGGCTAGAATATCAAATTTGTAGGGCTTCAACACCACCCCTTGATTTGAAGCAGATTTAAAAGGGACGTTAAAATATACTATCTTCTGTTTCCTTTTCTCAACCACAGATGGTTTAGCAGGAACAGGAGATGGTTGAACTGGTAGTATTTCTACTACGTCTTCTGTTTCTTTGGCAGATCCTTCATAATCTTGGTGGTACTCTTTCCCAGATCTCGTACCAGCAAAGCTTCTTCCTCGGACTCACGAGAAGGAAGTACCATATTGCAGGATTTAGTCTTCTTTCTTTTAGTCATCTTCTTTTGAGGATTTTTATGAGGAAGCTCAGAACCCAAGCCAACAGTAGATTTTTTACTTTGAATTTGTAAAGAAAGTCGCATTCCTTTATCATAGTTCAAACCCTCTGCCTTTTGAAAGTCATTGCCCATCTTTTTCATGAGATGGACTGATTGTTGACTGTACAAATGAATGGGTAGTAGACTTTCAGTGGATGGTTTAACAGAGGAATAAGAGACAGAAACCTCTATAACCACAGGAAAAGGAGTATTCGGGACACGAGGAAAAATCCCTGTAGGAGCTTTTTCATAAGCAGCAAAAACTTGTTATGCCCTGTATAAGGGGACACTATTCATAGCTAACCACTGCTGATGAGTAAGTTTGAGCTTAGTAGGAGGAGCTAAACTTGGAGGACATATGTTTAAACCTTTTAGTCTATCCTCCAAAGGAATACCATCCCAAAGATGATCCAAATCATCAAGATCTGGAATAACATGAGAAATCATGTTACAGGTTTAACTTTTCTACCTCTCTTGGATTTTAAAGTTTTACATTCATCCTCCATTTCAAGTTCTAAGTCAGGATGTACCCACATGATTTCACCATTCTTTAGTGTGAGAGGCAACAATCCTTCATTTTGCTCTCTGGCAGACGGGATATTCACAATCTTCATCGTCGCCTTCGGAATTGGGACAATCCCATCTGGGACTTGCTGCGGAGGAAAACCTCCGAATTGAAGAGAAACCATATTGGTTATGACTGTATGCTCATCGTTAGTTAAAGCGATGGCATTGGCATTTATCAGCTCTTGGATTTTCTTCTTTAGGACATAACAAGCCTTGGTGGAATGATTTATGTATCTGTGATAGATTCAATACTTGGGATTGTCAGTCAGATTCACCTCATTAGGCCTTTTTGGCTTTGGAATCTGGAGTTTGTCACTCTTTACCAGACATTGGAATATCCCTGGGATATTGCTCTCGTCAAAATAGTATTCTTCTTTTGGTTTAGAAGACTCCTGATTATTCGGCGTCGTTTTGTTTTTTAAAAGATTAACCATAAGGGTATCCTTCCCTTTTCCATTACGATTGCCGGAATTATTACTAGAAGAGCCTTTCTTTCCTTTGTCCTCTGAGGCAAAAATTATCCCATGTTCACGAGCCAACCTACCATTAGTCTCGGCAGAAACTGCTGCTATAATAAACGAGGTCCAGTCTGTGAATTGGGAACCCGTGAAGACAGCAATGGATGGTCGCAGATTCATCTTGCATGTATCAATCAACGCTGAATCTGGCATATCAGGAGGTATCTTCAGAGTCGCCTATCGAAAACGTTCGATGAACGTCCGAGTATCTTCTTTCTTCTTTTGTTTGATCTCTATTAAGGAGAACATATTCATATCCATACCTCCTTTATAGAAGCGGGAGAGAAATATTGCTTTAAATTCGTCAAAAGATGAAATGCAATTATCGGATAAACTACGATACCAGTCGTAAGCTGAACCCGTCAAGCACCCGATGAACACTCGAGTGAGAAGAGCATCATTTTTCTGCAGATGCACAGTCATAATATCAAAATAATTGATATACTGACTAGGAGAAGCCTTTCCATCAAACAACACCATCGATTGTGGCTTGAATTTCGGAGGAAAGGGTACATCATTCCAATGAGGAGGATAAGGTTGCTTAATCCCTAACCTCTGGAGCTGATCCTTGTGCTTCAAAACTTCAAATTGTGCTTTTAGTTCACGTACTGCTTAATAGCTTCACTGGTTTGAGGAAGCACATTCGATTGAATAGTCGTTGGATGTACCATAATCCCCACCGGAGGTGGTACATCTTCAGGAATAATAGGATCTGGAGATACAGAATTTTGATTGACAGCAGGCTCTTGATTATTCAAAGGTATATCAACCCTTTGACTATCTTGAGTTTGTGCTTCTACCTGCACCGGTGTTACTACTGCCGGCTGAGCAGTTTGCTGAGTCATTATTATCTGGTGTATGCTTTGCATCATAGTAAGCATGTCCTTTATTGATTGCTCAACGGCAGTAAGGCGTTGTTCTGTATTAGCCGATGACGTCTCCGGTTCATCTCCAATAACATAGGATTCAACCTCTCTTGAAGATACAGAGGGATTGGTATAGAGGTATAAATCGACACTATCAGTTTCGGACTCAAAAGATTGAGTACCCCCAGCTTCTGAATCAGAAATATGCAACTGTCTTTATCTTCTTGATCGAGTATTCTGATATACTTCTTCGAAGGAATCAAGAAGTCTGTTAAATTGTTGTTAACCTGGAGTCTGGGACGAGTTGCGTCTTGGACGTCGTCCTCTGTTGGTATGAGATGCCATGTTGACTGATGCATATGACAACTCATGTTCTTGGTCATCAACTTGCTGTTGAGGCATATTGAAGCTTAAACGATTAAAAACTGACCGTTTAGAAGCCGAACAACAACATTTGATCACAATCTGGTGACACTCACAATGATGATTTTTTGGGAGAGTGTCACAGGAGATTGTCTATTTTTACGCTTTTGTACTAACAGCTCGCGTAAATCAGAAGGAGTAGAGGGAGTAGTCTTCTTATTACATTTGGGGTAGAGAAATGTTTAGTCCCTTGTATAAAGAAGATTATTGGCTGCATTAACAGAACCAAACTTTATATTTTTACGCGCTTGGAGTTGCGTGCATAAATCTTGGGATTTTTTAGCACAAAGGACTCCATCAGCATTACGCGTAATTTGAAGGTTTGGTACCTTACGTAAAGCACTGTAAGAAGGTTGTTGTTGGAGAACCAAAGTTTTACCAACAATGTTTTTACGCTGCATGCGTGCAGGTAAATTCACTTTAGATGTAAAGACATCATTGTGAATTTTATCTACACTGTCAGACAGAAGATTTACCTTTACGCGTAGAGCGCAAAACATGAGCATCTGCCACGTCACAGACGGGAGATTTTCCTTTACGCGTGGAGCGTAAATTTTGTGTGTCTACCGCGTCACAGACGGGAGACTTATTTTACGCTCAGAACGTAAAGCATTGGAGTCTACCACGTCACAGACGGGAGACTTGTTCTTATGCACAGAGTAAATTTTGGTTTTTACGCGCTGGGCGTAAAACTTGGCTTTTACGCGTTGGGCGTAAAACTTGGGAATCTTCCCCGTCACATACAGGAGATTGGTTTTTACACTCAGGGCGCAACACTGAAGTAAAGACTGCCTCGTTACAAACGGGAGCCCCTACAACAGGAGTAAGAGGATTCCTTTGCCTTCAGAGACAGTAGGTAGATCCGAGGATGCTTTGGATTTGGGAATCCAAACTTTTCGCACCAGATAATGCATCTTTCTTGCGTGCGAGAAAATATACCCACGCGTATGTAAAAAATCATCTACTAATACAAATGCATATAACTTACCACCTAGGCTAACAATTCTACTAGGTCCAAATAAATCTATATGCAGTAATTGTAGAGATCTAGTGGTACTTACAGCATTCTTGGACTTAAATGTGGATCGGAGCTTTGTTCTTTTCACATTCTCTACATACCTTATCCTTCTTAAAAGTGATGTCCGGCAAGCCTCGTACCAGTTTCTTTGTGGATAGTCTTGAAATTGTATCCATGTTTATATGACCGAGTCTTATATGCCATAGTTGACTCTCATCATTCTTGGTGAGTAAGCATCTACCTGCTTTGTTAACATCTTCAAACAAATAGAAAACATATACATATATTGTCTTCCCTAATACCTTCAAAGATAGTAATACCAGTTGAGCTATCAACTATAGTATATTTATCTTTGACAAAGTTAATACTATAACCATGATCAGCTAAATGGCTTATGCTAAGTAAGTTATGTTTTAACTCGATTACTAGACATACATCTTTAATCACAGGATAGGGAGCCTTACCAATATTGTTGATACCTACTATATCCCTTTAAAGTTATTACCGTAGAAGATGTATCCTTCTTTCTTCTTCGACAGTGTTGCGAATAGAGAAGTGTCACCGGTCATGTGCCGTGAGCAACCGTTGTCGAGGATCCACTTGCTTCTACCATGATTAGGGTGCTCCACCTACAAAAGAGTTTGCAGATAAAACTTTTGGTATCCATTTCTTGTAGGGTCCTAATATGTTAGTCTTTGGTATCCATGCACATATCTTTAAATCAACTAATCTTCTTACTCTATATGTAGGAGAAATATGACCAATGGTGCCACAATAGTGACATCTAGCATGTTGGGTGTTAGGTGCAGTGTGTTGTGCATGATTGGTAGGTCTTGGTTTTCTAGTTGGGTATTTGTAATAAAATACATGCCGGTTAGTCTTCTTGGGCAAATGTTTGACTGGGTTTGATCTGACAGTGTTGGGTTTGACTGTGTTTCGATGTTTCGATAAGTGACACGTGTTAGAGTAGGAAGCGACAACCTCAGGCTATTTTCCTAACGTAATTTCTAACTTTTTGGAAGTATCATAAAGTGTATTGTAGTCAGCTGTGAGTGCATCATTTCTGACTAGTGCACATTGATGGCTCTTCTTCTCTTTGGATAAGTTTTTCTCAAGTTTGGCAATGGTCTTGTCTTTTTCTTCGGATAACCGTGTAATCTCGTGTAGTTGCAACTTGACAGAGGAAAGCTCACCTGTCTCACTAGAATTTACACTACTTCTAACCTCATCTAGTAAGTCAGTAAGTCTTCATATTTCACCTTTGTACTCTTTGAGTACCTTCTTAGAGTTCTGGTATTTGCTACGCAGTTTTCTGTAGTCTCCTAAGAGGTCACTAAAGGCTTCACCTAGCTGTTCAAAGGTAAAATCATCATAAGTAACAAACATGGGATTAGTGTTTACCTGATCATATGCCATTAAGCATATATTTGCAGAATTGTCTGATTGTTCATCTTCTGAGTCGTTGGCTTCACTTTCATGCCATATGCTTGTGTTAGCATATCTTCTAGAAGTAGATTTCTTCAGGTAACTCTTTTCATATTTGTTTTCCTTCTTGGTTGATGATGATGCTGTCGGACATTCCTTCTTGATGTGTCCTTTCTTTTTGCAACCATAGTAGATAGGATCTTCTTTATTATTGTTGTTGTTGTGTTCTTTTGTCCTTCGGTTGAATCTCATGAACTTTTTGAACTTCTTCACTAGGAGAGGTTGATCCTCAGTGTCGGAGTCACTGTCGTCAGAATCTTCTTCGACAGTTCTTCGGTGTTGAGCTTTGAGGGCGATTGATTTCTTCTTTGGTTCAACATCTTCAAAGTCTTGAAGTTCCAGCTCGTGAGTAAGTAGCTTTCCCATGAGCGTTTCAAGAGACATGGTAGTAAGGTCATTTCCTTCAATAATTGCAGTAGCCTTTGGGATCCAGTTCTTAGTGAGAGCTCGTAGCAATTTATGAATCTTTTCATGGTTATGTATTTTTTCCTAGAGAAGACAAAGGATTTATAATGTACAGAAATCTCGTAAACATATGTGTAACTGATTCGTTTGGCTTTATTTTGAACGCCTCATACTATTGAGTAAGTCTACCGATCTTTGACTCCTTGACTTGCGTCGTGCCTTCGTAAGTAACTTCAAAAAGTTTTCATACTTCAATAGATGTTGTACATATAGACACCCTGTTAAATTCAGTCATGTCTAAAGCACAAAATAAAGCGTTAATAGCACGTGCGTCAAGATTGGCTTTCTTTTCAGAGTCAGTATACTTGTCATGTGCTTTTTCAACCAATTCTCCGTCAATAAGAATACGGGAAGGCTTTTTATAGCCATAAAAAAATAGACCATAGGTCGAAATCTAGAGATTTTAAGAAGAAACTCATGTGTATTTTCCAGTATGTATAGTTGGTACTATCAAACAGTATGGGTTTATTTGTGGCTTGGCCTTCACTTGTGAATTTTATAGTTGCCATATGTGATATAGTGATCTTCTGTAACAACAGTATATATTAAAAATAACAATGTTACCTCGCTTTACCGATAATCCGCTCTGATACCAATTGTAGGAACGAGTTATAAACTACTATACTCTAGAAGGGGGTGAATGTCATGCCCTGCTCCCGAATAATCGGGTACGAGTCGATGTATGCCCGGCCTACACTGTCGTTGACAGCGGTAGTGAGCCGTCTGGTCATCAATAACAAATAATCTCATCACAGCATCTAATCACGGAATCTATACTAACCATCACAGCAATCCACTATACAATTATTACAACTTATACATGAATATCCGGGTACAAAGCCGGTGAAAGATAAATGATACAACAATGACATATAATCAAATACACTCAATCAAACTATATACATGAAACTAGCTATCTCAGTACCAAGCGAGCTCCAATGCCAGTCATGACAATCTAAGATCCATCTCACCTATAATCAACGATCCAGTCAGGAAAGGAGCAAAGTACAATGTAACTCAATAAAACTCACCATGAGATCAATGGAACAGTGTAGCTAATATAACTGAAAGACAGAGAACAAGATGAACAATAAGCATGCAATAACTACGTGTATATGTGCAATTGGACGTTATCAACATGTGGGGACTAATATGTAATCAGGCATAAAATATGCCATCAGTCAATATATAATCAGGCATGTCTGACGACAATGCTATCAGTCACGCAATAATCAGGCATGTCTGACGATAATGCTATCAGTCACGCACGAAATGGACTCAGGCATACGGAGTATGCTATCAGGCAATGTTTGTCCAATATTAGTCAATCACATGTCTCTAGAACGTCCCCCACCCGATACGAGAAACAACGCAAGCAATCAATCAATCGAGAACAAGTGAAATAAATGACACGATAACAAGTGTAAGTGCAATGCATGCAATGATGGTAATACTGAGTACATGTACTTGGCTTGATTCCGAGATTTTGTCCAAGTCTTCTAGATCACCTAGAAAATAGGAATTAATAGTTTTTAGGAAATACTCCAAAGAACTACCCTAATCAAGTCTAATAATTTCTTACTCCATCAATATCTCACCTAACCAATTCTCACATATTTGAACCCAATATTTACTAGACTAATGGCCGACCCAGCCACAGTTACTAACTCAATGTAAAAAGTAATATATATATATATATAATATATATATATATATATATATTATATATATAATAAGCAATAGTCCAACACTAAAATTTGGCCTATAGTCAATCAATAAACTTAACTGTTGGCCCGATCTATTGTACAAATTCAATACTGAATAGTAATAATCAACCCAACTCCATCAATATTTGAATCTAACGGTTTCTAAGGAATTTCAAACAGAGAGCAACTATTATCCACAGCTAACACCAAGAACCATCTCCTGAACACTCGTGTCCTACGGGTACCATATGTGTCCAAACCTGATACCGACACTACCCATAGTTGTGCTGTGGGTCGGATATGTACAATCCGACACAACCATAGAATTCATCTGAAGCCAAGAGTTTAGAGGAGTGTCAGGGATCATACCTGTGCTCGAGATAGGTTTGTTCGTGTCATCAGGAGTCGACATAGCAGCCCCCGTGTCCATCTTTTACAAAATTCTTGGTTTAGGCAATTCGTCAAACGGGTGGCGTGCATGAAATGAATGAAATCGTGTGAGTTCATTTTGAATCAAATCAAACTCCAAAATTGGAGATACTTGCAAGGATCAAATCAGGAACTCACCAATACAATCTTGATTAATTAAACTCCATGATCCAGATAATTGGATCGATCAAAAACTGTAAAAATTAATCAAGAACCCACAGAATCCATTCGATCAAGCTTAAGAAGAAATTCAATTGTCTCCAAGAAATTAACAATGGATGGAAAGAAGGAGTGAAGAGGAACTTACCAGAGCCGATCAAAATGATCCAGAGCCGATCAATCAGTGAATGCTCTCAGAGGAAGAAACGAGGATGGAGAGCTCGCGACCACAACTGCCATGGAGACGGAGAGCAGAGCTCGAACGGAGGGAGGAAGACTCTTCACTTCTTCTAACAGAGCTCAACGCCGAGCTTCGACATGGCTGCTATGGAAGCTCGCGAGGAAGGAGGCGCGGTCAGTGGTGAATGCCAGGGCTTCGCCAAGATAGTGATGATGAAGAAGAAGGAGGTTTGGGGGTCCTTAAATAGGCTCGGCGGTGACGGACAGGCAGTTGCGCGGGCAAGCGGGCAGCGGCGAAGCGGTTGGGCGGGCAGCGGCGGAGTGGTCGAGACAGTTAGGCGGTTAAGATCGGAGGGTGGAGATGGAGTGGGTGGTTAGTTGGGGACGGCGGTGATGAAGTAGAACTTTCGGGAAGCTCCCTTCGCAGCGCGGTGCTGCAGCTACTTCGTCGTCGACGTCGACTCGTCGTCGTTCTGTTACAGAGGAGGGAGTGAACTGAGTTCAAATGAGTGAATAAATGAAGAATGGGTGAAGTTGGTTTTTAAAACCAACGGTTGGGTTGATAATGGGTCGGGTTAATGGGTTTGAACCCATGTTGATCCGCGACCCATAACCGAGATGGGGTCGGGCTCAGCCCGCATTTAAGCTGGGCTTATGGCCCAAGAGAAGAAATAAAGGAATCAAGGATTAACTTAGGAAAGTAAGCCTAATAAAGATATTAAAAATTAAATAATTTAATTAGAAATCTTAGGAAATTCAATAGAAATTAAATCAAGATAATCTATAGAAAAATATAATTAACAATCTTAATATTTAATATTCTTTAAAATAATTAGAAAATCAGTAATGATAATTAATGACTAGTCAAAAATAAAAATCTTAAGTAAATCACAGAAGAAAAACTCAATCTAGAAAAGTGGAGTTACAAATCTACCCACCTTAGAAAAATTTCGTCCTCGAAATTTCAAAGGGATCGGCTAGAATGACACGAAGATCAGTCAGGCACGATTATGAAATAGGAATTTATCTGGCATGATTAGGTACGAGAATAATTAAGGAAATTTGAGGATAGTACAATAATGCAAACCTGTTAAAGAATATGAATTGGCACGATTTTGAATAGAAGAGTCTATTTAGCATGATTTAGGCATGATTTTAAAATAGTCAGAGAATTTCAAAAGTAATGCGATAATGATCAACGCACGATTAGAATTAGTATAGTCGTGATTAAATTTTAATTACGACTAAAGATAATGAGGATTACGATCAAGGTTAATTGGAATGAAATAGTCACGATTAGTAGAAAATCATCAAGGCATAATTACGATATAATCAATATTTAGGCACGATCTTGAATCGAAAATTAGAAGAGTTTAGTTTGGCACGATCCGAATCAATTGACATAGTCATAGTCAAGCACATGCATGATTAGAGTATAGGCACGATTAAGAGATATAACTCATTTAGCACGATCTACTCATAACTACTGAAATTGTCTAGGCACGATTAAATTTGATTCATGGTCGAAAATCAAGATAAATTCTGGTAAATTTGTCAATGGTGATAGGAGGCTAATCATGAATTTAGTCTAAAAATATTCGGAACTCATGCATATCCGGAATCACTTTACCTAAAATTCATGCCCCGCCAGTGTACACCTGGCTGCAGCGAACTCTTGGCTCCGTGACTCAAGAATGATAAGTACCGAATAATTTCTAAACTTTACTCATGGACAAAACAACTTCAAGGGATAGAAACATAATCTCGAGAATATTCGAAACCTATACATACCTAAGATCACTTCGACTTAGAGCCCCTGCCTCGCTAGTGCGCTGATGGCTGCAGTGGACACGGTTTTCATGATCCAGATAAATGGCTGCAGTGCGCGGCTGCCACGCCATAGTAGGTTATCGAATATTCCTTCAATGGTTCCACTGGAATTCCAAAGGAGTACCTTGATAATTCAATTCAAGCAAGCTTTCCGATTTACTAAAGAGATTCAATTTACTAGGAAGGACATGTAGTATAAATATCTGTTCTTGAGAATCAAGAGATTGACTATCCAAATAGAAAAGAATCCTAAGGATGGATTAGCTAATATATGAGCTCTATGGCTCTAAATGAAATAGTTGGGCTTGGAATGATTAGAGAAAATCAAATAGACTTTAAAAAAACCAATGGAGAATTTTGAAATGCCTGGTTAAATGAGGAGTTTGGAAACTCTGACTTAAATCTCTAAGAAGCAAGAAAACCCAGACCCTAAAGGGTGTTAAAATCCGATAATGTTGTGGGAGAAGATGATCCCCAAAAGTCATGGAATTGTAATCACGACTTTTATAGAGACCACGATGAGACAGAGAAAAATTCAGAAATTACTATAGATAACAAAATACATACAATCACACAATCGGCCTATGCTGTGATGAGTTTCCTATTTCGCAGGCTCCCAATGGTACTCTAATCCTAAGCACCATTAGATAGAGACCTGCATGGGCCACCACTAAAAACATGTCACGCACCGCTCCAGAATAATCGGGTACGGGTCGATGCATGCCCGGACCTACACATGTCGTTGACAGCGGTAGTGAGCCGTCTGGTCATCAATAACAAATAATCTCATCACAGCATCTAATCACGGAATCTATACTAACCATCACAGCAATCCACTATACAATTATTACAACTTATACATGAATATCGGGTACAAAGCCGGTGAAAGATAAATGATACAACAAGACATATAATCAATACACTCAATCAAACTATATACATAAAACTAGCTATCTCAGTATCAAGCGAGCTCCAATGCCAGTCATGTCAATCTAAGATCCATCTCACCTGTATCATCGATCCAGTCAGGAAAGGAGCAAAGTACAATGTAACTCAATAAAATCACCATGAGATCAATGGAACAGTGTAGCTAATATAACTGAAAGACTGAGAACAAGATGAACAATAAGCATGTACTAACTACGTGTATATGTGCAATTGGACGTTATCAACATGTGGGGACTAATATATAATCAGCATATAAAATATGCTATCAGTCAATATAAATCAGGCATGTCTGACGACAATGCTATCAGTCACGCAATAATCAGGCATGTCTGACGACAATGCTATCAGTCACGCACGAAATGGCTCAGGCATATGGAGTATGCTATCAGGCAATGTTTGTCCAATATTAGTCAATCACATGTCTCTAGAACGTCCCCCACCCGACACGAGAAACAACAAGCAATCAATCGATCGAGAACAAGTGAAATAAATGACACGATAACAAGTGTAAGTGCAATGCATGCAATGATGGTAATACTAAGTACATGTACTTGCCTTGATTTCGAGATTTTGTCCAAGTCTTCTAGATCACCTAGAAAATAGGAATTAATAGTTTTTAGGAAATACTCCAAAGAACTACCCTAATCAAGTCTAATAATTTCTTACTCCATCAATATCTCACCTAACCAATTCTCACATATTTGAACCCAATATTACTAGACTAATGGCCGGCCCCAGCCACAGTTACTAACTCAATGTAAAAAGTAATATCTTTATACAAAACACAAAGGTTTTTGAATCCTAGGGCTGACTGTGCCAAGATAAAGAGTGGTTGGGATTTAATCTTGGTGAATCAAGGGTTGTGGGGTTTTATGGGGAAGAGCATTATTGGGAGTGGGGTTTTATGGGGAAGATCATTATTGGGAAGTGGGGTTTTATGGGGAATCCAAAGATGGGGATTTAATATTTTGATGGTTGGGATTTAATATTTTATGGGGGCCTCATAATGGTTGTGGATGAGCATTATTGAGAGTGGGTTTTATGGGGAATCCAAATAAAATGGGTCCAAGATTTGAGGGGAATACCTTAAATGAACCATGCCCTATGGGCACGGGTTATGACTAGTATATATATAAGCAATAGTCTAACACTAAAATTTGGCCTATAGTCAATCAATAAACTTAACTGTTGGCCCAATCTATTGTACAAATTCAATACTGAATAGTAATAATCAACCCAACTCCATCAATATTTGAATCTAACGGTTTCTAAGGAATTTCAAACAGAGAGCAACTATCATCCACAGCTAACACCAAGAACCATCTCCTGAAACTCGTCCTACAGGTACCATATGTGTCCAAACCTGATACCGACACTACCCATAGTTGTGCTGTGGGTCGGATATGTACAATCGACACAACCATAGAATTCATCTGAAGCCAAGAGTTTAGAGGAGTGTCAGGGATCATACATGTGCTCGAGATAGGTTTGTTCGTGTCACCAGGAGTCGACACAGCACCCCCGTGTCCAATCTTTTGCAGAATTCTTGGTTTAGGCAATTCGTCAAACGGGTGGCGTGCATGAAATGAATAAAATCGTGTGAGGTGAGTCATTCGAATCAAATCAAACTCCAAAATTGGAGATACTTGCAAGGATCAAATCAGGAACTCACCAATACAATCTTGATTAATTAAACTCCATGATCCAGATAATTGGATCGATCAAAAACTGTAAAAATTAATCAAGAACCTACAGAATCCATTCGATCAAGCTTAAGAAGGAAATTCAATTGTCTCCAAGAAATTATCAATGGAGAGAAAGAAGGAGTGAAGAGGAACTTACCAGAGCCGATCAATAAGTGAATGCTCTCAGAGGAAGAAACGAGGATGGAGAGCTCGCGGCCACAACTGCATGGAGACGGAGAGCAGAGCTCGAACGGAGGGAGGAAGACTCTTCACTTCTTCTAACAGAGCTCAACGCCGAGCTTCGCCATGGCTTCCATGCTGGAAGCTCGCGAGGAAGGAGGCGCGATCAGTGGTGAATCCGCCAGGGCTTCGCCAAGATAGTGATGATGATGAGAAGGAGGTCTGGGGGTCCTTAAATAGGCTCGGCGGCGGTGATGGGCAGGCGGTTGCGCGGGCAAGCGGGCAGCGGCGGAGTGGTCGAGACAGTTAGGCGGTTAAGATCGGAGGGTGGAGATGGAGTGGGTGGTTAGATGGGTACGGGTGATGAAGTAGAACTTTCGGGAAGCTCCCTTCGCGGCGCGGTGCTGCAGCTACTTTATCGTCGACGTCGACTCATCGTCGTTCTGTTACAGAGGAGGGAGTGAACTGAGTTCAAATGAGTGAATAAATGAAGAATGGGTGAAGTTGGTTTTTAAAACCAACGGTTGGGTTGATAATGGGTCGGGTTAATGGGTTTGAACCCATGTTGATCCGCGACCCTTAACCGAGATGGGTCGGGCTCAGCCCGCATATAAGCTACTGGGCTTATGGCCCAAGAGAAGAAATAAAGGAATCAAGGATTAACTTAGGAAAGTAAGCCTAATAAAGATATTAAAAATTAAATAATTTAATTAGAAATCTTAGGAAATTCAATAGAAATTAAATCAAGATAATCTATAGAAAAATATAATTGACAATCTTAATATTTGGAATATTCTTTAAAATAATTAGAAAATATTAATGATAATTAATGACTAGTCAAAAATAAAAATCTTATGTAAATCACAGGAGAAAAACTCAATCTAGAAAAGTGGAGTTACAGTGAATAGAGTAGGCGGCAGAAATTTAGCTATTAAAAAATTGTTAGTAGCAAGATCACAGATATATCACAGATATAGAAATGTAAAAATATAGGACAGAGAGTAACACAAACACAAGGATGTATACTGGTTTTCTTCTTGTGAGGACTAATCCAGTCGAAAGAACTCCTGCTTCCAGTTGAAATCCACTATGAAAAAAATGCAAGTTTTCATACGAAGTCCTTGCAACTTCTACAACACGAGCTTTGATACGAAACACTCGACCAACTTCAATTGTGAAGTGTCTATTTTCAATCAAGCCTCTAATTACAATCACTCTGAAACTTCTAGACCGTAGCGCACTGGCAAATCGACTAGAGGATTATAACAAGTTTGAGATTTGAAAATGAAAGCTTAGAAGGCTTTGGAAGACCGTAGTAGGATTAGAGAGAATGAATTGGTGTGTTGAAATGGTATAAATTCTTCTCTATTTATAGGTTTTCCAAAGGGAGAATTCGGGTAAAATTTGGGCAAAATTCTTTAAGAGAATCTCGGCAGATAGCCGTTGCCTCCGTAACTGCGGGGAGACTGGGTTTGAAAGCCAACGTTCTACTAAACGAGCTCGGGCCAAACTCGGTCCGTATTTTGTTGGTCCAGAATTGGTTTGGTTAGGGTTTTGCAAATCGGGTTTTGGGCTTTTTGAGAATTCAAGCAGTTATGAAGTAGTTTGGGCTTTTGTAAGTGGGACTTGTTTTCAAAACAAAAGGGTATTTTGAAAACATTTATGGGTAGCCTATTTGCCAGTACGACTTGGTGTATATTGTATTTCTAGACTCAATAAATTATGAAAAATATATTGATAATGAAAATACAGACTAACGGAAAAACGGTCCAAGTCTTGAACGGTAGCAGTAGCAGTTTGAGCAGATCGTCCAAGTAGCCCTTATATCGAGACATGGTTAGATCAATTATCAAAATCAGGTTTGACCATGACCAATGGGCTACCATGTATCTGTCAGCTTTAGAGAGGGCTGCTCCACCAACCCACCAGCAATCAAGGATACTTGCAAACTTTTGCCAACTGAAGCCAACTAAATTCTTAGGCAAGAAGGTCCCACAGAAGTTCATGAGTGGCTCAGCAACATCCAGCACTAGTTGGAGGCGGCAGATCTACCAAAAGAAAGATGGTTGTCGTCAAGATACAACTGACTGGCAAGGCACCACTGGTGGCACACAAAAGAAAGATGGATTGGGCGGAATATTGTCACTTGGGAGGAGTTCTGCAAACTCTTCCAAGAGATGTACATCACAGCTACCTTCAGAACGGAGCTTCGTAGCTAGTTCCTTCATCTTGTACAAGGCGACATGATTGTGGAAGAATATAATGCATAGTTTCTAGGACGGAGCCATTTATCACCTATATTGGTCCAGACCGAGGAGGCGAAGGCAGAAAAATTCTATGACGAGCTGAGCTACAGACTACAGGAGCTTATAGAGCCGTTGTTCCTAAAACCTACTCGGGAGTCCTTACAGCCGCACAACGCTTGGAGCGAGTCCACCGGAAGGAGGCCAGCCAGAAACATACGCATCCCGCAACATCAGCAGCTCGAACACTACGAGGAGGACCTAAATGACTCATCGCCATACATCAACAACCAAGAGTAACCCCGTATCAGATTCCAGAACTCTCAACTTGTGAGTACTGCAGAAGGGAGGACATGTCCAAATGGATTGGCGATGAAGATTGAAGCAGTGTTTACATTGTGGCTCCGATCAACATCATATCCAAACTTGTCTGAAAAAGCGTACGGGGGGATCCCAACCACCATTACTAACTCTAGCATCAAAATAAGAAGGATATCCACGTGGACCACTTCCCGACCCGGCGATGTAGTTTGCGCAGGCGTGACAGCAGGCAGGAGCACAACGACAAGGACATGCATTTGCCATAACGATTAAAGACGGAATAGCAACACGAGGAATGACTGAAGGTAACAACTTATAGTTTTATGATAGGGACATTGAGTAGGAAATTAGTTATGATTATACTTGCTTGGGTTAGAAAGAACCGTAGGAACATAGCACACCCCTTCGAGTTAACCAAGTTACATTAGCATACCCTTTATCATTGTGAGTTATTTTTAATTTCGAGCACGAAATTCTTTTAAGGTTGGTAGGATGTAAGCGCTCTAATTTTTGGAATTTTTTATTTATTTAATATAATTTTTATTTATTAAATTATATTTTTAAATTCAATTTTGACTATAAATATATTTTACCATAGTTTTGACTTTTGAAGAGAAACATTAGCTAATTTCTCGAAACCAATTTATATATGTGTTCTAGACGATTCTACCTTCACATAGACATATCACGTCCCACTAAAACATGTTTTCTTGTGCACTATTTTTCTTTTACAACTTTCGGGTCAAAAGGCCCAACTTCGACATCGACCGTAATACTCTTGTCTATTCCAATTAAAAATAGAGCCCCAACCTCGATCCAAACTTTACGAACCAATATATAGTTTTGACCTATTTTGAGCCTAATACACACATGCCAATGGTGACCCACTCAATTGAGTTTCCATATGCTATTTAAATGGCACACAAGACCCACTTATTAGACTTTTCGAGTATATTTTTGTTCAATAAATCGTATCGACCCAAAACCAATCCACCAAGCGTGGTATAGCCTATTTTTGGCTGCCCTAACCTATTAGGTTTATTTTATATTAGTTTTTAGCAATTTAATAGCAGCCTATGTTGAATTAAATTCATTTTTAAAATCACACAACTACTTTCCTAAAATGGAACCAAATACAATCCCTTTGAGATACGCCCTTGCATATCGTTGAATATAGACCACAAATCCTATCAAATCTCACCAAAATATTTTCTGCCCAAACCCTAATATTAATACAACCAAACTTTATATTTAATCTATAAAGACCGTTGTTCCTACCCCTCAAAGAATTTTTGTGCCTACCCTTTCTCCCTTTTCGCGTGCACTATCTTCTTCCTGCAGAATTTTCCCTCTTTCCGACAACCTTTCCACCTTCTACCAACTCTCACAAAACCCTAAAACCACCCATTTTCACCACAACAAGCCCTCGAGCTACCACACAGCACCTAGTTAGTCAGCACGAGGCATGGAAGGCAACCGAAGAAGCCGGACCGAATCTGAAGGTCACAGCATGTTAGTCCACTTTGCGCATGGGTTTCATTGACTTTTGCTTATCCAAGTGATGCGAAACCAATTCTAACGGGTAGCCCTACGTGTCTACTTCCATCTCCAGTCGTCCATCTACGTGGTTTCATACCGTTTGTCCGTGGTGGTCGTTGCACGATTGTTGGTCAAGACTGAACCAATTTTGGTGTGAGTGTCATTCTGGTGACTTGCTGAGCCCTTTGATGTCACAAAAAAATTGATAACGTCCCTAGCATCTTGTTCTATCATCCTAATATGCTCATTGGTCATCTCTTCAAGTTTTTCTTATTTTTAAAAAATCCATCACCGTCGTACAATTTGTCGAACGAAGGAAATCCTTGAAACCAATGTTGTTTTTGAACTTGAACCTTCATAGCACTTTTCTAAAAATATCATTTTGTGCCTTTCATTGTAAAAACCTTGTTTTCATTAGTTTTTGAATTATTACAGAATTATTATTTATTAAAAAATTAATTATTTTTGGGATTGATGCACTCGACAAGTTGGCTAATGTTGAAACAGGTTTAATATAGAAACTAGATGTTTGTTTCCTTGTATGTACGTAGTCTAATTTTTTAAATATTCTAAATAAATTTTTAGAATTAAATATTATTTTTATTATATAAAAAAAATTCATTGGGGTGACTTGATAACTAAGTATGATAAATGTACTTAGTTTATATATATATATATATATATATATATATATATATAATATATATATACACACCACACACACACACACACACACACACACACACACACGTTAACATACTTAGTTATCAAGTCACCCCAATGAAAAAAAATATTTATATATATATATATATATATATATATATATATATATATAATATATATATATATATATATATATATATATATACATGCGGCTTGTGTTGAGTTGTTGATATGGTTATTGTTATAGTTTACAACTTAAGTACTCTCTGATGGGCTCCTTAGATTGTTTGGCCCATTGGAGATGTGCTGCTAGCATGTATACGTATTCTTAATCCTACTTATTTGGGGACTGGGGTATCACAATCATTATAAGGTTTGAAGGATAGCTGATGAATATGAAAATTTAGTCATGATTGATAGAGAAGATCAAGGAGACTCAGTTCCTAGATAAGAGTATGCAGTATCCGGGCACAGGTGCAGGCAGGATTATTGGACGACTTTGTCATAGCAGATGATGGTGCCCTAAGGCATTGAACTAGGTTGTGTGTGCCTAAGGGTAGTTTGAGGGAAGAAGTTATGCAGAAAGCCCACCAATCTTAGTTTCTATTCACCCAGGAGCCACGAAGATGTACAAGGATCTCCGAGAGTATGTTTGGTAGTATGGGATGAAGTGAGAAGTCACCAGATTTGTTTTAAGGTGTTTGGGATGCCAGCAGGTTAAAGCAGAAAAGTAGAGGCCCGGAGGATTCCTCCAGCCTTTACCTATTCTGGAATGGAAGTGGGAGCATATAACTATGGATTTTTCAGGCTTACCTCGAACACCCGGCAAAAAAAATATTATATGGGTAATTGTGGACAGGCTGACAAAATTAGCTCGTTAATTTCATTCAAGGTAGGGTTGTCAACAGAGTAGTTAGCAGAGCTCTACATGACGCAGATTTTGTAAATTCACGGAGTACCGGTCTGCATTGTTTTCGACAGGGGCTTACAGGTTCACTTCTCATTTTTTGAAGAGTTGTAGTAGAGTTTGTAGTGCCCCACTTCTGTTGGGGCGAAGCACTATGTAATAGGCTCATGGCAAGCAAGACACGATCGAGAACATAGATAGCTAGTCTGACTCAACATCGAGTTTGGTATACGAAAACCTTGGCATCAATAAAATCGATTTGAGCGAATGATATGTGAACCTTCCAACTAATGGATCGGCTTCTCTTGGAATAAGTCTTAGATGCAGCAGACTGTGCCTTAGCGAGTAAGCTCTAAATAAGAGTCCCTTCAACGGGACTGGTCTGCTGTTGGTTTTTTTTATTTTTTTGATATTTTGCTGCTTGGTTTTGATGAGTGTGCTTTCGCATCGATTTCTGAATACGCCTTTGGGGATTTCGAAGGGGAAGGGTTGAAGAAGGGATTCTAATATAATGTTCGTGCCATTGCAGGAGTTCGTGTAAATGAAATTTAATCATAGTGAAGCGATCTTCTACTCTCCGCGCTTTCTTTTAGGTAGGTGGTTCGTCCCCTTCTTTTCTACTCCTTCCCGTCAACAAATTCTAATGGCCAAACGTTCAAATCGATGATGCTGGTTGAATATATATTATGCCACTAAGATAAAATAAAAATATGGGATAACTGTAATATAACTAATACAACTATGCCTAGAGACATTAACTTAATGCCTCACACCGAGGTGAGCAGTTTGGTTCAGAATTGGGAAAATAGTTGAAAGAAAAGGACATTGAAACATAGATTCGTGGCACGGTGCCTGGGGTATTTGGTGCCTGTGGATAGCCAAATCAGAACATACGGCTTTGAGGCAAAGAATGAATTGTTGTGCAAGTTATGGGTTATATAGCTTAATTCCATTTATGTCATGCATCTGCTGTATAAATAAAACTGTTTACGCATTCGCATGGTCATGGACAACTTGCGCACAGGGTTAGCTTTCCTCTAAACAGTATCCGAGACGTCCGAACCGAGTCGGCCTAGGAGAAAATTATGAAATCGTACTTCGGCGTGAGGCATTACGAGACCTCCAGTCGGGCATGCAACCCGGGCTGATATGGCGAGTCAGAATGCTACGTAATTGTACTTTATGGTGTCGATATCACCAATGACCGCATATAATATAGATTGCGTGCTCACCTATTGTCTTTTGCAGGTGGTATCTATTATATCTATTTTATGCAGGGAACGAGCACGGCCGTGGTAAGAAATGTCAAAAGTTAATATGTTACTACTTTATGATATGCTATCGATATGAACTGAAAATCATCTAATTCTAAATAGAAAGACAACTTTGATGCATACAAATCCTTAATAAGTAGTGTCGGTTTCGACGAGTGGATTCATCCCGCTCACTAGTGCATTCCCAAGTGTACTAATCCCTAACTCCCCAAGTGACGAGCGCTCTGCGGGAGCATGAGACTAGACTGAAGCTGAAGAAACAGAGGCGGCTCGAAGCTCTCCTATTTTGAAGTATTTTGAAGTCAATTCATCTCGAAGTCTTTTAGTTTTAATGTACGAAGGGGCATGAATGTATGGAATGGTAAGGATTATTTCATGGCATCTTGTCGAAAGTTTATCTTTTATGTTTCAAAGAATGTAGCCGCAACGACAATTGTAATATAAAAATGACCTTGCATATGTTTTGCAAGTTTTATCAATGAAAAGCTATTTTCTTTCTATATTGTATCTTCAACTCTCTACACTGTTTAATTTTAACTTATTGTCTCAAATGAATTATCAAATGCACATTATTGCATTATATAAGTCTAATTTAGACTTGTATGACATCACGCCCGAGCAAGGACGATCGATTCGCCTTAAATTGATGCGAGGATGAACGATTCGGCGAATCGGACGTGACAGACTTTGGGCACCCAATTGAAGTTTAGTACGCTTACCATCTATATACGAATGGGCAGTCGGAGAGGACTATTCAGATCCTAGAAGATATGTTGCGGGTCTTTGCTTTGGATTTTGGAGGATCTTGGGAGGATCATCTGCACCTGGTAGAGTTTGCTTATAACAATAACTATCAGGCTAACATAGGCATGACACCTTTTGAGGCACTCTATGGCCGACGGTGTCGTACGCCTTTGTCATGGGATGATGTAGGGGAAATGGCTTTGCTTGGACCAGAGATGGTAGTTGATTCAGCAAAGAAAGTCAAGTTGATAAAGAAAGGTCTCAAAGTTTCTCAAGACAGGCAGAAGCATAGGACAGATAGCAACAGGAGGCCTTTGGAGTTTGTAGTAGGAGATATGGTGTTCTTGACGATTTCTCCGACTCGAGGCACTATCAGATTTGGAATGGGAGGTAAACTTATCCCAAGGTACATTGGACCTTTTGAGGTGATTGAGAAGATTGGAGTTGTTGCGTACCGGCTAGCACTTCCCTCTAGCCTAGAAAGGGTACACAACGTCTTTCATGTATCTCATCTTCGCTGACCCAAGCTATATAGTGGATCATTCCAAGTTGGAGGTGGGCCCCAATATCACATATGCTGAGCAGTCCGTTGAGATCATCGACCGTGGAGTGAAGCAGCTGAGGAGTCAGGTTATTCCTTTAGTCAGAGTTGCCTAGAAGCACTCTCTTGGGGAGTCCATTTGGGAGAGGAAGGATGGGCTAAGGGAGAGATATCCCTATTTGTTTGAGACTTGGCATTTTTTTTACTACAACTCCTGAAATTTAAAGGACTAAATTTTTAAAAGGAGGGTAGATTTGTAACCTCTCTTTTCCCCAATAAATAAAATCTAGAACTTTTTATAATATTTTATATTTTTAATAATTTTTTGAATATTTTATTGGAATATATTTAATAATTTATTTAAATATGAATTTTTTGTAGGAGTGACAAACTTGTAATTATTACCAGGTATGTTGGTTATGTAGGAAACTCATTGTGGAATGCTTAGCCACATGACTTGGTAGGAACAATCTAGAATCTTATTAAATAATCGAGATTAATGTTAATTAATCCAGGGATTGGTATTAATCTCAGGGAATATTTCTTCGAATCTGGAATATCCTAAGGAATATTCTTTGAAATATTTCAGGAATATTATCTGTAGTCCATGTGCCTAAGATTCTAGTTCTTTCCTAACCCTATCTATACATACCCTAATTAATTGTTGGATTATTAATTCCTAATCATTCTAAGTGATTCTAATGACTGTGTCCATATTAATTCTATTAAAAAAAATTTACATTTGCATTTTGTCCCCGACACGGACACACCCGTGTCACCCCGGACCATGTCATGTGTCCCCTGACACAGGACTCACATATTTTCATTCTGAGTCCATCAACAAACCCATGTCCTGTGTCCGTCTGACACGGACACAACATACAGACACACAACCTAATACCTAACCCTAACCCTAATTGTACCGTGTCCGACCTTAGGATCTCGCCACCATAGCCATGTCCGACTAAGCATTGCCGGAGTTGTGAAAACACCACTGCTGTCGCCGTGTCCTAAAGGAGTCAGGATACAGGTCTCCTTGGATTGGTGCACTACTGCCACGATAGCCGCTCCGCCCCATCAGTCATCAGGAACCGTCGAGCGCTATCGTTGCGACACGGGAACCACGTGTCTCCTTGAAGTACGTGTTGACTCTTCGAAGTCTGCGCTCGACTCCTAAAGCCATCACCGACAGTCATGTCTGTACCCTATATCCAGATCTAGAGTCTTCGACGACCACCACCACCTCAGTTCCTCCGCCATCCGCCAAGCGCCGACCAGATCTTTGGACCCAAGCCGCTGGATCAAGCTTCACCACTGACAGCATCATCGCGATTCATCTTCACTAGCCGGACACTGCCAGATGAGCACCACCATCTCCTCCTTGAACCTCCTTCCTTGTTCTTCTTCTTCTTCTTCTTTATTTTTTTTTAGTTGGCGGCTGAGCATGTGAGTATGAGAAAAAGGGTATAGAGAAGTTAGGGTTAGGCTATGTATAGGGATCGAGCCAGGTTACGGGTTGCAACTACGGACTGAGCTAGAGTGGGCTAAGAAAAAGAAAGTAAAAAAGAAAGGGAAAGAGATTGGGTTGTTGTTTGGGCTGGGCCGACCCATTGGGATGGGTCTAGGATGATATAGTTTTATTATATTTAGTAAGTATATTTAGTATATTATTCTAGTTTAATTGGTATTTAATTTTATAATTAGTTAATCTTGTCAGTTGTTAGTTTGTATAACATTAAGTAATATGAATAAATAAATAATATTTAGATAGCTATATTTTAATATTATTTGTCACGACCCGCTTCCGAATAATCGGATACGGGTCGAACACATCCAACCTTCGTTGATAGACACATCGAAGTAAGTTGTACAAGTCTAAGAAAAACTCCAAGTGACATGATAAAATAAAACATCACAACATCTATAACGTCCCAGAGAGTCACTACAACAATAGTCATTATTATAACTTTAAAAGAAATAATAATACCGGAGACAAATCTGGTAACAGAATCCTTACAATACAAATATCCAGTAATAAATAACTAGGCCGAATCTAAGAAAGAAACTAGACAAAATCCCTGTAGCTCCTATGTCAAGTGTCACCACTCCACTCTGCTAAGCTAAGATCTCGGGCTCTGGCCCATAAAGGTTGGACAAGATCCTCAAGTGCACCTGCAACATATCTAGTCAGGGCAGAGCAAAGTACAATCTACGATAATAAAACAAGTACGACATGATGAAAAGGTAAAGTACAAGAGATCAGGATGAACATGAAAAGTACATGCATAATCTGAACCTGAACATGAATATGAAAACAAGAAATCCTGAATATGTGACCGGGTGGGGTAAGCACATGAAAGAACAAGTAATGGTACGGCTTCGAATTCCACGTGCACGATATGAGACCTAAGCTATTCACATGAATCCTAGGTTGAGCTTTGGTCACATATCTGTAGTATTTCCCCTACCCAATGTACAAGTAAAGAACACGAACCAGAGTACAAGACCATATCGTGTAACAATGTGTCCAATATGATAAAGAATATGACATGAAGTAAATGAGTCAAAACCATAGAAGTACTTGCCTTGCTCCGGGAGATCGAGAATAGGAAAATAATGATCATTAAGTCCACCTGAGGCAATTTGGAAATTAATTAAAGTCTAACTAAACTAGCTAATTATTAGGAATACTAATTTATTTAAACTTATAGGCAAGGCGATGGTATTTGTTTACCAAATAAAGACTTCTTAGTAAAACTTTTTAGTAGATAATATTTAAACCTTATGCCTATTAGAAATTTTAGTAAAACTGTAATGAGAAAATAACAAGAAAATAATAACCTTACTAATGAAATAGTAAATAAAATGATAACCACTTTTCTAATCATGCTATTAGTATTACATATCAATAAATCTTAGTCATAGTTTGGCCTACCCCATTGTCACACATGTACTTCAAATAACTCAACTTATTAAGCCCAACCTGTCAAATACCACCAATTCTAGCAAAATATACTCACTCCATAACCCCCCTGATCCCAATCAGAGAACAGACTTAATCGAGTTTTCAAGAAACCATCCGAGAATCTTCAGTATTTGCTACTCCTACTAGAGCCTGGACCAGTCACAGAAACTCACAGATTAACCATTTGTTAGACAAGTCATAGAAACCAACACATTCAGTTTGGATCATCCTTTCAAAGTCGAGCCCCAATCCAAAATCTTTATCAGAATACAACAAAACCTTGCAATATACATTGACCTATACTCACAATTTAACCTTCCCTACTGCCATTCAAAACACAACTGAGTCTACACAAAGTCTAGCAACACACAGAATTAAAAGCTTGAGTAATACACCTGGAATTTTAAGAGCCCAGCCCCGGCAACATTAATACCATACAGTTTAAGATCTAAAAATTACAACAACTCAGCAAAGTTGAAACAAACAAAACCCCAGCCTCCTACTTAAATTAAACCTACATTTTAAACCCAACGACTACTTTGAATTCAAAAGTCCTCCTCCAAATAGCTACACACTCAAACGGATCCTGCAATTTTTGTTCAACTTCTCCTTCTCACTAATCTAGACTCCAGTCCCAATTCGACCTTCCTGCACACGACCTTAACTCTAGACACACACAACTTGGATACGAACTGATTGCTAGGCACGAGCAATCAAACTTCCCTGTATCCCGACCCCTAGGGCTGCAAATGAGCCAAGCTGTTCGCAAGCTGCTCGAAGCTCGGCTCGATAAAAGCTCGTTTGAGCTCGGTTCGTTTAGTAAATAAGCTGAGCTCAAGCTTCATTTTCGAGCTTGTTTAATAAACGAGCCAAGCTCAAGCTTACAAGTACTCGGCTTGTTTGAGCTTGCAAGCTGGCTCGTTTTTTAGCTTGCGAGCAGGCTCATTTAGAAGCTCGTTTAGGAGCTTGTTTAGAAGCTCGTTTGTTCTTTGTTGAATTCTAATTTTATATATGTTTGCATAACAATATGATTGTGTGCATTATATATTTATATGTCTTTGATAATTGATATTAAGGAACTTTTTAAATTAAATTTTTATAAATAAATTATTACTATTACAGGTACTTGAATTCAAACCGAACAAGCTTGAAGTCGAGCTCGTTAATTAGCTTGAGATAAAGCTGAACGAGCTTGAAATCAAGCTTAACGAGCTTGATTTTGAGCTTATCGAGCTTGTTTATCAAGCTTAAATCAAGCATGAATCAAGCTTGCATATCAAGCCAAGCTCGAGCTCAAACCAAGCCAAGCTCAAGCTTAATATAAACAAGCTCGAGCCAAGCTCAAGCTCTAAAATAAAATAAAAAACTTATAAAGCTTGAGATCGAGCTCGAACTCGATTAATTCTAGTCAAGCCAAGCTCAAGCTTACGAAAGCTTGGCTCGGCTTGGCTCGTTTGCAGCCCTGCCGACCCCATCCCTGGCCAATAATTTTTAATTCAAAATCACAGCAATGAGCTCATCCAAAACTGCGAAGTATGAGACCGCACCTGAGGAGAAGATTCAAATTGGAAGGAAGACACGATCCAAGTGGTCGGACACGTCTCCTCGTGTCCGGCAACAATTCGAGTCCCTATTGAGACATTTCGTCGAACAGGTGCAGTGCACAAAGAGTGAAATAGGATTTTAGAGAAACTAGTATTCGCTTGCTAAGAAATATTTGAAATAATCATCAGACAATCCAAGAAAAATTCAAAGAATAACAGATCCAAACACTTATAAGAAATCTCGATCTCAACAACCAGCTGTGATCCTGAATCAATCACTTTCTCTTCAATGTCCTGTTCGAAACTTCTCCCCCGCAAAGAAAACTTGAACCCAAACAATCATCAAGAACACCATTGCAACACCTCTTCCAGAGCAAAATCAAAACTGAAATCAAAACTCACCTCGATGAAGTCACGGTGGAGTGTCGTCGAGGAAGCGGTCTGCTCACCGGAGATGGGAGCTGGATCGATCGCCACAGGAATCGGATCAATGATCTTGGAGAGGAAGACTCATGGCAGATGAAGAAGACCATATCTGGAGGAGATCTCCAAGGCCAAGACTGTGCTGTCAGAGCGGAGGAAATCGTCGGAGATGACTCCTCGTGTCGTTGTCGGAGAAAGTGAACGTCTAGCTGTTGTCATCGCCACCCCTCGAGATGAAGGCTCCACCGCCATGGCCGGCCATGCCTGGAAGGAGTTAGGGTTAGGGCTCGGGAACTCTTGAGAAGAAGAGAGGAAGAGTTGGGACCGGATAGCTCTGCTCTGCTCTCGATTTTTACAGAACCAACAAAATAAGAAGGGAAGAGAGAGAGAGAGTTTATATAGAGTCTTGGAATGGTTAGTTTTCTTGGAGAAAAGGAAACATACAGGAGGGAAAATTCAAGTGTAACAGAATTTGGAGCTTGCTCTCCACATGGGGTCGAGTAGGTCAGTTAAAGAATTAAGCTATGAAGGGAAAATAGGATTTAGTAAAATATACTATTACAACATTCTATTACCATGGTTAGAAAAATAGATTTAGCTAGAATTTATTTTAGAAGGTTTATTCCAGATTAGCCTTGGTTAATTTAATAATCAACCATGTGACTAATTTCTAGAGTCTTCCCCCATAAATCCGTAATAAAGATTAAAACCAATAATTCTCTTCATAAACTCATAAATCAAAATAATGCTAATATAAATCAGAAAACTAATATTCTCCAAAAAATACATTAAAGATAATTATTTCCTAAAAATTCTAAAATATCATGAAAATACTAAAATTCATTAATTCAAGGAAACTCCTTAGAAAATTTCGTCCTCGCAATTTAAAATGGCATAATTAAGGATAATTAAATACAGTAATGGCACGATTAACTAAAATCAGTGAGGCATGATCGAAATCAAAATTGAGACACGATTGAAATAGAACAAAGTGGTCATGGTCAAAACACCTAGGTGCGACCAATTATGAAAATGATTAAGATTAATAACGATCAGCTAGATACGAAAAAGTCATTTGGGTACGATCAAAATCACTTAGCCATGATCAAAACAGAATTTAGATCATTAGGCATGATCGAATGCTAGGCATGATCGACATATACAATCAAAATATTGTCACGTTAAAAGATAGGCATGACCAGAATTTCTAGATATGATCTGAGATAGAATTGGAATATTGTTTGTGGTCACAATTATTTTAGACACGAGTAAATCATAAGCATGATTAAAATATAATCAAATGACCATAAAATAGAAAAAATGATGTCCCGTGAAACAGACAAGGCAAAATACCAAATCGAATTTGAAATGAGAGTACAAGGATTTGTGATTCAAGGAAAATCAATATCGTATGGTAATAGGACGTAGTCTCCATAGTATCCGAAAACATATATATATATATATATATATATATATATATATATATATATATATATATATATATATATATATATATATATATATATATATATGAAGTCACTTTACCTAGAATCCATGCCCCGACAGTGTATATATGGCTGCAATAAACTTTTGGTTCCGTGACTTAAATAATAATATATTACCGAATATTCTATCAGCTTTATCCATTCTCAAACAATATTGGCGGAACAACTCAGAGAGATCAAAACATGATGTATCTACACTACAAGAAAAAAAAAATCCTGTTACAACGTTTCATCTACAACACATCCTGAAAATATTGTAAAAAGGAGGGGTCTTCTACAACCTTTATCTTAAAAATATTGTAAAATACTTGTACAAACAATGTTTTATATACAGACGTTGAGGCTTATACAACGGTCATTTTCAAAAGTTATGTATTACTGTCTTCAACAACGTTTTGTTAACATTGTAAAACTTATTAATTTTGACAACGTTTATGTAATGTTGTCAAAGTTCCTAATTTTGATAATGTTTTTTAAATATTGTAAAATGTCATGTTCAACAACTATTATCAACAGTTGTAATTTTTTTTATCTCTTACCATGTTTGTTTGATGTTGTAAAATTAATTTTATTTACCACTTTATATAAGCGTTGTGTATGTATTGTCGTTTAACAATGTTTGAGAAACATTATAAACGGGTTATATTCAACAACCTTTATTAAAGGTTATAAAAGATGTGTATTTTGTTTATACAATATTGTAAATTTAATTTTACTTTGCCACTATAAATAAACGTTGTGAATGTATTTATCTTTTAACTATTTTAAATTGCATATCCATGTGTTTGACAAATAAAAGTGACACACTCACTCATAAGTTACACATTTTTATGTGTGTGTATGTGTGGTGGTGTGTGTGTGGGGGGGGGGGGGGGGGGGGGGGGGGGGGGGGGGAGGGGGGGGGGGGGATTTCCCCTAAAAAATTCATTCAAAAAAATTTGTGTCATTTTCTATTATTTAAATTAGTTATTGCAAGTTGTGACTAGTCTACAAATCTTTAATTCAAGATTATTTTATGTTTTATTTTCTATTTTTAAAGTATCTTGAGTTGATAAAGAACTTTAAAGGAACAAAGTAAGTCATTTTATTGCTAACTTTAAACGTCAACATTTTGTATAATATAAAAATGGAAACTTGGAAAGCTAACTCTTATTTATTATAGGATTAGGAGATCAACTTTTGATGAGAATGTAGATGTATATTTATCAACTAGGTGTACCAGATGGTAGAACCTAGGGCAGCTAAGGCGACCGCCCAGAGTCCATGAATCACGAGGGCCCAAAAAAATAATTTAAAAATAAATATGTTAAAATGATTTGTATCTAAAATAGAACTAGTATGTACCATAAGTCTTCTTTGATAGAAAGCTATTGTGGTGGTGTAGTTAGTATGTTAGACTTGTATGCTAAAGATTTTTAGTTCAATTCTTGATAGTAACCTTTATTTTATTTATATTTATTTTAGTTTTTTAATATATTTTTACATTATTTATGAGGGCCCTATTTTGAAATTTCATCCCAGGCCCCCATGAGCTCAAGGCTGGCCCTGGTAGAACCCTAGTTAGTTCAATAGTTTTGCAGAGCCTAGGTTCCAATGCCTGTGAGCAACAACAAGACTTGCAGATCACCAGCACGACCTGCAAGCATTAATTTATATGTTTGTCATTAACTTAATAAGTAGGTTCACTTTTAACTCATTTGGTCTAGCCATATATTTATACTACTATAAATATACTATTATATAATAAGAAAAGTTGGCTTCACCACAAATTTTTTTCTTCCAAATATGTCCTTGTCTAACTTTAATAATTCAAATTAATTATTAAATTTAATGAGGATAGTTAGGTAATTATGTATAGATTTTATTTTAAGGAAAATATAGTTTGCTATTTTGTCGTCTTTTGCTCTTTCCAAGAAAACAATTTAACTAAAAAATGATTAAAATAAGTGCAATGCACGTCTCTCTCTCTATTATCTCTCTCTCTCTCTCTCTATATATATATATATATATATATTTTCTCTCTCTCTCTCTCTCTCTCTCTCTATATATATATATATATATATATATATATATATATATATATATATATATATATATGGAAGCGGATCAAAAGTCCCCCTTAGAAAATCCCTTAAAAACCCCCCTCACACTAATTCGTAATATTAATGTTAATATTAATGTTAATGTTAATATTAACATTAAATACTAAAATTAACATTAAATTTAACATTAAAATTAATATTAACATTAACATTAACATTAATATTAATATTAATATTAACATTAACATTAATATATAAAAAAATAAAAAAATTAATATTAACATTAATATTAATATTAACATTAATATTACGAATTAGAGTGAGGGGGGTTTTTTCGAATTAGAGTGAGGGAGATTTTTAGGAGGTTTTCTAAGGGGGGCTTTTGATCCGCTCCCTATATATATATATATATATATATATATATATATATATATATATATATATATATATATATATATATATTGGAAAAAAATATATATATATATATTGGAAATATAAATTTTATTCAAAAAATATCGAAAATGCCTCAAAAGAGGATACAAGGGGAGGTAGAAGACTACCCCCAAACACAAAATAAGCCTGCAATGGGCTAATAAAAACACACTAATGGCAAACCCTAAGCCAGCATGCCGACCCTAAACAACAATCAACCTCGAAGTTTCGATTTGGAAGACAAACACAATTACATGATGAGCTGCAGGAGCTCCCTACGAGGGTTTTTTTGTCTTCCGACACCCTTTCCCTACTTCAGGCTCTAAGAGAGGGCCACGGCCAGCTCCGCGATCCGCCTCGAGGAGGGATTTGGAAACAGCACACGAAGCTGGGTCCAAACCCCCTTATCCGAAACAAGAATATCGATAACCGTACGGGTGGAGGGATCAAGCCTCGAATCAGAACCGGATGCCTCCAGCCCACCCGGGGCAAAGCCGTAGAAGATCACTCCCCCGCGCTCCTCCGTGACAGGATCTGTGTCGTCTGCCCAGCATAAGCGGCCTACCGTCCTAGGCGACGAACAGCGGTCTAGTAGCTCTCCCGGAGGCATGGAGGGTGAGCCAGCCACGTTGCACCTCAGAGGACCAGTATCTGCTATCGCGACCGCATAGTCGACCAAGGGCCGGGAACCCGAAGAAGTGGGTACAGACGACGAACCAACTAGAGGGAGAGGGGGGCGGGAGGGGGCATCCTGGGTCGCACTCCGGAGTAATGATCCATAGTCAGACTAGGAGGGACCAGAGGAACCTCCGCCTCCCTCACCGCGACATAAGCATCGACCAACAAGTCGACAACCTGTCCGTCCGTGATAAGTGCGGAGGAAGTAGGTCCTCCTAAACTGGAGTGCTCCATAGGAGCCAAAGTCCCGGCTCTCTCCATCGGGCTACCGGCTTCATCCACCGAGGGGACCCCTGGGGTCTCTCCATCGGGCTACCAGCTTCATCCACCAAAGTCCCGGCTCTCTCCATTTTTTTAATTTTTCATTTTATTCCATCATTCCCCCTTCTCGTATCATTTTTAGACATACCCTCTCTCTCTCTCTCTTTCTCTCTCTCTCTCTCTCTCTCTCTCTCGACCTTCTCAAGCTTCTTTCTATAGAGCTTCCCCTCTCTCTCTCTCTCTCTCTCGATCTTCCCTCTCCTCCTACTCCTCCATGGATACCAACCTGTACCTGCTAATGGTGAGGGCCGGCGAATTCAAATGAATTCTTAAGGGTTTCTAGGCAAAAAATGTTGGTGCTTTCTTTACATGGAGAGAGCTTGCTCTCAACATGCCTTGTAAATTATAGTCCCACATCGGAAATGCACCATGAGTTATCTCAACATATATACTTGGTTGTGTTGTTGAGAGATGCACATGGGGTGGTGACCCTAAGGAGGGAACCATGTGGGTGATTTTACTAGAAGGTAAGAATAAAGCTCCAAGGATTAAGCATTAATGCTTTTGTCATTCTCTTGGATTAATTCCATTTGGAGCTAAGCCCCAACGGGGCTTAGCGACTCGGACTCGGACTCGGGCTCGTGAGGCGTAATGTGGCGTTTTGTTGGCGCACTTTGCACTTAGCACGTCAGCAGTCATTGTGGGATTTGAATTAATTCAGATCCTATCTTTGTGGGATTAGAATTAATTCGTTGTTATCTTTTTGTGATTTGATTCAATCTTTCTATAACTGAAGAGGCGGCTAGGGTTTCCACCCTCTCTCTATATATACTCTCTTCTGGCCTCCTTTGTGGCTACTACGAAAATACAAGTCAGAAAAGGAGAAAGAGAAAGAGAGAGCTGCTGCCGCCATTGCAAGTCCATCCGAGGAGTCAGAACAGAGGTGACTTCGAGCGTTCCACAAGTTCTTCAACTTGCTGGTTCCTGGAAGCAGATCGTGTGGGGCGAATCTTGCTTTGAGCAACGGTGTTTTGACACCCCAGCAACTGTTCTTCATCTAATCTTTCTCCAGATTATTGTAACTCGTTCTGTCCCAATTGCAACACGTTTGCAAGGAAGAACGAGAGATCTTCTCTTCTCTATTTTCCTCCTTCAGATTATAATTTGGCTATTTATTTTATTGTACCATCGTAGATCTTGAGTTTGATCACTGCAAAGGTTTTGTGTGACATCTCAGATCTCGATTGCATCAGTTTTTCCATCTTTGATCAAGCCCCGGAATTAATAATCTCAAAGCAAGATCCGTGTAGATGGAAAACATTAATGCTTCGCTCCTCCAATCGGACTTCTGCAAGTTGAAAAAGTTCGATGGAGAGCATTATCAAGTCTGGAAGAGAAAGGTGTACCTAACTCTTCAACTGAAAGACGTTGATCATGTTCTGTTGGAGGAAGAACCCTCTGTTCCAGACACTGGATCTACTGCCGCTATCAACGCGGCTACCAAACTCCAGGCCAAGTGGAGAAGGGAAAATAGCATCTGCAGGCTTCTCATCCTGAATGCTATGGAGGACTCCCTGGCAGAATCCTACTCGAAGAAGGAACTTGCCAGAGACATATGGGAGTCTGTAGAAAAACTATATGAAGAAGACAAGAATAAGAGCAAAATGTTTATGGTCGAAAAATATCACAAATTGCTCTTTGAGGACGAAAAGCCCATGTTGCCACAGGTGAAGGAATTTCTGAAGCTGCGTCAGAAACTGGAAGACGAAGAGATGCCCCTTCCCGACAAGTTTGTCGTCGGAGGGATCGTCTCAAAACTTTCTGCTGGATGGAGTACCTTCTATGCAAGGATGCACAGAAAGAAGCTAGACATTAGCCTGGGAGATCTACTTCAAGAGATCCATGTTGAGGACGAGATGCGTTCCCAACAGAAGGTGGACACTCTGTCCAAACAGTTGGCTAAAGCCAATCTTGTGCAGACGAGAGATTCTAAGGGGAAGCAGGCGACTTCTCATCCCAAGAAGAAGGACTTCACTAATCTGAAAGTGAAGGGTCCTTCATTCAAGCAACAGAAGACTAAGTCCCACGTGACTTGTTACAATTGTGGCAAGAAAGGCCACTACAAGAGTGAATGCAGATCTAAGCCTAAACAATCAGAGAAAGGTGAGCCTAATAAGGTTTCATTGGTTTCTAACATTGTTGCTATGATCGGACAGGTCACAACTGTGGGGGTTGACTCTGACTGGTGGATAGACACTGGTGCGACTTGCCATGTCTGTTCTGGCAAGGAATGGTTCGTCACGTACCAGCCGATATCTGAGAAGGTTGTCATGGCGAACCAGGCCCAAGCTGAAGTTCTGGGGATCGGGACCGTGGAACTGAAACTCACTTCTGGGAACACTGACGCTTCAAGGTGTGAAGCATGTTCCGGCGATTGCCAAGAACCTGATCTCTGGAAGTCTGCTCTGCAACGCAGGCTTGAGGATGGACATCAATGCTGGTCAGATGGTGATGTCCAAGAAAGGAACATACTTCGGGAAGGCTTATCAAACCGAAGGAATGTTTAAAATTCAGCTTGTCAACTAGTTTGAAGACATTAATGCAGTTGCATTTTCTGATTATTCTCTTGAGTTGTGGCATAATAGACTAGGACATGTTCATTGTAAAAGAATTAACAAAATGTCTAGTCTAGGACTTATCTCCAAATGTGGGGGTAAGGTGGAGAAGTGTGAAGTGTGTGCTCAGACGAAGATCACAAGGAAACCCTTTCATCGGGTCAATCGAAACACAGATCTTCTGGAGTTGGTGCACTCCGATATCTGTGACTTCAAACATTTCTCCACGAAGGCCGGAATGAAGTATTTCATAACCTTCATCGACGACTTCTCAAAATACGCGTTCGTCTACTTGCTCAAGTCTAAAGACGAAGCCTTCGAGAAGTTCAGAGAGTTCAGGGCCGAAGCTGAACGGCATACTGGACAACAACTCAAGAGGTTAAGAAGTGATCGAGGTGGGGAGTACATGTCTCATGAATTCGTATCGTTCTGCAAAGAACATGGAATCATATGCGAGACTACTGCTCCATATTCTCCTCAATCCAACGGAAGTAGCGGAGAGGAAGAACAGAACGTTGACAGAAATGATGAACTCTATGCTGCTAACCGCAGGTCTTCCTAAATGCTACTGGGGAGAAGCTGCATTGACGGCCACTTTTATTCTAAATAGAGTGCCACATGCAACTTCGGACGTAACTCCTCATGAACTCTGGTTCAAAGTCAGACCAAACTTGAATGTCATTCGAGTGTGGGGGTGTCTGGCGTATGTGAAGCTCCCAGATCTGAAGATTCAGAAGCTAGGGACAAGGACTACGAAGGCGATCTTCTTGGGATATGCCGAGAAGAGTGATGCTCAAAGATTTCTTGATATTGAATCAAATTATATCATCGAATCTCGCGATGCTGAATACTTTGAAGACAAGTTCGCAAAAGACAAAAACATTGTTCTTTCGGATATTCCGGAAAATGATGTAGGTGCAAATGAGACTGAAATCTCATATGGGCCAGTAGTCCAAGAAGAAGCTGTTGTTGATGAAACAACTCTTGTACCAAAACTCGCAGAGCCGTCAGCTAAGCGAGCTAGGAGACCGAAAGATTTCGTAGATGACTTTGTCACCTATCATGTGGAAGCAGATGAGGCGATGAAGACCAGAGATGCTATCTTCTGGAAGGAGGCAGTGAATGACGAGTTTGACTCTATCACCTCCAATAACACATGGGTGTTGGTAGATCTACCTGAAGGAGAGAAGCCCATCGGATGTAAATGGATCTTCAAGAAGAAGATGAAGGCAGATGGAACTATTGACAAGTTCAAGGCCAGGCTGGTAGCCAAGGGATTTTCTCAGAAACGGGGGATAGACTACTTTGACACGTACGCTCCAGTAGCTCGGATGACCACCATCAGGATGTTAATCACTCTAGCAGCTATACATAAGTTGGTGATATATCAGATGGATGTAAAGACCGCATTCCTGAATGGGGAGCTGACCGAAGAGATTTACATGCAACAGCCAGATTGATTTGTCGTCAAAGGTCTTGAAGACAAAGTCTGCAAGTTGGTGAAATCATTGTATGGTTTGAAGCAAGCTCCCAAGATGTGGCATGAGAAGTTTGACAAAGTTATTTGGTCAAACGGCTACAGAGTCAGCGAGACGGACAAATGTGTTTACACAAAGTTCGCTGATGGAAGAGGAGTCATCGTTTGTCTGTACGTGGACGACATGCTAATCCTAGGTACGGATATAGGCTGTGTCATAGAGACAAAGAAGTTCCTCTCAACCAATTTCAGTATGAAGGACTTGGGGGATGCAGATGTCATCTTGGGCATAAAGATCATCCGGACAGACACTGGAGTAGCGCTGTCACAATCTCACTACATTGAGAAGATGCTCACACGCTATGGGTATAAGGATCTTCCATGGATCGATACGCCATACAGGTGTGATCAGAAGCTGAAGCCAAATTCAAGGGAAAGCATCAGGCAGCTGGAGTATTCTAGCATTATCGGAAGTTTGATGTACGCAACCACTGCCACAAGGCCTGACATAGCTTTCGCCGTGGAAATGCTGAGTCGGTTCACAAGCAACCTAGGGGTTGAGCACTGGAAAGCTGTGAAGCGGGTGATGAGATATCTCAAGAAAACTCAGACATATGCACTGCACTACAACGGGTATCCGACAGTAGTGGAAGGCTTCAGTGATGCTAGCTGGTGTTCAGAGGTGGAAAGCGAGAGATCCACAGGTGGATGTCTTTTCCTTGGGTGGAGCTGCTATATCGTGGAAGTCGAAAAAGCAGACTATACTCTCTCGTTCCTCTATGGAATCTGAATTCTATGCACTTGAAACTGCAGCAGATGAAGCAGAATGGCTTCGGGAGCTCATGTATGATCTTCCAGTGGTTGGGGCTCAGATACCGACGATACCGATATACTGTGACAACCAGGCGACTGCCGCGGTGGCATCAAATGACCTCTTCAATGGGAAGAAGAGGACTGTGCGGTTGAAGCACAGGGCAGTACACGATCTTATCAAAAGAGGTATAATTGCAGTGATTGATGTTCGAAGTCAGGAGAACCTGGCAGATCCGTTCACGAAAGGCCTCAAGCGCCAGTTGGTCGATGACACAGCTTGTAAAATAGGCTTGAAGGCATTCTGATAGTGTGTCTTTGTAATCCTACCATAAAGTTTTATGCTATTAGTTCAAAGAGAAATCTACTAGGCATCTAACTTTTGGTTCAAAGGAGGATCACTGACTGGAAAACTATCAGGTAGCAGTGGGTACTTGTTCTCTGGAACATGGAAGGGATACGAACCCATAACCACTGTTGTCTACTATGTATTTTTCTGCGAAAAAAACTGATCCTGTGGAAGGTTGGCTTAAACGCCTTAATGAGTTCTCAGGCAGAGTGAATGCCTGGTGTCCTTTACAGGAAGCACGGTAGAGCAGCACTACAAGGAGTGAAACTCCATGCTACAGTGGGGTGACTCCACCATGAGGTTCCCAGGTAGGGGTAATGCCTCGGCTTTGCAAGCCAAGTCACAGCGGCGTAGCACCGCAAATAGGCAGGTAGCCTAATGCTGTATGACGTAATTAAAGAGTTGTAGACAGCACTACAAAGGGGAGGATGGCCCCATGTTACAGTGGCATGACACCACGATGAGGTACCTAGGTAGGGGTAAAGCCTCGGCATTGCAAGCCATGTCGTTGCGGCGTAACACTGCAAGGAAGCCTTAGGCTTCATGCTGGGTAGTTTGGCACTACAAAGAGGTTTGTGACCTCATGCTACAGTAGTATGACACTACGATGAGGTTCCCAGGTAGGGGTAATGCCTCGGCTTCAGGCCATGTCATAGCGGCGTAGCACCGCAAGGAAGCGCAAGGCTTCATGCCATATCTCTTTATTAAAGAACTCACCTATAGTGTGTGGAAAGAGATATCAGGCCGTCTCTTGAGGGTAAACTTGTAGACGCCCAAAATCATACACTGAAACCAGGCTGGCACAGGGCCTTTAATGTGCAGCCAGAAGCACACGTAACTACACTTTGTGAGTGGAAAGAATTACAATTGTGGTGCAGAATTCAAGGCGTAGTCCATTCTTGTATCACATTGTTATTTAACCCATACGGAAAGATTCAAGTCGTCAGCGACATCTATCCTAATGCAAAATGGACAGTTACTGTGGGGAACGCTCAACCCTGGACACATATATATGTTGTGATATGTGGGGGATTGTTGGTGCTTTCTTTATATGGAGAGAGCTTGCTCTCAACATGCCTTGTAAAATTATAGTCCCACATCGGAAATGCACCATGAGTTATCTCAACATATATACTTGGTTGTGTTGTTGAGAGATGCACATGGGGTGGTGACCCTAAGGAGGGAACCATGTGGGTGATTTTACTAGGAGGTAAGAATAAAGCTCCAAGGATTAAGCATTAATGCTTTTGTCATTCTCTTGGATTAATTCCATTTGGAGCTAAGCCCCAACGGGGCTTAGCGACTCGGACTCGGACTCGGACTCGGACTCGGACTCGGACTCGGGCTCATGGGCTCATGAGGCGTAATATGGCATTTTGTTGGCGCACTTTGCACTTAGCACGTCAGCAGTCATGCGGCCATGCGGTCATATACGGCCTCATGCGGCTCATGCGGCCATGCGGCTCATGCGGCCATACGGCTCATGCGGTCCATGTGGCCCATGCGGTCCATGCGGCTCATGCGGCTCATGCGGTTCATGCGGCCATGCGGCTCATGCGGCTCATACGGCCCATGCGGTCCATGCGGCTCATGCGGCTCATGTGGTCCATGCGGCTCATGCGGCTCATGTGGTCCATACGGCCCAAGCGGTCCATGCGGCCAGGCTGCGGCTGCTGCTGCCGCATGGAGGGCTACGCTGACTGTGCAGATTACAAATCAGTTATGGAAAGGATGAATCAATGCGATTAATTCAGATCCTATCTTTGTGGGATTTGAATTAATTTCGTTCCTATCTTTGTGGGATTTGAATTAATTCAGATCCTATCTTTGTGGGATTAGAATTAATTCGTTGTTATCTTTTTGTGATTTGATTCAATCTTTCCATAACTGAAGAGGCGGCTAGGGTTTCCACCCTCTCTCTATATATACTCTCTTCTGGCCTCCTTTGTGGCTACTACGAAAATACATGTCAGAAAAGGAGAAAGAGAGAGAGCTGCTGCCGCCATTGCAAGTCCATCCGAGGAGTCAGAACAGAGGTGACTTCGAGCGTTCCACAAGTTCTTTAACTTGCTGGTTCCTGGAAGCAGATCGTGTGGGGCGAATCTTGCTTTGAGCAACGGTGTTTTGACACCCCAGCAACTGTTCTTCATCTAATCTTTCTCCAGATTATTGTAACTCGTTCTATCCCAATTGCAACACGTTTGCAAGGAAGAACGAGAGATCTTCTCTTCTCTATTTCCCTCCTTCAGATTGTAATTTGGCTATTTGTTTTATTATACCATCGTAGATCTTGAGTTTGATTACTGCAAAGGTTTTGTGTGACATCTCAGATCTCGATTGTATCAGTTTTTCCATCTTTGATCAAGCCCCGGGATTAACAAAAAATGTATAAAGAAGAGTAGAAGAAGACTGAAGAGCGAATTCAAAGGAATTCATGTGCATATGTTTGTTTTCATGCTTAATTTCTCCAAGTTTTTAATGTTAATTTTTTTGATTTAGAGCTATTTTATTTGGGAATATGGAGAATGTGGTGATCTACGAGAGCATGGCATCCGTTTTGGATCTCCTGGCATCATCCCTGGACTACTTCTCAACTGAGAATGTCTTCGTCGTCTGTGGTGGCCAGACCTCAGTTCTTCACTTAACAGTGGTTTTGGACATGTCTCGAACACAAACTAGGCACTCTGGAAATACATTAGGACTTGTCAAAATTGGGGTTGCATTTTTGTATCATTAGCTGTAGTGTGGTATTCTTCTGGCATCAATATCGGACACCTCATCGGACATAACCCTCTCCGTGAAAAGTTAATAGGGTCTTTGGTTATGCTCATATAGGTGTTGTGTAGTGTTGTATTGTTGAATTCAACATGTACAAAACATGACCTAGTCACTCCTAATAAACAAGGATAACCCAGACGCCGACATCATCGATACGTCACCTCTAGGGACGCTTTTGACTTAGAAACTTCAGCCTTTATGACAGTCTTGAGAGATGAAAGGATACCATATGGGTTTAAAATTATGCCCTTCTGTTGTTGAATCTGATCACCCCTTTTTAATTTTATTTATTGCAAACTCTAGTGGCAAACTATTTTTCTTTCTTTCTTTAATTGTTTCCAAATACTATAATGACTCTTAAGTTCTTTCGACTTTACAAGGTGTCGAGAATAATTGTTGTGTTCTTTTTTAATTGATGGACTACTCCACTACTTATAGGGAGTCTAGCTCATCTTCATATTACATTTTTCAACGTGGGACTAAATCCCTTATTAGTTCTCAACACTCCCCCTCAAGATGGGCGATAGATATTAATCATTCCTATCTTGTTACATAGCTTCGACAGAATTACTGAACTAAGACCCTTAGTCAGACAGTCTGCCACTTGTTCTTCTGAGCGAACATGATCAATCTTCAGTATCCCTTGTTCCAGCTTTTCTTTGATGAAGAATCGATCGATCTCGATGTGCTTCGTTCTGTCTTGCTAAACTGGATTGTTAGCTATACTTATTGCAGCTTGACTATCGCTCAGAAGATGTAATGGTGCTCCCTTGTCCAGCTTCAACTCTGTCAGCAATGCTTTCACCCACAGCAACTCCGACACTCCTAAAGCCATTGCTCTGTATTCTGCTTCAGCTGTAGACCGTGCTACCACAGACTGTTTCTTGCTTCTTCATGAGACCAAGTTTCCTCCTACAAAGACACAATATCCTGTGGTAGACCTTCTATCGTCTATGCAGCTTGCCCAGTCTGCATCGCAGTATCCCTCGACTTCTATACATCAATTCTTCTTGAACCATAGCCCTTTTCCCGGCGTCCCTTTCAGATATCTCAAGATCTGAAACACTGCATCCATATGACCCGTTCTTGGATCATGCATGTAGCGACTTACTACACTCATCGCAAATGAGATATCAGGGCGAGTGTGCCCCAGATAAATCAATCTTCCTACAATCGTTGATATCTTTCACGATCAACTGGCTCTCCTGCTTCTGCTCCCAACTTGCACTTCTGGTCAATTGGAGTGACTGCTGCTTTGCATCCCAGCATTCCTGTCTCCTTCAGCAGATATAGTGTGTATTTTCTCTGTGAGAGAACAATTCCTTGTTCGCCTTCACACACCTCGATACCTAGAAAGTACCTCATCGCTCCTAAATCCTTTACTTCAAACTCCTTCGCGAGTTTTGACTTCAGTTTAGCGATCTCGTCTTCATCATTACCTGTGATTACTATATCATCCACGTATACAGCAAGTATAGTGATGTGGCCTCTTGCATGCTGAAGAAAGACCGTATGATCTGCATTTGCTTGATGGTATCCCATGCTTGTAACAGCCTTTCTGAATCTGTCAAACCAGGCTCGAGGAGATTGCTTGAACCCAAATAGCGACTTCTTTAGTTTGCACACTTTTCCATGCGACGTGCCTCCGTCTGATTCTGTAGCGTAGCACCCTGGCGGGAGTTCCATGTACACTTCTTCTTGTAGATCCCCATGGAGAAAGGCATTCTTCACATCTAATTGGTATAGCTTCCACCCATAGTTTGCTGCAATGGAGACCAGAGCTCTTACGGTGCTCATTTTAGCTACTGGAGCAAACGTCTCATCATAGTCGATGCCATATGATTGTGTGTATCCCTTTGCCACCAACCTCGCCTTGTATCGTTCCACCTTTCCTTCTGACGTCTCCTTTACTGTGTACACCCATTTGCATCCCACAGTTTTCTTCCCTTTGGGTAATGGAACCAGCTCCCACGTCTTATTTTTCTCCAGTGCCCCTAGTTCTTCCATCATTGCAGCTTTCTACCTTGGATCTTTCTTTGCTTCATGCCAACTTTTGGGCAACGAAGTAGAGTCTAATGATGCAATGAAGGCTCGATAATTCGAAAAAATGTTAGAATAAGACAGGTAGTTGGCAATATCATGTTCATAATCATCAAAACGACTAAGAGCCTTACCTGCATTGATGCGAGAAGATCTCCTTAACGGAGCAATAGGTGGTGGAGAGATCATACCTTCAGAGTCAGAGAGATCCGCATCAGAATCAGATTGATTCTGTGCGGGGGCAACATCTTCAAGAGTTGGAGCAGGAGTAGACGAGGGACTTGGTACAGTAGGCACATGGCACGGTACAGGCACAATACTGGACTTCTGCTGTCTCCTTCTGTAGACTTGGAGCTCCTTTTCCATTGTCTGCTGCTCCTCCTGTTTAACATATGTATCTTCTTCATCTTCTGTATCGGAGTCACTGCTTTCTCTCCCTTTCGTTCAGTTTTCCACGATCGGGCATGGGACCGATCCGACCACCACAGTTGGACTTATTTTCTCCCCCTCACATCTAACACCCTCTGTGTTAGGTGTGTCACCAAACGCTGAACCGTCATCCGAACCATAATATGGTTCCAGTTCTCTGAATGTAACGTCCATGCTTACAAACATCTTCCGCTCAACTGGGCTCCAACATGCGTATCCCTTCTGAGTTGTCGTATAGCCGACAAAGACACATTTAACCGCTCTAGGATCCAGTTTTCCAACTCCTGGTCTATTATCTTGGACAAAACATACACACCCAAATACTTTCGGTGGAACAGTGTACGTGGTTGCACCAGTAAGCATCTCCAACGGTGTCTTCCAGTCCAATACCTGAGATGGCATTCTGTTGATGAGGTAAGAGGCCGTTAACACCGCTCTGATACCATGTAGAGAATAATTGTTGTGTGTTTTTTATTGATGGACTACTCCACTACTTATAGGGAGTCTATCTCCTCTTCATATTACATTTTCCAATGTGGGACTAAATCCCTTATTAGTTCTCAACACAAGGGCATCCCAATTCACGAATGAAGCAAAATATCTATTACTTGCTTGTGAAATGCACATGTGAAGTAGCATATCCATAACATTTAGAGAGGTAAAAGTGAAACAATATGTTCAAACCAAATGATCGCCTCAATTTCCTGAGAAAGTAGATAGAAAGAAATTTATGCAATTGATTTAAATTTGTATCTATATGTAAGCATGCAACCATCCTTAACATACTTTGGTTGTTTAATGAATTGGTGTACATGTGAGATGATATATAATATATGAATTAGTTACTAACAAATTTTCCATCTAAAATTTTGTCCTGCTCATCTCGTTTATAATACTTGCAACATCTTGCTACTAGACTACACTGCGTGACAAGCATCCACGTGTTGAGAACTCAATGAGGCAGCAATCTGTTATGAGGTGTGTGAGCTCTTTGCATTATCCTTCCTTTTACTTCTGTATTTAAATTTTTTTTTTAAATCTTAGAAGGCTACTTCCAGTATCTTTTTGACTCTTTGACAAACACACGTACTTTGAGATGTGGACACACAATACATGCATATTGTTGTGAAGGGATGGAAAGCCACGCACAGTAAGTTATTTCCTTAACACTTTTATGTTTGTTACAAATTGTGTTTATTGGGTGTACATGAAATATGGTTGTATTATGTACACTCAGATGTTTTTTTGTCATTTCCACTAGATACTCATGTCCAATATGTTCCAAGTCAGTATGCGACATGTCAATGTACTGAAGGAAGCTAGATGAGTAGGTAAGAGTTGGATAGCTTTATTCCTTACGATATTACATAGGAAGAGTTGGTACATTTACCGGTCATCCCTAATAGTTTTACTGTTATTGCAATATATGCTTATGGCTTGATTTTATACCTGTTACATTGTATGCTTCATCCTTCGCATTATTTTTTACCATCAAGTCTTCATAGTTAGTACAAGTCTGATATGAAATTCTACATGGCAGAGAAACTAATTTTCTGGCCTTTGTAAAAAGTATTTGAAGATTATCTTTGATATTGTTCAACAATCAGGGCCGGCCCGGGGTGGTGGGTTGCCCTATTCGGAGCTAATTTTGGTTGCCCCTAGACCCTTAGTGAAAAAATAATTACAATAAAAGGATATAGATAAAGAAAATTTATAAAATCAAGATTACTTGACTCAAGTGTTGAGATTTTTGAGCTCTTGCATTAAACGACTTAGAAATTGAGCCCGCTAGTGATTGTGACGTTGCATTTTTATGTTACTTGACCCTTCTAGTATAAGCTCCAGAATTTTGTTGTTGAAATCATACTCGATTCTTATCATTTTCATTCTTCGTCATAGTACCTATAAAAATACAACATCACAATTCTATTTCAAACCATAATGACTAAACTAAGTAGTCATATTTTCTTCCAATTAATACAATATGAAAATTAACTTCTTAAGTCTTAACAAAAAAATCAAAGACTAACATGTAAAATGTTTTATAATTCTATATGGAAGAGCATCAGTCAAAACCTAATGTCTCTATAGATATTATATAAACCACATCCTAAAATTATAAAAAAATGCCAAACTTATTAGAATGTCAAACCATTTGGAACTAATTTTATATCAAATAGCAAATATTCATAATATAAATGTTTAAACAAAAATCTTAAATAAATAAATTTCCTAAAACAAATTAAAAGGGTACTAATTAATTTCCTAAAACTTATCTGGTTACCCTATTTTCCTTATGAAAAATATTATAATACATCTGAAAACTTTCTTTCTTAAAGCTTACATACTGGTTAACCTATTTGGAACTAATTTTAAACCAGTAAATAAAAATGTCAAACCATTTTAATTTTAAACCATTAAATTAAAATGGCAAACTTATTAGAAGAAGAAGACTACTCCTCAGTAACTATAAACAATGATGTAGATGAGTGGATCAATAGATGTATCATGTATGTATATAGATCAAGATGAATAGATCTGATAGTGACTTCCCATAACTTATTAGAAGAAGAAGAAGAACAAGAAGAATAAGAAGAGTATTGTTGGAAGAAAAAAAATATGGCCGATTCCAGCCTTCCGGTATGGGGGATCGAGTGGCCGACTGGTCATGTATTTCATCAGCAAGGAGCCAAGGAGGAGAAAAAAGAGGGATTTGAGATTTTGTTCTCTCTTATTGACTCATATATCCATACAAACTCTCACGATGGTGGGCTACTGGTATTTAGGCTTTGAAGATTTTTTTTCTTTCTTTTTTTGGCATAGGGGGTTGCCCCAAGCAGGTGGGTTGCCCAAGCCCCAGATCTTGCTGGGCTTACCCACGGGCCGGCCCTATCAACAATAGATGAATGTGAAGACCTAGTACATGTTGTTGAAAGGAATCGAGCAAAATATGATGATGTAGAAGCATTTGAATCAATATACAATGAGAAGAGGTAATTTTGCACTAAACATTACTTTTAACTAACTTTATATACCATGTCAAAAGTCTCATATCATACTATCTTAACATAATCTTGTACTCCGGCCTAATCATTTCCTATTCATATGTCAAAAAATGGAATGTATGAGTGATAATGGAATGTTAATATAATACAGGAGGGTTTATCAAGACTACTGCGAAGCTATGAGCAATTTTTCATTTGTGATAATGGAGGTTCTCTGATTGAGCTTTGGTGTCGGGAGGTCGCACTTTAGAGAATGCTTCAAGGGGAACGACTCCATAATGAGACTGAACTACTATCCACCCTTCTAGAAGCCTAACCATACTCTCGACCAGATGAACTGGTTCGATAGGTCATATTAATAACTTAATATGCTATATTTTAGGATAACTATGTCTCATGAAATCTCTTTGCAGGGAATGTGGGTTGAGATCCCTGATTGCTTCGTCTGATGATAGTGATTTTTATGTTAATTGCTTGGAAAGTGCCTATTCTATTGATGCTGAAGGTTGTTACTTTTTGCCTCACTCAAATACTCTTCTATCTACAAATTTAGATGTACCTTACTATCAAAAAAACTTTTCACATTAAACTAAACACAATTTTTTGATGCCAGTGTGTAGTGTAAACAGTTTCCAACCACGGAACAAAGTTAGTGTCCCACCTGTATCTACTATAGCTATATTTCCAACCACGAATAGGTGATCCGTTCACTTCCTCCTGGACAATTAGTCCAATATTATTCTTTTGTATATATTGTACAATGTCTATGTTCTATTCTGGATGGATGTCACTGCAGAAAATTTTCCATGTCTCCAGTTTTGCACCTATTACTAGCATGTAGATGAACAAAAGGAAAAAAAGGGCTTACATTAACATGTTTGGGTAGCTTCACTAAATAATTTTTAGTTTTATGCAAAGCCTGTTTGTTAACAGTATTTTGGTTTTTTTTTTGTTGGGTTCATAGATGACCTGAAGAACAAGATTTTTGAGAAGTGAAGCTTTCTATATCTTTTAGTACTATATGAAGGATGTTAAAGAACCTTTGGTTGTGAAATATGATCTGTTATTGTCTTTCTTATGTTCCATTGTAGACATTCTTAAAAGATATGAAAATGGTATAATAGGTAGGGATTGCTTATTATGATACCTTTGGAATCTGAAAGGCACAACATGTCAACAACATGCTTATGCATGTAGCGCAGCAAGCTAGAAATATACTGTAATCTCTAATTTAAGATCACTTTTCCACGTGTACCTTTCTGTTACTGTAATAGAACTTAAGTAGTAGATACGGAGATGCAAAGAGTATTAAATATATTCAGGATTGTCTAGATGTATGGGATTTGAACATTTTAGTTGCCATCTGAACTACCCTTGCAGAAAATATTTTGTGCAAGACAAGCTACTGCCCATCAAGATTTTGAATTCTTTTGTACCCCAAATGATCATTTGCCTCAACCACTATAAGATTCAGAAACAAATATAGTGGTCATAGGTGTGCTTTAGCATATAAAGTTTGACAGTTTTGTTTTGATTGAATTTGTATATTAGTGTAGAGAATAATTGTTGTATATTTTATTAATTGGCTACTCCACTACTTATAGGGAGTCTAGCTTCTCTTCATACTACATTTATCAATGTGGGACTAAATCCCTTTTTAGTTCTCAACACTCCCCCTCAAGATGGACGATAGATATTAATCATTCCTATCTTGTTACATAGCTTCGACAGACTTAATGAACTAAGACCCTTAGTCAGACAGTCTGCCACTTGATCTTCTGAGCGAACATGATCAATCTTCAGTATTCATTGTTCCAGCTTCTCTTTGATGAAGAATCGATCGATCTTGATGTGCTTCGTTCTGTCTTGCTGAACTGGATTGTTAGCTATACTTATTGCAGCTTGACTATCGCTCAGAAGACGTAACGGTGCTCCCTTGTCCAGTTTTAACTCTGTCAGCAACGCTTTCACCCACAGCAACTCCGACACTCCTAAAGCCATAGCTCTGTATTTTGCTTCAGCTGTAGACCGTTCTACCACTGACTGTTTCTTGCTTCTCCATGAGACCAAGTTTCTTCCTACAAAGAAACAATATCTCGTGGTAGACCTTCTATCGTCTATGCAGCTTGCTCAGTCTGCATCGCAGTATCCCTCAACTTCTATACATCCATTCTTCTTGAACCATAGCCCTTTCCCTGGCATCCCTTTCAGATATCTCAAGATCTGAAACACTGCATCCATATGACCCGTTCTTGGATCATGTATGTAGCGGCTTACTACACTCACCGCAAATGAGATATCAGGGCGAGTGTGCCCCAGATAAATCAATCTCCCTACAAGTCGTTGATATCTTTTACGATCAACTGGCTCTCATGCTTCTGCTTCCAACTTGCACTTCTGGTCAATTGGAGTGACTGCTGCTTTGCATCCCAGCATCCCTGTCTCCTTCAGCAGATCTAGTGTGTATTTTCTCTGTAAGAGAATAATTCCTTGTTCGCCTTCACACACCTCGATACCTAGAAAGTACCTCATTGCTCCTAAATCCTTCACCTCAAACTCCTTCGCGAGTTTTGACTTCAGCTTAGCGATCTCGACTTCATCATTACCTGTGATTACTATATTATCCACGTATACAGCAAGTATAGTGATGTAGCCTCTTGCATACTAAAGAAAGACCGTATGATCTGTATTTGCTTTATGGTATTCTATGCCTGTAACAGCCTTTCTGAATCTGTCAAACCAGGCTCGAGGAGATTGCTTGAGTCCATATAACGACTTCTTTAGTTTGCACACTTTTCCATGCGATGTCCCTCTGTCTGATTCTGTAGCATAGCACCCTGGCGGGAGTTCCATGTACACTTCTTGTAGGTCCCCATGGAGAAAGGCATTCTTCACATCTAACTGGTATAGCTTCCACCCATAGTTTACTGCAATGGAGACCAGAGTTCTTACGGTGCTCATTTTCGCTACTGGAGCAAACGTCTCATCATAGTCGATACCATATGATTGTGTGTATCCTTTTGCAACCAACCTTGCCTTGTATCGTTCCACTTTTCCTTCTGACGTCTCCTTTACTGTGTACACCCGTTTGCATCCCATAGTTTTCTTCCCTTTGGGTAATGGAACCAGCTCCCATGTCTTATTTTTCTCCAGTGCCCCAAGTTCTTCCATCATTGCAGCTTTCCACCTTGGATCTTTCTTTGCTTTCTACCAACTTTTGGGCAACGAAGTAGAGTCTAATGATGCAATGAAGGCTCGATAATTCGAAGAAATATTAGAATAAGACAGGTAATTGGCAATATCATATTCATAATCATCAAAACGACTAGGAGCCTTACCCGTATTGATACGAGAAGATCTCCTTAAGGGAGCAATAGGAGGTGGAGAGATCATACCATCAGAGTCAGAGAGATCCGCATCAGAATTAGATTGATTCAGTGCGGGGGCAACATCTTCAAGAGTTGGAGCAGGTGTAGGCGAGGGACTTGGTACAGTAGGCACAGGGTATGGTACAGGCACAGTACTGGACTTCTGCCGTCTCCTTCTGTAGACTTGGAGCTTCTTTGCCATTGTCTGTTGCTCCCCATGTTTAACATATGTATCTTCTTCATCTTCTGTATGGGAGTCACTGCTTTCTTCTCCTGTCGTCCAGTTTTCTACGACCGGGCATTGGACCGATCCGACCACCACAGATGGGCTTATTTTCTCCCCCTCACATCTAACACCCTCTGTGTTAGGTGTGTCACCAAATGCTGAACCGTCATCCAAACCATAATATGGTTCCAGTTCTCTGAATGTAACGTCCATGCTTACAAACATCTTCCGCTCAACTGGGCTCCAACATGCGTATCCCTTCTGAGTTGCCGTGTACCCGACAAAGACACATTTAACCGCTCTAGGATCCAGTTTGTCAACTCCTGGCCTATTATCTTGGACAAAACATACACACCCAAATACTTACGGTGGAACAGTGTACGTGGTTGCACCAGTAAGCATCTCCAACGGTGTCTTCCAGTCCAATACCTGAGATAGCATTCTGTTGATGAGATAAGAGGTCGTTAACACTGCCTGCCCCCATAAGTGTTTCGGGACATTCATAGCCAGCATCATCGTCCGTGCGACCTCCAGCAGGTGTCTGTTCTTCCGTTCGGCCACACTATTTTGTGTCGTTGTATAGGCATATGAAGTTTGGTGTAGTATTCCATGAGTTGATAAATACTCAGCAACCTTTTTATTTGTATACTCCGTCCCATTGTCAGACCGTAAGCACTTAATTTTAGTGCCATATTGTGTTTCTATCCAGCGATGAAAGTCTCAAAATGCCTCAAAGACATCACTTTTATTCTTCATAAGGTAGACCCATGTCACGCGAGTATAACAATCAATAAAAGTGACGAACTATCGAAAACCGTTAATACCGGTTGTAGGACAAGGGACCCATACGTCCGAATGTATCATATCAAATGCAGCTGAACTTCTACTTCCTGAACTCACATACGTGCTTCTGGTATGTTTACCCAACTCACATGCATTACAAAATAACTTCTCTTTATTAGACCTTTGGTATAAGACGGATACATACGACTAATAATTTTAAAAGAAAATTGACCGACATGCTGGTGGTGGAGTAGTAATTCATCTTCTACACTGCGCCGTGAATCTTCCGGTGGTGTGTCTGCTACCAGAGATGCCAATGCTTTGTCCAGTCCAGTCCTGTCCAAGTACCACAGCCCCTTATGCCATGTGCCAGTCCCTAGTCGTCGTCCTGTCCCCTTATCCTGAAAAGTCACCGTAGGAATGCCAAAGGAAACAGTACAGTTAAGATCAAGAATAATGGCACTAATAGAAAGAAGATTGACAGGAAAAAACGGAGCATGTAAGACATTGGTGAGAGTCAAAAAAGGGGTGCATGCGACAATGCCTTTACCCATGACAGGGCTGGAGTTACCATCAGCAGTCTGAATGCTCTCCGGCGTCGGTAGGTGAGTATAGTCCTGGAACTCACCGCGGGACCCTGTGACATGGCGAGATGCCCCAGAGTCCATAATCCAACCTGGTTGGTAGATAGCTGCTGCAAGAGCACGCGCAGGAATACCTGTGCTGGTTTGGGCAAAGCAAGTGATTTGATCCCCCGAAGTAGATGACGTCCCATGACTGCCGTCCGAACCCAGCTTCGTGCTGCGTAACTTCGCGAGAAACTCCTTCTCAAGAGGGGTTAACTCAGCCAGGTGATTTTCTTCCCCTTCCTCCGCCAAATTATCTTTGTGCCCTCCAGAATAATTTCCCCTTCTACCAGCATAACCGCCTCTACCACCTCGACGTCCTCCGCGGCCCCGTCCACGATCACTCGACGGACTTTGCATGGGTTTTAGACAAAATCTGATGTAATGCCCCAAGTAACCACAGTTATGGCAAACACCGGCCACAAAGGGGGGCTGATTGAAGGCGACAAGGGCAGACTTGTCAACAGCGGCTTGCTTCCCCTGGAAATAGCCCTTGTTGGGCATCAACTTCAATCGAGCCTCTTCTTGTGCCATGGCAGCTATGGCTTCTTCTAAGGTTGGAAGCATGGGCTGTGCGAGAAGGACATTCCTTCTATGCTCAAACACAGGGTTACGACCCTTCAAGAACTTCATCATCCGTTGTCGCAAAATATAATCCAAGAACTTTTGAAAATATTTTGCAAATGCTGGTTCGACTTGTGCATCTTCCATCCCAAGAGGATCATAGTAATCCAGATCAGACTAGTACTTCTTCAACAGTTCTGCATACTCAGAGATGGTACGGTCGTCCTGGGCCACTCTATCATGTTTATCCTACAGTTGAAAGACCCGCATAGGATTGCCTGAGCCTGAGTACATATCCTTCAAAGTCCGCCATATATCAGCAGCAGCCTCCATCGCTTCGACATTGCCCGACACCTGGTCGGTCAAGGAGGCTGTCAACCATCCAGCCACAACATTGTTGACAATTTTCCAAATAGCAAACTCCTTTGAGGAGGGATCATCTGGCACCTTGGTTTGGCCATTGACGTAGCCAACCAAGCCTCGTTCCTTCAGCGTCCGTATTGCCTGTCGTGACCATTTCAAGTAGTTGGACGTTCCCTCCAACTTCGTCTCCAGCTTGTCCAGCTTCCCCATTTTGTAGGGTGACGGATCCACATCAGTATGGATCACACGTGGGGTTGCCTCGGTTAATCTCTTTGATAAAATATCATTAACCAATGCCTTCATCTCTTCTACAGTCAGTTTACCACTGATCGAATCCATGGCGTCTTTAACTGTGATTCGTCGTCGTCGTCGTCGTCTTCATCGTCTTCGTCGTCGTCGTTGTCTTCGTCGTCGTCGTCTTTATGTAAAGTCTTCAACGGAGACCTTACGAATGCACGGTTAACGTGGCCAACACCGCGTGCGCATGTAGATCCTAATTTGCAGATCGAGAACGAAAAACAAAAAAAGTATTTTGTAATTTTGGAGGGCGTAATCTAGGAACAGATGGTGCAAATAAAGCATTTGACGTCCATCCGTCTTCAAATAACCGCACACATAATCTCTCACGCAAATAAGGGTTTTTTTTTCGAAAAAAGGGGGGGCAGCAGTTGGGTCAGAAGAGGGTGCGGGGGGGGGCATCGGAGGGGGGGCAGGGGGGCGTCGGGGGCAGCAGGGGAGGGGGCGTCGGGGCAGCAGGGGGGGTCGTCGGGGGGGCAGGGGGGCGTCGGAGGGGGCAGGGAGGGGGGCAGGGGGGGTTGTCGGCAGCAGGGGGGTCGCCGGGGGGGGGGGGGCGTCGGGGCAGCAGGGGGGAGCGGCAGCAGGAGGGCATCGGGGGGGGGGGGGGGGGGGGGGTGGCAGGGAGGGGGGACGTCGGCGGCAGGGGGGTTTGCCGGGTTGGGGAAGGGGTGAATTTTTTTTTTGTGTGGTTATGGCTCTGATACCATGTAGAGAATAATTGTTATATATTTTATTGTTTGGCTACTCCACTACTTATAGGGAGTCTAGCTCCTCTTCATACTACATTTTCCAACGTGGGACTAAATCCCTTATTAGTTCTCAACAATTAGTATTATTGGCATCGTATATCTATTTTCAGAATAGGGTGTAAAGTGTAAACCAGGAGAAGTTGAAAATTAAAATATGTTGATTACTTATTTCGATTGTGAGACTCCGTATCCAATTTTGACCAATGTTCATATCTGGTGTCTGTCTATTTTCAATAGCAAATAGCCAGGTTCGAAAAAATATTGCCTTAGGGAATTATGGTTTTTTTTGTAGTGTCCCGGGCACTGAATAACGGTTCAAATCGTGGGCCTAGGGGTGGTGCTGACCGTGGGGGACGGGTTAATGTTAACCAAATTATCCCTAATGGTATGGGCTGGAACTATTGGTTTTCTATGTTTGGTTCATGATCTTTACTTGTTTTATTTGCCTTTTGTTCCTTTATGAGTTTTTTCATGTTACAGAGCTGCTCATAGTAAACTTGCACACAAGAAAGAAAATAGAGCACATAGTGTCCCGCCTTCTTCTATTGTATCAAATGATGTAGGGAGTAACCTCAATAGAAAGTCACCATGTTATGGTCAATATGTATGAACTTTCTTATTTAACTACATGGCCTACTATACTATGAAATATAACATATTTGCCTTCATATTATTCTTCGAATGATTTTTTTCCTTGTATTATGAATCATTATTACACTCAGGATTATGTAGAGTATGTAATATGTAGGTTCCAATGAGTTTATAGAAGCCTCATGGGGTTCATTTGACAATAATATATTACCAGAAATGTGGTTCAATGTGTGTAACGCCCCAGAACCAGAATACTGGAGAGCGGGGGCGTACATAGCCAGCTACGTATATTGAAGTGCAACCCACCTCGCTATACGGTCACGGCTGTCTAGATACATGAGGGTTTAACTACAAGCCAACAGTCTCTTATGGTCATGAACAAGCCTAGTGTCTCAATCACAAGCAAGTAAGTAAGTGTTACAAGATGTAAGATCACCAAATATACAATAGTAAGACGTCCCAAACATTATATATTCAGCTGATCATGAAGCTAGTCGTTACAAAATGTTAGGACTAGCAAGAGTTTAGTCATACATGATCAACCCTAGGATCCGTCAATCATGTTACAGCCCGTAGGCAGACAGTAAATAAGGTACAATACGAGCTAACACGTGCTCGCCGGCTAAACGCCTCAAAAGAATAATTTTACAATAAAGTGAGAGGACAAAAAGAAATCCACTCGTTGCCAGGGTTACGCCTGGTGGTCACCATCTGGCTGGAAGACAGGTGGATCCTCTGGTGCTGCTCCGATATCTGGCCACACAAAACCAGCTGGGTCAAACCCCAGAAAGAGCAAGTACCACAAAGGAGACTTTACTTAGGAACTAAAACCAGCATATCACAATAGAATATTAAAGATAATAAATAAAGAACTGGTAATAATAGAGATAACAACAGTAAACTGAGTACGAGGATACCATTCAAGTAGCCAGGTCACAACCCTTAAACCAAACAAGGACCGGGGTTGTAACCCTTCACCTGAATAGAAATCCGTCTCAAATACTATTGGTACAGTGAAGACAATAAACGAAGAGAGGACACAGAACTGCTCCGGAAGCCAGGTTACAACCCTTAAACCAAACAAGGACCGGGTGTCACCCTCACTTTTCCAAGTTAGGAGTAAAATGGTAATTTTCTATTTTATAATATTTTTGGGAATTTTATTTCATGAATATTATTATTTAATTATTATAGGAGTCGGGTTCGAATTTCATCGCATTCCGAGTTAATTCGGGACTCCGGGGAAATTCGACTTGAGTCGTAATTAGCATGTTATTTAACCATGGCCCACCATAGTTAACTTTTAGGTTTAAGAGTTTGCACTAGTCCCCCATGAGTAATTAAGTTTAATTATGATTTTTAATTAATTTTAGCATTTTTCCAAAACCCATTTGGATTAATTTTGCATGTAGGCTTAGGGAGGGGCAAAATTGTAATTACAAGTGCCCCTACCCCTTAGCACCATGGCCGGCCACAACAGGGCCACCTCCTCCACCTTTTTACTTCATGACTAAGTTTCTCCCTCTCTCTTCATTCATTTCTTCCAACTCCTTCTTCCTCTTCCAAATCTACATTTAGGTATGTCATTTAAACCCTCATAAATTCTCCTATTTTATTTATTCTTTCACATTAATTATAGGGGAGACCATTCTCTACAAGTTGATCCTAGATTTTGTAGGTTTCCTTAAAATCTAGTTTAAGGATTAATTATGGTTTTATCCTTTTAAGAGTGATATATATATATATAGATATGTATGTGTGTATGTAGATTTGTATGTGTGGGAGTGTGTGTGTCCATGTAAGAGTGTGTGTCCATATGTGTGTGTGTGAGTGTCCATATATATATAGATACATATGTGTGTGTGTGTCTATATATATATATATATATATATATGTGTGTGTGTGTGTGTGTGTGTGTGTGTGTGTGTGTGGTCATACATATATATGTGTGTGTATTTGTGTGTGTAGAGAGGGGAAGGGAATGGGAATTAGTTGTGTGTGAGTGATATATATATATATATATATATATATATATATTAGAGAGATTTATAGAGAGTTAAGAGGAGAATTGAGAGAGAATTAGAGAAGGAATGAGAGGAAGAGAAGGGGGAGGAAGAAGTGCAGCAGCAGGCAGCAAGGGGGGGGGCTAGGGAGCTCCTGCCCCCTTCCCCCCCCCCCAAAAAAAAAGGATAGCAGCAGCAGCAGTTACTGCTGTAGCAGTAACAGCAGTAGCAGGCAGCAGTAACAGCAACATTTAGGCATAAACCCCCCCCCCCATTTAACCCCCTATTCGACCCCGTATATACCCCACTATATACCTATATATATACATATATATACCCTATTATTAGCTCTATATACCCCTCTAAAACCCACTAGAATAGCCCCCTAAGTTGGTCCTAAGTGAGTGTGAAAAATGGGTTTGAGTGAGTGAATGTTAAGTAGGATTTTGGTTAAGGGGTAAAATTGAGTTCCGTGATTCGGAACGAGTCGAAACTTGGAGGGAACCTAGATAATGTGATTTAGATTTTGTGGGTAGGCTTCGGAGTTGGAATCGGGGTTGCGTGTGGGCTTGGAGAGATGGTATCGCGCCGCACCATTCCGTATCTTGAAATATTCAAGATAACGGGTAAACGGGCGATACGGACCGTAGGATGGACTGGATGTCCACTTACCCTAGGAAACTTGGCAGGTAATGATTGTATAGGCTAGTACCCTACTACCCTTGGAAGCACGGAGTGGAATTCCTAAGGGAAGGCCACTTGGCGTCAAGTTAGAACGGTTTAAGGGTAAATGTTAAGGGGTAATCGGGTAAATTCAAGATACGGAGTTCGGGTAGTCGGATTGACTTGAAACTTGGGTGGCATGTTGGGTACACCCTACAAATGTCATATTTGAGCCGATTTTGGCTCGGTTGACCTAGAGTTGACCAGGGTTGACCAGTTGACCAAAAGTCAACTGTAGGCCAACTCTTGACCCCGTTTGACTTTCTTCGACTTGTTTTAACCTATGATGACTGGTATGACCTAGGGTTGACTTGGTCTGGCTTAGATTGACTTGATATAACTTGATTTGACCTAGATTTGACTTGACAGGACTTAGTGTGACTCAGTGAGACCTAGTTTGATCTAGATTGCATATCATTTATTGTGAATCATTCTTAAACTTGTTTAAACCTAAATTAACATACAGTATCTCATCTTTAGGTTTCTGATTACCGCTCTGAGCATTGATATACCCTACAGCTCAGGACAGCAGGCGAGTACATTCACTGATAGTTTTTATTGTCTTGATATCTGCTATATCCGATTCAGTCGTAGTGTGTTACTTGATTCTCAGTCACGATAGTTCACGGACTAGTATTGTCGGATTTCTGTCATGAGATGTCATTCCTGGATTTCTTGGGATACTGGTACTTTCTTGGTCTTGATTCTTGTACTTGTATTGACGCCGATTCCTGAAGAGGACTTGCTCCCCTCTTAGGGAATCCCGCGTCATGACGTGCTATGTCCGGATCCGTATACTATTCGGGGAATGGGGAATTTTATAGATAGTGTGATCAATGCCCACCTTGAGTTACTACTTGTATCATAGCTATACCCTTACCTCACGATGGGTATAGCCTGACCTGTGCTACTACTTGCTCCATAGCTTACCATCCCGGCCGGACCGAGTCCACGTACTTGTAGTCGGTCGGCTGGAAGCCTGATTCTTGACCCATACCGATCACATTAGGCTATAATATTCGAGGCATATTTTATATTTACTTATCTTATCGTATATCCTGACCTGCTCTACATTTAGTACTCTCTCACCATGCATGATATACAGTTACTCACATGCTCTACATGCCTTACATTATACCTTGATTGGAGACTAAATTCTGCTCGGGAGAAGAGTTACAACCCCGGTCCTTGTTTGGTTTAAGGGTTGTAACTCGACTTCCGAATGGTTCCCAAGTTTTATATATCTTTGTCTCGTAGTTCATTATACTGTCTCTTATAGAATTTGTCAATTCACATGGAACTGCTGTTAGTGCTTGTACTTGCTCATTTTCCTGACAGTATACCGTTATGATATATTACAGATGATTCTGAGTTGGACTGCTCGACCTATTATGGGCTCGAGTCAGATGGAGTAGCCTTGGATCGTGGCCTTATAGTAGAGCCACTAGATTTTGTACTTCCAGAGTAGTGTAGATTAGCTAGGTTTGACTGGACTGCGATCCAGCTAGCCTTATCAGACTGTAGCTTCTACATTATATTTTGAGACCCTGTGATGTTGTATATATCTGGGCTTGTATTGGACTCTGGACTTATTTACTCTTTCATCTATCACATGTTCTCTTTCTGAGCTATCTACCTTAGTTTTATTCTGTGATTGAGACTGTATTGATATGTCACCTCCATTCGGAGAGTATATACTGTACAGGTACCTTTATACTGTTAGTCGTAGTATTTACAAGCGTTATATACAGCGTTCTACTACCGATACTGCGACGTAGGCTGGACGTACCCACCTGCTCGTGCCCCTCATAAGGGTGCGGGTCGTGACACGTTTTTGTGGTGGTCCATGCAGGTCCTGTGTCGTAATTAGTGCGATCTCGTAATGGTGCTCGACTTAGAGTACTAATTACGAGCCTGCAATTAGGACGTAGGACCTAGGACATGATAGGAGTTTCTCAATCACACCTAGGAAATTCCAATCTTTTGATTATCATGATTATTCACCTTGTATTAAATTAACTGTCCTTCTTTGATAAATCTAATCATGTGCCATATTGATCTCTTTGTTTCAATTCGTCTCCAGGATGACGAAGACGCACCCGCAGGCCACCGGATCGAGTAGCTTGCCTGAGAGATCTGATCAGGCTGAGGAGGAGGTTCACGAGACTGCCCCCAGTGATTCTACTATCCCGGAGACCCCGGCAGTTGTACAGGGAGGTCTACTACCTCCACCCCAGAGGGTTTCGATCGTCGTTCCGGAGATGCTGCCGCCACCACCACCGATATCGACGGATACACATCATATGTTCCTTCTCCTTCAGCAGATGATGGAGACATAGCGGGCCCAGGCAGAGGCGTCGCAGCGCCAGTCGGAGGTGCCACACCGTCAGATCAAGATGCTGAGGCAGAGTATGGAGAACTCGCATCAGCTTGCACTGGCAGCAGTGGAGAGAGTGGCACCGGGTACGGTACAGGGCCCTACTGGCCAGCAGCCGTATCAGCAGCAGTCCAGGCCAGGGACAGTATTAGACTTTAGGAAGATGAGCTCCAGGGACTTCACGGGCACGGAGGGCATCCTTTATGCAGACGACTGGCTAGAGGATGTGCAGCGGAGCATGGAGCTGGCAGAGCTTCCTAGAGCACTTTGGGTTTCGGCCGCAGCCAGCCGATTCTTCGACATTGAGCTGACATGGTACCACACGGATCCTCGTGCGTCGGTGAGAGGGCTGACTTGGGAGAACTTCCAGAGGCTCTTCAAGGAGAAGTTCTTCCCGGACGTGGCTCTTACAGCATTGGAGGGCCAGTTCGTGGGTCTAGTGCAGGGGAACTCGTCGGTGGACGAGTATGCAGCTGAGTTCTTCCGCCTTAGCAGGTTTGCTTCCGATATAATCCAGGATGAGGGGCAGAAGGCTCGTAAGTTCCGCAAGGGACTTATTCATGCAGTGCGCACCCGCACCTCGGGTCGCCGTAACGCGACGTTCGATCAGATATTGATGGACGCGCAGATTGCAGAGGAGGACTTCGGCCTCAAGCCGAAGAGGAGCGGAGATACTATGGGGGCGAGTTCCAGTGCAGGACCGGCCAAGCGTCCCCATATTCAGCAGCAGCAGAGGCCGTTTCAGCAGCAGCCTTTGTTGCAGATTCAGCAGGCACCGGCGCGTGCCCAGCAGCATCAGGGTCAGGGCCAGAGGCAGACCCAGCAGTGTGCTTTCTGCGGAAAGACGGGGCACAGCAGAGACGTATGCCGGAGGAGGTTAGGCGCTTGCCTATTCTGCAGAGGGACCGACCACCAGCTGAAGGGTTGCCCTGCTCGGGCAGCCAAGGAAGGCCAGGACAGGGTACAGCCGGCTAGAGGACCAGCGGTTTAGCAGAGGGGTCCTCCACTTCAGACGCAGCAGCAGTGTTTTGTCCAGCACCAGAGGGGAGCACCCGCGGGCAGGGTGTTCACTTTGGCAGCAGAGGAGGAGGTAGAGCCCGTGGGAGATGTTGTAGCAGGTCATGTTCTCCTAGATTCTTTTTCCTGCTTTCGCCTTGTTTGATTCTGGGGCGACCCATAGTTTTGTGTCTGTTTCTTTTGCTCTGAGACACAATATTATTGCTGAATATATGGGTAGGACTTGCAAGATTATGACCGGGAAAGGTATTATCCTGGTTAATAATATTTACAAGGGGCGGAGAGTCACTCTGAGAGGCCGGGACTTGAGTGCGTGTCTGCTCGTAATGCCCCTACCGAGGTACGATATGGTACTTGGTATGGATTGGTTGAGAATGCACCATGCTAGCATTAATTGCAGAGGAGGCAGAGTTCTTTTTAGGACGCCGGGAGAGCCAGAGATCGAGTTTGCTCGAGGAGCAGCGGAGCCGGAGGCTGGATTCTGTGGAGCTTTGTTGGCGGGGCAGGATTTGCCACATCCGTTGATTGCTGAGTTCTCGGATGTCTTTCCCGAGGAGTTGCCGGGGATGCCGCCAGACAGGGACATTGAGTTCACTATAGACTTGGTGCCGGGCGCCGAGCCCATTTCACAGCATGTCTATAGGGTGAACAACATCGAGTTGATAGAGCTGAAGAAGAAAGTCGACGAGCTGCAGGACAAGGGGTTCATCAGATCCAGTTCTTCGTCCTACGGAGCGCCAGTCCTTTTTGTGCCGAAGAAGGACGGTACGTCCCGCATGTGCATTGATTACCGGGCGCTCAACAACCTCACTATCAAGAATAGGTACCCTTTGTCGAGGATCGATGACTTGTTCGATCAGCTGAGTGGGGCAAAGGTCTTTTCGAAGATAGACTTGAGGTTCGGGTATCACCAGCTGAAGGTGAGGCGGGATGACATTCCCAAGACGGCATTTCGGACTCGGTACGGCCAGTACGAGTTTACAGTGATGCCATTTGGGTTGACCAATGCTCCCGCGGTGTTCATGAACTTGATGAACAAGGTTTTCCATCAGTACCTTGACAAGTTCATGGTAGTCTTCATATACGATATCTTGATCTATTCGAAGACGCAGGAGGAGCATGAGGAGCACTTGAGAGTTGTGTTAGAGACTCTGAGGAGGGAGCAACTCTACGGAAAGCTTTTGAAGTGTGAGTTCTTCTTAGACCAGGTGGAGTTCTTGGGTCATGTTGTGACCGAGCACGGGATTTCAGTGGACCAGAGGAAGATTTCGGCAGTGGAGTCTTGGTCTACGCCCAGTTCAGTTGTCGAGGTTCGGAGCTTTCTGGGTTTGGCTGGCTATTATCGGAAGTTCGTCCAGGACTTCTCGCGGATTGCAGAGCCGATGACTAGACTCACCAGGAAGGACGTGGAGTTCGTCTGGACTGTTGAGTGTCAGGCTGCATTCGATGAGCTGAAGAGGACGTTTACTTCAGCTCCGATCTTGACTTTGCCATCCGGGTCAGGTGGGTTCTTGATCTTCAGCGATGCTTCCGGAAAGGGTTTAGGGTATGTTCTTCAGCAGCACGGAAAGGTGATTGCCTATGCATCCAGGCAGTTACGTCCTCATGAGAAGAACTATCCTACTCATGATCTGGAGTTGGCCGCGGTTATATTTGCTTTGAAGTTATGGAAGCATTACCTGTACGGAGAGCGAGTTGAGATCTTTACAGATCGCAAGAGCTTGAAGTACGTGTTCACTCAGAAGGAGTTGAACATGCGGCAGAGGCGGTGGTTAGAGCTGATGAAGGACTTCGATATATCCTTGCAGTACCATCCGGGGAAGGCCAACGTAGTTGCAGATGCCTTGAGCAGGTATCAGTTGCTATGTTCTTGACGACAGATCGTCATTTGTTGGCCGACCTGGATAGTTTGGGTATCGAGGTCATCATTCTGGGCGTGGAGATCCAGATATGGGGTTTGCAGATTCAGTCTTGTAGAAGCATGAAATTTCACAACCAGAAAGCCCATGCGCCAGGCATTATATGCGCCAGAACTCAAACAGCTAATCGAATAAGCCATGGACATTCGAAGAAGGACTTTTTATTTTATATATAAAAGTCTATTACATGTCTAGAAAAGATGGTACAAAGGAGAATTTCTACAAAGGAAGGATCCTAGATCTACATCCAGCAACCATCATGCGCCTTCCAGATAGGCGCAGCAACCACCATGCGCCTTCCGATAGGCACAGCAGTCACCATGCGCTGTCAGCCAGGCGCAGCAGATGTCATGCGCCTCCAGCCAGGCGCATCCTACCATCTCTTCAGCAGCTCAGTTATGTGCATCCAGCTCAGTTATGTGCATCCCTTCAGCAGCTCAGTTATGTGCAACTCTTCCAACCAGGCTCACCTGGCCGAGCAGAGCCCAGTTATGTGCCGCTCTTCCAGCCAGGCTCGTCTGATAAGTGCTTCGCCAAGCAAAGTATTTAACCTTCTGGCTGGAACCAAGGAAGAGAAGAGCACCGCAAATGCTGTGGCCAGGGGAGGCTTCGAAAGAGCCTCCAAAGACCAAGGAAGACCGTGATCGAAATCATGGCACAAGGAGCTTTCAACACAATCAAAGTAGGCGGCGCCCACTTTGAAGGAAGAGAGAGCCTAGCACCGCTATTCCGATCTACGGCTCTTCCGGAATAACGGAGACGAGGCCCGAACATCCTTATCTTTGGATGCAACAGGCACCTTCCGCCTGCCTCGGAAGCCCTCGACTCCGTCTTTTGGATGTAACAGTCACCTTCAAGTGCATCGAAGACAACACGACGTCTCATCTTCACCCTCGGGAGCACTTCGTCAACAGAATGCACCCACATGTCCAAGTTCATGTTGGAAGTACGTGAGGGAATGAGGAGCAAACCTTCTCTCCATGCCACTATTTATAAGCCGGGCAAATCAAACCCACGCGCCAAGTGGATGACTCTCCGAATTCTGTGCAATAAATTTGCATTAAATGGATGAACCGGACGCCTCGAATTCAGCCAAACGACTATTTATAGCACTCGAGGAGCGAGACAGCCGCGTCATTAAAGGACATGTCGGATGCGCCAGCCAAACGGCGCATCACACGGACGCGCCCTCCTGCATCAGGCGCATCACACAGACGCGCCCTACAGTACCCGACGCATCACAGAGGATGCGCCCTCACATCTCCATGCCAAGTGGAACACCAACCAATGTGCCCACTCAGCTGTCCATCGAACATCACAAACATTAAATGCTGAACTGACACCAGAGTTGGCAGCACGCTTCCCAAAGTCTGAACAGTTGACAGCTTTTTCAGAGAACAAAGCGTCGGCAACGTCAGCATCATCATGACTCCGACGGCTACTGCCACGTGGCCACCCGTATGCGCCTCTACGGCCATGCGTCCAAACCCGCATGCGCCTCTACGGCCATGCGTCCAAACCCGCATGCGCCTCTACGGTCATGCGTCCAAACCAGCATGCGCCTCAAAAGCCATGCGCCTCAGACCCTTCACTGATCCCTAAAGACAGAAGAAGAGTCTCCGGTTGAAGCTTTGCATGCGCCTCAAAAGCCATGCGCCCCAGACTGATCTCTGATCCCGAAAGACAGAAGGAAGGTTACATGCATGCGCCTCAAAAGCCATGCGCCCTAAATGGTTTATAACTCCTAAAGGTTATGAGCCGCAGTCTCCTCGTGCGCCCAGATCCAAGGCGCAGCTCACCAGATCACTGCCCCCCCCAAATCCGAGATCTTCGAGCCATGGGTCGATGACACGTGTCCTTTGACTCAACTCGTCCAAGATTTCAGCAACAGAAAGATCTTCTCCTTCTGCTACGTGCCGGCTCACAATAGCAGTATGAAGAGTTCAACCTCCCAATCAGGGCGCATCATCCGTGCGCCCCCATCAGCAACTTCTACGTGGCGTCCCCACACACCGGCGTATCCTACATGCGCGCATAAGCAGCCAGCCTGCAAAACTATAAATAGAGGGATCATTTCCTTCTCACCCACGGACAACACACAGAATCCACAACGAACATACAAGAGAGGCAGATACAGACACTCAACGTCTTCCTCCTCTCAGCAAGCTCCAGCACCCAGAGCAATCTACGCCTTCAGAGAACCGATAACCGTCGTCAGCCGGTCAACGGAGTCAACGCATTACCACTCGCTCCATTGGCACTAAGGACCCAGCTTAAACAAAAGTGTACTCCTAGGACTACGTCTAAGTCCTATATTGTAACACTGTTCTGTTTGTATTAAAGTTTTCAATCAAACAATTTTAATGGCAAACAAGCTAGCGACTCTGCTGGGGACTTCTTTCTCCTCTTCTGAGAAAGTCGTGTCACAGGCCGACGACGTGAAGGTGGGCTCCTCCCACAAGACGCTGGTCGTGCGCCTCAATCAACAGGCGTACGAGGAGTTCATTTCTGAAGGAAGTGCGAGTCCTTCGAAGCGGCTACCAAAGCCGAAGAAGATCCGCACGGCCTGGGTGCGCAAAGTCGACGCCTCGGGCACCACCACTGAAGGGGATGCAGCAATCCAGCCTTCCCTTCCTGCTGACGTTCTCAGCAACCAAGGTACGCCCGCCGATACAGCGCATCTCTTGGGGAAGCGTGCGGCCGACCACGTTCCCCAGCCAATCTCCCTCTCAGGCGAGGAAGATACGTCGACGGAGCATGGGCGCAGCCAATGCCCCACGCATTACCTCTGATGCGCCAAAAAAAGCCTCTGTCTTTGACAGACTCACTCGCTGTAATGGCGAGGAGAATTTGGATGCTGAGTACTATGCACCCCAGTGGGCTGGTACGAAGAAATCTAAGGCGGCACGGGCCATGCGCCACAAACGTGCTATGCCAGCAGCCGGCCAGAGGCACGCGCTCGTCATCACGCGCGCTGCCGATGGCAAGCTGTACAAGGTTGACTCAAGTCCTTCTGTACTAACAACGAGTCGATCTTCAAAGTCCTCATCTCGCTTGGGCGCATCTACTGCGTGCACAACCAAGTCGAGAGAGGCAAACTCAGTGGTCTTGAACTCTCGCGCCTCCTCTGGTTGTGCGTTTGAGGTCCGTTCAAGTCACTTCAAATGTTGTGGTTCCCCCACTACTGATCGTGATGCCTGCTTGGTATTAGATCAGGGGGCGCAGCACTCACCTGACCACCCCGACGTTTGGCCTTGCCATACGTCTGAAAGGGGTGTGAAGGCACCACTCTCCTCCAACGACCTGTGCAACGTGATCACTCACAAGCGCCGGTCAGGAGAGTCAACCAACAAGCACGATGCGCCTCTTACGGGGCATACTTGTGCGGTGGTCACCATCAACTGCTGTTGCAAGACGGCAGTTCCACCAAGACAGTCGGTCTTCCAACGACTACAATCATCGACACCTCTCCGGCGTCGCGTTGGGGCGAAGGTGTCAGCTGAAGAGGAGCCAAAGGTCGCTTCATGCAACGTGGTCTCCAACTCCTCATCAATCCGGAAGACGACTACCAATTCCTCGTCTTCATCCAAAAGCCAGCCGAGAAAAACCAAGGCAGCTGTCTCGACCTCTGGAGTGTTTGAAGGCACTCGGTCGAGGAAGAAGTCCTTGGAAGAAGCTGGGGGTAGCCAGACCCTTGTTGAGCCTCCTTCCGAAGACGAAGATGTCCAAAGCACAGCTGCGACGGATCTTCATCATCAAGGCGAGATTACTCTCCCTGAAGCCCCTCAAAAGGATGTCCTCCAGGACACTGCCGGGGGTAGTTCTGGAAACGAAGAGGTCCTCCAAGACGGAGCTGAGGGCAAGCAGACCCTTGCAGATGCACCTATTGAAGATGAACTCCAGAATGCGGCTGGGGGTGGCCAAACACCAGGAGAAGTAACTCCTCCGCATGAGAGTGAGGCCGAAAGCGAAGCCTCAACCAATCCATCCACTCCTGGCCGTGTCAGGACAGTATACATGGCTGGGGATGATGTCGAGTCTGATGCGCCGTCACAGGACATAGTCCAGCGCGTAGACTCATTGGAGGGGGGACTCAAAACCCTCTCTGCCTCAATGCAAGCACTGACTCAAGCAGTGTTTGAGATGCGGTCGGCCTTGATCAGGACACCTTCAACTGGTCCTGACCCAGGAGCTAATGGGGAGTCAAGTGTGCCCCTCCAACGGGCGCCCTCGGATACAGAAGCACCTCGGACCTCGGAGCCCTCAAACGCTCCAATCCAGATGGTACCTCCTTTCCCGACTCCTAGCTCTATGGAGGATGTGGTCGAAATGATCAAAGACCTGCGGGAGCGCTTCGAGTCCAAGAACAGACAAGAGGAACGCCAGAAGATGGGCATTCCACAGCCTTATCCCCTCGAGTGGAACAAGGTGGTTTATCCCCCAAAGTATAAACCACAAACACTCACCCCATATGACGGAAAGGACTCTCCGCGACGTTACCTGACGTACTTCCAGTCACAGACAGGGCATCTTCCGAAGGAGGACGCGCTCCTCACCAGTATCTTTGTCGGGGCCCTGAAAGGAGTGGCGTATGACTGGTACTGCAGCCTCCCCGACAATTCTATATCGTCCTTCGACGACCTGATGCGCCACTTCCTCGACCGCTTCTACGACGGCGGGAAGGACATGACGATGGCGTCTCTCATAGAGATACGTCAGAAGGAGAAGAAAACGGTTCGAGCGTTCATCGAACGTTTCCGACAGGCTTGCTTCAGGCTACCTCCAGGCATGCCAGAACATGCGCTCCTCTCCGCTTGCAGCATGAACATGTTGCCTGCAGTAAAGCTCTGGCTCAACTCTACTCCCCCTCCTGACTGGAGCTCCCTGATCATCGAAGCTGAAGCTGCAGAAAAGAAGGCGGCCAATGCACGTCTTCTGGGTGTCAGCTTCCCCGCCTTTGACGATAAGGGGAAAAAGTCCGCAGCTAACAGCTCCGGACGAGAAGCAAAGGGGAAACAGGCATTGACTGTCAATGCCTCAAAAGGCGCATCTGCACCTACTCAGAAGCCTCCACTGGCACTGAGACCCAAGGAGGTTTATTCATTCAATGATGACGACACCCTGCAACTTTTCGAGATACTGAAGCAGGATGACAAGATCAAGCTACCGGACCCAAAGCGGCCCGATGAAGTTGGGAAAGTGGACAACCCAAGGTACTGCCACTACCATCGGTTTGTCGGACACCCGACCAAGGACTGCTACGTCCTCAAGAATTACATCCAGCGCATGATCAATGTGGATGTAATCTCCGTCGACTATGAAGAGAAGACGGTGTCGGCCAATCTGGTTTCGCTTCAGTTCGGCACCTTGCCGCCAACTACCACACAAGATGGCGTCGTCCCCATCCCTAAGGCGACAATGGAGGTGGTAAACTTACCACCTACTCGTGACAATGTGAGTGGACTCACCCCGCTCACCACATCTCGAGGAGAGGTCCTCTGGGTTCATCCCGACCTCGTCTCCGAGGTGACTCAATCGGAGGTACGCCCTACCTCCAAATCAAAAGGCAGGAAGATCAAGTCTTGCCGTACAGTCTTTTCTTCAACAGAAGAGGCACTTCCAGTGCAAACACGTGCACAACAGAACTCCCAGTCCGACGAAGCCGCCGCCGAGGTGGTGCCTCCTAGCACCATCCCTGAGGAGGGTCCATCTAAGCCCTCAGCAGCCAATAAGCAGAAGCAGGTGGAGGCCCGTTTTGACAGACCTCTACGGAAGGAGAATGCTTCGGGGCTGTCCAAGCCTCACAACTTCGACATTCTGGCACAATTAGCCAGTACACCTGCGCGCCTGTCTTTGTTCGAGCTCCTGCGTCTTTCTAAGGATTTCCGAGAAGCTCTCTGCGAAGCTCTGAAGGACGCTGAATCCTTTCTCAGTCAGGTCAAGCAGCCTGAAGACCTCCCGACTACTTGTGCGCACTGTCATTGTGCGGATGAAGTTATCCCAAACATAACTTTCACCCAACAAGACATGCTGCTCAAGCATCACCGACATAACCGACCGCTGTATTATACAGGGTACATTGGCTCGGTCAAGGTGAGCCGGATTCAGATCGATCCTGGGTCTTTCCTAAGCATCATTCCGAAGGCGCTGCTATCAAAGCTGGGGATCCCGATGTACCGGCTGGCGCCCTCCAACACAACCATCAGTGGCTTCAATGCTAGCAAGAGCGAGCCATTGGGCAAGATCCGACTGAAGTGTCACATTGGCAGCCTCAAAACTGAGGTGACTTGTTATGTAGTAGATGCCGAGGTCAACTACAACATCCTGCTCGGTCGACCATGGCTGCATGAGTACATGGTGGTACCCTCCACGCTCCACCAGTGCATGAAGTATGTATCCACCAATAGCGTCATTCGGACGGAGTTTGCAGACATCGATCCTTTCAAAGGGATTGAAGCCTACTTCACCGATTCCGACTTGTACAAGCCCGTTGTCGAGGAGGAAGCCAACGACGCTGATGATGAGGCAGAGACGGCAACAGAGCCGGACATGGAGCCTGAGACGACTCCCGACGCCTCCTTGAAAATCCGACTGAAGGGGAAACCACCCCAGAAGGCGCCTCCAATGAGCATCAAGCTATCAGGGAAAGCGCCGGCTCGCGAAGCACCCCTGAAGATACGCCTCAAGGGAAAGCCACCTCAAACATCGGCTCCCCTGGTGGAAAAATTACAAGGGAAGGCACCACTCACCGGAGGCGTAACCGAGGTCTCAAGGTGCGTCTCAAGGACAAGCCGCCGCAGTCATCCAAGGTGTCAGAGAAGGCTCATATAACCCTCTCAGACCCCAAAGCTGTGTTAGACTCTCCTAGTCCGCCCCCAGTTCTTACAGACGAGGAGCTTGGTGATTATATCTCGGCTGACGTAGAGGCACCCT